>CM029565.1:41910188-43118352 GCA_017309665.1 Coelopa frigida
TATGAACGTCGCTCGAGCGTCGTGACGAAGTGTGTCTAAACACAAACACACACACACACGCTCGCACTCACACACTCACTCTCTCACTCACTCGAACTGACAGGACCTCTTTTTGTGGGGTGGGATGAGCCAAGGTCCGGTTCATCCCACACCCCACATCCCGATCCCCGCGAATCCTTCGTCACGACCCATGTTTTCACAGTTCGATGAAAGTGTGAATCCTTCTGAGTAGTACTTGTTGTAGTTGTTGTTGTTGTTGTCCTGTCGCCTGCTCTCAAGGATACGCTGGCGGCGGATAATTGATTGAGATGCGTGACGTCATCGTGGCGAATCTCGAGTCCCCTGATTTTCGCCGCCCCGTGTGCTCCAGACTCGAGATTCGTCGATGATTGCGATGATTATTTGATGATGACTATGATGATGATGATGATGATGATGACGATAGTGATTGAATTCGTTCCGCGCATTTCGTTCCGTTTCGTTCGCGCGGGGCGAGCGTGTCCTGTTCCTGATTCGTGGCCCTTCGCCATGGTCCTGTGATTCGTGCTCGATTCCTCCTGCTCTGTGGTCCTTCCTTTTCCATGGCCTCCTGCACCCATCCCGCGCGTCGCCGTCACCGAGAGGCCCTCATGAATATCAATGACGCAAAAAAGCTGGGCCAGGCCGCAGAATGCGTGGAACGACGCAAAACGTGAGCGCCGTGCGGTCGCCAGGATGCGAGGCGAAGGACGATTCGCAGGATTCGCTACTGCGTACACGGATCTCGACGTGATTTTCGTGGAAACGACGGAGGATGGCGAGGGACGAAGGATGGCGGAGGATGGCGAGGGACGAAAAACGATGGATGGTGAATGACGAAAAATGGAGGATGAAGGAACGACGGAGGTTGATGAAGGACGATGGATTTCTGAAACCGAGGGCCGGAGGAGGACGGCTGAAAACGAAGGACGTGCGTCGACTACGGTTCGTCAGCCGGCAGCTGCGAATCGGGTTTCACAAGTCGATCGACACGCCTCGCGATCTGAAACCCCATTCCCCGAGAATTTAAAGCCACAGATCATCCTGTTACAAGCGACCTCAGGACCATTCTGAACACTCTCGATGGATACAAGGACCTGAAGTCTATCGATCTCTACTATCGATTTCCTCTATAGAATTGAGAGAAGCATCAGATGAAGTTCTAAAGTTTCCAATTGAGCAAACAGGTGCTGGTTCAAAGGACATCAACCTCAACCTTTTCCTTTCAACTATTTTGTCTATCAGTCTATTTGCCTGTTGCATGTTGGCGGCATGTTGATGACGACAGGAAAAACCCAACCTTCGCCCTCGTTTCACCTCTCTTTCCACCCTTTTTCCTCCTCTTCCGCCTCCTATCACCCCCTCTTTCGTCCTAACTCAACCACTCTCCTTCGAAGTTCTCTCTCTCTCTCCTCATTCGAAATCAAATTAGTTCGCATAATTTATGCGCTCCCACACACATTCAAATAGACACATGAGCACCTTCTATCACACATGCACGAACCTGGCTGACAAACACCTCCGCAACTTTTTCTAGGTGGTTGTTAGGTGATTGTTGTTGTATTTGTTTTTGTTATGATCCATTTGGTCACATCGTGTCGGTCGCTGAAACCATTGCAAAACGCTTCCCACGTCGACGAGGAGCCACCTGAGCTCAACTGGGGACGATGCGAGAGATGCGGAGACCGATGGAAATGAGGACGATGGAATGGAAGACGTGATCGGGGTGCGGGGTTCGCTGTTTGTTATGTTAATTGAAATTTAAATTCTGTGACGAACGAGGACGAGGCCGCTCCTCCCTCCCCTCAGACACATTTTTTTCCACTTTGCCTTGTTGTCGCTGGATGCTCGATGCTCATTGTGACAGATGAACGCATAATTTGAGACCCAGGAAATCGCAGCAAAAATACCCATAGACAGACACACACAAACAAACACACATACACTTAGGCAATCTCACACACACACACACACATTCTCACTCAGTTACTCTCCCTCTCAGACACACACACATTCTCCTTCGCACAGACGCCCACTCAAACCTGAGACCCACTCGTGTAGCAGCCCGACAAGCGCACAAAACGGATAATTCCCGTATTGGATCGCAGCTGAGCGAAAGGATATCACAATCATCGTCATCGTCGTCGTAGTTGTCGTCATCGTCATCGTTGTCGTCATCGCCCTCGAACCGTGGACGAATTTTCATCGCCCTCGAACCAATCTCCAACAAACCTTCCATCTCTCCTGAACCTCAATCGTCCCCCCCCGCAATCTCCATAGCCAACAATTTCCATCTCCATCGCCCTCGAACCTGCAACGAATTTCCATCGCCAGCAACAGCTTCCCATTGTCGTCCGTTCGCCCCCGACCCCTCTCTCGAGCACTGAACCCTTTCCAAAGTGGATTCCCATGCACGACGCACCTGAAGGATTACGGTGAAGTGCATTTTTTTTGTGAGCACCAAACCAACAGCACAGCACCATCATCATCATCATCAGCACCTTCCCCTCGTTGTTATCGTCCTCGTCATCATCGTCGTCGACGTCGGGTTCTCGTCATGCTCGACGGAAAAAAATCATGAATATCCTGTGACACCTCGCTACATATACACACACACGAATGGTGGCGAATGATGGCGATTGAGGATCGGGAGGTTGGAGGGATTTGGAGGATTGGAGGGGAGGGGTCACATGAGGCTGAGAAGGATGCACGAGCAAGAGGTGGTCGAAGGGTCGGAGGTGGTACGCAGGAGGCGGAAGTGGCAACTCAAGCCATGCTCACGGATCATCATGGCAAAGAGGAGTCGTGGAACCCGAACCTGAACCCGACCACGTCGATGTCGCCGCGATACGCGATGCTGGCTGGCGATGCAGATACAGCCGAGGGCGGCCAAATCGGGGTCGATTCGCATCGGGGTCGGGACGGTTGGTTGGTTTGAAGCGAGTTGGGTCGGTTCTGTTCGGTTCGGGACGAAGGACGAGGAGTACGAAACACGGTTGTCATTGTTGTTGCGTTTTTCTCGGGAAACCCTACTGCAAGGATAATAAATCTTCGGCAGAGTTTTTTCACTCTCTCTCTCTCTATCTCCCTCTCCCCCTAGCGCATTCCGACGACCTCCTCGATTTTCCGTGTTATTTTCATTTTTGCATTATATTTGTTATTGTTATTGTCCTTCTGGTCGGTAGTTTGATGCTGTTGTTGTTGTTATTTTTATTTTATTTTGTTATTGTTCCATTTGTTGTTGTCCACCTGGGTTTTATTGTTGTTGTTGTTATTGTCGGGATCACTACAGCACACCATTCAAATTCGCAGGTAGTTTTATTTCGATTCAACTACCCATCCAACCATCATCATCACATCAACACGACTATCACAAGAATCTCCCTCAACAACAACAACACTAACAACAAAAACTATAACAACACCATGAAGTACTTCTCTTTGCTCTGCCACCTTTCGAGCACCCGGTCGATTTGAGGACGAGCGGCGAAAAGAGAGACAGAAGGACGACCAAGTGGTGGCGAGTTTTCCGGTGTTTTTCTCGGAACTGCAGTTTGAATGCCTTCAGTTCTCGATCCTGGATTTTTGGGTGCCTCCTGTGCCTCTTTCATTGTTTGCGGTGTTCGTGAGCCGGTGTTTATTTCTCTCTGTGTGTGTATTTGTGTGATTCTCTGTAAGTTTGTGACTCTGTGTAAGTTTGTGACTCTGTGTGTGAGTTTCTATCTCTGTGTCTCGTCTATGTTTTTATTTGATTGAGTGCTATTTCGGACAGTTTTACGACAGTTTCGACTTCCAGGAGCCTCGAGAGTCGTCCGCAGTTTCTAATAGTGATCATGATGATGATAATGATGATGATGAGAGATGCAATTCGCAACCACCATCGTTGACAATGAGTGAACGAGGTGACCAGAAGGTCACCTCCATCTGGCCGAGAGGAAGCCCAGTGAGATCCGAGAGAGATCAACCGATGGTCCCTTGGCGTCTCTTTTTCACAGCTCCGAACACGAGGGGCCTCCTTGACCCGTTGGAGCTCGAGTACTTGACCCGCTGCTCGCCGTCCTCCTCCAATTAGTGGCCAAAGTTGAGCTTCGCCACTCGTCGTTGTTGTCGTTGTCGTCGTCGGGTTCTCGAGGTGTTGTTTGTTCAGTCGCCCAACGCCAGACCCTTCTTCACACCCATTTCTCCCTCCCGATACCTCAATTCTTCATGAACCAACCATTCAGGCTTCCTTCAACCCAACCCATGCTCCGCTTGCCTCAACCCAACCCATGCTCCGCTTGCCTCAATCCACCGATGGCCATCGCTTTTCACCGTTTCCAACGACTCGTGACGAGTGGTTGTCAAGTGGCCAGAAGCTCCTCCGACCTCTTGTGCGGCCTGGATTGTCGGTGTCGCGTCGAGGAGAAGACAAATATTCGGCGTTCAAATATTTATCTAACTCCGACTCCTATGGGTTTCTCAAACTCCTCGGACTTCCTCCAACTCCTCCGGCTATCTCCTTCTACTTCTTCTTTCTATGACCTCCTCCTCCAACTTCCAACGACCTCATCCAACAGCGACCGCGAACGACCTGCTCGAGCACATGTTGTTTGTCTGCACCCGGTTTTTCCGCTCGACCACCACCGATTCCGCCGACTCCGCGGTTTCGTGGCAATTGGAACCATCGTCGTCGTCGCCGTCGACCATCCGATTTGCCTGCAGCAACCACACGTTGGAAGCGACCTGAGGCAGTGGCGAAGGAAGCGACGACAGAAGGCGATGGAAGCGACGAAAGGAGGCGATGGAAGGGACCGACCGAGCAACGGTGGCGAAAGCGACCGAAGGCGGTGTCGTAATTGGCGTTCGTTGATACCTAATTAAAGGATAACGCACGCACACCACCCCCACCCCACGACGATCTCGGTGGCAACAAATCGCATCAACGACCGACCGGCCTCAGAGAGCAATTTCTTCAAATTGGGAACTCGAACCATGGTCGGTTGGGGTGAGGAGAGGGTGGAGAGGAGCGATGAGTGGGTGGAGAGGCGCGAGGCGGGGACGGTTGAGGCGATGATACCACTTGGTAGACCGCAGTCGACGCTTCGGTTGACCCGGCAACGATGCTCAGGATCAGAGTCCAGCTGAAGGTGGGCGTTCGAACAGGAGATGTGGGGTGGGGTTTTAAGAAGGTTGAGGATGGTGTTTGGAGAGAGGTGGAGGATGATGATGTTCGGAGAACATTGGAGGGATGAATGTTAAGGAAGGTGGGGGTTGTGTGTTTGAGTGTTGACGATGTTCGGAGGTTGGGCGATGGTGTTCGTGCGAACGCAAATACCCAATTAGCCGGAGTTTCGCATGCATGACGCACGTTCCCAACCCATGGAACGTAGACCATGAACCACCGGCTGAGAGTCCAGAATGAGGAGCTTGTGAGGAGACGAAGAAGAGATGGAAGAAGCTGAGATGAAACGGAGATGAAGCGGAGACGAAGCGAAGACTGTTCGGCGATGCAGCGGAGACTGTGCGGAGACGGAGTCAGAGGCGTTTGTAATGATGCTGCCGCCGTGTCTGCCGCGTCGGAATCGTCTGCCTCGTCGATAGCAGGTAGTTTGAATCTCGGTTCAGAAAAATCATCATCGGTGGCGGAAACGAAGTTGAAGTCGATGTTGAAGCCGAAGTCGTTGTCGAAGAGTCGTCAGCGACGATGACGAACTCGTTGTCGGCATCGTTGTCGATTTTGAAGTCGTTGTCGATTCGAAGTCGTTGTCGATTCAAAGTCGCTGTCGATTTTGAAGCCGTCGAAGTCGAAGTCGTTGTCGATTGTCGACGGAATGTCTGCCCGAAACCTTTCGCACAGCATGAGTCCGTCCGACAGATATTTTTACGGTTTTACGACCAAACGACTCGATCGACCGACTGAGACCACGTCGGATGCAACAGGGCTGCGCTGTCGCTGTCGCTGCCTGTCGATGCTGCCGCAGGTATGAGCCGAGGTGAGACTCGTAAATTCCTGATGGCCATCATAAATAACCCCAGCGTGAGTTCATGCCGAGCATTCGTTTGTCCGTCCTGGCGTCCGTCCGTCCATCTGTCCTAAAGTCTGTCCGTCCATTTGGCCTACAGTCTTTGCATCCTCCCGTCGATCGACGTGGCCCATAAAACGCATGACGTTGGCGAAGAAGTCAATGAAAGTGGTCGCCGATCCCTTTCCTTCCATCACTATTCCATTTCATTCTATTGTCCATCCCTTTCCTTCTCTCGCCCATTCTTCTCCCTCTCATTATTCTCCATCCCTTTCGTCGCCTTCCCTTCCCCTTTCCTCCCCTTCCCTTCACCTTTCCTCCCTCTACCATGATCGACGAGGGGACAAATTCGGCTCGGAGGCGTTCTGGCCATCCTGCCTTCGTCCTCACCTTCGCCTCCCACCGCCGTCCGATGGTTAGAAATCGAACGTAATCCCTTGGATGCCCCGCAGCTCCGGGAATTGATTCCTCATTTTCTTCGCACCTTTCCGTCGTTCTGGCCAACGAGACGAGATCCATTAATTCTGGATTTTCCTCGACGTCACCGAGCGCTGCTGCCGAGAGCGAGAGTCGTAAATTAAACCTCGGTCCTTGGGGAGGAAGCCGAAGTTATGACAGAAACGACGATGACGACGCACTCTCGACGTCAGAGGGTCAGCGAGCGAAGGGCCAGAGGACTGAGGTTTGTGGACCGAGGCCGAAGAACTGACGATCGTGGACCAAGGATAGAAGGAATCGTTCGCTGATGATCGAAGCCTGAGGATCGTTGGCTGAGGATCGAGAAATGAGGATCGAGGGCCGAGGATCGAGAAGCGAAGACCGTGAATCGTGAATCGAGGACCGGTCGTGACGGGATGCGGTGGCCGGTGGAACGCAGCGTGACGTGCGCAACTCGCTTCGGGTGAATCCTGCAAGGTGTCGGCATCGATCGCTCCTGCATGACAGACAGATCGGCGCGCCGAACACAAACACTCAGACACCTGAATCTCACACACACACAGCAGGCAATTGCAACTCACACACACAGCAGGCAATTGCAACTCACACACACACAGCAGACAATTGCATCTCACTCAAACACACAGACAACTGCACCTCACACACACACACACACACAGCAGACACCTGCGATGACGATGACTTGTCGCACGAAGAGACTGAACGGCGTCGGCGCGTCTGCCTCGGGTGGCGAAAGCGAAAACGCACCAGACGCCGCGGGCCAATCGTTCCCTCGGGCGTCGAGATGTCTGCGCCGACTTCTCGGTGGGCTCGAGGCCCGCTGCGTCCCTGACGAATCGGCCGCAAGGACTTCTTCCGCCCACCTGCGAGGATTCTGAGTAACTTCTGAACAACAAAATTCTAACGATCGCCAGAAGACGCTCGGCCAGACAACGTGGCGACACCGGAGGCGACTTTGGGCGCGACATCGTCGTCCCCTTTGAACGCGGGTGGCGAAAGCGCGATCGCTGTGTGAGGCGACGGCTGCCCGCATCTTCGACACCCCTGGACACCCTGACGAGTGCATCTCGAGCATCTCTCTCGCTCCCGAAACAATGCGCGCCATCGTTCGAGAGGTGCTTCAACGGCTGCGATGGGCAAACAAAACGATAATGGCGCAGTCCTCAGTCCGAAGTCAACATCACAATCGAAATCACAGTCCTTCAGCGCCATTTCGGGAGTTTCTCCGGGCCCTCCACTCGACTCTGTTTGCCAGCGACATTCCTGCCAGACGCCCTGGTGGCCGCCACTCGAGATCAAAGACGCATTTCCATATTCGGCCTGCTCTCATTAATAAACCATCACCATTAGCATTACGATCACCATCGGCATCGCCATCAACAGACCCGCATGAGTCCGATCGACGCGGCCCATTTGGCCGGCTCAAAGTCGACCGACGGCCGTCGTCCGTCACTCGTTGGCCCGTTGCAGTCGATCTCGAGATCGACGGGCGTCTCCTCCTCCTTCACCTCCTCTTCCTCCGCTCGATTCCCCTCGGTCATCGTTTTTATGGGCCGTTTTACGAGCGCGCGTTACATCGGCGAATCGATTTCCTCCGCCTCGACATGGTAATCGATTTGTTCGACGGCCTGCAGGGCGGGCAGAGGGAGGCAGCGCGATGCCGGCTGCCGTAAAACACGCGGCCAAAAGCCCATAAAAAGATGCCAACACTTAAAACCCTCGATTGTCATCACTTTTTAAGCGATCGCCCGCCACCGCTGCGACTTCACCGCAGTCTTTGACTTTGAATCCGCCAAACCAACCGCTCGTGGCTGGGAGGCGATGCTAGTTTAACGACCACAACAAATTCAAATCCGCATCCGAAACCGAACGACGACAACGTCTACGACTATGTCTATGACTGCGACTACAAGTCCGAATACGTAATCGAGCACGAGTCAAGTCGAGTCGTCAAATTATGAATCTAAATGAGGCGTGGAAGGCGCGAAGGCGGTACCGTTGGCTGCGGTGTCGTAAAACGCAAGCTTCATAATTTCAATGATGGGTGGTTGCATTTCATGCCGGGATCTACATTAGGTCTTTAGGCCTCGTTGGTGGTCGACAGAGATCCTTGGGGCACACATATATCTCAACCGGTGTGATCACAACCTGTACAATTAACCAATAACGACATTTATAATCAAATCATATGTGATTAATGATTTACTAATCGGTATTTTTGGGATCAGTTTTTTCCGAACCAGTTGTTGATCATTATATTTTTATTATTTTTGAGTTGATATTTTTCCAATCATTTCGTTTTTTTTTTTTTGATTAATTTCCGTTTGAGATCTTTTCGATCAAGCATTGAGATCATTATATTTTGAATAATTTTGTTTTCTCGTTAAAAATATTGATGTATATTTTTTCGATAAATCTGACTGATATTTTTCGATCGATTTTTTATGAATTTTTGATCGATGTTTTTTCGTTCTGTTTGTTTTTTTCCTTCAAATTTTGTATCGATATTTTTCTGATAGTTTTTTGCGATAAATTTTTGATTGATGATTATCCGAGCTGATTACTTTTTTCTTTCGAAGAAGATATCAATATCGAGCTATTTTTTCGATGAATTTCTCATTGATATATTAAAAAACTGAATTAAAATTTATTATTTTAAAACTATCGAACAAAATATGATTCAAGAATACCTGATTGAAAACACTCCAAGTCATTATCTTCACAGATAACAAACAAATCTTTTTGGCGAATCTTGGTCAAAGTTTCGACTCTGCTACTGTCCAGGAATAAATTCCGCTGATCGTCCAAAATATGTCCTACCACGCAAAAACAAAAAAAAAAAATCATAAAGAAAAAACAAATAAAGATTTGATCGTCTCGTCCAAGGGACCATGGGCATGTTAATCTCGAGCATTGGCCGTCGTCAGCATCTTGGGGCGAAGGGAACAAAAGGAGAACTGTAAATTCATTCACAAAACCGTTGCTTAGCCCCGAGTTCAAGATGCAAATGGGGCCCATAAAATCCCCATTCGCCATGGGATCCCCGAATAAATCGTCGGATTAAATGGGCTCCGAACGGAATGAATTCCACGGACCAACGACGGACAGACGGCTAAACGGACAGATGGTCAGAGAGAGTGAGAGAGAGAGAGACAAACGGACAGAGAGAGAGAGAGAGACAGGCAGATGGACAGACAGACAGACGGATGGCCAGGTCGCAGATAAAACAAAGGGAAAGAAAGTGCTTGAATTCTAATTGGAACGTGGCGCGGTCCACTCGGCGTGAATGCGACCCTAATTAGCGGGCTCCCATAACTCATGGACTCATGGCCGAGTGTGGGGGGACGGGGGGGAGATAAACCAACCAAGGGATGCGGGGGGCGAGGGTTGAGCGAGGTTCCAGTTGTCGCCCCGCGACATATAGATCATCACTCAGGCGATAATTAACGAGATGTTTATCCGGCCGTGGGTTGCTCGCTTTGCTATCGACGGATGGCCCGCGGTCCAATCGCCAGCCATCGACACCTCGCGTCCAGTTTTAATCGGCCCCAGCCCCAAGCCCCGCTTCACGCTCGGCCTCATATGAAGACATCATCATCATCATCATCATCAACGCCGTCATCATCATATCGCGCGCTGCTTCGGAATTTATGGACCTGTTCCGAGGCCTCGAGGCCGGTGGCCGTTTGGTCGTCGTTCGGGGTGGGTCTCGAATTAGATGGAAAATCGACCCGTTCGACAGTTGCCGAAAATTAGAATTAGGAATTTTAATTTATGAGATTGCGTCCATCGCCGGCCGCATACTAATGTCTCTGGCTGATTTACGAATACGCCGGCCATTAAAAACGAATAAACGCACCGTTTACTCGTACGCTTTCGCTATTAAACTCCCTCGTTATTCGTTATTATTATTATTTTTGTTAATTCGATATAAATAATATTGGCACAATATATTGTTATTGTTGTGATTGCTTCGGCGTTGCCACATCTCGTCTGAGGCGCGATCTCTGTCGAAACTTTGGGCATTTATTGTTGTTGCCCCCCCCCAACTTCTCGCAACTGTCTCAGGTCACGCCCAGTTCCGACGCGTTGGTTTTAAAATTCAACTAATGTCGGACGTGAACGCATACTAATGTTTCCGCTGTTGGTGTTAATGTTGTTATTGTTCTTGTTTTCAATGTTGTTTTTGGGTTATTGTTGTTGTTTTTGTTCTATTATTGTTGTTGTTATTCTATTGCTGTTTAAGCGGGTGTTACTCGCAGATCGACGTCGTGCTCAGAGTCTCCGCCGTGTCTCGAGGTCTCTGGAATGCACACGTGTTCCACCTGTCGGCCGACGAGGTTCCCAAATATGAAATATGGAACCCTCGGGTGTGGGGGGAGGGTGAAGAATCAGAAGGAAGGAGAAGAACCAGAAGGAAGGAGAAGAACCAGAAGGAAGGAGAAGAACCAGAAGGAAGGAGAAGAACCAGAAGAAAGGAGAAGAACCAGAAGGAAGGAGAAGAACCAGAAGGAAGGAGAAGAACCAGAAGAAAGGAGAAGAACCAGAAGGAAGGAGAAGAACCAGAAGGAAGGAGAAGAACCAGAAGGAAGGAGAAGAACCTGAGGAAAAAAGAAAAACCTAAATGAAGAAGTGGAACTTGAGTCTAGCCTTGGGTAAGGTCTGGTAGTAGAACGCTTCATCTTCATTTGTCTTTAACGAAAAGTTTCACAGGAAGTTCTTCATTCGATTATTTCACACACACACACACACACTCTCTCTCTCTCTCTCCAAGGAAAAAAGGATCCTTCATCACCAAATTGTGTCATTAGGAAACCGCAGAAGTTCAGAGGTTAAGTTCCGATCATGTTTCTCCCACCACCACTCTATTTTTCTCTCTCAACCTCTCTATATTTCTCCCTCCACCTCTCTATTTTGCTCCCCTACCATTCCAATTCTCTCTCCCTCGTTCTCCCATTTGACCTCTGGTCTCTCTGGTACCACAATTAGAGCCTCCTCGTCCTTGGCGCCCTCCCTGACCGTGGCTGTCATAATTTTTCCGCTAATGGTTCGATTGACGATGGCCGACGATGTTTGTTTTCGCCATGTAACAATAATATGTGACACCACAATAACAATAACAAAAACAAAATAACAAGAACACCCGCAATCATATATCGTCGTTGTCGTCTCTGTTGTTGTTGTTGTTGTTGTTGTTGTTGCTGTCGCCACGTCTTCCTAATGACTTCGTTAACACGTGTTGACCCAAGTGCTCGAGCTCTCTCGAGGGCACTCGAGGTTTCAGTTTCACTCAAAACAAATCCTACGCAGGCCGCCATCGCCGACGTCGTCGTCGTCGCCGTCGCCGCCGCCTCCCAGGAGCCATTAGAGCGCTGCCCGACGGGGCGTGGCTCAGCGCGGCGACAACAACAACAACAACGACAACAACAACATCGACGACAGTGAGACGTTTCTGTCGCTGTCGCCGTTGACGCACGTCATTTGTAGTTGTTAACGATGGAGATGTCGTTGGGGGTTCTGGTCTTTAGTTGTTGTTATTGTTATTATTTGTTAGTGTTGTTATTGTTATTATTTGTTAGTGTTGTTATTGTTATTATTTAGTTGTTATTGCTATTATTTGTTAGTGTTGTTTTTGCCAACCTCTCGTCGTCTCCTCGCGTGGTTATTAATTTGAGTGCGGACATGTGTGTCCTCCTCCTCCCATCCACGCCCCACCTCTGGCCCACGCCCCCATCGTCCTGCGCACCGGCGCTAAAGAAACACTCGCCAGTTGTTTTTATTTTATTTTTCTTTCTGTTTGTTTTTTGTAACGAGAATCGCGTCCTGACGTGTGGTGAGAGTTGGGTTTGGTGTCATGTTTGGTGGTGTTGTTGATGTTGTTGCTGGTGTTGTTGTTGTTGTTGCTGGTGTTGTTGATGTTGTTGCTGGTGTTGTTGTTACTGTTGTCTTTGGTGTCGAGAACATATGGAATCGTCCGTCTGTCCGTCCGGCTGTCCATGTTGACACGGTTGTGTATTTCACTGATTTAATAGACTTTCTCTAGTTGGGTCAGAGGTCGAAGGGAGCGAATAAATCGAAAGGAGGCGACTTTTGATGGAAGCGACTATTGGTGAAGACGACTCTTGTTGGAAGCGATTCCTGATGGAGACGACTCCTAATTAGGTTCTAGAGTATTTCAGAAACTCGAGAAGGTAAAAGAATCGCTGAAGGAACCGATGAAGAAAGTGGAATGGGATCCAGGAGAAAAGTTGGAAGGAGTTTGACAACTCTTCTTCACCCTCAACAACAAACCTTAAAGCAACCAACAACAACCCACCAACAACAAACCCACCAACAAAAACCAAACAACAACGACTCCTGCCCGATGCTGTGAAATGAGCAAAAGAAATGCATCGAGAATTCCGAACATTTTGCCAAATCGCACGAGTGGCTCGTGTCCGGTGTCCAGGCTTCAGTGGACACATTTAAAAAAAAAAAAAAATATCGATTGGCAACAACCCACTCGACCAGAGAGACAGACAGACAGACAGACACCCACACATAGAGACAGACAGACACCCACACAGACATACATACATTTACTCATACATTCACTAATACACTCACCACGTCATCGCCTCGCCGCCCTTTTGGTATTCTCGCACACATACATCAACACACGTGCAGTGGCGAGCGCAATAAAAAACGTAGAGCGCAGTGAAAGAACTTCGACAGGCGGAAACAGGAAACCGGAAGTCCATCTTGCTCGCAGTGTCGGCGAAGATACTCACGCTCATGTTGCTGTGTGACGATCGGTGGAGAGGGGAGGAAGAGTTGGAGGGTGGAGGATGGAGGATGGTGAAGATGGAGGATGGAGGATGGTGAAGATGGAGGATGGAGAATGGTGAAGGTGGAGGATGATAAGGTTGCAGGGTGTTAAGGAGAAGGTTGGAGGAGAAGGACAAAGAGGAGATTGCAGATGGAGGGACGAGAAAGACGTTGTGGAAGGAAGGAAGGGACCAGGAGATGGTGGAAGGAAAGGACGAGGAGAAAGAGGTGGAAGGAAAGGACGGGGAGAAAGAGATGGAAGGAAAGGACGGGGACGAAGCGGTTGAAGTGAAGGAAAGGACGAGGAGGAAGAGGTTGAAGTGAAGGAAAGGACGAGGAGGAAGCGGTTGAAAGGAAGGAAAGAGAGTGATAGGGGCGTTTGGGCGCACGCATTAGAAGATACATCATCACACATTGTCAGCGGCAGAGCGGCGACACCGACTCCGACATCGTTGAGTCCGACGCCGGAGCCTTCGTCGTCGTTGTCGTCGCTATCGTTGTCGTTGCTGTTGCTGCTGTTGTCGTCGTCCCTGTCGTCGTGTTGCGGAAGCAGATAGCAAAAGGATGGACAGGAAGAAGACGAGGACGAGATGAAGACGAGGACGGGATGAAGACGAGGACGGGATGAAGACGAGGACGGGATGAAGGCGATGGGACGAAGACGAGAAGACGACGATGACGGGGATTCTCCGGAGCGGAGGTGGATTCAATGGCGCGCGAGTAAATTACACCGGAGTGGGCGGGGGGCGGTCGCTCGGTCGGATTGCGGCGAGTGGGCCGTGGGTTGGGCGGATGAGGAGGAGGATGGGTTGGAGTCTCGTGTCTAATGTAGCATTAACTGCTACAGCGTCAACTACAACGAGAAAAACACCAACAACAACAACGACAAAAACAACACCAACAACGACAAAAACAACACCAACAACCAAAAAAACAACACCAACAACTACAAAAATAACAACAACTATGTCGACAAGGACGACGCTACGGTCATCAGCCATTTATGGGCATCAGCAGACGTCTCTAATGTGTTTCCAATCTCGATCGATGCGAGAAAAACTCGCATCCGCCGACCCCGGGCCCGATTCCTTCACTCAACCCCCCTCCCTCCACACGCATGGACAGCTCGCAAGTATGTGGTGGAGACGTCAGGGCTGCGACATCGAGGACAGCGGCCTGCGACCCATACGTCCCAGCGACGTCTTATCTCTTCCGCCACCGGCCGCCGGGAGACGGCCGCAGTCGCGATATCGATTCTGCGGTGGGTGAGGGGTGAAATTCCATGAATTTCTCACTCCGAGTGGCCGAAAATGTTTTGTGACATTTTCAAAAATGTTTTTTAGTTTTCAAAATACGTTTTTATTTTTAAACAAATTTATTTAAAAAATTTTTCAAAAAATTCAATCTTTTTATTTTACAAAATATATTTATTTTTTGATATAGATTTTTATTTTCAAAATATATATTTTTTCTGTTTATTATTCAAATTGTTCAAATTTACAGTATTTTATATCAAAATTTATAACAAAATAAAACCATGATTTCGGGTTGTAAATTAATTGTTATTTAGAAAATTAAATTACACATTTCTGTTTCAAATTAAATTTATATTTTGAAAAAATTAAAATTTTTTTAATATTTTTATTATTAAATTTTTTTTTTCAAAATTTTTTTTTCAAAATTTTTTTTTCAAAATTATTTTTCAAAATTAATTGTTAGGTCTAAAAAATATTTTACTTTTTGAAAATACATATTTATTTTCAAACCAAATTCTTATTTTTATAACAAGTTTTTTTTTTCAAAACAAAGTTATAATTACTGATTAATTATATAATTAAATTATATTTGCAAATAATTTTCAAAATAAACCTAATTCCACTGTTTTTATCTGTATTTTACGATAGCTAAATAGCCCATTAGTAATCCCAGTAGTAAATTATGTCAGCTTTAATGATTCCTGAAATGTCATAACAAAATATTTTTCAAAAACTTCTGACACTTGTGTCAACAAAGTTTTACTACTTTTCAATGTCATTAAAAATTTGATAAAACAACGCGATAAAATAACGATTTTAGTCACCTTTGGGGTGATTATAATTAAACAGATTTCAAATTAAATCATCGATTTCGAACTGATGCATTTCGAGTTTTCAGACTTGTTCTAAAAATACATTTTACGTAAATTTGTGGTATTTGTTTTTTTTTTTTTTGTGTTTTTTTTTTGGTTTCTGTGCCTGATAATCTTTGATTGCGATCGAATACGGGAGATTTGTTTTGTAAACAGAGCTAAATCTTGTACTTGAATTATTTTATGTTTTCGTTTTTGTTAAGTAAGGCACAATAATAAAATAAAGATTTCTAAAAAAAATACACAATTAATAAATTCTCAAAAATATGTTTGCAATGCACAATAATAAAAAAAAAGATTTCTAAAAAAATACACAATTAATAAAATCTCAAAAATATGTTTGTAACACTATACCAAATATACTATACCACCCAAAATTATTCACACAAATTGAATTGTTTTGTGAATTTATTTAGAGGTATTTAACCTTTAATTGAAATTAAATTATGAGAATAAGTAATTTGAAACCGAAAATATATAATTTGTATGTGAAAAATGGAACGCATACAAAATTATTTTTTCTCTTTTTATTTCACCAAAAAACTTGTGTTGGGAAGAACTTGAGTATCCATGTTTACAGATGTATATTTTTTTCTGATAAAACCTATTAAATATTTAAAATTTAGTCAAACTACTGAAATGTATTTTGATCTAAAATACTATAGTATTTAACTTTGAGCTAAATAATAGTGAAATGAAGAAAATAATAAATATTAATAAAATAAAAAAAAACAAGTAAAATAACAAAGTAAATTATTCATTACTTGTCAATATAAATTCTATACAAATAAATATTCTCGAAATGAGAAAAGAAACAAATTATTATTCATTACTTGTCCTTTGAAATTTTTTACACAACTCTAATTTTCACAACCCCTAACAAATATTTCATTGCTGTACACCTTAACTAATTCTCAATAAACTGATTTCATTAGAGCTCTATGTGAAAATGGCCCACTGTGCATTTTCTTTGGAACCGAATCGAGGTCTCCGCTGTCGAATTCGAACCAACTTCCACGACGATCCCCGTCCCTCGGTCGAGGTCCTGATTATTTCGAGCGCGAGGTGTTGGCCGCGAGTCAAAGCGCGCCCCCGCTCGAGCATTCGTCGGTCTTTAACGGGCGATGAGTCAGCAAGCGGCGGCAGAGTACTGTAAGGCGAGTCCTATGAATCGAGTCCTGCGAGGCGAGTCCTTAGAGTCGAGTCCTGCGAGGCGAGTCCTTAGAGTCGAGTCCTGCGAGTCGAGTCCGGGTCGGGGGCGAAAATGACGCGGCGAAAAGACCACGGCTGCAGCTTTAATGCCTCGTGACTGGAACATTTGCAGCGGCCCCCGGGCACGGAAAAGTGTCTTATCATCATCGAGTGTCGTCGGGTCGTCGTGTCCTTCCGCTGTCCGGGCGAGGGCGAGAACGAGCGGCGAATGTGTGAGTTGGTATGGTTTATGTGTGTTTGTGACTTTGTGTGTGCGTTGAAGGGCGGATGTCTGTGGGTGTCATTCGAACACCTGAGCTCAACCGACACCTGTGCAGGTTCCCGGTCCCGTTACGGGCGCACCAGGACCAGGTACAGCACTCGTCGTCGCCCCTGAAGGACCTTCTGTGTGTGTATTTCTGTATGTTCATTGCAGGCAGGTCCTGCTCACGGGCTTTACGTTGTAATTAAGGTCTGAAAAGTGAAAACAAACAAGTCCTGCTCGACCTCCTCCGCCGCCTCCTCCTCCTCCTCCTTCGTTGTGCCGCGTAGTCCAAGGACTCGCAGATGGCCAAGTGGGAAAATGTCGCAAGGATAAGTCGGCAAAAAGGCAAGTGTGCAAAAGAGAGGAAAGAGTGCAAAAGAGAGGCCAGTAAGCAAAAGAGAGAGATAAGTGTGCAAAAGAAAGAGATAAGTGTGCAAAAGAGAAGAAAGAGTGCAAAAGAGAGAGATAAGTGTGCAAAAGAGAGCCAAGTGTGCAAATGAGAGGTAGTGCAAGTATTTTTCTGTCAGCTGCATCTTGTGCATTCCGTCACCCGAAGCCACGGGAGTCCTGCGTCCTGCGTCCTCGTCCTCGCCCCGGGACATCGTCGAAGTCGTCGGCTCCGGTGATTAATCAGGGGACACCGAGCGGCGATTCCGACTCGGTCCCGGTGGCAGCCCCGCCGCGTTCGTGGACCGGGGCCTTTGTGGCGATGTGTGAAGTTCGGGGATTTCTCGAAATCGCACCTCCGCCGAGGGACCCACGCTGGGCGGCCTTGAGATCGCTTCTCGGCCCATCGCTCGCTCAGCCGGTCGGTCGGTCGCGGCGGGTGGCGTCGGGGCCGGTGCGTGGGAAAACCCCGACAGAAAGAGCGACTCGGTGTCTGCTGGAGGAGGGAAGGCAAAGCGAGAAAATCGACAAATCGAGAAAATTCGAATTCGAGGAGGTATTGGAAAGGTGTCGTGAATTTATAGAAAAGCTATCATGATATATTGATATTGGAAAATATCGAGGCGATATTGGAAAAGTTTCGATACTATATGGGGAATATATTTGTGGACTTTTGACAAAACAACTTATGTTGAGATAAGACAATTAAAAATTGTTTTTAATGTTATTTAATGTTATCATATTAATGTTGAATATTAATTGAAATGGTTTTTCATATTAAGTTTGAATATTGAAATTTATTTTTTAATAATATTTGGAATGCTTTAAATTAAAAATGTATTGTACCCATTAATTTTTATTCTACGATATGGTGCAATTATCGAAAAAGTATAGGAAAGGTATCGATAATGTATCAGAAGGCTATGGAGAAAATGTTGAGATGAAATCGAGAAGGTATCGAGATGATATCATTATGATATCTAGACGATATTGAAAGGGTATCGTGATGATTTCCCTGGTCAACCCGGCGAGGCCACGATTGCCCATCATCGGATGGACATCGGTTGGCCATCGGCAGATTATCGGCTGGTCATCGGTGGAAGGCTCGAGGACTCAATATTCTGCGCGTCGCCGGAAGCATTAAATCAAAAATTGATTTTGCCCCGTGATCCGAGGATGAGGCGAGGGCGAGGGCGGCGCGTGGTCAGCCGGCAGATGGACACGCGGCAAGGGCGGGTGGACAATCCGATGGACAGACAGACAGACGGACGGACGGACGGACAGCTGCTGTCATCCGCACAATGAGTCGCCGGCGACTGTCGCACGCCGCCATTAATTATAAAATATTAATTTTGCAGGACTCGTGACGATGTACGGAGGCGGGGGAAAGGGACGGGGACGTGGTCGATGGTGGAGACGAGGATCCCGGGGCGGACGTCGGGCACTAAATATTTAAGCGCACCGCAAACACTCACACAAACACTCACACACACGCACACATGTTGCCATAACTCATCATCTGCATTAGTGGCCGAGTGCGTGGGTGGGCGTATGTGTGTGTGTCTGTGTGTGTGCGTCGTACGTGCAGGACAAAACAAACATGGCGGCTGATGCGCCAACATCCTCGCTGATCTGCGCTCGTCCTCGCCTCGCCTCGCTTCTCGCGTCGCGGATGCGAATGCGGATGACGATGGTGATTTGTGTTGTCGCCGGCCACGCCCCGCTCGACCCGTTGACCGTCCGCCCTCCGCGGCCATTTTGCCGCTGCCCTGATTGCGATATATTGGGAGGGGGGGCGGATGTGAAAATTATTAAAATTTTTCATTAAATAATAAATGGCCATGTGTGAGAGTGTTTGCTTCCGCTGACAGACTCGTCGCCATTCATTTTGTTGCCGTTGGTCAATTTAATTGGAACGTGAGCGCTGTTGGATGTGTGTTGGTTGGTGAGGGAGTATGTGTATTATTATATTATTGTCTATTGGTGTGGGTGTGTTTGTATGGACTCGTGCCATATGGCGAATGTCATGTCGTTTAAAAATTCCCTTCGCTCGTGGGTTTGTGGAAGCCAAACCAAAACTTTGGTGAAGGTCGAATCGATCATGGACTAAAGCTCACGAAATCCTTCTCTGAGGGACCCCTGGAAGGATTCAAAACTTAACTTCAGTGGTCAGGAAGTATCCTCCAGTATCAGACCAAAGTGTTTCAGCCTTTTGATCCTTGAGCCTCGCGGTCCTTTTGGCTACTCTTCAAGAGGACTCCGTATAAATTTCGATTTTCCGCAAAATGTCCGTTAGTTATTTTTTCAATGCAGTCATTGGAGTTGATGTTGGTATTGTTGCTGGGGTTGAGGTTGTTGTTGCTGGAGTTGTTGTTATTTTTGTTGTTGTTGTTGTTGTTGCTTCTGCCGTGGCTCTCACTGCAAATTGGCGCGCATCCTGTGCGCCTTTTGCGCGGCGAATTAATTGCGCTCCCCCCCCCCACCATTCGCCCCTCTAGATCGAGGTCATAAATTGCTGGCGATTTATGCATAAATTTCGTCATTGTTGTCGTGACATTGTTGTTGTTGTTGTTATTGTATTTCTTGTTGTTGTTGTTGTTGCCTTTACTTTTGTTATTCCTGTTGTTGTCTCTCCTGTTATTGTTGCTGTTGGTCTTTCGGTTGCGCATCGTGGTCTGCCTCTGGCTTTGGTCCTGTCGATGGCGATTGCGATGCCGATGGAATTTCATCCTCGCGACCGGCTTCGCCCCTCAGACCCTCAGACCCGTCCCGCTCCGTTGCGTCCCGCATGCGCTTGAAACGAAATTCGCGTGGACGAAAACTGAAAATGTTTCAACTTTACGGCCGATGCGGCACCTGAGAGTCGTTGTTTTCATTATTGATGTTGTTTTTTGGGTGATGTTGTTATTGCTCATGTTGTTGTTTTTGTTATTGTTGGTGTTGTTATTGTTGTTGTTATTATTATTGTTGTTATTATTCATACAGTTGTTGCTACTCCACTTGCTGCAACATCAACAGCAGCAGCAGCAGCCACCACAGCCGCAACTTTATTATCATTTGTCACAGGCCTCCGCAACGACGATGGCGACCGAAGGGGAGGATGAGGAGGACCAGGAGAACGATGACGATGACCACGCGGACATCCCTGGCGAGCCATCCATTTCGTTCGCCCGACTGGACGCGAACGCTCTCCCCAAACATGGCCCAGTCTCAGCTCGGCCCGGTCCGGTCCGTCGTCGATTCGGTCGGCAGGATGACAAAAATTAACTTTTTAATGAATTACTTTTTCGAACGCGTTATCGCGATCGACGAACGGTAGACGAACGAACAATGGGGTTCACACACACACACACAGGCACACATCGACACACGCATGGTCACATACATGGTCACAGTCACATAGGCAAACACATGGATAGAATCCTCGTCGCATGGACAGAATCCTCTTCACATGGACACACACACTCGAACGGCCTGACGCCGCATGGAGCCATCTGGGAGCTGCCATAATTCTGCGATTTTTATTTCGGACGTCTTTTGAATTTATTTGCACGCTCTCCCCTTCAGCCTCCAGCTCAATCCTCAGCCTCCTCATGATCCAGGATGAGGCATACGGTTAGAACCTGATCCCCTGGACAGACGGACGGACGAACGGACGGACGGACGGACGACTGGGCTAATGGGCTCCCGGCGGGCAGCGGCGATTAATCAGTTAATTAACTCTCGAAGACGACTTGTCGGAGGAGAGTTTGCATTGTATGAGACGAAGGAGAGTTTGCTTTGTATGAGACGAAGGAGATTACTTTATATGTGAGGGGGATTCTTGTGTGAGTGTATGGCAGACTCTTGAGTATGTGTGTTGCTTCCTCTCTCGTGTGTGTGTGTGTGTGAGCCGGCCTCTCAAGTGTTTGTGTGTGCATGTGTTCGTGCGGATTAAGTTGTCGTCGCTGGGGCGGCGGCGACGGCAGCAGCATCTGGAGCCGGATTTACTCGGCCTGAATGGCATCAAAGCCGTAACGGAGACGAGCCTCCTCTCGTGGACGACGTCTTCCACGGATGCTCGACGTAGCCTTCGACGGTTGTCAATCGTTCGCTCGCTCGCGTGTCCTGATTGAATACGCGAGGCTGAGAATCCGACCGATTGATGGACGGACAGATGAACCAGGGACAGAGGGACGGGCGGATCGGGGACGGAGATGGACTGAGGGACGGGCGGATCAGGGACGAGCTCTAATGTGGTCTTCTTTGTCGCCCTTCGTCCGCCTCCTGCCCACGGTCGGGCAGCCAGCGCAGCAAATAATAATCCGCGCCCGAGTGAAGCGAGTCGTGTCTTCCTTCGAGTTATCTTCGCCAAGTCTTCGGTGTTCTTGTGGTTGTTGTCCTCATTGTTGTTGTTGTTGTCCACATTGTTGTTGTTTTCCTCACTGTTGTCGCTTCCATTGTTGTTGTTGTCAGGCACATCAATATTGTTGTTGTTGCACTAATCCCACTGCGCTTCTCGGTCTCTCATTCGCGATCGGCCTGAACGCTGAACGCTAAATGCGGCTTCGAATCCCTTCGGCCCATCGTCGCATGGGCGCGCGTCATTCATCAATTCATTCATTCATTCATTCGCTTCATCAGCTTAAAATGTAATCATCCTCGCATCCATCTTCAACCGCGGCAGCAGCAGCAGAAGAAGCAGCAACAATAACAACAACAACTTGAATCCAACCTCCTTCTGAAAGAGATGAAGACAACGGAGAAGGCGACGACAACGACAACAATGACAACGATGACGACAGCGACCGAAACGAGATGAAGATGTAGATGAAAGGATGAAAGGCCAAATTGAGTCATCGCTTCCAGAGATTTGTCATTTGTCAATTGGCGAATCGGCAACTCGCATTGGTTCTCGCTCTCTCTACATCTCTCACTCTCTCTCTCTCTTTCTTCGTTCATCTCTTCCTTTAGTCCCCTTGATCCATTGCACCTTTGTCCCGAGGTGGAGGACACAAAGGCGCGATTATGGTTGAGGTCGGCGCTGCAACGATTTATATGCGATGAGGATTCGGGATGAGGATCAACTTCATAAATTCTCCTCCTTCAATTTCCCCACGTAGTCTCCTTCTCTGTCTTATCCTCCATCTCCGCCCCATCCTCCTTCTCCATCTCCTTCCTCAGTCGCCTCCTCCTTTGAAGAAGCTCCCCTTGGACCTCCAAAAAACCTCCATCAGCCCCTCTGTCAACGCAATCGAATCAACCAAACGATTTAACTTCCTCTACTCCATCTCGTCCGTTGAGCCTTGAGGTGATGATACCGTTCTGGTTGTTGTCGATACACTTCTTGTTGTTGCTGATACCGTTCTTGTTATTGTAGTTGTTGTTCCTATGATTATCATTGTTGTTTCTGCTATTGTCATTGTTTTTACTCTGATTGTTATTGTTATTGTTTGGTATTTGAATTTCTGTCGCTGCTGCTGCTGCTGGTCGTCGTCGCCTCGTTGCCTCAGGTGTCAAGTGGCTCCCTCCGAGTGTGGCGCGTTGTCTTCTCATCATTTCAATTTGAAACAAATGAGAGGCTCAAAGCTAACAACAACAACAACAACAGATAGAACAACAATGACAACAACTGCAACAAAAAAGACAACAACAACGACAAAAACAACATTGAATTAGCAATGCATTTCACATGCGAAAAGCAACTGAAGTAACAAGAACCAAACCAAAGTAGCAATAACAACCAAAGTAGCAACAAGAACAACAACCAAAGTAGCAACAAGAACAACAATCGAAGTAGCAACAAGAACAACAACTAAACCAACAGCAACAACAACATCCGAGCCATGCCACATTAAACCGTCCCCGAGGCGCGTATTTCGAGCCTCGCCCGACGTCCGCCTCGACCTGAGCCGCAGCCGCCGAGCGCCGACGTCGCGTTCGCGCACAATTACGTAATTCGATACAACTGGGAAGAACGGGAGTCCCTGAGGCTTCACTCTGTCTGTCTGTCTGTCTGTCTGTCTGTCTGTCTGTCCTTCCTTCCGTCGATCTGTCCGTCCATCCATCCGTCTGTCCCTAGGCCCTCGCCTTGGGCACAATTAAAAAAATTAAGCAGCGACAAAAACGCACTCGAGTAGGAAGAACTCGAGGAGAAGGTGAAAATTGTTGCAATGAGAAAAGTCATCGCCAGAACTTTGTCTCTCTCTCACTCTCTCTTGCTCTCCTTCTCACTACAAAGATTGTTGTTGTTTTTGGTGTTGTTCGACGAGGCATTAATTTGTGGTTGCAGTCAAACTGCATCCGATGCCCGAGGTTTGGACTCAGGTCCGCCTCGAGCTGGGCCCAAATTCGAGCGAAACCTTCAGAATTTGAATTCGAGCGAAACCTTCGGGATCTGAATTTGCAAGAAACCTCCAGGTTCTGAATTCGAAGGTAACCTTCTGGGTCTGAATTTACATGAATCCTTCATGATCCAATTTGCTGAAATCTAATTGATCTCGAATCCCTGAAATGTTTCCTTCAGGACCTTCTTTTTGGTCACATTAAATAATTTGTGAAACTGGAAACTCGAGCTGGATCGTTCCCTGATTTCAACTGAATCGATCTCGATCTCAGGCACATCGCTTCTCTCGTAGTCCAACCCGGACTTCGCTCCTGATCTCAGCCAACCTCCCCTAGGGCTGCAGTTCCGCTCGAGGAGTTTCGTCCCCTCTCTCTCCCTCCCCTCACAAAACACTCACTTCACCTTTTCTCTCACTTTGCCTCACCGTCCGTCGTGCGTTTGGTCGCCTCCTCTCCAACGACGACGACGACATCCGAGCGAATGCGAATCGCTCGACACTCAGGGGTTTCGGAAGCTGCGGTCACAGGGCCAGACCGTGTCTGCGCGAACAAATTGAGACCCCAAGGAAGGGAGGGATGGAGAGGAGGAAGGAAGGAAGGGAAGGGAGGAAAGTAAGGAAGGGAAGGGAGGGAAGTCTCGGTCGGCGTCTCGGTGTCGCTTTTGTTTTAACGACAACAACGACGACGACGACGGCAGTCGACTCACTCAACATATTCCATTCCCATTGTGATTCCCTCATCATACCTATTTCGATTCTGATTTCGATTCCTTCCTGGACGCGAGAGTGTTTATTTCTATGTGTGTAACAGAGAGTGTAAGTGTGTGTAAGAGAGTGTGAGTGTGTGTGAGAGAGAGTGCTGTTTGTGTGAGTCGAAAGGGGGTTGAGGTCCTTCGGTCGAGCGGACGCGGCGTGAGAGAGTTCGCAGCCGTCGACCGCAGAATTGAATTTATTTCTCAATCCACAGCATTGCGGTGACATCCTTCCATTTGACACCAAACCAAACCAAACCAAAACGAACACGGTCAGGACACCCGAGTCTCGCCGAGGGGACTCTCGGCCGCTCGATTCCGATTCCAATTACGGGCACAATGAGCGCACATTGATTTCCGATATGCGACCCCGTTCCTGATCCGCTTCGGTTGGTTAAACCCAGACCACTTAGCGGTGGCCTCCATCACGGTCGGTTGGACGAGGATCCACCACGAGTTGTGGACTTAGGTTAAAGCGCCCAAGAAGACGACGACACCTGCCTACGCTAAGCACAGCTCATCTCTCTCATCTTCCTCTTCTCGATCTTCCTCTTCTCGATCTTCCTCTTCTCGATCTTCCTCTTCTCGATCTTCCTCTTCCCGATCAGCCCTTTATCCATCCATCCATCCGTCCGTCCATCCGCTGCCATCGTGTCTGCCGATCCTGCTCAAGGAGCTCAGGGCGCACCTCGCGATCATCATCAATGAAAGGATTTGGTCCGCCTTCCGATTTTCTTCACGGCGACCTTGGTTCCTGGAACCCGCCTGACGCCGCTCTGTCTCCGGAGGACCATCGATCGACCACTCGAAGAAGCCGAAAGACAAAGTCCGAGACAAAGGCAAAGGAAAAGAAAGAGGCGAAAATAAAAACAAAGACCAAGACGAAACTCCAAAGACCAAGAGGCAACAACAAAGACGAAAATGCAAAGACAAAGAAGAAACAACAAAGATGAAAATGCAAAGACAAAGAGGAAACAACAAAGATGAAAATGCAAAGACAAAGAGGAGTCTACAAAGACAAAGGTGAAACTACAAAGAGGCGATATAAAACAAAAGCGGCGCATAAAACAAGCAGTAAACGACGCCGAAACAGGCGCAGGTACCATAAAATTAGTACCGGACCGTGTTCGAGGGACGGACACGAGAATCCAAGGGACGGACACGAGAATCCAAGGGACGAACACGAGAATCCAAGGGACGAACACGAGAATCCGATGGTCGTCGGTGGCGAGGGGTCGGGGTCGTAGAAGACGACGAGAAGTCGGGGCAGGGGACGAAGACGACGACTAATGGTGCCCGCCCGTAACGCCGTCGCTGCATTCGATTCGTCCGCTGTGATCCCGGCCTTCTTCGGTTTCGACCGTTTCAGACATTCTGGTGCCGACGAGCGCCGACGCTGTGGAGAAACCCAATCGAGCCTTCAGACAGGTCTCGAAGTCTGTTCGATAGTGTTTTTATTTTATTCTTCTTTTTCTTATAGGGATCGAGGGAGGTACAATTCGAAAAAAATAGCGGATTCGAATTGCTCAATCAATGATTTTCTTCATGTTAGGAAACCACATGCGAAATCCTTCCATCAAGGTCATGACTTCCTTCCATTCGTCCATCCATCTATCTTTACTATATCTTTCCTCCATCTTTCCAGCCATTTTATCTCCATCTGTTCATCCATTTGTTCATCCATCTTTCCATCCATCTTTCCATCCATTTTTCCATCCATCTTTCCATCCATCATTCCACCCATCCATCGAATACCCATTAAGATGAGTCTTCGCCTCTTCCTCCGCTCTCCCCCACCGATCGCGGTCGATCGATCGCGTCGACCACAAAGTAATGCGTCGCAAACCAGAGTCCGCGTTCAAAGGCTGAGCCGCGAACCAACGCGTCCAACCCCAACCCCGACACCGACCCAGCCACCGGTGCCCCGCCCCCTTCGCGGCCCCCTCCCCGAGGCGTCATTAATTCGTCGTTTGGCGCGAGAGTGCGAACAAGTAGTAATTATTTCGCACACCGCTGCCGATAATCGGAGATCGGTAAAGCAATGGCGAAGACGATGATGATGGGACGATGGTGAAGACGATGATGGGGGGAGAAGGAGACGATAAATGTGGGGAGAAGGAGACGATGGCGAAGACGAACACGACAACGTTGACGATGATGCCGACAACGGCGACGATGATGAGTTCGCTGATGACGACGTTGATGTACGAGTGCGAGGTATCGGCGCGAAAAAGCCATTCGTCAAGACGTCTTTGCCTCCGCGGTGCGCTGGCTGCAGCGAAGTCAGCCGTAAAATGATAAATTAGTTAAATTGAATACGAGCGCAAGAGTGGAATGTGTGAGGCAGAAAGAGTGCGATGGAGAGAGACAGAGAGGGAGCGATGGAGAGAGACAGAGAGGGATTGAGAACGAGACATGCGCGCAGGCGGCGTCGAATGGCGAACGATGGACGGACGGACGGACGGACGGACGGACGTTGGACGTCGGCCATCGAGCATCGAAGTCGACGTCGTCATCGTCATCGTTGTCGTGACTGGTGCGGCGTCGAAGGCTTTCTACGGCCAGCAGCCATCAATCGACGTCGACAGCCGACCCGAGGGGCTGCGGTGAGCCGGATGAGGGGAGAGGGACGAGGGGAGACCAACGAGAGACGAGGGGGGAGACCAACGAGTGAAGAGATAGACCAACGAGGGACGAAAGACGACGGCCGATCGAGGCCGAGTGGGGCGCGATGGCCTGCGAGCCAATTTGGCCAGGTATCCGGACTCCGAAGTCGAGGAAATAATTAAGTTGCGGCATCGATCGGTATGCAATTGTGGCTGCCGCCACAACTCCCTCCACCCTGATGAAAATATAAGGCGAAGATGGCTGCCAACCGGGGGACCGCGATCCATGTCGATTGAGGTCGACCGATCGGGCAATTGTGTGGTCACTTGGCTCGAGGTGGATCAAGGAAGCGAAGGAACGTTGAAGGTCTTTGTGGAGGATTCCTCTAGTGGACTTCAAGAGGCGGAGACATTTGAAGGATCTGTTAGTCGATTGATCAGTTGATCTGTTGGTCGTTTGATGCTTTAATCCTCAGATTCCTTCGTTCTCTTTAGTCTTCGAGTCCTTCAGCATTTCGATCGTGAGGACGACGATGACGAAGACGCGGGCAGCTGCCGCCGACGTTGCTGAAACCGCTGCGTCGGAATCTCGATCGTCCGCCGAAATCTCGACCGTTATGAGCGGGAACTCGTTATCGCTCTCACATGTATCACGATGTCGCGGTATCGCGCCGGTGTCACGTGATGCAAACGACCCACCCTTCGCGACTCAACTCAACTCAGTTCGAGTTCGAGTTCGCTGCACGGGCATCCGAGGACGACGGAAACTGGAACAAGTCGCGGAGAAAACGGCGGTCATCGCGAGGACCAACGACGATGGCGACGACCACCCCGCCGAGTCGCGTAGCCTCGCGTTGCGCTTTCGTGTATCGTGCACGCAATTCCGGAATCCCTTCCGCCGCCCGGGCGTCTTGTTTATCGAGTCGGCATCTGATTTCCTTGACCGGAACCCTCTAGGGGCGGAGGAGGAGGAGGGGAGCGAAATCTGCTAGCATCGTGGGAAACCTCGACGTCGGCGACGCATAAATCGCGCCCGTGCAATTAAAACAAATAAAGTGGACGGATAGCGCGGATATCGCAAGGGTGGAAACGGCGAACGCATTTTCGTCCTTCGTTTTTCGGTGCTTTCACCCCAAAAACAAAGCAGCGCCGACTGTTGCGTGGTCAACGACAACGACGACGGCGACGATGGCGACTCGGGGAATGTGCATTGCTTTCTAGTCGGAGGGGTGGGAATGGGGTGTGGAGGGAGGCCGAATGCGATGTCTATCGCGACGCGGCCTGTCTGTCTGTCTGTCTGCCGTGGGAACCGTCGGCGGGGTCGCAGCAGGCGCGATCGCGCGATTACCAACGAATTCCGCTAATGACGAAGGCGCCGGAGAATTCCGTCGATGTTGTCGAGATTCCGTTGATGTCGCCAGGACTAGGTCAAAGTCGTCAGGATACCGTTAAAGTCGCCAGGATTCCATTAAATTCGTCGTCGTAGATGTCGCCAACTGACCGTTGGAATATGCTCCACCCCATATCGAGATGCCTGAGGTGGATACAGAATCCCTTCTATCACTCTTTCATCAGTTGGATGTCCTCAAATGATTGGGTGGAACGTCTTTTGAAGTGGAATATTTTCTGAGATCAAGCGTTTTAGGTATCGATCATTTCTCATTCGAGCGTTTTTGATGGTTGAGTTTTTTTTATGAATTGAGCGTTTTAGGTGTAAAGTGTTTTTAAGGTTCGAGAGTTTTTGGTGCCGAAAGTTTCTTGGTCGAGCGTTTTTTTGGGATGGTTGTTGGAGTCAAGCGTCAAGAAGACACTCCTTGGAGTCCAGCGTTTTTGGGTACGCTTCTGGCTCCGGGATATCGACCTTCCGCCCACCTCTCTCTCTCTCTCCCCGCAGTCTGGCGGCCGTCTCGTAATCTGGTTCCGCCTCATTGGACCCGCTCATTGGGCGCTGATCCGGAGTCGCCCCGGGAACCCGCGGCCCTCGACGGGGCGGCCTGACGTTTGGCTTCCTCTCGTTACTGGACACGTGTACGTGTCGTCCTTCGTCAGAGCGGACAACGGGGACGAGAAGGACGACGAGAACGACGACTAGGACGAAAACGAAGAAAGGGACGAAGGCGATGATGATGACAAAGAAAGCGATGATGGCATTGATGATGACGATTGCTGTCAGGCGAAATTATTCACATTTCGATTCCGCCAGTTGGGCTCAGCCGACTTCTTCTCGCCCTACGCCGCCCTCCCCTCGGTCGCTGCTTCCACCGCCCCTCGCTTCTTCTTCCTCCGCCCTCCCCTCGGTCGCTGCTTCCGCCTCCCTTCGTCAGCCTCTCTTCCTCATCCTCCGCGCTTGTCACACGCTCGTCGGCTTGTTTCCCGAGCCGCAAACGTTCCGCAGCCGCCGTCGTCGTCGTCATCATCACCGTTGACGTCGTCGACTGCACGTCACTACGTCAATCATCGCCGCCGCTCAACCCCCCGCCCACCCCAGCGAGGAGCGAGAGGAGGAGGAGGTGGAGGGAGGAACACGCACCACACGATTAACATTCTCCCCAGAGCGGACGCACTCTCGGCGGCGGTTCCACTCCGAATCACAGCATGGCCTGGTTCATAGAGAGTGGTGGAGAGGAGAGGAGAGAAGGCAGGGGTCCTCGCCGCCAGGAGCAGCCAACCGTGATCAATGCGAATTGTTTGATGAAGCATGTGCGGCGTTGAGAGCGAGCCGAATAGATGGAGTGGGTTGAAAGAGAGAGAGGTAGAAATGGGATGAGAGAGGGAATGGGACAAGAGAAAAAGGATTGGGATGAGAAAGGCTTGGATGAGAGAGTGAATGAAAGAGAATGATATGAAAGAGAATGATATGAAAGAGGATGATATGAGCAAGGATGAGATCAGGAGGATGGCACGAAAGAAAATGAGATCAGTGAGGTTGGCATGAAAGAGGATGGTATGGGATAGATTGGGTTAAAATTGAATGTGATGCCATTGAATGGGAAGGGATTGAATGGATTGAATCGACCTTCGGTCTTCGATTCGGATCCTCGCAATCCTTCGATTGTCTCTTCGTCGAGCAGGATTTCCCGTGATCGCGAGGATTTCCTGCGATCGTGAAGAGTTGGAGTCGCGTGAGCCTGGTGATGATCCGGCGAAGGGTCGCAGATGCAAATCGAGGTCATGTTGCGATGATCCGCGATCTCAATCGGATCGCTCGATTTGATTGGCGACGACAGCGATCCGCAGCTGCTGGAGCGATGAAAGGAAAGAATCGGGACAAGAAAACGAAGGAGACAAAACAACGAAGGAGACAAAACAACGAAGGAGACATGACCACGATGACGATGAACACAAGAAGACAAGAGTCTGCCACGGAAGAATGGTTCCTTTGTAGCGCCAGCCGCTCGTCGAGCCACAGACGAGCGGCCCGATTGAGTCATTAGCCTGGGAAGAGGCCGTGAAAACGGTGGCTAAGGTCGGGAAGCAAATGCCAGTCATTAGCTGAGGCGACTCCCAGAATCGCAGAGTGGTGAAAGACGAATGGTTCTGCATGGAGAAGGTGTAGAAGAAGGAGGAGGAGGTGGAGAAGAAGAAGGAGGAGCAGCTTGAGTCGACCTCCTCGGGGATCCTGTCGTGGCTCCTTCCGGGGTGTTCGAATGCCTCCGAGTTGTCATCGTCGTCTTCTTCGGCGGAAGCAACAAAACGATGATGAGTTCAAGTGATATACGATGAATTGCAGCAACAAACGATAGTATGTAACAACATACGATAGAATCCAACAACATACGATAGAATCCAACAACATGCGAAGGAGTCCAACAACATGCGACGAGTCCTAGCGACACACGACGAATCCCAGCGACGTCGGCGACAACAGGTGTTGCTGCCACTTCCCCCCCTTGTCATATTTCCTCTCGTCTCGTCGTCGTTGCCACTTCAGATGCCGGTGAACAATTGATTCTGTTGTTTTCTGGTATTGTTTTTGTTCTTTGCATTGTTTTTGTTCTTGGCATTGTTTTTGTTCTTGCTTTTCTTTTTGCTTTTCCTTTCGTTTTTGCTTTTTGCTCTCTTCTCCCGGAGTCGGCGACGTGTGCGAAGCCTTTATTCGCGCAGTTTCATTTGCTTCGCTTTTGTTTCAATCAAAATAATAAATTCGTATGCGAATGCGACAAAAACAATAACTGGTACAATAACAATAACAACAATAACAATAACATCAGCACAAACGGCAACGACTACGGTGATGGCGACAACGACACCGATGATGACGACGACAACAACAACAACAACAACAACGTTCAATGATGACAACAACAACAACTGAGTCGAAATTGTGTCAACGTCCTCCGAGCTCGGCCTGAGCTCTGTGCATTCCAATTGAGTAAACATCGCATCGCGTCGCCGCCCCCTTCACGACCCCGCCCCCCTCCATCGTCTCATGGCAGAGCAATGAATTGCTTTTAAAATTATTAATAGCTTCACTCCGTTGTTGCTCCATTGCTGTTACTATTGTTGTTGTTGTTGGTTGTTTTTGCAATTGTTGCTACAATTATTCACAGATGGAGCCGTTATTGCACTTGTGCCGATGAAACAAAAGCCTTGAGGAAGGTATTCCCCCTATGTACAGGTGTGTGTGGGGGTTTTTGTTTTCCGGGAGCCGAAATTAGTTTCGTTCCCTTGGCTGACGAAAATCGATCGCATCGATCTACTCGGCGATAGCGGCAACAACAACTGTGCAAACATCGCGTTTCGGCTTCCTTGAGTTGCGTCAACCCTCAGTTGCTTCCGCATTCAGATTCCCTCGAGGGCTTCTTCCTTGAAATCCCCGCTGCTTCCCACTGAACCCAACTCTCCCCGCGCCCAACCTCGAGTCGAGTCGAGTCCGTCGTCCATGGCGAATCCCAGTTTCCTTCTTCCGGCGTGTGCGGAACGAGTCAAAGCGACCTCTGCTTGGCGCCCTCGCCAGAGGTCGCTGATGGCATCGATTTTTGCCATTATTCACATATTTTCCTACTCCTCATTCTCGCCTCTTTCTACTACTCATGCTCATCTCCTTCTTCTCGTTTCATACTTGCCTCCTCATACTCGTCTCTTTCTCGTATCCTCATCATCGCCTCCTCTTTCTCCTCTCCTCCTCTTTCTCCCTGTCTCACTCCACCCCACCCATCGTCGTCTGTCATCTCCGCTTTCTGTGCTCTTCCGGTGCTGCTGTCGATTATCCTGAAACGGGCCGGAGGACGTCGTTCTCTGCCTCCGTCGTCGCCATCGTCGGACTCGTCGGAACTTCCGGTCGTTGTGCGCGGCTGCCATTAAATTTGCAATAATTACAGCGGTTGATTCCGCTGCGCAGCATTAGAAGAAGAACCAGCAGGCAACAGGATTCGACCCTGTCGTCCTTATCTCGACGGACGCCGCGGTCCTGGCGCGCGCTGTCCGGCGTCTGCCGCGTCGCTCGTCGCTAATTGCGCACCACTCGTCGTCGTCGTCATCGTCATCATCATCCACTGGGCCCCCAGTCAATTAAAGCAACGTCCAGGAGCAGCAGCAGCCACCAGCAGCAGACGTCGCCCTCGGTCCACCGCGTGTCTTCCTCTCGCCCTCAATTCGCCTCGCATCTTCCCCTCGTCCTCAATACGCCCCGCGTCTTCCCCTCTCTGGCCCAGTCGCGTCGCGTCGCGCCTCGCTTTGCCCCGCACCGTTGTCGCTTCGTCGAGGCTTCGGCGTAATTAATTGCCGAGCGATGATTAATGGCAGCGCCGACAATCGGCATCTCCTCCGCCGCCGCCACCGTCGCCATGGAGGCTGTGGTCGAGGGCAGTCGCAGCCGCAGTCGAGCTCCAGCCTCAACCTCAGTTCTCTGCTCCAGCCTCAGCTTCACCCGCAGTTCCAGGTTCGCCCTGACTCTGCCGACGCGCTGCTTCCGCGCGGTTCTTCTTCATCTCTCCTGCAGCAGCGACAACCGGTTGAATGCCGGCCACAGCGACGACAACAGACGCGACGTTAGGGACGATAACGGCAATGGTTGGCGGCAACGACGATGTCGACAATGGTTGTCGACGATGGTCGTTGAAATATTTGTTGCTGCTGCTGCAAATGGCACAGAATATGGGCTTAACCGGAACCGGATGTATTATCTGCGCCAACTGCGCTCCGCTCGGCGATTCCGACGATGGAATTGTGAGCACACCGCACCGCATCGAGTCGAGCTGAGGCGAGCCTCCCCCACATCCGCCTCGCTTCGACTCCCGCCCTCGTAACCCCCCGCCCTCGACCCGATCCGATCCGACCCTGGCGTATGTAAAACATTCGTTCCGCTTGGAGCCCATTCAACCGGGTGCGGGGGGGAGTCGAGACCAACCACCCGTTTGTCCAACTATTCGTCTGTCTCTCCCTCTGTCCGTCCGTCTGTTCACTTGGCGGACATGTGAACAAGTGCCCGTTGCGGCCACTGTTTGCCCAGTGTACGTGGTTTTCATTTCTAGTTTCGTTTCGCTTTACATTTTCACTTGTTCTTTCCACTGGCTGCTCCCGCGTTTCCTCCGCTCGTGCGGCTGCTCCCTCCACCAACGACTTCTCTCCACCTCGTTCGCTCCCTCTCTCCACTGGTCACATTTCGTATTCCGGCGACTGCATGCGGTGTCGCTTGAGCGAGGGCGGGGAGCGAGAAAGGAAACCCCGCCGTCACCTTCCCACGGCGGCGGCGGACACACATGGAACGATCGAAACGATCGCAGCCACCACCACCACCATCGTCAACAACATCACCTGCCCAACATTGGGAGCGCTGAGCTGGAGCGCGATCTGGAGCAGAGTCGTCGATCGCCCGCACCCATTTGGGACTAGTTCGGTTGCCAGCTGATCGAGGCCATGTCAACCTGCTTCATAAACACCGAGAGTTCCAACGGCGCTTCCGCCTTCCGCTTGTTGTCTGTCTGTCCGTCCATCGATCCAACCGTCCGTCCGTCCGTCCGTCTGTCCGTCCATTCGCGGTACACACCTATGCACGCATGCCTGCCTCCCTCGGTCACGACGAGCCGGACGAACCGCGCCAGAGTCAATGGCCCGCATGTGGCAATTAAAGTCCGGTACGGGACGGGACGGGACGAGAACGGGAGCCAGACTGGGCCGGTCCATTGTGTTTTAATTGGCCCGTGGACGGGTCGAAATTAGCAAATCCAGGAAGCGGCGACAAATTGGCTGCATGTAATGGGTCACATTTGAACGGCAGTTGGGACGGGCAGAGGGAGTGACAGACGACGGACAGACGGACGGAAGGAAGACTCGACATTATCGAAGTTCCAAACATTCGATTGGTTCTTCAGTTGATTACTTCATCAGTCGATTCTTCCTCCTGATTCTGATTCCTCCATCAGTCGATTCGTCCATCGGTCGACTCTTCCATCAACCGATTCCTCCATCAGTCGATTGCTCAACAGTAGATTCTTCCATCGGTTGATTCTTCCTCCTGATTCTGATTCCTCCATCAGTCGATTCTTCCATCAGTTTATTCTTCCATCAGTTTATTCTTCCCTCGGTTAATTCGTCCATCAGTCGATTCCATCCATCAGTCGACTCCTATTCAAATAATAACTCTCTTTAGGAAGGAGAATTAATCCCAATTGGAGACACTGGTCTGATGGTGACCCAAATGGCCAACTACGCGACCTCCTTTGGTTTGAACTCAAACCCCAGCCCAGGGACACGCGGCCGGTTTTATTTAATTTCCTGCCCATCGCCGGCGTCTACTCTCAGCACATTCTGAACCGAAACCGCAGACGTCTGTCTGTCCGCCCGTCCGTCCATCGGTCTGTCCCGTCGAAATTCCAAATATTTTTATCGAAAACTCCATCTTCACACCTGTAATTATTATGCAGCCGACAGTGGTGAGGGGGAGGAGAAGGTGAGGGCGGAGGTGGAGAAGGTGAGGGTAGAGGAGAAGGAAGTGTGGTGGACTAGAGGAGGAGGTGAGAGACGAAGAGAATTTGTTCAAGAGAGGGAGAGGGAGGGGGAGGAGGTGGTCTGAAGGCGGAGGCGCGGTGGCTGCCAAGTTTCGAGCGAGCCGACGGAGTTTTGTTGAATCACCGCAAATAATTATGACTCGCGACCTGATGGTTGCGGGCGGACGGATAGATGGACAGACGAACGAACAGATGGATAGACGAACGAACAGACCGATGGACAGACGAACGAACAGACCGATGGACAGACGAACAGACCGATGGACAGACGGCCGGACTGACTGTCGGCAAGACTGAAGAATTTATGGATGGATAGTTATTCGAACGCCTCGCACTCGCTTTCGGGATCTCGAGTTGTGGCCGCGGTTGAGGCTGCGGTGGCGGCGAAGACGAAAATTAAAATCAAAATCAAACCAAACCAAGCCGACAACGACGACGACTCGGGCGCAACACGAGCGACTTCTTTTGTCTGTGGTGCAGCAGGGGGCGGGGCCGAGAGGGCGTGGAAGGAGAGCAGAAGCTGAGTTTGGGGGCTTTTGCCGAACTCGGTTCAATAAACGGGGCAACGGGCCTGACGACGACGACGACGTGGCCAAATGTGATATCGAATCGTTGGCCCGCGTAATGGAGGCGCTGTTGGAGAGGGGGCGCGGGGCGTCAGAGGGGGCGGGGCACTCGATTAGAGCCCATTTCGGGGCCAAAATCGACGTCACGCGGCCGTTAAAAGGCTTTTACACACTACCGCGTTATCGACACGCCGGATGCCGCCGCCGGTGGTGGTGCCAGGCGCCGGAAGCCGTCAGTGGGCCAACGGCAGGAGCGGCCAAAACGACGACGACGTCGACGACAACGAGGGGGCGGGGGACGCGAGACACGTGCGCCAAAGGGTTGTCAGGCCATTAGATTCCACCGGCAGCAGCGGCAGCGGCATCGAAGACATCGAATGAAAGGCATTATTGTTGTAATTAGTCGATAATCGCCCATTTGCCGCATAAAATATCGATAAACGCGCAGCGACAACAAACACCGAGACGGACAAACAAAGAAACAAACAAATAAAGAATCGAACGAACGAACGAACGGCGGAAGGGGATCGGATCGGCTTACGAAAGCAATCCGTCAGTCGGCGACCGACCGACTGAAAATGCTCCAAACGCCCACCTCTCAGCAGACAGAGAGCAAGAGGAAAAGACATAGAAACCGGGGCAACAACAATGTTGGCAATAACAACCTAAATGGCAATAACAACCTAAATGGCAACAACAACCTAAATGGCAATAACAACCTAAATGGCAACAACAACTTCTACCTAAACAATAATAACAACATTTTAAGGAACAACAACAACATCTACCAAGGGAATAACAACAATATAAACAACATCAACAACAATATAGAATACAACCAGAGCCAAACCAACAGTAGCGGAAAAAATGGATCCGCGCTCATTTCGGTGAGTTGAGGCCACCGTCGGCTCCACCGAAAATCGCGCCTCGTGGTTGGAGTCTGGACCTTGAAGTATACAAGAATCGAGTTTGAGTTCTAGAAGTCTGGAGTTTGAAGTTTCACCAAATCTGAGGTGTCCGATGTTGAAGTCTTCGATTCTTAAGTCTTCGAGTCTGAAGTCTTCGAGTCTGAAGTTTCCGAGTCTGAAGGTTTCGAGTCTGAAGTCTCAGAGTCCGAAGGTTCCGATTCCGAAGTCTTTGATTCTTAAGTTACTAAGTCTGAACTTTCCCAGTCTTAAATCTCCGAGTCTGAAGACTTCGAATTCGTAATCTCCAAGTCTAAAGTTTCCAAGTCTGAAGTCTCAGAGTCCGAACTTTCCAAATCTGAAGTCTCCTAGTCTAAAGTCTTCGAGATTGAAGTTTCCGAGTTTCCGAATTTATAGCTTCGAAGTCCGCGCCCCGTCGGCCAGCGTTTGAAACGAGCCAACCTCCGGTGGCCGGACAATCATCGGCTTCTCTAAAAACGTGTCCCCCGCCAGTCGGACGCTTGTCGTTCTGGTCACGCCCCGGACGACACTCGCCCCAGCTGGACGAGCGGCGATCGTCCGAGCGTCGGCGACACCAGTGGCCGATCGTGTCGTAGAAGGAGACGAAGTCAAGCGATCGATGGCAAATCTTGTGATTAAAAGCCATTAGCATGGGTGGCGCGGGACGTGAGCGCCCACTAAGGAGCTGGATAAGATCTGCGTCACACATGCGTGGATGACGACAACGATGCAAAGATGATGACGACAAGGAAGACGATGACGACGACAAGGAAGACGATGACGACGACAAGGAAGACGATGACGACGACAAGGAAGACGATGACGACGACAAGGAAGACGATGACGCCAACAACGACGACGACGACGACGCATCGAAGTCAGGTCGCTCTGCCCGCGAACTGCGTGTGGCTTCCGCAGCTCCACGCCGATCATCCGTCGATGGGTCGCGGGGACGCGGTTATCTTCGGGCGGCGCTGCCCGGACACGCAACCTGCCCGAAGCAGACAAATTCCCGATTTGTCTGCGCCAACACGAGCGTCTCCGGTCTCTCTCGATGCGACTCTCTCTCTCTTGGTCTCTCCTTCGTCTTTTCTATTGCGCGCTCACTCCCTCACTCAGTCAGCCTCCGCACCGAAACCGAAGGCGAAGGAATCGAAGTCGTAGTCGTCGTCGCGGGCGATTGAAAGCGGTCGACGCACATTAAGCCGCGCGTCGTATGCGTTCGCGCGTCCGTGGCATAAACGGCTGCCAACGGCTCCGTGACGGCTCCTCCTACGCTCGCTTACTGGAGAGTAAGAGAGAGAGAGAGAAAAATACCCGCTCTCTCCGCTCCACGATCCTACGACGAGTGCGTCCTGTGGCGCAGATTAATATTTAGTCACAGCGCGTCCTGGGCTCCTTCGCGGAATCGCTTGTCGCCAATTAATACTGCGCCGATCGCAATCAATTCCGAAAAAGTCCTGACTGCCAGCCAGTCTAAAAGGGGAAAAGAAAAACATTGCCGGGAGTTGGAGACGCGTGTCCGAGCCTAACGAACGCTATTAGTCGCAGTCACGCAGTCGCCGCGATCGATGCGATCACCGCGGAGGCCGTCGCTTCCTCTCCTCGAGCCCCTCTCTAGGTCCCTCTCTCTCTCGACACTCTCTCTCCCCCTTGAGTCCCCCCTCATGCCCCTCCCTGTAATAGAGACGTGTGTGTGCAGGACCTTGGATTGGGATCTCTCGTGCCGACAAATTGTCCATGGTTCGCCACGATCGATCGCCGCGATGCATCCTGCCGATTGATTTTCAGAAGGCGAGGCCGCCATCCGTGGGGTCCGGGCAATTAGGACTCCTCGGGTGCTGCCGCGACACTCGCCGTCGCACAACTCAATTCCGCGGAATTTACGACCCGCTGGGATGACGCTGAGTTCCAACACGATCACAACGAAGTTCTGTAGACAAACACCATCACAAGTAAGATCAGGACAGACATGATCACAAGTAAGATCAGGACAGACATGATCACAACCAAGATCAAAACGTCCACAATCACAACTACAACGAGATCCACGAGCCACATCGAGATCCTCGACGATCACAGCCATGTCTCGACCAGGTTTACTGGAATTAAGCGCTGTTTGGATGTCGAGAAGTCGTTGCTGTGACGCTTCCTTCGGGGGCCCACGCGGCTCCCAAGTTACTCATGTTACACACGGATTTGTCTCGGGCCGACGGTGGAGTGGGTCGGGCAGTGTGAAGTGGGATGGAACGAGGAGTGCGAAAGAGGGAGGGAATGAGGAGTGTGAAGAGGGAGGGACGAGAAGTGTGAAGAGGGACGAGGGCAAGTCGTTCGCTAATAACCAACATAAATTTCGCGGCAACAAATTGAAAAAAATGCTTCTCTCGGAGGAGTCTCCGCCAGAATCCTCCGCCAGACGATGCGCGTAGGTGCAGGCGAAAGACAGACAGACAGACAAATAAATGGACAGACATCCCGCAGGACAGACATTTGGCAAGCAGACATTTGGCCATTCGAAGCTCGCAATCAACGGCCGTCGCATCCACACCTCCGACAGCAGGGCGTCGCAGCCACTTTGTTGTTGTCATGTAGTTAGCACTTCGAGATTTATCCGCGCGAATTAATTGTCGGCTCGTCGAGAACCGACGGCCAGTCGTTCGTTCGCTCATTCGGTCCTGGTTCCAACCGACGCGCCGACTTCGACTCCTGCCGATCCCGATCCTCCGGCCGAAGCGGCGGCTGTCGAAGGCCACATGGTGTCCGATCGCAGCCAGATCCGAGGAAGACGAAAATGGAGACGAAGGGGAAGACCAAGGAGAAGATTAAGGAGAAGACGAAGGAGTCGTTGTCGGGCGCGACGCTCGGCGCGAATAAGAGTTATGGCGATTATTAAAGGCGATTCGAGATCCAGGTAGCCGTGCGCGGTAGCAATTGGCTGTTAGGAGCAGTTTATGGAGCGTCCCCAACCTCCTCCTCGTTTCTGCCCCCCTCCTCCTTGTTTCGTCCCTCCTTCCTGCTGTTTTCGCCCTCCTTCCCACCTCCCTCTCCGCAAACATTGGCCGCCGACGCGGGCCATGAATCAACGAGGCGATCGCCTGAGTTGGCTCGAGTCGAACGGAGTCGAACGGAGAGTCGGTGCATCATACGGCGGCAGTTAAAACGACAACAACAACAACAACAACAATTGCAGTGAATATGACAGCCCCAGCGTCGGAGTCGTCGTCGTCGTCCATCAAGCTCGATCGATAAATGTGTCACAAGGAGCTGGTTTATCGCCCCGAATCGACGATCGGCGCGGGCCACAGCGCGACTAATGACCAGGTCTGCTTAAAATTCCGGGCGCACACGCAGCTCTTAAATATTTTTCTGGCCATTTCGCGGTACGTGCGTCGCAGTCGTCGCAATCGTCGCAATCGTCGCTCGGCTGATTGTCATTCGGGTGTGCGTCGTTTCGTTTCGTACGTGTCCGCACGCGGTCGCGACTGCAGCCAAGCGGGATCCACCCTCATCCCCAATCCCCACCTCATTTCATCGTCTTCATCACCACCACCACCACCACCACCACCTGCGTTCGGAATTATTTCGGGTGCGGATCAATCAGCGCCAAAAATGCGCATCAGTCACACAGAAGGCTGCTGTCTCGTTTTGGCAACCAACATCTCTCTCTCTCTCCCTCTCTCCCCACCTCATTGACCGTGACTCCGACGTGGACGTGGACAAATCGCGGCCATTCGTCTGAAGGGACCCCATCTTCGGCCCACGTCCCCCTCTCGATGAGGCGTTGAGGCGAAATTAATTACCGCTTGTTCCGCGAGCGCGCGTTGGCAGATGAAGACGTCGTGAAAAATAACCGCTTGGAATTCGGCGAAAAGATGAGCTGTCGCCTCGCCTGGACTCGCTTCGTTTGTCGCCCCGCCTCATCCGTCGCCTCGCCCCAGCCGTCGCCTCACCTCGTCCGACCCTCGCCTCACTTCGTCCGTCGCCTCACTTCGTCTCTCGCCTCGCCTCATCCGACCCATGCTCGACCCATTTCGCCGCTGATTGATTGGGCTCGTTTCGATTTCCGATCTTGCTGCAGCAGTTGGCAAACGGATTGACCATGACCTCGATCCCAAGGGTCCATGTGGAGAGATCTTCAGAAACCTTTAGAGATCCTTGAGAGAACCCTCGACACACCCACAGCTTCCTGGCCGGAGATGGAGGCTCTCTTGTGGGTAGGGCACTGTCTAAATACAGTGGATTTCGCCGGGTCCCGGACCGAAATTAACATGTTCCACCTGATGTCTTATTAATATTTCACACCTTTTCAAATTTAAATCTATGGCTTCTTTATGGAAATGAGCTGCGACGTCAACTGTGGTGAGTCAACAACAACAACAATAACAACAACAACAACAACAACAATACCAATAACAGTATCGTCGACAACCATCATGACGACAGCAAAAACAACAACGGCGACAACGACGACTAACGACTGAAATGGTGACAACATCAACAACATCAAAAATAACAATAACAACAACAATATCTAAAACAACAACAATATCTGAAACAACAACAATATCTAAAACAACAACAATACCGAAAATAACAATAACAACTTTCAAATATAACAACAACAACAATATGTTAGTTCGTTCTGGTCGAAACGAATTTTTATGAGATGTTGTTATTTGTTTTAGCATTAAATTTCAATTAATTACTTAATGTAGATTATGGTGAGACAACTACAACTACAACAACAACTACAACAACAACATCAACGAAATCGTAAACAACAACAAAATCGAAACTGTAAAACAACAAAAACAATAGCCACATATAAAGTATATGAGTTATTTGAATAATTAGTCGTGCGAAGCAGCCAAACGAGAAACAAATTAATTCGCATCGGCCGGGGAGCCAGTTGTTAAAAACAACAACAACAAAAATAACAACAACGACTAGTACTAATATAACAACAACAACAACAACAACAACAACAACGACTAGTACTAATATAACAACAAGAACAAGGCAATTGTCATTGCATCAACGCAACAAGTGGGAAACCAGGACCCATGGAACATTATTCAAACCCCACTCCAAAACCGAGTCCAAATCCGAATCGGAATCGAGAGAAATTAGAATTCAAAAATTATATATATCCGTATATTATAAATTCGAATGATATCGAAACATATTCAAAACAAAGTGGAATCAAGATAAATACGAATTTGAAATTTATATATTTCTAAATTTACAAACCATAAAATGAGCTAATGAATCATTAACTGATTGGCGAAGCCTATTTTTGGATCCAAAACCAAGACCCGGACCCCGGACTCCATTTGTGGAGGATGAGGTCTGAAGACGGTGATCGTGTCGTTCGATCGTGGCGAGTTGTGAAAATTTAAATTTAATGCCTCGTCTCCTCCGGTCGGTCGGATGGGTCGTAAAATCGTGGAACTGACGCGACTTCTGAGCTGGTGAGTTGGGGTTTCGAATCCACATAATCTCAGATCTGCCACCTGAGAAGACATCAATTTGACGAATGGCAGTCACAAATCATTCCCTTAATTGATGAGGGCGGCGGAGGAGGAGGATTACCTCGATTTCTCAGGTTCAGGTTCGCAAATCCTCTGTTACAAGAATGAAATCGTGGAGGGCACCGGGACACGAAACCGGGACCTCATCCGGGAACCCTTTCATCGGCTGCAAATCGCGCCATCAGCAGCGTCGTCATCACCATCGTCGCCATCACCATTGACTGCGGGTGGAGGGGAGACGTCAGGAGGTATCAATGGCAATATTCCATAAATCGCTATCTTTATGGAATTTTTATGGCCAATCTCCTCGAGGCGCACACATCGAACTAATGCCGGGTTCCGCTGCAATTCCTCCACCTTTGTTAAGGTCGTCGAGGGCGAGGGTGAAATGATGTTAAGGGAGAGGAGAAGAGAACGAGGACGAACGACGACATCAAGAAATCCGCGCAACAATATTGCCGAAGACATTTGCACATCATTACGAAGGGGCGAAGGCGGCAAAGGCGAAAATAAATCGTTGTCGTCGTCGTCGTCTCCCTTCGATGCCCAGGGTGGGGCATCGACATCAGCACTTTCACACACAACATCCCCCTTCAGCACCTCTGCGAATCACCATTTACCCGTAGCTGCCGGGATAATAATTTGTAAGATAAAAAAAGGATTCCGTCAGAGACTTACCATTTGCTTAATGGAATCCCGGGCGCGCGCACACACACAGGACGCAGACCTCGGAGCCAACGACATCAACAATGGCGAAGGGTTGTGCTGAAAAGGTTGGAGAGAGTGGGGGGCGTGGCATCATATGAAGGAGTCTCTTGGAGAAGGTGTCACAAAGGCGATCAGGATGATTGCACACCTCACCTTGGTGAAAAGGGTTTAGTGGAAAAGTTCTCAAAAATCACAAAAAAAAAAAACACAAAATGTTGGTCAAGTATTCGTCTTCTTGATCGAGATAGATAGAAGAATATAAAAATAGCCTTTAGTTTTCTGAGCATGACATTAATTGCACCAGATCCAGACCAGAAGCCCAAGCGTGCAATCATCCCATCAAACCATCAGCCCTCGGCGGCCTTCACTGGAAGCGATGATCAACCGACCCTTTCATCGCTTTCAACGCATCCAACGCCCCAAACTTCGGGCCACTGATGGCCTCACTTTGATGCCCCATTAGAGAGATATATTCTTCTTCTTCGTCGTCGTCCCCCCCCCCCCCCCCCCCCCTTCCCTACTATGGAAAAAAGACATTTGGCTCGGAGGAAATTTATGAAAAGAATTAAACCTAATAAATTACGCCCCGCGTCCGTAACGGTTTCGTTCAAACGAGGCTCGGAAATCTAATCGCATCACGGCTGCTTTTGGACCCTGACTATAGCAACAACAACAACAACAAGAAAAACAACAACATTCTCACCAAAACAAAAACAACAACAACAGCAAGAACATCAAGAACAACAACTCCGAAGATGGGTGCATTAGTTGGTTTTAGAGGCGACAACTCAATTTTATGGTTGCACCGAAATAAATCAGCCGGACGGGAAGCGAAGGGAAGTCGTATCGCATCGGGTCGGGTTCAGTTGAGTCGGGTCGGAAAAACGATCGTTAGTCGGCCGATGAGATCGGGGAGGAAGGAGAGACCCGAGCCCCGAATCGGCGATGAAGACGTCGCTATCAACAACGTTCGGACAGGTCAACAATGTTCGGAATGCCAGGTCGGGCCAAGCGAACGCCGCGCCCTCGGTCTCCAAGCGGCGGCAGCATCGCACAGTGGGTCGAGTCCATACACGAGTTTTAAACAAATGAAGGATGAATCGGATGAAATGAATCGTATGATTTTGGGTAATTTTTGTTTGAAAGTTTAGTATTTATATTTAATATTTAATAAAAATATATTTATTGAAATTTGTATTTCTATTTTTTTTATTATTTTTAACTTAATTTGAACGAATAATTATTTATTAATTAATAATTTTTTATAGTAATAAATAAATTTTATTTTATAAATGTTGAATTGTGCTGCTCATCCAAAAATATTTACAATTTTTGTCTGCATTTTTTTTAAATAAATTTTGGAGGCATTTCTGAACATAAATTAAAAAATAATAAAAATTTTTTTTTTATGAAATTTCAAAAAAATCTTTAAATATTTTCGACCATAAATTTAAAATTTCAAAATGAATAATAAGTTCCAAAAACACAAAAAGCAAAAATTTTTAAATTAAAAAATATTTTCATTCCACTTTCTTACCCACTGTGCGCCGGATGCATACACGATGAAAATTCAACACGATTATTTCTTCATCCGCCACACCAAAGATGCACTCGGTGTTATTGATGCGGCTGCTTCTGTTGTTGTTATTGCCGTTGTTTTTGTTATTGCTGTAGTTGTTGTTGTTGGCATGTCTTCTATCTTCATTACCGCTCTTCAGCGATCCGCGTTCGAGCCCTAATGACACTTTAATAAATCATTTGAGAGGTGAGAAATTGAGAGCCGACCCACGACCCGAATCAGCTCGATTCGGATCCCGTGCAACGTGATCGTGTTTGCGGGCAACACGTATGGTGATAATAACAACAACAAAAACTCATACAACAAAAAAATTTACAACAAAAACTCAAACAACAACAACAACAGCATCGATTATGACTGCGACAACGACAACGGCATCGACCGACGTCGTCTGGGCCCGAATGCAAATCAGACAAAGACTCACTCAGATGACTCTCACCTCAGCTGGTCGATCGCCGGAATCGGAAACTGAGTTATTGGGAACCCATTGAGAATTGATTGCAACAACATTAGGAGGGCCACTGGACGATGATGAACTCTGGGGCCAGGGGACCACGTGCCAACGGGGGAATCACTGGACGAATCTATTCTCCGACACAGACATCTGGCCATAGGCCGAGTGAACTGGGCTGGGATCGCGTGCGGAAATCACTGATCTGTGATCGGCGAAGCAGGCGCAGCCGGAAAGTCAGGTCGACGACGGGTGGACAGATGAACGGACGGTTGGACGGAAGGAAGGGTGTGTGGAAGGGTGGATGGACAGACGAATGGACAGACAGTCGGATGGATGAACGGATGGATGAACGTTTGGATGAATGTTTGGATGGATGGACGGAAGGTTGGTTGGTTGGTTGAATGACTGGATGGTTGGACGGATGTGCCGCATGCAGAGCGGACGGACGGACGAACGGACGGACGGACGAACGGACGAAGAGAGGGTCGGCAGTTGACGGAACGTAATTAGTGGCCGAAATTAATCAAAGTCGGTCGATGGCATGCGTCGGAATGTCGCCGTCGACGACTAAAACCGACAACGACAACGACGACTCGCTCGTGTGACATGTGAGACGAAGTGGGACCGACAGCCGACAGCGGCAAACCGACAACCGACGGGGGTCGGGAAACGACAAATGACGGACTCGGGATCGAGAGTCGACGAATGGTCGGACGCATCAGGAGAGACGGCTAGCGATCGGCAGAGCGTAAAATCAATAAATTGTTGTCGTTGTCGTGGTCGTCGTAATCGTCATCATCATCGTCGTTGTCATCGTCATCATCACCGTCGACGTAATCATCATCGTGTTCGTCATCATCATTATTGTCATTGTCATCATAATCATCGTCATTGTCATCATAATCATCGTCATTATCATCATAATCAACGTCGTCGGTATCTTCATCATTGTCATTGTCATCATAATCATCGTCATTGTCATCATAATCATCGTCGTCGGTATCTTCATCATTGTCATTGTCAAGAGATAATTCGGATAATTTTGGAAATTACGCCCTGCCTCGCGTCACGTGACCGACCGACGACGTGGGCGATGTTTGTTTGGCCCACGAAACCAAAGGCCAATGAGTGTCACATGCCATGTCATGTCCCATGATCTCCCCTGGTTACCTTTGGACAATATACCGAAAGTACCCTCGGACTACAATCGAAGGTACCCTCAAACTAGAACTCAGTTTAGCTCGACCTCCAAACGAAAGTTCTCTCAACCTCCGAACGAAAGTTCTCTCAACCTCCAAACGAAAGTTCTCTCAACCTCCAAATGAAAGTTCTCTCAACCTCCCACCGCAGTTTCCCGATCGAATTATGTTCGTCTGTTTGTCTCTCGATCGTTTCCCCCTTCGATTGTCAACCACCGCGTGCGCATGCGAATCTCCGAATCTGGGTCTCGGTGGCACTAGGCCAGGCCGCCGAAAGCTCGGACACACCAATTGGCCCACTGGACGCGCTTAAGACGACACTAAGTCCATCGCGTATCTCAATTACCGCCAGCGCCGTGCCGAAACGAATCGAATCGAATCAAAACGTTGCGAATACACCGCCGCCCGCTCGAGTGCGCTCGCTCGAGTACTGGCGAGAATGACAGAAGCTCAATACAAAGGGAGACGACGAGTGCGAACCGTGAGCAGAGCGTATCTAAGCTCATTAAGTAATTAAATGTCAATGATCCGATCGCGTTCGATGGTGATGGCGATGGCGATGGCGACGATCATGTTGACGATGGCATCGGTGTTCGAGACGATGATTCTGTTGTTATTGACCACGATGATTCTGTTGTTATTGACCACGATGATTCTGTTGTTGTTGTTGACCATGCTGAGGCCGCTGTTGTTGACGATGAGGCCTCTGATGCTGTTCTTGTTGACGACTACGATTCTATTATTGTTGACGATGATGATCGCATTGTTGTTGTTGTTGCCTTTGGTGAGGTACACTTTCACCTTGCATCGATCCGGTCTCTGTCCTCCTGAGCCAATGACTCCGATCGCAGTTCTAATTCTTCAGAGATTCCGCCGACTCACTCCGACCCATGGTCCACCCCCGCCTCTCGTCGTCATCGTCATTCCTTGTCTCGTAAGAGACTCTGGTTTTGCGTTCCTTAATTTTATCGTATACGATTCTGGTCGTCTCTGCGTTTCTGGTCGTCTCTGGGTTTCTGGTCGTCTCTGGGTTTCTGGTCATTTAATTGAGTTCCCAAATAAAAGCATTGCTTTCTCATCAACAACAAAAGAAGTAAGAACAACAACACATATGATATAAATTGCAGACTTGATCATTGCGATAGCGTGCACGAGACGATCGTCTACGATCCGAACATGTGAAGGAGGAGGATCGGTAGAGGAAGGAATATGAGACATCGAGGGCGGCGGAGGTGGCTTCCGAGGCCCATTCGTAATTGCTCATTATCGGGCACACTTCATCCCATCGCGAGGTATCTCAACGAGTACCATCATGGCCCTTAACATGGCTACCACTTTCCACTACCAACAACCAACACGAACCCCAGCCCCAACCAACTGTTGTTGGCCTCTGTGTGTTAACGTGAAATCAAAGAAAATGGCTGAAAAGCGTCGAGATTTGAAAAGAGGGGTCGAGACCATGGTAAAGGGGGGGCAGAGACCATGGAAAAGGGGGGGGGGGGCAGAGACCATGGTAAGGCGAAGTTGAAACCGTGGAAAGGGGGCGTCTGGGTAAACGAGTGTTTAGAAAAAACGCATTTACACTTTGTAATTACAGCCGCCATTCGGAAGACGTCGAGCTGAAGACATCGAGAAAGACAGGCCTAACGGAGGGCGGGAGGTTGGAGGGAGGTTGGAGGGAGGTTGGAGGGAGGTTGGAGGGAGGTTGGAGTGAGGTTGAAAGAAAGTTGGAAGAAGGTTGAGGGGAGGTTGGAGGGAGATTGAAGGAAGGTTGGAGGAAATTTGAGGAGAAGTTGAGGCGAAGTTGAGGCGAAGTTGAGGTGAAGTTGATGGTAGGTTGGGGAAATGGAGGCCTTCCTTCATCGCAGCCGAATGCGCACGCTCGCATTCGCCGGCAGTTGGGGCCGCATTAGACCATTGCAGAGGCAGGTCCATCAGGCCGGGTCCGTCTTTAATTGCTTCTGACAGTCATCACCGGCCTCCATCGCCCCTCATGTCGCCCCTCGTATCACCTCTAAATCGCCCCTCGAGTCGCCCCTGGAGACGCCTCCGAGTCTTCACAGAGTCTTCTCCGAGTCATGGAGTCGTCGAGTCGTGGTCTCTGAGCCGTGCAGTTTCCAGCTGGCGATGAAGTCATTTGCGTAGCGATCAAAAGGGGGAGGAGAATGAGGTAGAGGATAAGAAAAGGAGGAGGAAGAGGTGGAGAAGAAGAAGGAGGATAAGAAAAGGAGGAGGAAGAGGTGGAGAAGGAGGAAAAGGATGAGAAGGAAGAAGAGAGAAAAGAGAGGGATCTGATCCAGAAGAGTTCGTCCCAATCAAGATCTTGTGGCTCACTGATGGATGCTGCTCTCGTCCCTCGTCGTCTCGCTGCAGTTGGCTTCAACTTTATTCGATCTGCAAAGTCATGGTTGTAAATGGTAAATAGAATGAGCGGATGAGGGGGGGGGTGAGCAAAATCTAAATTCTCCACGTGCCCCCAAACGAGGTGTCGATTCCGCTATCGAGACATTCAAAACCCTTCCACAATCGGCCTAGAATCAAGAACCGTTCGAATTCTAATTCTTGATTCCTAAATCTTCATCTCTAAATCTTCATTTCTCAGTCTTCATTACTAAATCTTCATTTATCAGTCTTCATTACTAAATCTTCATTTCTCAGTCTTCATTACTAAATCTTCATTTCTATGTCTTCATTTCTAAATCAGCATTTCTAAATCTGGATTTCTCAATATTAATTCCTCGATCTCCACCAGTAAATCTTTATTCCTTCACTCCTCAATCTTCACTCCTCAATCTTCACTCCTCAATCTTCACTCCTCAATCTCCATTCTTCATTCCTTATACTACATTCCTCGATCTTTGGCAAAAAATGTCACCTGGCTCACTATGGCCAATTAGCAATGCTTTCGCTGATTGATTCCTCCAACCGCTACGATCGCCCTCCGACCTTCATCGCTCTCGCTCTCGCTCTCTCTCCTCACCCCTTCCTCTTCCTCTGTTTTCGTTGGCGTCTTATCGTCGGATCCATCGGATTCATCGATTTGCGGCCATTGAGGAAGATAAGCACCAATGAACTCGGTTAATAACTGATTGATGGCGATCGTTAGGTTGCTTTGTGAACCTCATAAACTAAGAGGAGGGAGGCAGAGCAAGCGGGGTGGATGCAAATTAGCATCATAAACAGCGCCATTTTATTACCGCTCAGCATCTGTCCGAGCCGTCGGACGTCACTTTCGACAAGGTGTCACCGACGATATGTCGTTGTCGTTGTCTCTGTTGATGTCGCTGTCGCTGTCGGAGCAATCGTCCATCTGTCCAGGGGTTCGGATCGGGTTGGGACGAAACACCAACAGCTTGTGACGACCCGGGGTCGGGATGGACCGGGGTCAGTTTTGGGCAGCAGCAGCACATTCCTAAAGATAATTCGGACATTTGTCGCTGTCAGAGTTGGCTGCCGCTGACAAAGCCACCAAATATTCAAATGCTGAAATATGAAGTTATCAACGAGTTGTTGACTCTCGATCGTCGTCGTCGTCGACGTCTCCGTTGTATGAATGTATTTAGTGCGCTCGCAGCCAGGGGTCACCACCGCGCATAGATCAACAACGAAACGAGCCGAGAGGAACCGGACCGATCTTTTCATTCTAGGCTCTGCTTCTATTTCATGCTTCAACTTCTTGGTTCTGCTTCTACTTCTTGGCTCTGTTTCTACTTCTGGGCTCTGCTCCTTCTGTCTCCAACCTGCGGGAGATGAAGAGAGAAGCTGTACCGAGGATGATGGAGAAGTGATCGGGGTACGAGAAGCGACCGGGGATGGAGAAGGGATCGTGATCTGACCAACGGCCAGAGGCATGAGCATTGATATTTATGAGGTATTAGCATGATTCCCCTATTTTGACAACACCAGAGCTGACATATTTCATCGATTAACGCGCTCCGCTCGTCGATCGGAGTCGGAGTCGGAGTCGTTTCTCTTCAGCATAGAAACGATCGGTACTCGATTTGAATATTTGATTGGAAACGAAATATTAAATCATAAATTTTAGGCCGGTCTCGACCAGTCTCTGCCTCGGCTCGGTTTCCCAACGGGTGCCATTTGGGGTGTTGCAGCCGATGTCTCCAACCAACCCGTTGGGCGGACGATCGACGCATTGACGACGTGAGGATCGGAAGCACTTGACCCAACCATCGACCGACCGGCCCTCGACGATGGATCGACCGACCATCGAAGACCCATTAATTCTCGCGGCCGGAATCCGACATAATAGGAAAACACACACATTTGTGTCGATCAACTTAATTCGCTGTCGTCCGCGCGCCGCTGGATTAAAATTAACACCTCAATGGGGCCAAAACAATGGCCCTCCACCGGCCATCGGCGCGATCGTTTCGATCAGCAACCGGCAATCGACGACGCACGAACGGCGCGAGATAATTTGTCAGGCCGGCCGGTTATTTACCGACTTCTATGCCGGGGACCTCGGGGTCCAACGAGCTGTGAGGGGAGGAGGAGGAGGAGGAGGGGCAGACAAAGCCGGCCGTAAATAAAGGCGACCAAGAAGCAGTTGAACAGTTGGGCGCGCTGGTGTTTTTTATGGCGATGAAGTCATTGGCGAAATCCTCCGTAATGGCCAGGATAAAAAGCGGCTTCCACCGCAATCGATGGATTCGTTCGTCGGCTGCTTACGTTCGAGGTAGATCGAAAGAAAAGCCGTCCTAAATGTTTAAGCCCTTGATTTATGGCCCACACCCTCGCCATCGACGAGGACGACGTGACAGATACGCCTGCCGTTAACGTTAACGTCTACATTTTGGCAAAGGCTTCGAATCACCGACAGAAAGAAAGGGTGCATAAATTTCTCTCTCCCTCGCTCAACCCTCAACCGAGAAGCGAGAAGAGAGAAACCTCAGCACAACTCTCGTCACCCTCGGTTACCATCAACCTCAGTCACAATCAACCTCAACCTCACCATGGGCCTCGTCCTCGTCCTTACCATGGGCCTCACCCTCACCATGGGCCTCCTCCACGCCATTGAGACCTCATCATGGGCCTCGTTGCCAGGCAGCCTCTTCACGCAGGCGGTCGGTCGCGCTTCCGACAGCTGTTGATCGGTGGAACGGTCCTGCGGAGGCTTGACTTTTGCCGGGACGTGCGAGACGACGAGCCACGAAGGACGAAGAGGGAGAAAGGACGAAGGACGAAGAGGGAGAAAGGACGCAGGACGACGATTGATGAAGAGGGTGGAGGAAGGACGAATGAACGAACGAACGAAGGACGCGCAACAAATCGCAGCTGCTCGCTCGAGGGGGAGGAACTGCGTGTGGCTGTGGCGAGGAGGAGGGTTCTTGAGAAATAGTTATTGTTTGTGTTGTTGTTGTTGTTGTCGTCGTGATTATTGTTTTTGTTGTTGTTCCTACCGTGGTTGTTCTTGCTGTTGTTGTTGCAGCCAGCCGACAATCATCGCTGCAATCAGCAATCACATCAAATAAAATCAAATCAAAATTCTCTGCGGACTCTTAAATTTATTTACGACCCACTCGGCGGGTGAGACTCAAAAAATAATAAAACATCCTCCCCTCACCATCAACATCAACATGAGGACCTCGAGACCACCACGCACTTTAGCCAAGGGTTGCTAACGTTGTTGTAGTTATTGTTGTTGGTGTTGGTGTGTGTTATTATTGTTATTGCTCATTGTTGTTATAGGTAGGTATTACTGCTTCTGTTCCCTGCGGTTTCGCGCAAGTGTTCCGAACTATTAGCAAACTTATTAAGCCCTGCATGATGATGACGATGAACCACGATCGACCGCAAATTGAAGGGCTTTTGCTCACCATCGCCCTCCCCTCAGACTCGGCCTCGGTCTGACTTCGACCACTTTTAACGGTCTCGAGATCACCGGGATTTGTGACTTTTGCGCCTGTCAGTTGCAGTCACAGTCGCCAGTCGCCCGCGACCTCGGGGCAGGTCACGCAGGACGCCGACTTCTGGCAAATATCGACGACTCCCGGCTGACGTGAATGACGGGTATTGGATTAATCGAGTCGATGCGATGCAATTAATCGCAAGTACTTTGCGTTGAGACCCGCCCCAGAGGCGCGGCATCTGGGCCGCCAGAACAATCATCTGAGCCGTCAGGGCGCTCGCAGCTGGAGTGAGAGAATGGAAGAGGACGACGTCGAAGTGAGGGAGAAACAACGACCAAATCTGAGACTGAAAGGATCAACAGTGAACTCTCGGTATGGAAGAATCAACAGCGGGTTCTGGGTCTGTGGAAATCAACAGCGGGCTCTGAGCCATCGACAGCCTGTGGCGTGACCGCAATCGTCAGGCTCCTGCCTCAAGCCTCAGGGACCGAAAACGCCTTCGACGGAAGCAGGTTGCGTCCTGGACTCCACTGAGTTCCTCTGAGGTTGCGTGCATCGATTGTTTGTCTGTCCGTTTATTGGTCTGTCTGTCTCTCTGTCTGTCGTTGAACAGCAGAGATTTCCAGAGTGCATCTGTTGAAATGACCACAAATGGGTTCCGGAGAAGGAGGAAAAGGATGAAGAACATCAAGAGGAACAGGAGGAGGAGAAAGAGAAGATGAAGGAGCGGGAGAAAGAGTAGAATGAGGAGGTGAAGGAGCGCGAGAAAGAGTAGAATGAGGAGGTGAAGGAGCAGGAGAACGAGTAGAAGGACGAGAAGGAGAAGGCGGAGGAGAAGAAGGAGAAGTCGGAGGAGAAGAATGAGGAGCAGGACGATGAGAAACAGAAGCCGAAACCACAAGTTAGTGGAGCGAACCGATGGACCTCATGTTGATTGAACTAATATTCTGCCAGACACAACAACAAGAGGACCATCTAGCAACAACAACAACTACTCCATTAACAGCAATAACTATTCCATTAACAACAACAAAAACACCATTAAGAGCAACAAGAACACCATCAACAACAGCACCATCAACCACACCAACAACAAGCGAACATCAAGAGCGAACCGCGAAGGCTCCGACTCCGGCTCCAACTTCGACTTCATCCAGGAGCCGCGAATGGTTTTGCGGTGGGCGCGAGTGGGCGGCTGAGCGAGAAGCTAATTCTAAGTTAATGGCGAATCAAAGGGATTTGCGACGAACACACACATAACCATATAACATAACACACAGACACAACCATACAACTTAACACAGACAACCATACAACTTAACACAGACAACCATACAACTTAACGCACGCTCACAATCACACTCTCACACCGATTCACACTCTCACACTGATTCACACTCTCACACCGATTCACACTCTCACACCGATTCACACTCTCACACCGATTCACACTCTCACACTTAGTCAGAAACACACACACACACACACGAGGACAGCCGCATTAACACGTTCTGAAAGGCGCGCGAGTTGATTGAATTTTTCTTGATCCCTCGAGCGACCTCCCGCCCCCTTTTCGCACCGGCCCCGGGTCCACCCCGCTCGCGACTTATCGAGGACGACAACGACAACGACGACGACGACGACGATGAGGCCTGAGGACGACGTTGAGGCCTGAGGACGACGTTGAGGCCTGAGGACGACGTTGATCTCTGCGCGGCGGAAGAAAATCGAAAATTGCCTTCGCCGACGGTGGGCGGAGGGACGTCAGGCGAGGGCGGGGCGGGGCGGAGGCTGAAGTTGAGGCTGGGTCGAGGCAGCGATTTATCATTATTGCATCCGCAGCCACCTGCGGAAGCAGCCGACACCTCGAGTGAAAGAGAGGGGGAGAAGTGGGTTAATGGCTGCACGCCTCGCTGGATGTTTGTGGTTGACATCGAGGTGGTGTCACGGCCGCGAGCCACGCCCCCCCCCCCCCCATCGCCCACCGCCCACAAGACCTTTGACGAGCGCTTCTTCTGCTCGTGAAAGGGTTTCAAAAGCAAAGCAGGAGGAAGTTGTTGGAAGCCACCTCCCGCCGTGCGCTCCGTGTTCGTCCTCCTCCTCTTCAACCGCCACACGGATATTCAATCATCTGCCGACGCTCCGGTTGTCCGACGCCCGACAGTCGACATGTTTTCCCGATGTAGTCTCAGTTCACCCGGTTCTTCCGTCGCCATCCTTCCTTTAACCACCTTCCTTTAACCTCCTTCGTTCTGACTCATTCATTCTTTTTTCAGCCTCCTTCCTTCAGCCTCCTGCCTTCTGCTCCTTCCTTTTGATTCCTTCCTTTTGGTTCCTTCCTTTTGGTTCCTTCTTTTTGATTCCTTTCTTATGACACCTTCCTTCAGCCTGCTTCCTTCTGTCCTCAGTGTTTCCTTCCTTCTTCCTTGAGTCTCCTTCCTTCTGCCTCTTTCATATTTCTTGGTGAATTGGCCTCAGATTCAGGTGCGATGATGGGTCCCGCGGATAAATCGTCATATCTATCTCTCCATCGACTCCTTCTCGCACTTACTTCACCTCATTCGAGTTGAATCCTTCTCTGTTCTTCTGAATTCACTCTCCAAGCCGGACCCACCTCATTCAAGGCGTCCATTCCAACCAGATCTGACTCCTTCCTAATCAGATCTGACTCCATTCCAATCCGATCTGACCCCATTCCAACCTGATCCAACTCCGTTTCACTCTGATCCGACTCCTTCCCAACCTTATCCGATCCATCCCATTCTGATCCGATCCCTTCCCATTCTGATCCGATCCCCTCCCATCCTCATCCGATCCCCTCCCATCCTCATCCGACTCCTTCCCATCCTCATCCGACCCCTTTGCATCCTCATCCGACCCCTTTCCATCCTCATCCGTCTCCTCCCCCCCCCCCCCCCCCCCCTCCCTGGGCCTGTTTTGCATAAGTGACAACACGTAGGCCGTTCCCAGAGGACGTCTGCCTGTGGATTTCCGAGGGTGGCGCTCGTGTCGCACCCGCCAAATCCTTATTAAGACATGTGGCTTCCGGTACCGAGCTCCGGAGCAGGATTAGCAAACGGATTCACAAACGTGCAGAGAGAGGGGGAGGATGGTGGAGGGGTTGAGTGCGAGTGCCGACATGAGGCGAAATTGAATTTAAATTATTTGCATTTTTTCTCACCTCCACCCCAGATTTTTGTCGCCTTCTTCTCACACTTTTATCGCCTCCTTCTCACACTTTTGTCGCCTCCTTCTCACACTTTTGTCGCCTCAATCCCACATTTTTGTCGCCTTCTCCCCCACCCACCCATGTTGAAGGTTGATTAGGGGTGTGGCAGAATGGGAGGACGACGACGATGAGAGCTCGGTGTTAATTTGTTTGAAGCGCTCTCCTGGAGCGGCGCGAGCGCGACTCCGCCGTCCTTCGAATTGGCTGCTTGGCGGCCACTTGTTGCACGCTCGCTGCACCGCGGCCCGATCCGACAGCGACGCCGACTTCGCGTCTGACTCTGAGTCTGATGTCGACTTCGCGTCTGACTTTGAGTCTGATGCGCCTGTGACGAGAACGAGAGGAGCTGCGGCTGCGGTCGGGGGCTCCTCGAGGCCCAAGTGCTTGTCACTTGAGTTAATTGCCGCCGTTTCTTCGCACTTCGCCTCCCACCCCCCTTCAACCCCAAAGGAGCCCCCCCCTCCCCCACCCCCCTGGACTCGCTTGGGATGCGCTGTGAATGTAATTTTCATAATTTCATTCGATGAAGGCTTCAAGTGCTCGCCGCCGCATTCGTGTCTGGGGGCCCCAGAGTTGATGGCGTTGATGCATATGGTGGAGATGGAAGACACGTACCGCGAAGATACATCTCAAGCACTCCGATTCACTCACACACGCACACTCTCTCACACTCAGTTTGGGGTTGGTGGGGGAATTTAATTATTTAGCATGAGTCTCAGAAATGAGTGTCGAGTGTCGGCCGAAATTAGATGCGCCTCGCAGACTCCGCGGCTGCTGCAGCGAGTTCTTCTTCATCTTCATCCTCGTCGATGCATCTCATCGCATAGATACACGTTATCTGTGAAATGTATCTGTGCGCCGAGCTCTGAGTTGAGCTGTCCATCGTCCATCGTCTCTATGGATCTGGCCGTAATTGCGGCAGCCGGTGTGCGAGTGGTGGACGCCTCCGTTCAAAGAGTGACGAGGTTCCCGATGAGGTGGAGAGGGAGGAGGTGGAGAAGGAGGAGGTGGAGGAGAGGAGAGAAGAGGAGAAATAGGTGATGAAGAAAGTGTGGGGAAGGTTGAGGAGAAGTTGGAGGAGAAGAAGGTGTTATTAGATTAATAACTGCGCCGCATTCCAACGCGTCCGCGAACCGGGGCTCGGGAGAACGATTGTGGGACTTGGAGTCGAATGACGAAGTTCGGCGGGGCTGATTGAAGGGGGGACGGGGTTCGATTGAAGGGGGGACGGGGTTCAATTGATGAAGAGGAGGACCGATAGTTGGGGCGGGGAAGCGATTGACGAGGGCGGTCCTGACGAGGCAGGCGACACTTCGTCATCGCGTCATCGTGTCTACCTGCGTCGCTTGATCGCTGCCATGAGTCATTAATTTCGCCGATTTATCCTCCAACCGAGCGTTTGTCTTTCTCTTTCATTATTTATCTCTTTCTCTTCCTCTTCATCTATCTTTCTTTCTTCATCTCTCTTTCTTTCTTCATCTCTCTTTCTTTCTTCATCTCTCTTTCGTTCTTCATCTCTCTTTCTTTCTTGCTTTCTCACTCTCTCTCCTTCAGGCAACCGTGTCCTCTCTCACTCTTTCTCGCTTTTCAAAGACCTTCTTCTTCTCACTTGTTTTCGCTTCTCACGTCTCCTGATTCTCTCCTCTTCCTTTTCGCTCTTCTCCTTCTTCCCGCCATCTTCTCCTTCTTCCCTCCATCTTCTCCTTCTTCCCACCATCCTCTCCTCTACTTCTTCCCTCCATCCTCTCCTCCCCCATCTCCCTCTTTTCTCACCTCTCTCTCTCTCTCTCTCTCTCTCTCTCTCTCTCGCTCTCCTCCCTCGCCGCCCTTTGTTGCCAATGACAGTCCATCAATCAGCGTGCGGCCCATTTGAAACCGAAGAACATAATCTATTTTCCGCCGTCGGAGTCAGAGACGGACCCGAAGTCGACAGCGAAGTCGACGTCGTCGTCGTTGTCAGCGTCGTCGTTTGCGACGTCGGAGTCAGTGCGTCTGCCCGAGCGCACACCGAGGCCTTCGCTTCATTTACTCCCACTCCCCTCCATCTCTCATCCTCTCCATCTCTCCTCCTCCCTCACTCCTCGACACCTTCGCTGCCACTCATTATTCGAGCATTTACTCAGCTCATTTATCAGCATTTTCTGTCCGGCGGCGACGGCGACGGTTTCGACGACTGCCGACGCACCCACGACGACCCGAACTCTGCAGCCCCGTCGTCGAGAAACGTTAGACGCAACTTTGTACCTCAGTCTCCTCACTCGATCCCTCTACCTCACTTTCTCGCCTTCCTCACTCTTTCCCACTCCTCACTCCTTTCCTCCTCCTGCCCCTCTCTCCATCCCCCTCTCGTTCGCCCTCTCCCACCCACAACAGCAGCAGCCGCCGTTGCCGAACATCTCGAAAGCTAGAAAAATTTGAAAACAAATCTCGACGCACGAAAACGCGTTCCTCGATTTCTCACAACTCGGTTTCTCGCCCCAAACACCAAGTGACTCCCTCGCTCTAACATACCTCCCTCACCCTCCCTCTCCATCCCTCTCTCTCCACCTCTCACCCGCTCCCTCCCCCCATCTCCAAACCCAAGATGCGCCATTAGTTTTTCGTTAGCGGTTTTTTTCTGTAGTTGATGTTTTTCAGTTTTTTTGTTGAATTCCGGCCGGGACGGACTTTCGGCCGACTCAAACGAGAGCCGCTCGCCGCGCAATTGGCCCGAAATGCGGCCCAGTACCGTTCCCGCCCCCGTCCTTCAATCGACCCCTCCTTCAACTGTCCCCCCGCCTCATCCTCCTCCTCCGTCCGTCCCCCCATCTCCACTCATACGAAGCGCGTATTCCGATTTCCAATTACGATCGCCATCATCATCATCATCAGGGGCCCGAACGACCAACCGACCGTTCGACCGACTCCGACCCCGACCCCGATCTCGTCGCTTCTGTGGTTGTTGTTATTGTTGTTGGTATTGTTATTGTTGTTGTTGTTATTGTTATTGCTATTGCCGGCCTCTTGAAGTGATTCTTCAAAGCGTTTTCGACACATTTAACTGATGATGGTGCAATTATTGCCCGCTCAGGCCGACTCCAACTACCTCCGCCTCCTCCTCTTCATCCTTCTCCTTCAACGATCTACCGATGACTTAATTATCGATCGGCCCGTTTGAAGATCACTTGTTGTTGGTGGATGGTGGTGGATAGATAGATGGATAGATGGATGGATGGATGGATAGGTGAGGAATGAGATTGAGCTGGGGAGGATTGAGATTGGAGATGGAAGTGGGAGTGGGTATGGGTATGGAAAAAGAAATTTCAAAAATCATTCAATGAGAAAAATCAGCCCATGTCCTTTCCCTCAGGACTCGGAATCTATCGCCATCTCTTTTCGCAATCGACGACTCCTTATCAACAGTCGAAATTATCGCAAAACCGTATCCACTTAATTAAGCCATAATTTAGACGCTGTCCATCGAACCAGTTGCCGACGACGACGCTATTCGCAGCCATGACCACACGGAACCCTCTCGAGGTGTTCGTTCTCGTTCTTGGGTGTTGTTCTTGTTCTGCACGATGGCCATAAATCTCGGCGCCGGGTGGGGGTCGCTCTTTGGGCCGAGAGGGGGGTGCGCTCTTTTGGCCAAGGTGGGGGGGATCTTCTTGACCAAGTTGAGGGGCTCTTAGTGAAGAGCGGAAGGGGAGACGAGGGAGCGAGCAAACAGACAGACAGTAATCAAATGCAAAGTGCTCGGCCGAGCGGCTGACGATTTATCGCGGATTCATGCAAATCGCGATCGACGCTGGGATCGAGATCGTTGTCGAAGTCGATGTTGACTTTGGCGTCGATGTTGACGTTGACTTCGGTGGCTTCGACATCGTTCACATAGTTGTCGACATCGGAAACTTCATCGCATCGTCGATGAGAACCGAAAGCTCGAGGATTCAGTTCCAAAAAATCGAGGATTCTGTTCTAAAAACTCGAGGATTCTGTTCTCAAATTCGGAGATTTCAGCATAACTTTGGAAGGTCATAAATGACGACGACTGATGGCCGACGGAAATGACGGGAACACCTGATGACGGAAGTGTTGCCAATTAATTGATCTACAGTTGGCCGGCCGAACCGGAAACCGAACCCTAGAAACCCGGAAAACAAACGAAATGGAGTGAGATTGCAATGCACCAATGGCGATGGAACAAATGTTGTTGAATCCAACGATGAATCAAATGATCAAGAACTCGATCCTCGATCCATGGATCGTAGCTAGGGCTTCATCGACCCGGGTTCGGGGGGTTCCATCGACGCCGTCCCCGGTGGCCGAAATGCGACAAATGTCCAGTTTCACGCTCGCGATCGATTTCGACAGATCCGACTGTAATGCGTGCGCGACAGCCGGCAGTTAAATTATGATCAATGAGCTCCACTGATCAGTGATCGGCGATCAAACGAGCAATTGATCAATTATCCACACATTTCCACGTCGAGACATGTTGTGCGTTCGTTACCCCACTCTCTCGATTCCTCCCTCAATCGACCAAACGATCGAGCAAACGATAGACCAACCAACCGATCAAATGATCGACCAAACGATCGTCCCCTTACCGACTGACCGATCTCTCCTCGACCGACCGATCTCTCCTCGACCGATCACCGGCCCATGTGTCCAACAACCGTCCGAGGTGCGTCCGATCGGCCCATTGCGATGTCAATTAAACGACACTCGGACGCAAAACAACCAGCGACAGACAATTAAAGCGTGCTGCTAGCGATCGCGATCGACGCGTCCCCTTCTCCGGCCCTACGTGAGTGCGATCCGATCTGATCCGATCCGATCCGAGGTGATTAATTGGATTAGCCGAGGTCCGTCTGTCGCAGCGATGGGTGGGAGAGGGAGATCGCTTTCGTTTCGTTACGAAGAGATCGCGTCATGTGTTTCGATCGGGAACGGAACGGTTTTTTTCCAACAAGATCGGGTCGGTTTTTTTCCAACGAGATCGGGTCGATTTTTTTCGACGAGATCGCGTCGCTTGTTGGGGACACTTGGTCGCAATGCACTTGGGGCCAGGTGTCGACCACGTTGGACCACGTGAGAGGGCTTCTCCAGAGCCCCACGTGGACCCCACCTCCCTCTCCACCCACCCCCCTCTCTCCACCCACCTCCATCGATCCCACACCGTCACAAACGTCGTGATAGACATTTCGGAGCTGCGATCGATCGACAGCGGCGGCGGCTCGTTTTTGATCCGCACACTGCGTACACAATGATCGGGCAGAAATCGGCGGCGGCGAACGAAAATCGGGTCCAGACGCGAGGAATCGATCAACGAAAAACGCTGATTCGACGAGCGATCGCCCTCGCCCTCGACATCGACAGCATCAGCCGTTGCGATCGCCGTCGCGATCACCTGGACGTAATTTCAATTTTCAATTCGATCCGCTAATCGTGTTTCGCCGCCATTTGCATGGGCCGCGGCCGAGTCGGGGCCGAACCGAACCGAGTCGAGTCGAGTCAAGTCGGGGCCGAGTGGGCTCCGTGCATTAGCGGCGATCGAATCCGATCCTCGGCCGATCGAGAGCGCGAGATGACGCGCTTGTGCGGGTGACTCTGAAGTGCCTCAGGCCACGGGTTGTTATTGTTGTTGTAGTCGTTAGATTGTTGTTGCTCATCTTGTTGCCGGTGCTTATTATTGTTGTTGGTGTTGTTGCCGGTGCTTATTATTGTTGTTGGTGTTGTTGCTGGTGCTCAAGCATGAGTCAGGCGTATTTTTCTGATCGGCTGCATTCTGCACGATCATCTCGCCAGGTCTTCGTAAGCGTCATCGTCGTCAATGCCGTCCGTCGTCTTTCGGACCCCGACCACATGACAGTCCCGACCTAACCCCAGACCGAAAGTCGTCCGCGGTCGCCGCATATCAAAGGGTTCTCCCCCCCCTCCACCTCCTCGCCACTCACCTCCTTCCCCTCCTCCCTTGACCAAACGATCGAACTCTCGTTCCGATTGATTCATAAACACTTGAACTGATTTTGATTTCTGGGCAAGAAAATACCTTGAGCTCTGTTTTTGTTATTGTTGTTATGTATTCTTGTTCTGCACCGGCCGGAGATGGGTTTTAATTGGAAACAAAACAAATGTCCATGTAGAGGCAACTTTGTATAAATATTTGCCCGTGGATATTCTTGGAGCCGAAGAGATCTGGACGGACGCCGGAATTCATTCGAGTCACCAATCATTTTTGTTTTATTTAAAAAAAATAATTTTTTTTTTAGAGTTACTCCGCCAGCTTAAGTGAAAAAATAATTTTGAAAATATTGTTTTTTTTTTTAAATATTCTTTATTTCGGAAAATATTTTTTATTCTGAAAAAATATATATTTTGTTGAGAAATATTATTAATTTTATTTTTATTTTTTATTTTATTTTTATTTTATTGTTTGAAACTTATTTCTAAAATTTTGAATTTAGATATTTTTGTATCACAATCTGGACTCCTCCTTAATGATTCTTTTGTTTACTGGGAAAGTGATGGTGGCGACATCTTTTTGTTACTTTCTATATGATTGATGTCTAGGAAAAAATGTTACTTCGGGCTCCTGGTGAGTGCTAGTCGCATCAGAAGAGTTTCTCTCTGATAACAGAAAAACTGTTATACTCGATTGACAGATCCTTCATTTGACATTTGAATTGCATCAGGGATGTCGCGCCGAAATTTCTTAGCAAAGTGAAAAGAAAAGAAATTTGTGAAGATATACAATTTGGTCCAAGAACTCATAATCAGCCCAACATGACTTTTGCTGAGTAAAAAAATGTTTTCAAAACCTATATAATATAATTTGGAATATACAGCAAATTGAAATATAAAAGTGATAATTGACAGATAATCTTGTTGCCTCCCTGCTTCTCTTCACTTCACTTCACGCACACCATCAAAGCCTTTTAACAAACCGACCACATACAAGCGGTATTTCTAGTTCACGTACATTGCGTCAACCCAACAATCAATAAATACTTCGTTCGAGTTTTACTCCAGCGAAAATCGTGGAATCTTCATCAGCCCGTGGCCCCAGAGCAATTCCGAGATGGGTTCCCGATCGCGCAGTCCATCGAAGCGACGCCACCACAAGAGCAAACACAAGAAGCGCAGCAAATCGCGCCACGAACAGAATCGCGAGAGGGACCGCGACAAGGACAAGTCGGAGCGCAGCACACATTCCCACAAGGACCACAGAGACAGAGACCACCGCCACAGGCACGAGAGTCGCGAGCACAGTCGCCCCAAGTCCAGGTAGGACAGATCTCTCTGGATGTGGCTCCTTAATTATTCCCTTCTATTCGTCCACAGAAAACGCTCCAGTTCGACGCTGTCGTCCACCGACAGCCACACCTCGGACGGACACTCGCAGCGCTCCAGCCACAAGGTCAGTCGGCACAGCAAGCTGGACGAGGTGGAGCGCTTGGCGGAAATGGAGCGCCAGCGACGACAGAAGGAGGTGGAGAACAAGGTGAGTGCGCCATGGAGTGAAATCCAACGATTTCTCTTTAATAAAATGAAAACTTTGGTCTCAGGTGATAGAGGAGGAGGCAGCGAAGCGCATCGAATTGTTGGTGAAGAAGCGTGTCGAGGAGGAGCTCGAGAAGCGGCGCGAGGAGATCGAGTTGGAGGTGAAGCGTCGGGTGGAGCAGGCCAAGGAGGAGATGGAGCGCGAGATGATGCTCGAGATGGAGAAGCGGCGCGAGCAGATACGCGAAGAAGAGCGGAGGCGCGAGGTAGGTGCTCGTATCCAAACACGCCTAGGAGCGCATCCGTTTCCTTGTCCGTCCCCAGCCCCATCCTCCCCTCTCACTCATCCACACATTGTCCATTCCTGCAGCAGCAACCCAACACCATCCATCCTCCACACATTTCGACACGTTTATAAACAAAAAGTTCTTCCCTCATTTCCAGTCATGTGTTTTCAATTAATTTATTTTTTTATCAAACAAATGCTTTTTAACTGTTAAAAAAACGCGACTCTGACTCTGTCGTCGTGACCGCGGCAGAGCGAGAGAGAGAGAGTGAGAGGCGCCTCCCTCGTCTCGGACGAGGGGCGGTCGCTGGTTGGTTGTTTTGTTTGCAACTCCCCAATCAGAAACACGAAACGAATACAGAAACACCCAAGAAGCATCCCCAGGACTGAGCTGACGCACACAGAACTGCGATGAGCTCCACAGCTGAATTGTGGAGTCGAAGAATGTGGACGAAGCGGATTTCATAGCCGAGGACCAGGATTCGCTTATTGTACCATAAGTTGTTACCTCGACCTCGATGGGTTTGCGGGACCCTCGCTAGTGTGGTTGGGTTTTCTTTGCACGAGTAAAGTCATGTTAATCAATTAGTTTAAGGTAGTTAAGATTGGTTGAAGGTAGTTGGGTTCGAGGCCGCGGTTTGTTGTCGTTCTGATTGTTCAGGTGGTTCAGGTGTCAAGCACTTGGTTTTCTTTTCGTTCTCTTTCAAATTCCGATGTAGTTGAGTTGAGTTGGTCTTGTAAAGAATGAAGAATCTTAGAAGTTAGGTCTAGTCCGAGATTAATTCAAAGAAAGGCCTTTAGCGATCGCATGAACACGCAAGCAATGACAAAATATATCGAATATCGAAATTGGAAAGTTAATAGTAAGTAAAAAAATAAAACCAAAACCAAAAAAACATTTATGATGAAGTGTGGAGCCCTGAGAAGCCCTCTTGTATTCTTTAAGTATGCTGGAGACTAATGGTCATTTATCTAATTTTATAAATCTATATATATTTGCTTGATATTTAAGGTTTCTAGGCGCTAAAAGAAAACCGAACAATCGCAGCCACAAATTGTGCACTGAAACAATTTGAGAGTTAGTTCGAATTCAAACGTCTTTAAGTGTTTATTTTTGATTGAAACAATACGATAAACGAAAATAAACGAGAAGAAAAGGCAACATTGTTTAACATATTCTTTGTTTATTTCTGATCGCCCCGCCCTACGCACGCCGCTAATCTGTGTTTTCTCAATAATTTATAGGAAGAGGAGAGGAAAAAGCGCGAAGAACTTGAGGAGATCTTGGCGGAAAACAATCGTAAAATCGAGGAGGCCCAGCGAAAGTTGGTAAGTTGTTTGGAGTTGTTTAGCCATAAAGGAGAATTGTTTACGTTTGCGTCTCTATTTTTAGGCCGAGGAGCGCTTGGCCATTATCGAGGAGCAGCGCCTGATGGACGAGGAGCGGCAGCGCATGCGCAAGGAGCAGGACAAGCGCATCAAGGAGGAGCAGAAAGTCATTCTAGGGAAAAACAATTCGCGACCCAAGTTATCGTTCTCACTGAAGCCCGGCGCTTCTTGAGTAGTGCTTAGGATCGTTTATATCGTAGTCTATCTTTATATTTTATTTTTATTCTAGATCTAGTTTTCAGTACAAATCGAATCGTGTGTAATTTGTACAAAGTTCCAATTCGTTTTCGCAGCTTTTGCGTGGGGCGATCGAAAGTCCCGACGAATTCGCCCCAACCCCCGAGCAAAACAAATTAGACTATCGTGTGCCAATCGTGTTGAGTTATCGAAACCAATATATTGCAAGCCATTGCCGTGGAGCCCAAGACCTGGTCGGTCGCACAGGCCGCTTGACTAGAAGTTTGTCTCATTTCGAAATGAACTGTAGTATTCGTTGTACGAAGGAGCTATAGTAGTAACCAATGACGTTCTCCTGTGCGTCTGTAAATGCCTTTACCTTTAGTTTTTGTATTCGACTCTAACTTCTGCGCAAGCACTTGCTTTGTGTTTTAATCGAAATCGAATGAAACAATAAAATAATTTCCAGAAGAAACCCTTTCGTCTTTCTTATTTCGAGTTGGATGATAAATAGAGGGAAATAAAATAGATCGATTGATGCTTGGAGATTGTAATTGATTAAGATATTTATTAAGCTAGTCATGAGCTATAAAAATGTTGAATTGAATTTTACAGATTTTGATATATAAGTTCATTATCTTGTATTTGCTTTGGTATCTGCATTTGCAATGGTAGATTGAATTCAGTATTTGGCTAATTGTTTGTGTCTTTCACTTCGTTCGATTCCGTTTGATTTACAATTACAATTATGATATATAAGTTTGCCACATGCTTCTTTCTTAAAGCGTTCTTAAAAATATCCTCTCAGCGAGGTTCAAATATCAAAGCTCTTCCTAAGTGTCTTGTTTAAAATACATTCGTTCCTACTCCAGTTTAACTTAAATTATTACTTTATACATATATCTGTATATATGTATGTATGTTATGTGTAAATAAAAGCTTTAGGCTTTGCTCTGCATTGCGTCGAGCCAACATTTAAGTCTTTCGTTAAGTTCCCGCCAGGTCGCCGGCAACCTAAATCTCTCCGTAATCCCCTCTCGTCACCCACTCCCAAGGAGGAGGAGGAGGACGTCGTCTACGAGTAAGAGTGAAAATTGCTGTCCACATTTTCAATAATTGCACTTTCTGATGCATAGAAACCGACTACAAAAACCCACTATGAACACAAAAACAATACGAATCAAATCAAAAGAATCCGAATCAATTCCAAACAATCCAAACCGAACCAAATCAAAATCGATCCAAATTAAACCAAACCAAAAATCGTTTCAAACCAAATCAAACCGATCCAAATCAAACCAAAATGCGTTCCAAATCAATGAGACTAAAAAAAGCGACATATTTTTTTTATTAAATTGTATTTGTCGAAGGAAACAACAGAATATACAAATGAAAATCAAGTCGTTACATCGATAATTGCAAATTATAATATAATAGAATAATAATAATAATAATAAAACGAATACATAAACTACTATAGTATAGTATATCATCCGATGGCAAACTGTCTGCACTTCTTCGACTGAATCCGACGACTCCGTTGATCGGTGGATTCGCCTTGAAGGGCAGTGGACAAACGGCAAGTGAAATGTAGAAACAAAAGAAGCTCTTATGTACAGTACAAGTATACGAAATAATAATAATAATAATAATAGCAGTGTAGTCATTGTATAGTAGTGAAAATGATGATCAATAATAATAGTAATGACAATAATCATAAGAATCATAATAATAATAATAATAATAGTTGTTGTAGAGATAGAGAAGGAAGTCGAGAAATAAGATTCGTTATGGTGATCATTGTTTGTTCGAATGAAATGGTGGAAAACTCGGTTCGTGAGGTCCCAAAATTTTCTTTCATCGGCACAAGTTCAATTTTTTTTCTTGTTTTTTTTGTTATGTGTTCATTTTCACATTCCCTTTTTGGTTGGGTTTTGTTTTGTTTGTTTGTTTTTGTTCTAATTTATGTTTATGCAATAAATTAATGGATTACTCACGTAAATGTATTTATATTATTATATGTATATAATATATAAGTTTATGTTTATGTATGTGTAACGAATAACTAATTTATTTATTTTATAATAGAATAATTAGGACTTCTATGTGTTTCTTTTAAAGTATAAAATTCGTTTAGTTTTTGTTTGTTTGTTTGTTTGTTTCATTAAGTTTTAGTTTAAGATTTAGCTTTAGATTTAGTTACAAGTTTAGTTTTTTTCATTAATTTTTCATTTAATGTCTCAGCAAATTTCAAAAATTTCACTATTTGATATTAATATTGATTGAGAAGCATTCGCCAGGAATGGATTTAATTCCACCGACCACGCCCCCCGCCAATGGGGGGGCGGCGGCGGCATACAAAAAGGACTCCATCCGGCTCCTGCTCAGTTCTGCTAATTCTTCCTAATTTACAAATTTGATGCATCGCTCGAGCGGCGAGCGCGATTCGCGACTCGCCAACGATCCAAAGTTCCAAAAGAGAAAAGTTCAAAGGGTTTTGATGGTTGTTGTGGTTGTGTTAGAAAACCTTCTTCTAATAATTTTATACTGCAGTCTATGGTTCACTGCAAATGCTAAAAGTTCAAAGTTGATGTGTGCGCGGAAGAGTGCGGGACGACGACGGCGGCCGGGCGGCTTCCAAAGCCCCCAGCACCGCCCCCGGCGACCGCCCGCCCACCGGCAATGCAATTGTATTGATCGCGGCTCCTCCTCCTGGGTCACACAGTTGGCCAAAACAAAGGTCGATTGCTGCTGTCGTTGGGTCTTTCGCTATGTCAGCATCTTGATGAACAGGATGGCCAGGACTATGTTCGCGAAGAGCACCAGGAGCACCAGCTGTTGACGCGAGAACCAATCCTGCAACATGGAACATGGGTTAGAGAGATCAAGGACGAAGGACGAAGATGATGATGATGACAACGATCACTCACCTTCACTTGCGGACTAACGAGGTACAGCAGCGGGTTGGCCTTGAGTCTTTCGTTCACCTCGATCTGGCGGCGCACCGCCTCCCGCCGGGCCGAGCCCAGGGCGGAGACCTCCTCGCGGCTCATCGCCTCGGTGGCGCGCGGCAGCTCCTGGAAGTCGGGCAGCGACTTCTTCCGTTGCAGCGTCACGTTGATCGGCACCGTCTGGAAGAGTGAGAAGAACAACGCGATGAGTCATGACGATCAAAAAACGGAGGGAAGACGATGGGGAAGAAAAAAAAGACAACCTCGACTGGAGGCTCCACGATCCAACTCTCGGAGGCACGACGCGCCAGAAGAGCCGGCGAGAAGAGCAGATCCTCCTCATCCTCCTCCGGGTACCATTCCATGGTGAAGGAGGTGTTGATGTGAGGAAGCAGGAAAAACGATCGACTATCGAGATCTTCTATCGACTATTGAGATCTTCTATAGACTATGTTGATAACTTCTATCGACTATATTGAGAACTTCCTTCGACTATGTTGAGAACTTCTTTCAACGATTAAGAACTTCTATCGACTATATTGAGAACTTCTTTCGACTAAATTGAGATCTTCTCTTGACTATTGAGATATTCTATCAACTATTGGGATCTTCTCTCGACTATATTGAGATCTTCTGTCGACAACACACGCGTCGATCGTGGGCGCGACGCCTCCCACGCAAACGTTGACCCTCGAGTGCTCGCGACCGTCGAAATGTCGAACAAACGGCTCGTTTCGGCCGACGTCGTCCGGTTCAGTTCGATGCGGTGCAACCAAGAAATTGTGGATGAATCGCTTTCGGGCTAATACCGCGAGCGTTGCATAACGACGGGCTCCCTGGCGTTGCAGCAGCGGCGACGGAGGCGGCGCCTCAATGGAGCGAATACTCCTATTGTTCTACGACGAGACGAGAGCACAACAACTTTTATTACTTTCCGTCCGGTCCGAATCACTTTGGATCGGTTCGGATTGGATCGAAAACAAAAGTTTAAAAATAACCAACGACGACGACGGAGAGACGGCGGAACCGAGTGGAAACTAGAACAATTCGCCTCCGATCGGAACGATAGACAGACAGAAGCGATTACAAAAAGAGATCTACAGAGAGATCGCGACCGAGATCGCCACGGAATCCAAAAAGTATTTTCGGCTGCTCAAACTGCGGAGCGGAAGAGACGAACAGACACACAGACAGAGGGACGAGGGGAGCGACGAGAGTTTCGGATAATTTTCCGTTGGATGCACGACGCGACGCGAGCAAACGTGAACTGACCGACCGACCCACGGCACCATGCGAAGAGCCCGAGGTGCGAACGATCGCCTCGCGACAAAACATCAGCCGAATCAGCTCTCTGGGGAGGCGAATCCACTCCGATGGTCCTCCGAGGAAGAGCTTTGGAGACAAGAATGAGATCAACGAGAGTGCGATGGCGCTGAATGGGATGACGAACGGACGGATGGATGGACGGACAGACGCCGAGGCGACAAGGCCGAGAACATCGAGCGAGAAATCTGCTAACAACGAGGAGACAAATCAGCTAACAACGAGGAGACAAATCAGCTAACAACGAGGAGACAAATCAGCGAAGAACGAGGAGACAAATCAGCGAATAATGAGGAGAAATCGGTGGACTATGAGGCGACAAATCAGCGAAGACCGAGGCGACAAAATCGGAGAGTGTCGACGAGAAATCAGAGAAATTCGACGAAAAATCAGAGAATGTCAACGACAAATCCGAGAATGTCCACGACAAATCCGAGAATGTCGACGACAAATCCGTTGTTGACTACAAATCATCAGTTTGGTGACTAAAACAAGAGGATGCCGATGCGACAAATCGCCTCATGCAGGCGACAAACACTTGTGAACGACGCGATGCGGCGTTTCCGAGAGCGATCGACTCACGAAGTCATCTGCCTGCCACTCGCTGCTTGCTGCCTGCCCCAAAAACTATTTTCGTCACCCGATGACTGCCCCAAACGGGACGACGAGAGAGGAGAACTCAGAGACAGCGACACTTACAGACTGACAGAGTGACAAAAACGATTCTAAGAGAGAAAACGAGGGGCGACTTCGGAAGCGTGCAGCGAACGACCTTTGAGAAGTAGTGGGTGAGTGGCTGCGTTCAGATGCACCCGAGTATGTTGGTGATTTTTTTTTTGAATCCTTACCTTCAGCTTCTTGTTGGCTTTGCCGGCGGCGCCGCCGGCCACCGGGGTCGCTGGCTTCACCGGCAAATAGAGGCTCTCGGTGCGCTTCGGCTGCAGGGGCGAGGGAATGATGTCCTGTCCGAGGGTTCGCTGGCGCAGAAGGACGTCCTCGAACGGCTGGTTGGCCGACGAGTAGACGGGCTCCGCGGTTATGCTCGAGCCGCGCGCCTGCAGCAAAGGCGTTCCGGCGCGCGACAATCGCCCGGAACCGGTGGGCACCGACCCGTTGCCGGTGTTCGTGGGCGTGGCCGGACCGGGCGTGGCACCGCGAAATACTGAACCGGCTCGCGGACGAACCTCGCCCGGGCCGTCCGTTGTCGTCGTCGTCGCCGACGCCGTCGTGGGCGTGCCGGTCGTTGTGGCGCCCGCTCGATCCACCGACGGCTGACGCGATCCGACGCCGCCGCTCAGGCGAGCCGCGGCCATTGTGTAGCGATCGATGGACGAGTCCCGGCTGGGCGGGCGCTTGTAGTGGTCGAAGTGATCTATCGACGATTGCTGATTGATCTGGCCGAGCATCGGCGGCTTCGCGGATCGCGTCGCCGCATCGTTGGTCGAGGGTCGGCGGCTCTGGCTGGGATTGTGCGTGGGCGAGGGATCGAGGAACTGCTGATGTTGCTGTTGGAGTTGCTGCTGCTGCTGTTGTTGTTGCTGTTGCTGTTGGAATAAGTACTGTTGCTGTTGCTGCTGCAGCTGCTGCTGTTGCTGCTGCTGCTGCTGCACGTGCATGTTGTTCAGCGTGTGCGACGCCTCGTTCTCGCGGAACATCGCGTTGTCCTTCTGCGCTTGGTTGAGCGGGGTGCGGGGGCTGCCGCCGCCGCCGCCGCCACTGCTCATGTTGCTGCCGGCTCCGTATCCCTGGTTGGTCTTCATCGCTCCCGCCGCTTGGCCACCGGGCGGCTGTTGCTGCTGGTATTGATATGCGGGATTCATTTGGGGGTTGTTCAGCTGCTGCTGGCTCTGGTGGTGCTGCGGCGGCTGATGGAGCTGTTGCTGCAACTGCTGCTGTTGTTGGTGCTGGTGTTGCTGCTGCTGATTGTACAGCTGGTTGATGGCGCTGATGCTGCTGTGGCTCTGGTGCTGCTGACTGACGAGCGACGTGAGGTCCGTCTGCGGCGACACCGGCAGCTGTTGCGAGTACATCGAGCTGGGCACGGGGAACTCGGAGCCGTGCGCCCCCGTCTGCGATTGCCGCCGGCTCGGCTGGTAGCCGATGGTCGGCGGCTGGCGGGCGGCGCCACTGCTGCTGCTGTGCGCGTCCGTTGGGCTGCCGGCCGCCCCCTGCAGCAGCAGGCTGTTGCCCGGAGCCGTCGGCGCCTTGAAGCGCTCGCGATAGCGCAACTTCTCGAAACGCTCCAGCACCGATGGCTTGAAGTCGGGCGCGAATTCGCGCGCCATCTGCACCGCCATCTCGCAGTCCATGCGCGCCTGCTCCGCCGCCGCATCAGCGTTCGCCGCCTTCGACGTCGCCGTTCCGGTGCGCGAGATCGCGATATCGGATCGTTGCAGAGCCATCTTCAGGGCGCGCTGTGCCGAATTCACCGAGGCCGTGATGCGTTCGCGGAATTTTCGCGAGCGCGCCAGGAACAAATGCTTCTTCTTCTGGCTGGTGATCAGGATGTTGTTCTTGTATTTGCCCTCCTCAACGGTGCCGTCGCGAAAGGTTGTCACACCGTAGCCGTGCTTCTTGTTGTTGTACCACTCACCCTCGTACCTAAGGAGAGAATAAATCATATTAATTGTGGTCTGAATGGAGAGAATGTTGGTCATACTTGAGTCCATCGCTTCGCTCGGCCACGCCGTAGCCGCAGCGCTTGTCCTTCTTCCACTCGCCCATGTAGGTCTCCACCACGCTGGCGTCCAGCTGCTCGTCCTCCATCGTGAAGCTGGCGTTCGACTCCGTGTGCACCGACCTGGGGAAGAGGATGTGGTGAGTTTTATATAGAACAGGGTCCAATTTTGTAAAAATTATTTTGAGTGCAAATTTTTAAATTTTCATCATTACTTGTACGATTATTTTTTTCTATAAATTTTTAATTGATATGAAATTTTCGACCATAAATTTTGTATCGGCAATTCTAATTTTTTTTTTTGGATAAAAAAATGATTTTGATAAATTTTAATTTTTCGACCAAAAATTTTCATCGACATTTTGTCGATAATTTTTTTTTCGATCAATTTTGTATTGATATTTTTCCAGTTATATTTTTTAATCTAAAAAATATTTAATAAATTTTAAATTTTCGATAAATTTTTATCAATATTTTTACATTTTATATTTTTATATTTTAAAAATTAGATTTCTTCTAATTTTTTTCGATCAGTTTCTCTATTAAAATTTATTTATCATTACTTTAACAATCAGTTTTTTCGATAATTATTTGATCGATATATTTCAGATCGCTATTTTTACGATTAGTTTTGGAAATAAATTTTTTCAAATATTTTTATAATAATTTTTTTTTTAATAAATTTTATTCCTTCAATAATTTTTCGTACAATTTAAATGTTTAATCAAAAGATTTTTTCGATCAATGTTTATCGATATTTTTACGAGATTAGTTTTGTCGATAAATTTCTGGTCGATATTATTATTTTTATGATTAGTTTATTTGATAAATTTTTAATTGATATATTTTTAGTAATTTTTTCATATGAAATTTGAAATGAAATCAAGCCCTGTTATAGAGTGTGTGAAATCCTCTCACCTTGCCGTCAGATTCGACTGCTCCGAGCCGGTGCTGAGCCACGAGGCCGTCGACATCGTCGACCGGATGCTGCCCGACGCCAGCGTGCCGCGTTTCTCCAGATCCCCCGTGCTGCGCTGCTTCCGCATCTTCAGGCCCTACAAGAGATCAAGATTCGGTTATGATTTCTTCCAAAATTCAATCCCAACTCCACCTACCGAGAGGAAACCCTTCTTCGACTTCTCCGTCAGGCTGTTGCGCCGCGCCGGCAACTTATCGGACTTGGCCGTCAGGACGAAGCCGCCCCGAATCTCCTCGGTGCGATTCGCCGCCCGCTTCTCGGGGTCGCCGCCGTTCTCGTTGCTGCGCAGGGAGCTCATCGAGGCGTGCATGTTCTTGCGGCGATGGTGCGAGGCCAGCCCGAAGGGGGCCGATGTTCGCATTCCGTAGCCGTGGCGCTTGCCCTCCTGCCATTGGCCCTGGTAGGTTCCTGAACACGCGCGAGGGAAGAGAAGTGATTGAAGAAAGTTGGAAGAGAATGAAGGCAAAAGGGAAGAAAGTGCACCATTGAAATGTTGCTCTCAGGGTACCCAACACACACACACACACTTTGTCAGGTTGATGGAAGGCTCATTTGCATACCAAAGAGTTTCCGTAATTGGCAGCGGCGCACAGTGGTACAAAAATGCAAATAACAAATTTTTTATTATATTTTTTACTCTTTAAATGGGTTTCAATTTTCTATAAGATTATTTCTTACTACTTAAACATTTGTGTAAAATAAAAAAATTAACAAGTTGGAATTATATTGAATTTTTTGTAAATTTTGAATTTCATTGAAGATTTTGCATTTTTATTGAAAATTTTGAATTTCATTGGAAATTTTGTATTTTATTGGAAATTTTGAAGTTAGAATTTTATTGGAAGATTTGAATTTCGAATTTTATTGGAAGGATGGATTTGAATTTTATTGAAAATGTTTGAAAATTTTGAATTTTATTAAAAAGTTTGTAAATTTTGAATTTTATTAAAATGTTTGAAAATTTTGAATTTTATTAAAATTTTGAAAATTATGAATTTTATTGAAAATTTTGAATTTTATTGAAAATTTTGAATTTTATTGAATGTTTTGAATTTTATTGAATGTTTTGAATTTTATTGAATGTTTTGAATTTTATTGAAAATTTTGAATTTTGAATTTTCTGAAAATTTGGATTTTAGTAAAAAAATTTGAATTTAGTAAAAATTTTGAATATCAGTGAAAATTTTGAATATTATTAAAAATTTTGAATTTTAGCAAAATTTGAATTTTATTGCCAAATTTTGAATTTTATTGCAAAATTTTGAATTTGATTGCAAAATTTTGAATTTTATTGTAAAATTTCGAACTTTATTGAAAATTTTGAAATTTTATTGAAAATTTTGAAATTTTATTGAAAATTTTGAAATTTTAATGAACATTTTATTGAAAAATTGCAAATTTTGAATTTTTTTTGAACATTTTGATTTTTTATTGAACATTTTGAAATTTTATTGAAAATTTTTGTTGGAAAATTTTGATTTTTTATTGAAAATTTTGTTTTGAAATTTTGATTTTTTTTGTTGAAATTTTGATTTTTTTGGAAATTTTGATTTTTTTTTAAATTTTGAAATTTAAATTTTTTGAAAAATTTTTATATTTTTTTAAATTGTGAATTTTTTTGAAAATTTTCAATTTATTTATTTTTTTTTTTTAATCTACGACGACTCTTTATTTCTATTTTCACAACTGCTCGAACCACTGTGCTGCGTTGCGTCCTTGAAACGAAGTCGTGCACGGATGTACCAGGTGCACACAAACATATTCGAGGAGGACAATTTCACAAACTTCAGCCTCGGTCCCGGTTTGAAAATAACTCCACATTGCAGGTGGGTCAGAGGTCCCTTCATCAAATGTCATCCACCGGAAGGAAGGTGAAGGAAGGGGGGGGGGGAATCGAGGAGTGAATGGAGCAGGACATGACTCGCAATGGACAATTCGAAGAAGCCGACAAATAGCGGAATGCGGACGCGACCCATGGATCGCATCAAACCCTCCCCCCCCCCCCCATCGATTACACACGTTGGCACATTCCTACAAATATATGTGTGTGTGTGTGAACGGTGGGGTTTATGAATCGATTGGCCGACGGACAGACAGACAGATGGACGGACAGAGAGACCGGACGACTGAATGGACGCCAATCCATTCAATATAATTGATTTATAATGGATTCGGCCGGTCGCCGCTTCTTCTTCTTCATCCCGAATTGTACTTTGATCGAGCGCCATCGCCATCGCCACCGACATCGACGGCATCGCATGGGCGCCCAAGGGGCAGACCCCGGTCCGAGAGGGGGGGGGGGGGGGCTGGGGAGGCTCGGGGGCCTGGAAATTCTTGTTCGCACCGAGCGGCCTCCCTTAAATAACTCGGGCCGAGCCGATTATTACGTCAGTCGCTGACCATTTGCCGGCTTCGGGTCGTGCGGCGGAGGGGGGGGATGGAAAGAGGTTGAGGGAAGGTGGAGGGGAAGGAAAGAGGGTGGAGGAGAAGGAACGAGGTTGAGAGAGGGTGGAGGAGAGAGAGAAGAGAAAGAGTAGAAGCAGCAAGTATTTTTGAACGAAACGACAATGTTTTGATATTTTGAAAATGAGCCAAAAAGAAAAAGTGATCTCATGCACACACTGACCACACATGGACACAGACATGCACACGAACACAGACAAACACGAACACTGACACACGCACACACGCACGAGAACGAGTGTGTGGTTGTCTATGTTGTTGTTGTGGTTGTGTTGGTGGTTGTGTTTGTGGTTGTGCACGTAAATGTGTGCATAAATTGAAATGTTCATTCGCGGATAAATTAATGAAAACTAATTGTTTCAACTCGGAAATGAACCCCGCCCTCGGCTCCCCTCTATCACTCTCTCACTCTCTCTCTCTCTCTCTCTCTCTCTCTCTTTCTCTCGTTCATTCTCCGTTACCGTTACATTTAGAATGCGATAAATATGTGTGATGCGGGGGTTGGGGGTCGTTTTCATCCCGGACCCGGTCGCACGTGTTGCTCGTAACTCACCTCCGTCGGCGTACGTCTCGCACCCGTAGCCATCCTGATAGCCGAGATTCCACGTGCCCTCGTACTTGGCCGTCGACACCGTGCTCTCGCGCACCCCGTACCGCCCCTTGTGGCCGTCCTTCGACCACTCGCCGCGATAGATCTGCCGCCCGATCTGCTCCACGCCGAGTCCGTGGCGTCGACCGTTCTGCCACTGGCCTTCGTAGTGCGATCCGCTAGGGGAAAGTAAAGAGAAAAGAGATAAAGAAACATGGAATTTAGTCAGTTGGTGGAAGGAGCTCAGGGTTCGTAGACGTTTTTTACCCCTAATCGCTCTCCGAAAAGTTCGCTTCATGAGGTATATTTTTTGCATTCATAGCCGATTCGAATTTTGGATCATGTTTCTTGGGACACTCAAAAGAGAACCGATCATCGACGTAAAATATATTTTTTAATCGCTCACTGAAAATTATGGCTCATAAATTGTCTTTTTACACACGTAAGAAATCGAATTACATTCACACGAGCAGAAATATTCGAAACGCTCACGAGTGAAATATATACCTGTTGTGAACTGATCGTTTGAAATTTTTATTAATTGAAAGAATTTAACACGGTTCGTAAAACATTTTTTTTACACTCGTCAATAATCGAATATTTCACTCGCGAATAGAAATATTTGAATCGAAACGATTAGAAAGAATCAGACTCGTGAGCAGATCCTTTTTTTTCAGAGATCAAGTATAAAGTATTGGGATTTCAATGATGTCCTTGACTAAAAGTAAGGACCCCAAACAGGGTTCGTAAAACATATTTTTCCAATTGTTCACCAGGAATTATAACACACGAGTTTTCATTTTTAAACTCGCGAAAATGTCAAAATTTTCTGTATTCGTGCGATTTGAATTTTTCAACTCACAACGAGAAACAATTCGATTTTTCAATGTTATTTTCTAATCAGAAAAATACAAAGGTTTCACTCACTACCAAAAAAATTTCAATCGCTCACGAGTGAAAAAAAACTGTTTGTGAGCAGATCGTTTTTTGCAGAGATGAAGTACGGAAAATTGGGATTTGAAGTGATATTTTATGAACTGTGATCCCAAAATCAGAGATGGGTTCATGTTTCTTGCTAATCTTCTTCTAATTAATCGCTCACTGAAAAGTATTGTTCGCGAGCTTTTTAATATGAGGGATTTCTATTTCATGTTATGTTATGGAACTCCGAACCCAAAAAAGAGATTTAGGACATATTTCTTTAACTCAAAGAAAGGTCAACAACTATGGACGGACGGACTTCAGAAGCTCGATGTGACTCACCTTGGCCAAATGTACGCGCCGGACACCTCGAAGCCGTAGTTCCAGGCGCCCGCGTAGGCGCCCTGATGCTTTGGTCCCGTGCAGACGCCATGACCGTGGGCCTTGCCCTCGTCCCAGCCGCCGCAGTAGGTGCCGCCGTCCTCGAAATCGAAGCGGCCGCCGCTGATTTGCGGTCGTTTTCCCGCCGTTCCATAGGAACCAGGCGTCGAACCGGCCGCGGCGGCTTCAGGACTCAGGTTGCCGTTTTGCTGGAGTTGTTGCTCAGCCGTTGGCTGTTGTTGTTGTTGCTGCTGCTGCTGCTGTTGCTGTTGCATGTTTCTGAGATGTTGTTGTCGTTGTTGTTGTTGTTGTGGTTCTTCCTTTGGTTCTTGCAGTTGTTGTTGTTGTTGCTGATGTTGAAGTTGTTTGCTGATCTTGCAGTTGTTACTGATGTTGTAATTGTTACAGTTGTTGCAGTTGTTGTGGTCTTGTGATTGTTGCACTTATTGCTGTTGTTGTTTTAATTGTTGTTCTTCTAATCTAAGTTACTTGTGGAAATTGTTGCTGCTGGCTTTTGTTTGTTTTTTTTTTTTCTTGGTCACAATCGCCTGCGCCCGAACTTTGCGGGCCCAGGTGTGGGAGGCGGCAGCGCCTCGTGTGAATTGGAATAGGAAATCGAGGCCACGCCTTGGCGTTGGATCCTCGAAGGCGCCAGGTTCTGTCGCTCTATCGTCTGTGGTCGTTGCGAGCCTCGTTTGTCGCTGCTTCGAACTCGAACTCCTCGTCTTCGTGTCCTCGTGTTCTCTCGCTTTCTGAGTGTTCTCTCGCTTTCTGAGTGTCCTCGTCTCTCACTCGAAATGTCTTCTCGTTTCTCACTCTGAGTGTTTTCTCGTCTCTCACTCAAAATGTCTTCTCGTCTCTCACTCTGAGTGTTTTCTCGTCTCTCACTCAAAATGTCTTCTCGTCTCTCACTCTCGTGTGTTTCCGTCGTCCTGGTCGATTTCAGTTTCGGGATCTGTGAGCGTTTTTTTGCGGCGATTCAGACGTACTTCCTCGGAATATTACCTCGAATGCCTCGCTCCAGCATGTGATTGTTTGGATATCGATGTAAATTGAATTCGAATTGAGACCCTCGATCGATTCGTTTGCGGCCTGGATCCAGCGCCAATCGACGAAAGGACGAACGAGGCCGAGAGGTCGTGTTGTTGCTTGAGCCAATTACGATGATGATGATGATGATGATGACCTCTGGTCTATTATGTGTCGCAAGCTGTCTCTGAGGTCTGTCTTAAACGCGAATTTCGGACCTGCTGCAGGCACTCGTTCATCGCAAGGCGAGAGTTGCTGATGGCTAATGTTGTTGCTGTTGCACTATTGTTGCTGATTTTCTGCTCTATTGTTGCTGATTTTCTGCTCTATTGTTGCTGATTTTCTGCACTATTGAAGCTGATTTTCAGTTGTTATTGCTTCGCTATTGCTGCTGCTTTTTCTTCTATTGTTGCTGCTGTTTCTTCTATTGTTGCTGCTGTTTCTTCTATTGTTGCTGTTATTTCTCTATTGTTGCTGCTTCTCTGTTGTTGTTTCTCCTGCTGCTTCTCTGTTGTTGTTGTTTCTCCTGCTGCTTCTCTGTTATTCTTTATGGAAAATTTATTGCCAAATTGTTATCGTTGCAGTATCCTTAGCACATCTCGTTCAGGCCGTCATAGTAAACACAACTAGATCACAAAGGAAAACTTAATTTATTCACTTGCACACATTTTTCTATCTCCCTCTCTCTCTCTATCTCTCTCTATCTCTCCCTCTCTCTCTATCTCTATCTCTCTCTCTCTCTCCCTCTCTCTCCTTTCCCTCTCGCCGACAAATTTCTGTCGGCCGCGATTTCCTTCCGACGCTTCCCGATTTCGTCGTCGATCTTACGCTAAGTTTACAAATTTTATTGAAAATTCCTTGAATTTTTGCTCCGAGTGTCGAACGATTTTTTTGTTGTTCTGTCTGTCTGTTTGTCTGTTGTTCCGTCTGTCTCTTGGTCTATTTGTCCGTCGGTCCGCCTGTCTCTTGGTCTATTTGTCCATCTGTCCGTCTGTCTCTTGGTCTATTTGTCCGATTGTCTGTCACTGTTTCTCCTCTTGTTGTTATTGTTATGGTGATTGGGACCGTGTTTTTTGTTTTTCACCCCGATCGATCGATCGCTGAAGCGCCCCGATCGTTATCATCCGATCGTCCAACGTCGATCGTTGATCGCGACAGCGGCGGCGGCAGTAATAAAATAATGAGGAATTATAGCGACGACGGCAACGAAGACGAAATCGACGACGAAAGCGACGACGACGACGATGGCGGATGAGAGACGAACACATCGGAGGCTCTTCCGCGAACAAACACAACGAACGAACGAACGATGATAGTATTAGTGGTGTGCGTGTGTGTTTGTGAGATGTGCGTGTGTGTTTGTGAGATGTGCGTGTGTGTGTGTTTGTGTGAGATGGGGAGGTTGTTGGCTGAAATAATGCTTGGGGTCTTGGCTAAATTTAAAGACGTTATTGTTTTCTTGCTGCTCGGGTCGGTGCGGTTCGGTTCGGTTTGCTTTGGTTTGGATCTATTATAATGCAGATCTCAATGGCAGATCTCTGATGAGCAACAATAAAAACCGAGCGACCGACCCTCGCCTCCACCTCCCCTCAAAAACCCCAATGAGTGAACGAGTGGGTGGGTGGAAGGACAGACAGACAGACAGACGAACAAACAGACAGACAGATGGATAGTTTAAATGAACTCTCTGTAGTTGTAGTAGAAGGCGAGGAAGAACAAGTAGAATAGAAGGAAGGAACCGCCGAACAGGGCGACCCACGACCAGAACATGACGAGACCAGGGCTGTCGACCAGGGCTGTCGACCAGGGCTGTCGATATGCTGACGATGTCTAACGATAAATTTTTTCGCTCGGTCGGTCTCTCTATCGTTCTGTTCGTCTGTTCACGGTTTCTGTCTGTTCACGGTTTCAGTCTGTCCACGGTTTCTGTCTGTCCACGGTTTCAGTCTGTCCACGGTTTCAGTCTGTCCACGGTTTCTGTCTGTCCACGGTTTCTGTCCGTCCACGGTCTCTGTCCGTCCACTATCTCTGTGTGTGTTTGTATGATGCAGCTTTTGAATGAGCGCTCGGTGTATTATTTATTTATTTATTTAATTATTTATTTAGTATTTGGCGTCCGCTCCTCGACGATGGGATCTGCGAGTTTCTTCCTCGATACTGAAGGCACATGCCGTGAGCACGCTCGCACTTACTTCGGGGAGCATCGTCTCTGGGATGGACGGACAGATGGAGGGACGGACAGATGGACCGACGAACGGATAGATGGACGGACAGACCAAAGGAGGAACGGACATAAACCGGTGAAGCGGATGGGCGGAGAGGCGTGGCTCGTTCTCGTGCGCCTGCCGAATGCACCAATGTCGAGTATTTTATTTAGAAAAACCGATGATGAGCAACAGAGACGTGGCAACAAACGCGATACCGCGCGCTGGGGCGAATCGACGGCGGCCGCCCCGGGGAAATCTCACTAAAACCCAAGTCCTTCAGACGGAAGCTTTAAGTTCATTTGAAATTCAACAGATGAGTTCATCGAACCCATCAACGACGGCGGCAGGAGTTCAACTCAAACGTCAAACGCCCACGAGCCTTCATCGCAAGGATTTAAATCCATCCACCCCCACAAAATATGAAGGAGGCGACTCCAACAACAACAACCCTCTATAACACAACAACAAGTTTGTCGACGAAAACAAGTTTGTCGACAACAACAAGTTTCTTGACGAAAACAATTTTATCGACAACAACAAAAAAAAGTTTCTCATACGCCTCTTCATCGCCGAATCGATCAAAGTCAGGTCATCGCACGGTATTTTTTCGTTGTTCTAAACAATTCCGAAGCACTGACGAAGGCGCTGACGATCGTTCGTTCGTTCGTTCGCTTGTTCGTTCTTTTATTCGTTCGTTCGTTCCTTCGTTCATTCGTTCGTTCGTTTGCTCAAAAACAACACCACCACCAACAACAACAAGAAGAAACGATTTTTTAAATAAAAATTATCTTAGGCTTTGTTATTAATAGAAACACATTTGAGGTAGAATATTTTTTAAACAAGTTTAAAAATGCGAAAACCATCTTGTTTTGTTTAAAAAAAAAAAAAAAAGAGAAAGAGAACGAAATGATCGGAATAGTAAAATAAATGCGAGCGCCTCCGGACCGACGACGGCGGCTCCTCTCGTCATCGACGAAGATGACGACGACGACGGCCGACGACGATGGGGGCCGACGGACGAATGGACCGACGACGGACGAACTGACTGGCGATGGACGGACGAATGGACCGACGACGGACGAATTGAAGGAAGGACGGACGCGAGCGAACACAATGCAGAAACATAAATTTTTTTGTGTGTGCTTTTCCACGGGGACGTTTGTCTGAGTCAGAGAATTTCGAGCACAGAAATCATCGAAGAATTCGGACGGCTTCCCGCAAGAATACACACACACGCACAATGGACGGACCCGGCGGGTGTGAGTGGAGGGCAGGATCTCGCACACAGACGTATGAACGTCTCGCACACACGCACACGGAGCTCTCACACACTCACGCACGTCTCAAACACACGCACGCACACCCGAACGACCCTCGGTTATTGTCTTCGCGATCGGCTGCGAAATTATGTCACAGACACTTTGCTCGACGGCTCCACGATTCGTTGGATTCTCACGTGAGACGGCGCGACGGGAGGACGAGGAATCCCGAAGGACACGAGAAGGAGGTGGATGCGGGCTTCATTCGAGGAGGAAGTGTCTGCAGGATCCTCGACTTCTTCTCCACTTCCTGTTTTAGTTTTTTTTCACCGAACACTGCACTTCACAATTTCTTCTTCCTTCTTTAATTTTTTCCTTCTTTAATTTTTCTTTCTTTACTTCTTATTTCTTTATTTCTTCTTTAATTTTTTCTTGCTTTAATTTTTATTTTTTTACTTCTTTCTTGCTTTAATTTTTCTTTCTTTAATGTTTCATTCTTTAATTTTATTTCTTTAATTTTTCTTTCTTTAATTTTTCTTCCTTTATTTTTTCTTTCTTTAGTTTTTCTTTATTTAGTTTTTCTTCCTTTATTTCTTCGTTCTTTATTACTTCTTTCTTTCTTCTTTAATTTTTCCCTCTCCTTGTTCACTCTCTTCCCGTCCCTTCGGACCCGTCTCTTTCTCTCTCTATTTCTCTCTTTTTTTACTTCGCTCGATCCGTCGTCCACTGAGCGTCCGAGGGTATTTTTAGCCCGAACGCGATATACACACATTCTCCGAATCTCGAAATTCGAATTGGGATTATTTATAGGTGCCCACATAGGTTGGGCCACCACACGCCACAGGCTGCTGGGAAGGTCCTGGCCTGCTCCTGGCCATGTCCAAGTCCACAAGGGACAACGACCAACTCCTCGAGCATCGAAGCCAACCTGCAATCGCTCTCTCTCACACACACACACTCTCTCTCTCCCTCTCTCTCAATGTCCCGATGGAGCTGATGTGGCTGGCGACGATGGTCGGGGGGGTTGGACGGCAAATTCATCCTCTCACTCACTCACTTTGATCCCAAAACTCGAGCCGCGGCCGAAACTCGCCGAAATCATCGAAAGTCGAAGTCGAAATCGAAGAAAAAAAATGAAGTCGCCGAGCGTCGAACGAAGGCGGACCCGAAAAAAACGAGCACGAAAAAGGAAAACGCGACCGCGAACGTTTCGCTTTGGAAAGATGAAAAAACCGATGGGGAAAAAACCGAAGAAAATCAAAATGAAAATCCGACCGTCGAAATCCCGTGCCTCGAAGCTTTTCTAGTTCCACACAACAGGCTGGCGGACGAGCACACAGACAGCTGGCACCGCAAGCAAGACGAGGGGCCGAGCTGCCCAAAGTAGCAGCAGCAGCACCCGAAACGAAACGATCGGATCGGACCCGAGTCCCCCCCGATCCGAACGAAAGGCAACGAGAGCGAGCGAACAAGCGAACGGAAGATTGAACGAGCGGACGAACGATTCAATGAGCGAATGGACGAACGAACGAGCGGAATGAAACGAAACGGAACGGAAAGAGACGGAGGAAAAACCGAATCGAATCCAATCGATTCGACGTGAAAATGGAAAATTTGTGTTCTATTTCTGCGCAAAGCGCGCGAGGGACGACGAACAACGAGTCGGACGCGCTCTTTGAAATTCGGTGGGTGGGAGGTGAGTGGAGAGAGCAGAGTGGAGTAAGGTGGAGAGAGGGGGAGAATAAAAAGAGAAGAGGAGCACATCACCCAAAGAAGCTTCTCTGCGTCGCTGAGAGCGGCGGCGATGCATCGTGAGGTGGCCACAAAACTACCTTGAGGCACGCGCTACACTCGCGAGGGGGAGGGATGAGAGAGATGGAGAGAGTGGGTCGCCTCTCGTCGGAAGCCAGTCAGCGGGAGAGCCGCGATCAGCTGATGGCAGGACTAGTCAGCCATTCAGCGAGAGAGAGGGAGAGAGAGAGATGGATTTCAACAAGTCTCAAGAGGTGTTTGGACCAAGGACAGGGGGGTGTAGAGGGGGGTGGACAGACAGACGAACAGACAGACAGACATCAGTAAAAAGGACGAAAGGACGACATCCGGTTCATCATTCACCAAATCCGAACAAATTCGTTGTTTCAATAAAAACCTCGGACGAACGACAATCGCTCGATCACATATCAAAAATTATGATGATGCATCAGAGCAATCAAATGGCAACATTTCATTTTCGCCGCAATGAATGAACGAAAGGAAGGTGAGCTCAGACAAAACAGAAATATATAGACATAGACAGGAAATCAGATGGGATGGGATGGGGAGAAGAAATAATAAATATCTTCTGGTCGAGAACGCGTGAATGCGGGGGAACGCGAGAATGCGGGGGGGAAACGCGATGAAACGAATGCAGGGTAGCGAACGTTAATTGCATTGTTTCGTGAGGGAATCATCATCATCAAAAACATCGTCCTCCCTTCTTCCCCCCCTCTCCACACTTCATCACGGACACGTCGCTCGGTCATGACTAACGGCGGCTCTCTCTCGGCCATTGTGGTCGGGCGGATCCCGCCTCCTCCTCGGACTTTTCGACCTCCTCCTTCACCTCATCATCCTCTTAATTTTCCTCAACCCCATCGTGGTCGCCGCGCCCTGCGATCGCCTGCCACGCACACCGAGAGCCACGCACTGCGTGCAGCACGTTCGTCGTTCTGTCTGTCCAAATGTCTGTCCATCCATTAATCCGTCTGACTGCCTCCCAATCTGTCTGTCTGTCCATCGGCCTCAGTGTTTCTGTCTCAGTCCCTCTGTCTCAATATCTCTGTCTCAGTCTTTCTTTCTCAATCTCTCTGTCTCAATCTCTCTGTCTCAATCTCTCTGTCTCAATCTCTCTGTCTCAATCTCTCTCTGTCTCCGTCTCTCTCTCTGTCTGTCCTTTTGGGCGTCTATCTGTCCGCGGCATGTTTATTTGCGCCTCAGACCGATCTTCACACAAACGGAATTTTCACGTTAATTGAAGGCGAAGGCGGCGGTGGGCTGCAAGTGGGGGGCGTCCAGGGGGAGGTGAGGGGGGTCGGCCCACAGAACCAACAGACGCGACGCCACGTGTGCTCCGAAGTTTGGTGGCAATTACAACAATAACAATTGCCCGACAAACAAAAACGAAGCAACAACAACAATGCGTTGACCTACATAGGGAAAGTCATTAAAATGACGAAATAACGGACGAAGGCGAAGGCACAAGGGCCGACCAGGGCACCAGAGAGAGAGAGTGAGAGAACAAAGAGTTGGCAGCACTTGCACGTGAGGTGCGAAGGTGAGGGGGAGGGAAGGGAGGTGAGGTGAGGTCCTATGGGTCTAGGTTCAAGGGGTCGAGGGCTCGCCTCAAAGGGTCGAGGGCTCCATCCAAGAGGGTCGAGGGTTTCTTTTCCAGAGGGTCGAAGGCTTCTCCTCAATATGTTCGTGGGCTTCCTCACATTAAATCGTGGGTTTCTCCACAAAGAATCGAAGGCTTCTCCACAACAAAGAATCGAAGGCTTCTCAAAAAACAAAGAATCGACGGCTCCCCTCAGTGGATCCTGCTGCGCGCCCGAAACTCGCGAGATTTGTTTATTTATTTGTTCTCGGGGAAATTCCTTCGCCGTGAATCACCGAACGACCGACCGACCAAAAGACGACCAACCGTAAAACAACCGACGGCGGAAAAACGACCGACGACCAACGGAAAAACGACCGACGGCCAAGTGAACGAACGACCGAACGAACGCTGAGTCAAGGGGCGAATTCGATGAGGTGGATTCATCGCGGTCGCGGTCGCGTTTGTGGAGAAAATTCCAAGGAAATCCATGAATCACAAGCGACCACACGCACCGCGCGAACTGGAGGAGGATGAGAACGAGGATTCTCAGCTGCTTTACCGAGGCTCCCCATCTGCCCCATTACCACTGCTCACACACACACACACACGCACACGGTTCATCCGCTTTCGAGTCCTCTGATATGCACTTCCGTTGGTGATCATCGCCTCCCTCCTGCCTCCTGCCGACCACTGCAAAGGACGATCCCGAGTCCGAATCTTGCGTTGTGGGGGGCAGAGTCCAACAGGAGGAGGGGGAGGTGGGAGCGAGAGGCAAAACAAACAACCCTTCGACCACTTCCTGTCGTCGACGTTGTGGTCGCTGCCTTCACCTCTATCGTCGTCGTTGTTGTTGTTGTTTTATCTCTGTTGCTGCTCCTGCTCCTGCTGCCAATTTTTATTGTTATTTTTTCAGTTTTCGTGGATCGAGTGCTTTGTTTATTTGTCGTTTTTTGTTGCTGGGATTTCGTTGTTCACGGTACTCTATTGTTGTTCTTGTTCTTGTTGTGCTTCTTCTTCTTCTTTCAATCGACGAGTACCTCAAAACAAAGTTCGCGCGCGCGTTCGTTTCGGAAAAGTGGTTCGTTTTCAACTGATTCCTGCACTCGTTCGTTCTATCGCATTCGGCGGCCATTCGTTCGTTTGTTTGTTCGTGTGAAAAGTGTTTTCCAAAAGCACTCGCACACACGACCCACGTCGGCCCCCCGAGAGGTTCGTTCGTTCACTCGTCGTGTGCTTTCGCGCTCGCCGAAAGCTTCGCGTGCAAACGAACGAACGAACGACGAATGCACTCGTTGTCGTCTTCGTCGTCGTCATCGTTGTCGCCATCGTTGTTGTCGCTATCGACCGTCAATCGCCGAACGAACGCCGATTTCGTCTTCGTTCAACGCCGACTTCGTCTTTGTTTTCGATTTTTCACCTCGCTCCTCGTCCCCCCGCCGAGAAGTGGGTCCTGCTCTGTTTTCGTTCCTGTCACATCGTCCCCCCGTTCCCCTCTTCACAATCCTAGTCCTCCCCCAACTGGGCCAGCTGGGACAAGGCTATGTATATCTACAGGTAGCGAGTGAGGCCAGGCGTATGGCGGCCTCCTCGGCATTGATTTTCCCGAGGAGAGCCCACTGGACTCGCTCTGGAACTGCACGATGCACCACTCACTTCCTCTCACTCCTCACTCCTTCTCACTACCACTGACCACTTGTCACGATTATGAAACGCCTTGAGACCACTGCGTTGGACCTCGTTGGACTTCTTCGAACTGCGAACTTCGAGAGTTGTTTGTTTCCGGTGCAGGCAGACAGAGTCGGAGGAGACTTGCGACGCAGATTCGGTTTCGGTTTCGGAATCGGAATCGGACACGGACTCACACTCGGTCGGCTCCGTTGGCCTCGCGCTCCCCGATGTGCGTTCGGTCGGTCCGCGCACCTTCGCGTCGACGCTCGGCTCAATGTTGACGACGCTCTCGCACAACTAACTCCGCATGCAGACTGGGGCGACCGAGGATGGTGCCGAGGATGGAGCCCTCGGTCGCGAATGTAGGACGACGCGTCGTCCCGAAGCTCCCTGCCGCAACGCAACGAACGCAGCGCACACGCGGAGCTTCCGAAGCTCTGGCGAGGGTTTGCGATGTGTTTTTTTTTTTGCTCTCTCTCTCTCTGACAGCTGAGATGGTTGGGTTGCAGCCAGGGTTGCATTTCAAGGAGCAAATGGGGGGCGGAAGTTGGAAGGGAGCAGAAGAAACTCCTGTCGATTCCGATGCGAAAGGAGCAGAATATTATTTCGATTATTCTTTCCGATTTTCTCTTTGAAATTCTCTCTTTCCGAATCCCACTATACATCTTACATCTTTACATTTCCATCTCTCCAATTTCCTCTTTCCAATTTTCTCTTTCCAATTTCAGCTTTCCAATTTCCTCATTCCAAATCTCTCTTTCAAATTCCCACTTTCAAATTCCCACTTTCAAATTCCCTCTTTTCAATTCTTTCTTTCAAATTCTCTCTTTCCATTTTCGTATTTCTCCTTAAAACTCTCTCTCTTTCTACTTCTCTCACTGACGAAGTTCACTTCGATCGGAATTTCCGTTTCCGTTGCACCCTCAACGTCATCCATCCTCCGACTATCGCCATGATCACCCTCTGCATCCCGGATGTGCCTCGATCCAAGATGGGCTCGAGTATCACCGACACTCACACACAGCCCAAGATGGCCACCGGATCCGGTTCAGTTCGACGGGCGACGAAGGCTCGTCTGCCTCGGTCGGGGTTTCGGGTCCGAAGCTCTCTGAAAACCGTTCGTGCGCCCCGTTGCGAAAGCTCAGTGTCGAAAGCTTTCATCGTCGTCGTCGTCGACTCGCGCTCAGTTGTTTGACGTCGACGTCGTTTGTTGTTGTTGTTGTCAGTCGATTGTTGTTGTTGTTCAACGTTGAATGTTGTTTTTATTCGACATCAAATTTTGTTGTTGTTGTTGTTCGACGTCGACTATTGTTGTTTTTTCTGTTCAACGTCGACTAATGCCGTTGTTGTTGTTGCTGCTGTTGTTATTCTTGCTCTCCGTTGCCTCGGTCGTTTCTATTATTGTTGTTGTCGTTGTTGTTGTTTTTGTTCCTGTAGTAGTTTACGTCGCTATCGTTGTCGTTGTTATTTCTTGTTGTTTTTTGTTATCGTTGTTATTGCTTTCGGTCGTTGTTATTGCTATGATTGTTGTTTTTTTTTTTTGTTGATATTAAATGATGTCGTTGTTTTTGTTGTTACACTTTGTGTTGTTGTAATTTTGCTGTTGTTGTAATTTGAGTTGTTGTTATTTTTGTTGTTCTTATTATTATTTTTTTATATGTGGTTGCTGTAATTTTTTGTTCTTCTTATTTTTTGTTCTTGTTATTTTTTGTTGTTTGATATATCGTTGTTATTTTTGTACTTGTTCTTGTTCTCATTGTTGTTGTTGTTGTTTTGTAATTCTGTTGATGTCGATGGTTCTTTTGTTGTTCTGCTGCTGCTGCGTCGTCGTCGTCGTGTTGATGTTGAGAGTTGCGCGTTGTGAGCGTCGTTCGTTCGTTCGTTCGCTCGAGTTCGGTTCGGTCGTCGTCATCGGATCAAGAGAGGATGGACGAGGAGCGGGAACAAGTGCTGGAGCTGTTGTTATGTTGCTCTCGCTGAGCAGAGCAGAGCAGAGAGTTTACACAGAGAACGACGCATGGTCGTGTGAGTGCTGACAGAGTGTTAGTGTGTGTGTGTGTGTGTTCGTTGTTTGCTCCGAGTTTCGTCGCTCGTTCGTTGTCCGTTCGCTGTTCGTTCGTTCATTTGTTGTTTGTTCGTCGCTCGGCGGGAAACAACTTTGTTGCTCGAGTCGCAGACGACGCAGACCACGACGAGGCCGACGAAGCGCGCGAGTCATCATCATCCATCCATCCATCTATTTATCCCTGGAGGAGAATCGTACGTGAGTCTTTCTCTGCTTGTGTATTGGTGTTGGTGCTTTTGCTTGGATTTGGCTTTTGATTTTGCCTTGGTTCGGTTTGGCTTGCGTTCGCGTTTGTGCTTGAAATTGTGCTTGAGTTTGTGTTTGAGTTCGTGTTTGTGTTCGTGTTTGATTTCCGTGTCCTGTGCTTCAGAGCTTCTTGAGCTCGCTTTCGGTTTCGTTTTCGGTCTTCGGTTTGATGTTTGGCGGATTTTGCTGCGAATTCTGCGAGTTCGCGATCGCTTCGGAGAAGCAACTGTTGGTGGTAGTGGTGTTTGTTGTTGTTGTTGTTGTTGCTGGTACTAGGTTGCTGTTAGTGGTTGATATTTTATCGTTGTTAGCCATTTATTGTTCTTCCGCGCCAGCTTTCGCGAAACTTTCCGCCTCGCTTTCTCCGAACCGCGAAACTTTTCAAGTTTGAATTTCGTAGACTTTTACAACATCATCTTCCCCCCTTCTTCTCTATCATTCCCTCCTTCTTCTTCATCTTTTATTATTGTTGTTGTTTTCAATGTTTGTCCCGCCCGATTGTACAAAATGGAGCCTGCCTGAAAAACGTTGAAGAAATCGACAAAAATAATATACAATACAAAAAAATTTCAAACGTGTAGATAACTAAATACAACAACAACAATAATAACAATGACAACAACATCAATATGATGATGACGAAGGAGAAGAAGAACAAACAAAAACAATAACGGAGCCAACAATAACATGAACAACTACAACAATAAAAGCCATAACAATAACAAAGAGAGAGAAGCAGCAGCAGCAGAAACGACAATAACAACAACAACAACTATATATTTGTACAACAATAACAATTGAAACAAAACCAACAACAAAACCAACAACCACCACAAGCAGAAGCAGCAGTAAAACCTACAACAACAACGACAATAACAATAACATCAGCAGGAATAATAACAAAAAACAACAATAACAAAAAGCACAAAACTACAGAAACAAAACTACAAAAACAACACAAATGGTGTATCTGATTTGAAGTGAATTGTGTTGTCGTTGTCGTCGTCGTTATTATTTTTGTTGTTATTGTTGTTGTTGTTTTTATTATTGTATTTGTAGTTGTATTTGTCGTCGTCGACATCGACGTATATTTGTTGTTTTTATTATTGTTATTTTGTCAAGTTATTGTTGTTGTTGTTGTTCTTGTTGTTGTTGTTGTTGTGTGTCGTCAGTCGCAGATACAGGCAGCAAGCAAGCAACTTGAATTTTATGTTAATAGACGTTGGTCGGTGGCTGCGACGTCGTGACGTTGACGTCGACTGCGACGGAGATGACTACGAATGAAACACATAAAAATATCTCATTCGCTCAGAGAACAAAACAACAACAACAACAGTACTAATAACAATAACAACTAAGGCATCAGCAGCAGCAGCAATAATAATAATAACAATAAAAACAACAAAAACAATAAAAACAAAAACGAAGACAATAAAAACAACAACACCATAAAAACAACAATACGAAAGAAAAACAAAAACAATAAAAAGCAACAACAACATCAAATAATAAAAAAAAAAAAGGAAGAATAATAATAACAATAACAACAGCCGCAGCCTCAGTCTCCGTCTCCGTCGTCGCCGCAACCACTACCGAGAGCGGCGAGGCGACGACGCCGACGTCGACAGCGGCAGAAACAACAGCACAATAACAACGAGTGGTGTGAGGTTTGAGTGCGGCAGGGCGGGGGGCGAGTGCCGAACGACACTGACAACAATAACAAGAACGACAGACGACAGTCGGTCGACACTCTGTCGACAATCGACGAGCGCGCAGCCGACAACGAACGAACGAACGACAACGAATGAACGAACGAGCGACAACGAACGATGATGGAGCAACGACGAGGGAGCAGCGACCAAGAGGGAACTAGTGAGCGAGCAAACGAATGAACGAACGAACAAACGAGGAGCGGACGACGAGGAGTCGAAAGCAACACAACACGAGCGTCGCTTGTCATTTGTGAGTTGGTTGAGCTTTCGGCAGCACATGCTCGGAAGAACGAACAAGCACCGAGCGGTTCTAGTTCGCGCGCGCTTTGCGAAACAACAGAAACGACAGCAGCACCAGTAATAGCAACAACAAAAAAATATAACTAAAACACCAACACCACCACCTCATCATAGTCGCCGTCGTCGTCGTCACCATCGCCACCACCACCAAAGTCAGCAGCAGAAGCGATATTGAAACGGACGCCCGCCCCGACCCCGCCTCGTCCCGCATCGGGCAACGCGCGCCACACTCCGCACACCTCGTTCTGCTGAGCAAACAAAACAAACAACGGCTGTTGGGCCCGAGGAGAGGTGAGAGCAAGAGAAGGGTGGAGGGTGGTGAAGGGGGGAAGGGGGGAGCGCCTCACAGACAGGCGGGAGAACGACCGACTGACAGAGAGAGAGAGAGAGAGAGAGAGAAAAACAGACAGAAAGAGAGACAAACAGACAGACAGACCGAATGGCCGTCTGTCTGTCCGTCCGTTCGTCTGTCTGTCCGACTGCCGAACAAATAAAGCACCGCAGCTCCATTGATTGTGTTGTTGTAATTGTTATTGTAGTAGTTGGTATTATTATTATTATTTTTGTTCTTGTTTTTCTCGTTGTTGTTGTTGGTATTATTATTGTTCTTCTTTTCTTGTTGTTGTTGGTATTTGTTGTGCTGTTTGTATTATTATTTTTCGTATAGCTGTTGTTTTTGTTCGACAATTGTTGTTGTTGTGGTTATTGTTATTGTTATTGTTGTAGTTTTTATTGTTGTTGGTTTTTATTGTTGTAGTTTTTGGTATTGTAGATATTGTTATTGTTGTAGTTGTTGTTTTTGTTGTTGTAGTTGTTGTTTTTGTTGTTGTAATTGTTGTTGTCATTATTATTATTGTTGGGTGTTTTTGTTATTGTAAATTTACTTTGGACTTCTTCCTCCGACAACTGCTGCGGTTGCTTTTGTGACTGAGGCAGTAATTTTTGTTGTTGTTGTTGTTGTTATTGCTATCATTGTTGTTTTTGTTATTATTGTTATTTTCGATAGCATATATTCATTTTTTGATGTTGTTGTTGTTATTATTATTATTATTATTATAGTTGCCATCGTACCGAACTTTCGAACGTTGTTGTTGTTGTTGTTTTTGTTTTCGAACTAAAACTCCAAACTACAACGACAACAACAACAACGACGACGACGACTCTTGACGTCACTCGAGAGCAGCTAAGCTCAGTAGTAGAAGAAGAAGAAGAAGAAGAAGCAGCAGCAGCAACGAGAGGCGGCAGCAGCAGCAGCATCGAGAAGAGCAGCAAAATCTGAAGAAGCTTCAGTAGAATTAGCAAGAGAAGATTCAGTAGAAACGGCAGGAGAAGCTGCAATAGAAATAGCAGCAAGAGAAGCTTCAATAGAATTCGAAGCATCAATAGAAGTCTCAGCAGCAGCAGCAGCAGCAGCAGCATCGATAGCAACGAGAAAATCCTCGAGAAAAGCAACAAGAAAATCCTCGAGATAAGCATCGAGAAGCAGTGAGAAAAACAGCAGAAACAGCATCAGAAGAAACAACAGCTTCATCGGGAATAACAACAACCTCACCAAGAAGCAACAACAACCAAATCGGAGACAATAACAACCAAATCGGAGACAACAACAACCAAATCGGAGACAACAACAACCAAATCGGAGACAACAACAGCTTCATCGAGACAATAACAACCTCATCGAAGTAAAACAACAACATCATCATCAATAGCAGCAGCAGCAGCATCAGTAAAAACAACAACAATCTAAGTGAGGAAAAGTAAAAATAACACTCAGCTCAAAGCTCGGCAGCGAAAAATAACGGAACGAAAAACAATAACAACAAACAATAACAACAACAACTGGAACTTCCGCATTGGACGGCGTGCAATGACAACATCCGCGCCCACCGTCGCCGCCCCCGTCTCCACCGCCGCCAACAGCAGCACCAACAGCAGCAGCAGCAATAGCAACAATACTAACAACAATACAAGTACCAATAATACCAACAACAACAACAACAGTAGCAGCGGCACCGGCGGCTCCGTCTCAACCGGAGGCGCCACCGGCGGCGGCACCAGCTCGAGCGGCAGCGTTTCCGGCACAACGGCCGCCATCGGCATGAGCAACGGGCTGCACGCGGCGCTGCCGGCAACGCAGCAGCAGCAGCTCCTGCACCACCATCAACAACAGCAACAGCAGCAGAATCATCTGCAACAGCAACAGCAACAGCCAAATCTGCAGCAACCTCATCTGCTGCCACAGCATCTGCCGCAACCTCTGCCGCTGTCGATTCCGCACCCGGCGACGGCGCCGCAGCAGCAGCAGCAACAACAGCAGACGACGCGCGTCATGCAGTCGGACGAGGATTTCAACATCCGCTTCGTGAATCTCGTGCGGACGCACAAGTGTCTCTACGACAAGAAGGTGCCCGAGTACCGGAATCGCGACAACCAGGAGAAGGCCTGGTCGCTCATCTCCCAGGAGACCAGAGAGAGCGGTAAGTTCTGAGATAGACAGACAGACAGACAGACAGACGACCGACAATCGTCGTCGTCAGTCAGTCAGTTTAGTTAGTTTTTAGTGAAACATTTCGGTTCGGTTCGGTTCGGGGTTCTTTCCTTGGGCGGGAAGCGAGCGAGCGGGCGAGCGAAGTTGGAAAAAAAGCGAGGGAAACAAACGCACAGCTCAGCAAAGGCAAAGGCAAAGGCAACGACGAAGACGAAAGCGACGAAGACGATGGCGACGCAGACGATGGCGACGAAGACGATGGCGACGAAGGCAACAAGAAACTAAAGCCACAACCACAGTTACCGTCGCAACAACAAGAAGAACAACGAACACAACAACAACAACAATTACAAAAATAACAACAAGAACAACAACAACAACAAGAACAACAACGAACACAACAACAACGAACACAATAACAACGAACACCAATAAAAACAACACCAATAACGATAGCAACAACGACCAGAAACAACAAAAAAAAAATCCTTCATTTAAAAACTCAAAACAACGAAAAATAATATAAGACAAATAAAAAAAAATAAGATAAAATTGAAAGAACGAAATGTTCAATAAAACAACAACAATAACAACAATAACAACAACAAAAGCAGCAACGTGAATGACAACAACAATGTGAATGAGCTACGAGAATAACAACAACAATAACAATGGGCAATGAGAATAACAATAACAACAACAACATCAGCAGCAATAGCGGCAAAAGAGAATGACAACAACAAAATCGTATAGAATGACAACAACAACAACAACAACAAAACAAGAGCATGACAACAACAATAGCAAAAAGCATGACAACAACAATAGCTATAGCAATAGCAAGGCAACGACAAACAGCAACAACAACAACAACAACAATAATAATAATAAACAACAACAACAATAACAATAGCAACAGCAACGAGAAATTGTCTATAATCGTAAAATTCTTGTTAACAATTTCGCAGCGAGCGTCGCAGCCGAAATAGCAACAACAAGAACAGCAACAACAACAAAAAACTTAGAACAATAAACTCAACAACAACAACAACATCGAGCAAAATACGAAAACAACATCGCAGATTGAGAGTGAGAGCGAACGAATGAGCGTGAGACGAAGAGAGAGAGAGAGAGAGTGAGAGGAAGACGGAGAATGAAAGAGAGAGTGAGAGGGAGATGGAGAGAGTGAGAGGGAGATGGATAGAGAGAAAGAACGAAGAGAGAGGGATGGAGAGAGAAAGAGAGAGAGAGAGGGCGATGGAGAAAGAGAGAGAGAGAGAGACGGAGTCAGTTACGTAGGCAATGCTGCTGTTGTTATTGTTGTTGCTGTAATCATCGTCGTCGCTGCTGCTGTCGTCGTCGTTGTCGACGTTGTTGTTCTGGCCGACATAGTTGTTATTGTTGTTGTTGTTGTAGTAGTCATCGTCGTCGTCGTGGAGATATGCGCGCGCTCTCGATTCTTGCCGAAAGCTCCCACAAAACGCCCCCCCTCACGACGACCCAACCACACCCCTCTCCACCGGCAACAGCAGCATTTGTCAGCGGGCGCAAACAAGTGAAGCTCCACAAAAGCTCTTCCTCTTATCACGACGAAAGCTCACACAGCTCTCGCACTTACACGAGCTTTGCGCATGGGGGGGGGTTGGTGCGAGGGGCCTGCGGCAAGGGGTGGGCGGGGGTTGTTGAGTTTATTGTGAGGAGTCGGTGGGGTGGGGTTACGAGGGGGCGATGCCGAGTGATAGTCGTGATAATAAAAGAACAAAAAAATTCCTCTACAGTTGATGTCGTCGTTGTGGCAGTTGTTGTTGTTGTGGCAGTTGTTGTTGTTGTGAGAGTTGTTGTTGTTGTGAGAGTTGTTGTTGTTGTTCGGAACAGTTGTTGTTGTTGGAACCAGTTGTTGTTGTTGGGAACGTTGTTATGACAGTTGTTGTCTCAGTTATTGTTACGACAGTTGCCTCTGTCCAAAGTCTCGACTGAAGTTCTTCACTGGAATGTGGCTGCACAATTTCCCTCCAATTCAAGGAAGAACCCTTCAGCCGTTCATTATCTCCAATTAAATCCTTCATCCTTTCGCTCTAATTTGATTCATCCTTCCCTTCGTCCTAATTTGATTCATCTCTTCATCCCTTTGCCACCATTTGATTCATCTCTTCATCCCTTTGCCACCCTTTGATTCATCTCTTCACCCCATTCATCCCCATTTGAGATTCATCCTTCTCCCCATCCTTCATCGCAATGCCCATCGCAATCTCACTTCAATCCAATTGACCTCGTTCATCCTTCCCTCTTCCAGTGATCCACTGCAAGGAGCGCTGGCGCAACCTGCGAGCATGTCTCTCGCGCTACATCAAACAGCAGAGCGGCTCGGATCCCCAGCACAAGCCCTACTACCTGACCGAGCACATGGCCTTCCTGCTGCCCTTCCTCAAGTCGACGCGCAACTCCCTCGACGGCAATAATTGCGCCACCCTGGCCTCGCTCTTCCAGGTCCACCACCACCACCACCAGCACCAACAGCAGCAGCAGCAGCACCAGCAGCATCAGCACCAACATCATCGGAATTCGCAGGCCATGCAAATGATCACACAGCCGCATCTGCACTTCAACGGCGAGCAGCTGGAGATGAAGCACTCGCTATCGGACATCGAGGACGAGGAGACGATCGACGCCTTCGATCCGGCGGTGGCGGCCACCGTCCAACAGATGAACAGCCGCCGCTCGCCGATGAGCGACACCGCCAGCGCCAACACCTTGCAGAACTTCATTCCCGACGTCCAGCTCGCGGAGCTGCGAACGCCCGACGGCAGCGCCGCCGAGATCACGTTCGTCACCGCCCAGCATAACGGCCACATCTCGGACAGCGGGCGGCGGTTGGGCGACGGCGCCCACGAGCCGAAGCGCATCAAGACGGAACCGCTGGACGGCGCCCATCATGGGCTGCATCCGATGTACGGCGCCGACAACACCGACATGGAGTTCTTTCGCAGCATCCTGCCCGACATCGCCGCCCTGACGCCGCAGCAGAAGCGCAAGTTCAAGATCGGCATCCTCGAGCTGATCGACGACGTGATCGATCGATTCCCGGCCGAGGGACACAACGGCATGACGTCGTCGGCGGCGTCGCGGAGCTCGCGCAGGAATTCGGCGCGCGAGTGGCGGAAGTAGGATTGTCTCCAGTCCAACAACAACAACCATAGCATTAGGTCTGTGTTTTAGCTTTAAGTCCAGGACTCGAGTTCGAGTCGAGTTGAGTCGAGTTCGTGTAAATGTATGTTATGTGGTTTGTAACTTTATTCTTAATTAATGTCGTAGAAAATACAATGATTCAGTAATTATTAATTTCAATTCTGCACAACTTTTCACTTATTGCAACTATCTATGTTTCAGGCCTAGGTCTGGGCCATGGTGTATTCCACGAAAATGCAGTGGACAGCGGGGTTCGGTCGTTCGTCCCAAATGCAAGGCACAAGTGGATGATTTGGCATTGGGGGGGTGTGTGTTGTAGCTTAGAGCTTGGAAGACGCAGTCTTTGGGTAGAATTTCTTCGAGGAATCTCTGGCCATGTCGAGCAGCGTTTGGGCCGGCTGGAAGGGCGCGCCGTACAATTCGGCGAACGACTGCATTTTGGCGACCAACTTCGAGGCCGAGTATTGATCGACCCAGCGGAAGGGGCCGCCGGTGAATGGCGGGAAGCCGAGGCCGAAGACGGCGCCAACATCGCCCTCCAAGGGCGAGTCGAGGATCTTCTCCTCGAGGCAGAGGACGGCTTCGTTGACGAAGCGCGACACCAGACGCAGAGTCATGTCCTCGGTGCTGTTGGCGCCCTTCGAGACGAGGCCGTAGCGCTGCTTGACCAGGGAGACGGCGTCCAAGTTCACGGGGCGGCTGCCCTTCGCCTTGGCCTCGTACACAAAGATGCCCTTGCCCGATTTGCGGCCCAAATAGCCGGCGTTAACGAGATCTTGCATCACCGACAAGTTGCCGCCGCTGAAGCGATCACCGAAGGCCTATAAATGGAATTGAGTTAATAACAATGAGGTGGAAAACAATTGGTAAAGAAACCCAACCTTTGCCAGATCGACGGCGATGTGGGCGCCGACATCGATGCCGACCTCGTCGGCAAGTGTGGCAGCACCAACGGGGAAGCCGAACTTCTTGGTCATCTTGTCCAACTCTTGGGGATCGACGCCCTCCTGCAAGAGTCTGCAATCATCGAATTAGATGACGCCTTTTGACAATAAAAGAGGACCATTTACCTGATGGCCTCCGACAGCATGGTGGCCAGGATGCGAGTGGTGTAGAAACCGGGGCCATCGCCGACGGTGATCACGACCTTGCCCTGCTTCAGGCCCACGGCCACGGCGGCGGCGGCGGTGTCCTTCGAGGTGCCGGGGTGGGTGATGATCTCGAGCAGCTGCATCTTGTCGACGGGCGAGAAGTAGTGCATGCCGACGACCTTGTCGGGGCGAGAGCTGCCGGCAGCGATCTTCGTGATGGGGATGGCGCTGGTGTTGGTGGCGATGATGCAGTGCTCGGGCACGACGGCTTCCAGCTCCTTGATGACCTTGTGCTTGACCTTGATATCCTCGAACACAGCCTCGATAACAATGTCGGCGGTCTTGAAGTCGTTGTAGTTCAGCGTGGGCAACAGATTCGAAATGATCTGATCGCGTTCGAGGGCGTTGATGCGCTTGCGTTTCACCGCCGTGTCGAGACCCTTCTGCACCTGGCCGATGCCGCGACCCAGGCCGGCGTCGTTGGCGTCCTTCATCACCACCTTGTAGCCCTTGTCGACGGACACCTGAACGATGCCGGCGCCCATGAGACCGGCACCCAAGACGCCGACAGTCTTCACCTCTCGCTGGGGCTTGCCGAAGCGGTTCTTCTTGCACTGCGTCTGGCCGCGGAACAGCCCGAACAGACCCTTCGACTCTGGGGTCATGGCGAGCTCACCGAAGGCCTTGGCTTCGGCCTCGTAACCGGCCACGGATCCTTGATCGACTCCCGTGCGAATGACGTCAATGATCTGAAAAATGATTCGATGATGAAGGGATTCTCAGCGATCGCCCACTTGCGAAACAAACCTTCAGCGGTGCGGGATAGAGTCCTCCCGACATTTTCATCACCTGCTGGCGAGCGGTGTCGAAGATTTTGTTCTTCACGAAGCCGGTGTCCATCACCAGGGCGGTCAACTTGTTCACCAAACCCTTCTTCTCGCGGTTTACCTGAACGCAAGGACATGCATCATGATGACAAGTTTGAGGACAAGACATAATTATCATCCACTCACCCTGATCTTGCCGCTTGCAATGTCGTTCGCCACCTGAATGGCCACCTTCTCCAAGTACTCGATTGTGTTGGCCTCCGCGGGCGCCAGGCCGGGACCCAGCGGCGACACCAGCAGATCGACGAAGCCCATCTTCTTGGCCCGGTCGGCCCTCACCTGCTTGCCGGTGAGCTCCATGTCCAGAGCCGCGGGCACGGAGGTCAGCTTGGGCAGGCGAACGGTGCCGCCGCCGGCTGGGAGGAGACCCAACATCACCTCGGGCAGACCGAGTTTGGTCGATTTGTCCGTGGTCGCGATTCGATAGTGACAGGCCAGAGCCAGCTCCAGGCCGCCGCCCAGGCACACGCCGTTGATGGCAGCCACGATGGGCTTGCGGCTGTTCTCCATTTTATTGAACCAGAGTTGGGCATCGCGGGAGATGGTGGAGATCTGGTCGGCGGTCTCGCACCGCTCCAGCATGCCGATGTCAGCGCCGGCAACGAAGCAGCCGGGCTTCCCGGAGATCAGCACGGCGGAGTTCACCTGTGAGTTGGACTCGAGCTCCTGCAGCACCTGCTTGAATTCGGCGCTGATCTCCTCGCCCAGGGAGTTCACCTTGGAGCCGGGCGTGTCGAGGGTGACGACGAGAACGCCGTCCACCACTTTGGTCGACAGGTGTTTGGTCGCCGAGGCCGCCATGGACATCATGCGAATGTTGAAAGCTGTGATGATGAAACAGAGAGAGAGGGGAGAACACAATTATAACATCGCCGCTTGCCGGTCGGTCGTTCACGTCGATCGACCAAAGTTCAAAGTCCACCAGACACGGCGACCGACGGCCGTTCGTCATGCGTTCGTCTTCGTCTCCTTCGCCGGGGGCGAGGGTGGAGCGTGGAGGAGGCCGGTCGGTCCCAGTGGGGGATCCGTCTCAGGGTCTCGGAGTCAACTCACCGCGGTGGCACTTATTGTGGAGCAATTGGGACCGGGACAGTTGGCCGAACGCACTCAGGAGCCGTGAAGCCGACATTTTCTGCAGAGGGCACGAAACGAATGAAGCGAGAGAAGAAATTTGAGATAAGCTAGGTAGTCGTCGGCTCCCAACTCGAAACGAACGATTTGTGTGGAACTGGGTCGTGTCGTGTTCTTCTTTCGGAGGTGTCTCTCGACTGGAATCGACAGATTATCGATCAATTTGTCGTATAAACTCGTGAAAAATAAATGGACTTCCGAACTTGTTGCACAAAACTGCCCGAGTGGAAAAGAGAAAACTGCCGCACAGTGTTGTCAGCAGAGTTCGGACTATACTACTATCTTAGTAGATCTGGTCCACTACGTCTGAATCTACTACGATTTCCCAAAAATAATTTTTAGTGGAATTTCTTCATGTGATGGTCTTATTTCATATAAATTTCGTGTTCTAAATTTGAAAAATATTTTTATTCATCTTTAAAATCTACTTCGGAAATTTGTCGCCTACTACGATTTTTGCCGCTCTTTACTACGATTTATGTTTCTCATGGTCCGAACCCTGGTTGCCGGTCGGATTACGGTAAAGTGGTAACATTGCAACTGTCAGTTGTCAGCTGTTTGTCATTTAATTTCTGACTAAAATGCCCATAATTTCCAATTGGATCACGGACTTTGGATATAAAAGATGTGGAAGTTGAGGTGGATTTTGAATTTCACCCGTGTTGAGTTTCGGCGCTAGAAGGCGAAGTGGACAATTGGTTTGTGCAGTTGCTAAGACTCCATCTGAATTTTGGTTCCAGGTGGCGCTGTTGTTCCTGTTTTCATTTTTTTTTATTTAGGAATTAGAAATTGTAATCAGAAATTTAAAAAAAATTGTATAAATTAAATAATTCAATAAATTCAACTAAAAAGAGAAACAATGGAATGAATTTGGATAAACTATACCACAAAGAAAAAGAGAATATCGAACTTTTTATTCAAGCACTCCAACAAAAAGATAAATAACGAATTTTAAACGAAAAGAAAACGAAAATCGTTGTAACTCTGTAAATTGAAGAGATTTCGGATATCATAAATATTTGAAACTTAATCGAAACCTACTTAATTTTTTTTATTTTTAATTTTCCTGGTCAAAAGATGATTTAAAAAAAAATTATTTTAATATTTTCGGGCTTTAAATTAAATTTTTTTTATATTTTTCTAGTCAAAAGATGATTTAAAAAAAAAATTATTTTAATATTTTCGAGATTTAAATCAAATAAAGAATAAATTAAATAATAATAATAAATTTAAATAGATTAAGTTGAGAAACAAAATGTTATGTTATTAATATACAAATGATGTTAACAGTAAATGTAAAGTTATCTATTTTAAATTATTTTCGTCAGTTCATTTTTTTTATTTTTTTTATTGCATTTAAGAGAACCCACCCGATTTTGGGAATGCATTTTTGTCATTCGTGTTCAGTAGTCGTCATCTGCAATTTTATTGTCCGGTGAATTATCGAGAAAAATCCGCTTAACTCCGAGTTCCATCCAAGTCCAGTGTGTCAAATCGCACTCCAACCGAATGAACTCCAAATGGAGGACTCTTTTGATGGAAGCCCGCGTGTTTCCAAACAATTGCAACATCGAATGCTCATCATCAATTGTCATCGACATCGAATGATCATCATCAATTGTCATCGGACATCGAATGCTCATCATCAATTGTCATCGACATTACGCCGTTTGCAAGGATAATAAAACCCTTGATTTGTGAACACGACCGGCAGGACGAAAGCAAAGCAACGACAATCGAATGACGCCGAAACTCCAAAGTCCGAACAAGCAGCCGGTTGCGGTTTCGTTGGCCCAAATGAGGCGCATCGAATCCTGGACAACAACAAACAGCACGAGCGACGATCGAAGAGGATCCGAGAATCAGAGGACAATTAACTACGGGAGCGAACACTCGAGGACTCGCTTTCTCTCTCTCTCTCTCACTCTAATAGTCTCTTGTATTCACTCGGTCTCTATCTCTCACTCTCTCCCTCCCTCCCTTTCGTTTTTTTTCAAGTGACGCAATGTGACCGAGGCGTGACAGGCGTGTCAAAGCGTCAACAAAGGAGGTCAGCCGCACACATGCAGCCGTGGAATCAAAACACTCGACCACGGATGATCACGGCGATCACTCCATGTCACGCTCCATCCCTCTCTCAACCTCCCTCTCTCCACCTCTCACTCCCTCTCTCTCTCATCGTCCTCCTTCTCGCCTCGCCGCTCACGCTCGGCTGGGCGCGATCGGGTCGGTCGAGTCAAAGCGATGGACGACGTTGAACGACGCTAATCGATTTGTCCGAAATGGAAACAATGGCGACTCAAGTGGTTGACAACAACAGAGAAAGACGACAAGGACTACGATAACGAGAACGGCAACGATGACGACAAGGACTATGACGACAAGGACTATGACGACAACGATCACGACAATGAAAACGATGTCCACAACTACCACGAGTCACGTTGATCGCCGCTGCTCACTCAGGTATGAATACGCCCTGCTTCTGCTCCTGCCCCGGGGAGTCCTGTGGCCACGAGGTCCTCGATGAGGGCGCCTCTCGAGGTTCGCCGTTTAGTTCCGCTGCGTTGGGCACCGCTTGCCGTCCGCAATTGAAATTTCGATAGACACTTTGGGGTCGAGTCGCGGCTTCCCCCACATCAAGTCCTGGAATCTAAAGTAGTAGATCTAAAGATCCTTTTTCAAACTCCTTTAGATTTTTCGAAAAGAGTTTCTCAATGTGATTTTCTAAGGGAGTTCCCCAAAAGGATTTTTTCAAATGATTTTCTCAAACTATTTTTTTAAATAATTTTTCCAAAGGAGTTTCCAAAAGAAGTTTCTCAAAGGAGGTTTCCAAAAGAGCTTCCCAGATGAGTTTCCAAAAGAAGTTTCTCAAAGAAGTTTTCCAAAGGAGTTTCTCAATGGATTTTTTCAAAAGAGTTTCTCAAAGTAGTTTTTCAATAAAGTTTCTCAAAGTTGTTTTTACTCGAACGATTTTTCCAAAAGAATTTTTCCAAATTGAAGAAATCGCTTCATGTCATCACCGGAAGAAAACGCCTCACTCCTTTCACCAAGTCTCGATTCCCCCGGGTCCCATTTCGAATTTTTAATAAATTCTATTTTTAATAAATTCTTTTCCTAATAAATTCATTTCCAAATAAATTCATTTCCTAATTAAATCATTTCCTAATAAATTCATTTCCTAATTAATTCATTCCCTAATTAATTCATTCCCAAATTAATTCATTGCGAATTTTTGCAAATTATCGCAACATCAAAAGACAACAACAGATTCACAAATTCGCACTCGGTTCCTGAATTTCAATTAGTTTGCAAAACTCGCAGCCGCATTTCGCAAAAACCGAGCAGTCGTCGATCCTTCGTCATCGATCGGGTCTCGCGCGTATTGGATTACGACAGGAGCTGAGCAAGGATCGAAGAGAAAGGACCCTCGCTCTCAAACGTTGGCTAATTTGCATAATTCCCGAAATCATCGGCTGGGACGCCGGCGCAAAGTCAACGCAAACCTTCGTTTCCGCTCACACAAAAACACACACTGACACACACTGACACACACAGACTCATTCATCTCGAGGACTCGTGTAATCCGGAGATTTGCTGATGCTCTAATGAAAACATTCAGGCCGTGGGTCTGGACAGGAAGCACACGCTTCCTTGATTTATGGCTGCCAAATTAACATAAATGGAATCAAAACACCGCGTGCATCTCGTGCTTTGTTTATTTATTATTTGTAGTGCACACACACGAACACACGGAGGGAGGGAGGGATCGGGCGGTTTCGGGTTGAGAGGCGAGGTGAGGGGAGGGGAGGGGATGACGATGTCCTTACACACAACGCTCAACCCCATGGCACCGTGTCCTCCGTGTAAATTACGTATGCAAATATTTACAAAGAGACAAAGTCAACGCATTCTTTTCACTCGTATTCTCAGTCTCTCCCTCTTTCACACTCTCTCTCTCACACACTCTCTCTCTCACACACTCTCTCTCTCACACACTCTCTCTCACACACTCTCTCTCTCACACTCTCTCACTCTCTTTCTGTCCCTTTATTTCTCTCATCCTCTCTCCCTTTCACTCTCTCTCGCTCTATTCATCTCAAACGGTGTCCTTTTCGCCGCTGTTGAACTCGGCGAATCCTTTCGAAAAAGGACCGCGAGCCGCACGCGCCCGGCAAAAGAGCAACCACAGCACAAGGACGCGGAGAGGGGAGGGGAGGGGAAGGGAAGAGAAACCGTTGCAATAACAACAACAACAATGGGTGACAACCTGGGCGTAGTTGGGTGGTGGTGGTGCGAATCGAGTGATTCAAGGGTTACGCCTCAACCCTCCAAGAATCTAAGCCAAATGAGCGTTTAATGCCGTTTAGGATAATTCAATTTTAAAATTAATAATCGGCTCGGGGTCGAGGATCGGGAGTCGGGGTCGTGGATCGTGGATCGAGGTTCGGGAGTCGGGGATCGTGGATCGAGGATCGGGAGTCGGGGGTCGAGGTTTCAAGGGGTTTCGCTCCTAATCCGAGCCCTCCGATCGTGGCATTAATGCCATTGTAAAACCAATAATTGGATTCATACGAAAAAAACCAACGGACAGTATTCAAAAAGGATCTCACTCAGTCCATAATAGAACCTCAGTCCATAATAGAACCTCAGTCATTGACAGGACCTCAGTCATTAACAGGACCTCAGTCCTTAACAACACCTCAGTCCTTAACCCTTCACCCCGCTCGATGAAAGGATGATTTTCAAAACTCTCTCCCTCTCTCTCTCTCTCCTCGTGCTCCCTAAAATCAAAGGCTCTCAAAATTCTGTTGGCAGCATCCGCATGTCGCAGCCGACTCTGGGTCTGGGACAAATGCAGATCGATATGTATTTTATGAGGAAATCTTTCAATGGAGACAATTTGACGAACTTCTTTCGGACTAAACGAATCGGGACAAACGAAAGTTGGGCTTAACACTTCGACTTTGGAGCTGGATCGATGGATTGATGGAGGGGTCGATGGATTGATTGAGGTATCGATGGGTTGATTGAGGTATCGATGGGTTGATGGAAGGGTCGATGGGTTGATTGAGGTATCGATGGGTTGATGGAGGGGTCGATGGGTTGATGGAAGGGTCGATGGGTTGATGAATCGAGGGATGGGTGGATGAATGGATCGGTCGATGGATCTTTCGATGAATGTTGTGAAAACATCGATGGTTGGGTGGATTGATGGCTGGATCTTTGAGTGTATGGATGAATAGATCGATGGGTGGATGGTTGAACGAATCGAAGGTTGGATCGATGAACGAATCGAAGGTTGGATCTATGAACGAATCGAAGGTTGGATCGATGAATGAATCGAAGGTTGGATCTAAGGTTGAATCGATGAATGGTTTTGGATCTTTGACCTCCACACATCACTCGCTCTCCTCCTCCCCGCCGCCGGCCGCCCCACCGACCTCCTCCTCCGAGTTCGAGTCGTCGTTGCCCGACGTCAGCGTGATCTCGATCTCGATCACCGAATTGTTGTGATGACCATCGCCGCCGGCCTCCTCGTCGGCGCCCGTCTCGTCCCGCTCCATCGTCTGCGAACGGATCTCGGCGATGATGTTGTTGTCCGAGGCGTCCTCAACCATCTCAGCTTCATCGTTATCGTCGACCTCGTTTTCGTCGACCTCGTTGTCCTCGACCTCATGATCCTCGACCTCATGATCCTCGTTGTCATTATCCTCGTTATCATTATCCTCGTTGTCATCCTCGTCATCATCGTCTTCGTTCTCGTCGGATATTGAAATCGCATCAGCCGCCGGCATCGATTCCACGGCCACGACATCGTCGGAATCGCTTTCGCCTCCCCGATTCCGATCGTCGAGCTCCACGGACGACAAGTCCGAGTGTGAGTTCGGCTCCTCCACGCCGACGTCCGCGTCCACGTCGACACCGAACGAGAGGATGTCGTGAGCCGAATCCTCCACATCCTCCACATCCTCCTCCGCCGCCTCCGCCTTGATCGGTTCCTCGCCGTTGGAGTCGTCGTCCTGCAGCATTTGCCGCACCTCGGTGGAGATCGAGGTCTGCGAGTAGGCCTCGCATTGCGTGTGGACCGAGCTGCAGGCGGGGCTGGTGCCGATGCAACGATCCTCGCGATCTATCGTCGTCATCGTCGTCATCGTTGTCGTCGTTGGTGTCATCGTGAGATTTGCGTTCGATGTGCGTCGAGAGCCGTTGGCCGGAGGGCGGCGTCGCCACTTGATCAAGGTGTCGTCGCTGATGGGGCGATTGTTCCAGGGGGCGTGCTGATGCTGATGGCCGGGGGCGGAGAGGGCGGCGCGGAAGCCGTACGGATGGAGGCGTGGCCGCGTCCTCACCAACTCCACCAGGTCGACGTAGTTGCGATTCTTGCGGCTGAGCTGCTTCTGCTGCTGTCGCCTCATGTTTGTCTGGAAACTATTCGAAATTTGGCGCTAAACGATAATGATGATGATGTTGCTGTTGATGATGTTCGTGACGAAGTTTGTAACGATGTTGGTGTTGCTGCCGGTGATGATGTTGATGATGATGTTGGTGATGATTTTGTTGATGTGTTTGTTGGAGCCGTTGAGAATTTCAAAAATTTCTTTGTTTGATGCCAAAACGTTGATCGAGTTGAGAAAAATTTGGATGGAAGTGAAAAGCGAGGAGAATCGGGTTTTGTTGTTTCTCGATTTGTTGACAACGCAAGCGATGCAAACTCGCCCCAGGCGGGGTTCGGAGTTCGATCAGGGGGGGGGCGTGGCATGGGATGAAATTAAATGGTTTCAACTAACATCTTTCTTTTTAATTAAAGAGTAGTTTCAACTAAACATTTTTTCCTTCATATGATTCAACATAACATTTTCTTCAAAATGAAAGAACTGATTTAACTTAAACTTTCAACTAAACATTTTTTCCTTCATATGATTCAACATAACATTTTCTTTTAAATAAAAGAGCGCTTTCAACTTAACATTTTTCTTTTATTATAAATTAGTGAACGCTTCCGCCGTTTCACGCGGCAACAAAACTAATCGAACACTTACACACTACGACTAACACTAATTCGGCGACGTGGCCGACAACCGTGGTCTGCCCACGAGGGGCGGCTTAAAGACTACTCAATAGTGGGATATGAGGATGATATGGGGATGAACAAATGGTAATGATGATGACGAGGGAGGGAGGGAACTTAGGTGGTAAAAGCGACCCTTGAGACGCCGTGAGATTCAAACTCCTGTGGGTGGGGGACGTGTGTGTGGCGACCAGATCCAGATCCACATCGGCAGCTTCTTCCTTGACTAGACTAGAGAACATCGGTAACAGCAGCAACCACAACAACAACAACAACAACGCACGAGTGGTTAAGGCTGGTTCATTTGGGATGAAAGTGGGATGTGAACTATTTACAAGCATCGATCACTCATCGATCGCTTCACCCCACTCACGATCACGATCCTTCCTGAACAAACGCCGCGAATATTAAAAAACTCCCGTGGCGATCGGCATGTGCGGGGAGTCCAAGTGGTAGAGGTTGCCGGAGTCCATCTGGATGTTCCAGGCCCCGTTGTCGCCGCCCGAGTTGCTGTAGTAGAAGTCGGGACTCGTGCTACCAGAGGTCAGAGGTTGATACTGCTGCTGTTGATGTTGTTGATGTGGTTGATGTTGGTGGAGGTGTTGCTGCTGCTGCTGCTGTTCGTGTTGGTGCTGGTGCTGGAGGACATCGTCGTAGGCGCCCTGATAGCCGTTGGTGTAGCCTCCAGAAGGCAGATCGGCCAGATGGGTCGCCGTAGCCTCGAACACGGAGTTGTACAGATCGGCTGTCGACGCATAGAACGAGCTCTGGTGGAGTTCTGACGATTGCTGTTGTGGCTGTTGCTGCTGCTGCTGTTGTTGTTGGGGCTGGATCGAGCTCGAGTCGAAGGCCACATTCAGGAAGCTGGGGAAATAGTAATCGTCCGAGTTGTAGCCGGAGCTCGAGGTCAAGCTCGACGTGTCGTCGCAGCTCTCGTACATCCATTTCTGCTGCTCTGGGCCCGTTTGAGCCGGACTCACAAAGGTGTCCTGAGTGAAGGAGTTGCCACCCGGCGACATCTCCTGCCCGTAGTAGTGGCCAGAGGTGGGCGACGACATCTCATAGTGGGATGACGAGTACAAATTCGCACTCTGATCGAGCGACAGCAGCGACGATTGATCCGCGACTGCTCCGTAGGCCATGGGTCCGTTGGTGGAGACGACCGACTGCGAGGCGAAGGAGGCGAAGTTGTCCTGTGTCGACCAGTTGGCGGCGTAGCTGGGGTCGTAGATCGAGGTCGACGGCTGGACGGCGGACAGCGCCGGCGGCTGGAGTTCGTTGAGGGCCGAACGCTTCTTCTTCGCGAACGGCTCCACCTCGTTGGGTTTCGTCCCTTGGCGTTTGTTGCTGGGCCGCAAACTGCAGAGTTTCGTGTTGAGGGCGGCATCGCGAGCCAACATCACCGCGAGGCTGCGAACACGACGACCGCCGCCGAGCAGGCGACGAGCCTCGCTGGAGCCCTTCGCCTCGGGCCGCGGGTGGTCGTGGGTGCCCTTGGCCTGGAAGAAGATCGCTGTGCCGGAGCGACGCCAGAAGTGGGTCACGGGGTAGCCGCAGTGGCCGCGGCAGGCCTGGATCTCGAGGCGTCCGGTGCAGTTTCTGCAAGGAAGAGAGAGAGAGGGAGGAGATGGTGGATTAGTTTCGAACGATTTGGGGCTGGAGATTGAGAGGGTTGTGGAGAGAGGATTATGATAAAGTTGATCATGAAGAAACGATAAAGAAGAGAAGATGGTGATGAAATGATTTTAAAGAATGGATTGTGAAGAATGGATCCTGCAGAGAAGATTGTGAAGATAGGCTTTTGAAGAAAACTTTGTGAAGAGTGGATTCTCCTGGAGATCATTGTGAAGAAAGGATTGTACTTGAGAAGATTGTCAATAAGTTATAGTAGAGAGAAGATTCTGACTTGGATTTGGCTTAAGTTGGCCTAGTTGGAGATCATTACCAAGGAACTGAACTCACCTATTCGGACACTGTTTGCCCTGTTGCTTGCGACGCGCCTTGTCGCAGATCGCCGGCCGCAGATGGACGCTGTCGCCGTTGGGCAGCTTGCAGCGGGCCGAGCAGAGGAGGACGCCGAGGCAGCTCTTCTTGAGGATGTTCACGTTGTGATTGTTCGTATTCCGCATCGCCCAGCCGGAGGCGTGCTTCTTGGCATCCTCATCGCTGGAGGCGTAGACCAGACGGCAATGACCGTTGGCCCAATCGGAGAAGTCGTCGAATTGTGTGACCGCCGGAACGATGGCATCGTTGATGTCCCAATCGATCTGGACGCGGGACTTTGTCTCCTCCGGGCTGGACGCACCGATGGGCACGGTGAGCGATGTGTTTATGACCATCTTTGTCAGTGAAATCGCGCACTTGGCTGTTGAGAAATTTGATCTTGATTTGGAGGGAGTTCTTCTTAAGTTCTTAAATTGTCTTAAATTCCTGAATTTGCTTAAATTTTTTATTCACAGCAAATTCTTCCTTGATTTTCCTTAAATGTTCGCTTTAATTTAAACTTTTGATTTTGCTTAAATTTTTCTTTTAGTTCTTCCTTTTAATTTCTTCTTAAATTTAATTTCACTCCGATATCCACGAATATCTGTCTCTGCACTCGCGGATCACACGTTAATTTCTCTCACTGTCTTCGACTCGCTCACTTTTTCAGATCGAGTTGGTAATCGTTAAAATATTATGGGAATCGTTTGAATTCGGTGTTCTCTCTTCGGCTCTCGAGCACGTCCGATCACAACGACTGCGCAATGTTGACTGACTTCGGTGTCGGCTTCGTGCGGCCAGGTTCCCTTCGGTCGCAGCGCTGCTGCCTCGTTCGCTCGCTGCAACCACTTCGGGGGTTGCTTCTCATGTTTGTTGCTGCTGCTACTTCCATTCATCCATCCATCGCATCAATGCCGACTGGAAGCCGCACACACACACACACAGTTGTCTTGTTCGTGAGTCGGTCTGGCTCGTGATTGGTCGACGTTGGCTCTGTTATCCGACGAAGAAGTTACCATGGTTTATCCGAGCATGCGTGGCGTGGAGTGGAGCGGGGAGTGCGACGAGGGGACGTTGGCTGGATTCAAGTGGTGATTGTGGTGGTGGTTGCTCGATGCACAACAGGCTGCGCTGTTTAGATAAATATTTGGATACATACATAACTAATTATGTATCGCAATGTCTCGGGGTCTCCTTTCTCCAATGTCCCCTTGTTTCCCTTTCTCTTTATCTCTGAGGCTTCTCTGCTTCTTCTCCTCCTCCTCCCTTTGCCTTGCTCCACCAACCCTCGTTCGCTCCATCCCCAAGCTCTCGGTGGCCTTTGATTGGATGTGTGCCAAAGCGGCAGGCCGTGCACAAATGGCTTCCAGAGGGAACCGAAGCACCTGGCGACGTCCTCGTCTTCATCTTCGTCGTCCTCGTCTTCATCATCGCCCCAAGCGATTCTGCAAAACGACATTCAGACGACTTGGAACGAGTGGACACAAAACGAGTGCCATCGGTGTCTTCTTTAAAAGGGCAGCGTCCTCACTTTAAAATCATTTGTTTGTTTGTTTCTCGTGGTGGCCTCGAGGCCGTTTGGGGGGCGGGAACCGAGGAGTAAACGCAATCATCACGAATGGGGCGGGGGTTTCGGAGAAATTCTCCTTTCTTGTTTGTACTTTGAGGAGTCGCCGAGGAGTCTTCAACCGAGAGAACTTTAAACGTTTTTTGATGAGAGTTTAAGAATCAATCGTATCAAAGGGATATCATTACGACATCAATCGTAACAAACTATGTTTTAAAGAGTCAAAAGAGTTCCTTGAATTATGAAAAATTATCCTGGTAGTAGAGAAACTTAAGGAGAAAATTCCTCTGGAGGCTTACAATGCAATCCTTCACACAATATACCATCAACTCTACATCCTTAACTCTTTATCCTTCAAACAACAACTCTCTATCCTTCCGTCTGAAGTCCTTTCGTCCTTGTTCCTCTCCAGTCTCCGCCCAACTGACTCCCATCGTGGAGTTAATTGCTCCACAGCCCAAGGTTCTCACGCAAATCCGTGTCCGGCCCGAAACCGTCGTCGATCGTCGAGATAACTTCGCTCTCTAATAATATGCAATTTGCACGTAATGTTTAGGTTCCACCCCAGTTTCGACGATGACGACGACGACGACTTCGCACCCCGTCTACCACGAGTTCGCACCACCGAAAGGTGTTAAATCAAAACGAGAGATCGCCATCTAGAGATTTAAATCTTCATCGTCATCGTTTCGGTCTGAGTCTGAGTCTCGGTCCCAGTCTTATTCATGGCCTTTCTCTTGGTCCCTGTCTTCCTTTTGGTCTCCTTCTTGCTCTCGCTTTCTCTCTTGGTTCAGAGCCGACTCATTCGATCTTGTCGTGAGATATGGAGAACGACTCGGTTGGATCTACTCGGAAGTAACGGGACGGCATTCATCGTATCACAACTGCGACATTGCGACGAGGAAACTATTTCCAACTCTATTATCCAACTCCATTCCGCAATTATCGGCAGGAGGAAACCCCTTTATTTCGGAAGCGGCAGAGGAAGCCAGACTGCGATCAGATAAGGGCCAAGTCGCCGGGAAGCGGACGGTGGCGAGAGGAGGAGGGACGGCGAGGAAGGAGACGAGGTGGGACTCGAGGAAGAAATCGAGGAAGAAATCAAGGAAGTCGAGAAAGGAATCGAGAAAGGAGTTGAGGAAAGAGTCGAGAGAGGAGTTGAGGAAGAAGTTCAGAAAGGAATCGTGAAGGACGCGACGAAGGACTCGAGGAAAGTCCCGAAGATTCCGTTGCCTGCCCCGCGCTTCTGTCGATCGTCAGCAAGATCCTTCTGAAGCCCGATCGATGATAACGCTCTCACACTCTCACACGAAAGAGATTCCTTGGCGGGATCACGGGTTAAGGAAGGAAAAAAAGAAGGAAGGGTCATGAAAGAACTTCAGGACGGCGATTCAGTGAAAGAAATTCAGGACGACGATTCAATGAACAAAGAGTCAACTCGGCAGCCTTTCAGGGGGCGTGGCGCGACATCTCGCACCTGAAAATGAGGTCGAGGTAGAGTTTGAGACTGAAATCGAAGCCTGAAATTGAAATTGAGGCAGAGAGTGAAGCGAGACATGAATTGAGGCTGAAGTCGAGACAGAGCAGCATAAATTGAGGCTGAAAGCGAGGCGAGACATAAATTGAGAGCCGAGAGCGATGTTGAGGTGTCGTTGCGGACTGAGAAAGGGTCGGAATTCGCACCCTCGATGCCTGGATGAGGTGAGGAAGGACTTCCCAAATCGACGTTCAATCGACGACCTCCCTTCATCCCTCTCGCTGGAGGGTCGAGCAGAGGCCAGGGGAAGAAGAGTCGAGTGGTCGATGGATGGGTGACGATCGACGATCGACTTTCAGTGGATGAATTTTGACGATCGACTTTCAACGGTTGACAATCGATGGTAGACAATCGACTTTCGACAAGAGACAAACAAATATTCCCGAATGCTTGACATTAATGACGTCGTAAATTGACGAGTCGCTGACGAGAATCGCTTCGTGGCGCCCGAGGGAGCCCTCGGAGGCAGGCAGGGAGAGTTGACGCCCATTTCTAACGGTTTGCGGTCGTAAATTCGGCCAACGTCTTTGTCTTTGACACGATGCTAATTGTTATCGATCCCATCCGGAACCCATTGGTGAATCCTTTCGAGCTGTTGTGGGAAACCGCAAACGTTGGTGAAGGATTTTGGGAGGATTCTCCAAAGTGCATGGGATGCGATTTACGATGGTCTTGGCAGCCGATTCGAGGATCCCCGCGGCGAGGTTTTCGCTTATCCGGCGAGGTATTCGTTTATCCGGCGAGGTATTCGTTTATCTCGCTTTCGTCATCGCAGCGCATGCTCTTCTCTCTCTTAATTAGCCCGGCTTTTCGGTTTTCCGGCCTCGTCGGCTGGCGGATCGGAAATTTTCACGCAATTAAAACCGCATTCACGGCCGGAGAACGATCGTCACAGGACTCACGATCGTTGATGTCCTCACGATAGGCGACTGTTTCACGATCGTTGAAGACCTCATAATCGTCGACTACCCCAGGATCCTCGTCGTCCCCGGATGGATCCTCGGCTCGAAACGACTCGACTCCGATCGGATCCGCGATGATAACCGCCGATAAGAGGCCGTCATCAAAGTCGTCCTGGTAATTGTTTCGAATCTCGTTGCAGCGACTTTGACAGGACTCCCGGCGACCAAACATTGGCCCACAGATAAGAACCAAATGAGGAGAAAGGGAGTGTGTGAAGGGAGAGTGAATAAAAGAGAGAGAGAGAGAGAGAGAGAGAATGATATGTTGGATATGTTTATGAAAAACTTTTCCCAATAATTTCCCATTGTTTCGTGGCCTCTGATAAATGAACCAAACGACTGTGCTGAGATCCAGTCAATGTGATAACAACGCATTCACACTGTGACTCATGGGTCTCGGCCGCAGACAATGGACAAGTAGTAATCGCAGTGGTCGTTTCTTCTTGTTGTTGTTATAGTCGTTGTTGTTGTTATAGTCGTTGTTGTTGTTGTTGTTGCAGTTATGACTGTTCCCAAATCGGCCCAGAGCCGACGAACGAACGAACCGAACCCCGTGGCGCGCCGATCGCCGCTGATCCTCGAAAACTGATAAAAATTGTGGAAACACAAAACTAATGAAAACGTTAAATGAAATGAAAATCAATTGTTGTGTTCATCGTTCTCGTTGTCGTGGTTGTTCGCATGTTTGGACATTTATGACAAGGACGAGAATCAGCTCAGGATAAGGAGAACAAGGACGAAGGACGAAAATACACGAAGTACACGGGATTCGTTCGGTTCGGGATTCGGGTTGACCTGTAAACAAGTGGCGTTTTGTTCGCGCGGACGGTGAGAGGATTAAGGAAATGTTTAACCAGAGATTCACTTATTGTCCTGCTGTGGTCATTGTTATGGGTGTCCAAGGATTTCTTGTTGTAGGATTTGTTGTTGTAGGATTTGTTGTTGTAGGAGTTGTTATTGTAGGAATTTTAGTTGTAAGAGTTTTTATTGTAGGAGTTTTTGCTATAGGAGTTGATTGTTGTTTCTGTCTGTGGTCCTGTTGGCCTCAATGGCCAAGTGTTTAATCCCCGGGAATTTGTGTCCAATTGTCCGATGGAATGGGATTAATGCATACAATAAAAAAAATGGGCGACGATTTTTCGAAATTTCTCACACTTTTGCATAACAACAATATTTTCCACCGAGTTTTCGCCGATCGCCCCGCGGCTCTCACGGATTAAATTTCGAATGTGTGTCTGTCTTGCTGTCTGTGTGCGAGTATTTGTGTATGTGTGATAGTGTTTCTTGTCTATGTGAGTATGTGTTTGTGGAAGTATGAGTGTGTCTGTGTGTGTGTCGGCTCCCACCATTCGGGGACCCCTTTTTCGCATGGTTCTGCTTCGTCGGCCCGAGTCGACGAGTCGACGAAATGCGGGCATCGTTCGCTCACCGAATCCGCTCGGTTTTCCCAGCCGAGCCGAGTTGAGCCGAGACAAGCCGAGCGAGCTGGATGATCGACAACCTCCCCGCGAACGGAGACAGTCGAGCTCTTCCTGTCCTCTTTCCTCCTCCTCTCGTACTCCCTCCCTCTCACCATACCATCCTCCTCCCTCCCTCCCTCCTTTCCTTCTCCTTTTCTCCCGTTGCGATCTATTTGATGTTTAATTGAAAAATATTGCATTCCAAACGCAAGGATTGTGCGAGAATTAGAAGCTGGTGTCCTCTAGTTTTGCCACTGTTTCTATTGTTGTTGTTGTTGTTGTTGTTAATGGTTGTTGTTGTTACTGTTTGTTGTTGTTGTTGCTGGTGTTGTTACTGGTGTTGTTGTGGGTCGATCCCAGCCGATCCGATCCGTTTCGGTTTGGTCCGATCCTCCCGCCCGCAGAATTTTTCGCTCTCTCGACTGAAAATTTCTCAGCATCGTTGAGATTTAAATTGATTTCCTTATTAATGAACTTCCCTCTTATCCATTAAATTAAAATCATTATTATCGCCTTTTCCTCTGTTGATGTTGGTATTGATGTAGATGCTGTTGTTGTTGTTGTTATTGGTCTCGACATAGTCGTTGTTGTTATTGGTCATGATGTTTTTGGTGTTTTTTTTTTTTTTTTTGTGTTAGTTTCGTTACATAAATTGATTGATTTAAGAAGAAAGCGATGTCAAGCGTGTGATAATTAAATGCAGGGTGTTGACATTGAGGATTCTGAACCCAGGGCGACCACGGCGCCCACCCCACTTCCTTCTCAGAGCTATTGGTACTCTCGCATGGATAATATTTTCACCCTAACTCCATCCATCCTCTTTATAATAATTTTCTTCAACCTCTTCATCTGTCGCTTCGTCTGACACTTCATCTGTTCCTTGCTATGTCTCTTCCTCTATCTCTTCTTCTATCTTTGCCTCTGTCACTTCATCTGGCTCTTCCTCTGACTCTTCCTGTATCTCTTCTTCTATCTCTTCCTCTGTCTCTTCCTCTGGCTCTTCCTGTATCTCTTCTTCTATCTCTTCCTCTGTCTCTTCCTCTATCTCTTCTTCTATCTCTGCCTCTGTCTCTTCATCTGTCTCCTCCTCTACCTCTTCTTCGTTTTCTTCTCATGGTCTGTTTTTTCAAGGTTCCTCTGGCCGCCCTCGTTTCGTTCGCACGCGGCCCCGAAGCGCATCCATGGGTCGCCTGGCCTCGAGTGCAGCTCGCGAATTTTCAGACCTCATTATGAGACGCCACCCACTGGGTCGGATTTTTTCAATCATGGTCGACTGATGGGAGAGCTACAGTCGACATTTGAATACTCAAGATGTGAAGATGTTTCGACCTCATTTACTTAGGGCATTTAATTAAAGCAAATGATCCAAATTGAGTTTTATAAAAACTGACGATTTTCCGATTTCCGATTTTCTGAAGTCAGTTGTGAATTTCTTTTCCATTTTTTATTATTTTAAATATATCTGATTTTCTGATTTTCTGAACTCATCTTCTGATTTTCTTTAGATTTTTTTAAGTTTTTTCGATTTACTGAAGTATGCTTCCGATTTCCTACCTTGATTTTCAGTAGTCTACTTTTTATTCTGAAATCACTTCTCGATTTTCTATTTGAAAATTATATAGTGAACCTTAGTCAATTTTTTTTCTGAAATTTTTTAAATTACTTTTCTGAAATTATCTTGTGATTGTCTATTTTTGATTATATGAAGCCTATTTTCGATTTTCTGAAGTTTTTTTTTCCTTTATTTTCGATTTACTGGAGTGTGTTATCAATTTTCTAAAGTCTATCTTGATTTTCTGAAGTCTATTTTGTTTTTCTGAATTTTTTTCTGAATTTTTTTCTGCATTTTTTTCTGCATTTTTTTCTGATTTTCTAAAATTACTTTTCGATTTTCCGAAGTCAGCTGGAAAATGGTGTAATGGATTTCAGTACTACCTCAGTTCGCTCAGTTCCTGAGCTCATTCGACCGCTGTTGACCGCTTTTAATCACATTTCTGTCGATCCGATCGCTTCTGTTCCGACCACCGTTGATCTCATCGCTGTTTGTTCGACCACCGTTGATCCCATCACTTCTGTTTCGACCACCGTTGATCCCACCACTATTGATACGACCGCTTTTGATCCGCGACCTCATCCACCCCGCAGCCCTCTCTCTGTATGCGTCTGTCGCGGTCTGTTCGAATGGAAAATTGCGACAATCTGCGTTGTGTCGCGACCCCACTCGACGGCCACTCGTCGGAAGCTCGCTTGTTGCTTGGTGCAACGCACCCCTCGAACGAACGAATGTAGCGAATCCACGAATCCACGAATGCTCGAGTGTAGCGAATCCATGAGTGGCCACTTGACGGACGTCCCCATGCAGTGCGAACTCCTTCGGGACCTTCCTCGATGATGCCGCACTGTAGCAAACGTTGTCGCAACCGCTGCGCAGCCTCTCGTGAATTCATCATCATCATCGTCGTCATCATCATCATCGTCGTCGTCGTCGTCGTTGTTGGTTTTGCACGCTCGCTCGCCGAAGGGGTTCCTTGTGGCCCGACCGACCGACACTTCGGAGACAGATTTCCCATTGTTTCGCAGAGAGTTTCTCACGCATCGCTGCCTGCGTCGCTGGAATGGGCCGAAGGCGTCTCAAGGCGCATCGGACCAGGTTGGAATGGGCAGCATTTAAATATGTAATAATAACAAAATGAGATGTGATTTCCAATTGAACCAATTGTTCTCGATTTTGTTGGATTTGTTTTTTTATTGTGGTTGTTGTTATTCTTATAGTTCTCGTTGTTTTACTTGTGGTTGTTATTTTTGTTATTCTCGTTGTTGTTGTTATGGTTCTTGATGTTATTGTTGTTGCAAGTTCTTCGGAGAAGCCGCGAGTTCCTCGAAGAAACCACGAATTTGGACGATGAATGGATGGATGGATGGACCTGAAACTGGACCGAGTTGAGGTGGGGTGAATTTGGTTTCATTAAAAGAAACCTCGACGAGTATCAAGTGATCCTTCGGGGTATCGATCAGCAGCGCTGCCGACGTCATCGTCATCGCTGTCGTCGTTTTCATCATCGTCTTCGTCCTCATCGTCTTCGTCCTCATTGCCTTCGTCCTCGTCGTCTTCATCATCATCGTCCTCGTCCTCGTCGTCTTCGTGTTTGTGGTCGTGGTCGTCGTCGTCGTCTGTGCGGTCGCCGAAGGAGACGTCGGGCACGACATTCGAGCCCTCCCTTTGTTTGCTGCCTCTCCGCCTTGAGGAGTTTAACGAGCGAACAATGGAAGGTCCTTCGGCGGCTCGATTCGATTGTCGATCGCTCCTTCCTTCTTTGCCATTAATGCAAATACAATGAGCACACGACCCCGAAAGGACAAACACAACAAGAACAATAATAACAAGGAAAAATAACAACAACAACGATGATTGCCATATCGAAAAAAGAGAGAGAGAGATTGAGTCCATTGAGATGTCTTCAGACATATTGTTGCCAAGTATTTGGATATTCTCGAATGCGTTCGGAATTTTCCCTGGAGGATAGATTACACCATTTACACTGGAATTTCCTCCGGGTCGCCTCCGTCTCTCTTTCTCTCTCTCTCTCTCTCTCTCTCTGTCGCCACTCGATCGATAGCCTCTCGGATCAATGTGGCCAGAGTGGACGGATCCGTATGCAAATGACGCCCCATGGTGCAGCCTCTAATCTTTGCGCAATCGCAAAGGCAGAGCCCGATCATGAGCCCGGTGCTGATCCTGGGCCGTTGCAGGCTATCGCTTTGATTGATGGGGCGGTTTTTGTCCCGAGTCCTGCGACAATCGACGGGTCCTCCTCCTCCTGAGGAGTTCAAGAATGAAGTCTTGAGAGGAGGCTGGAGAGGAGACGATGGTGAATGGAGAGAGCAGACGATGGTGAATGAAAAGAATCCCATGGTGGTCACTTGAAATTGCCAATGTAAATATTTCGAATGTAAATTCAATCGAATGCCGATCGAATGCAGCTGCCCCGATTCGAGGAAACCCATGGCTCGGGGCCTTCATTGATATGAGTCCAGATCGTCGTTGGTCGCCTCGAAAGGTCGGTGGCTCGGAAAATTTCCTCGACTTCGATGTTACAGAAGTTAGTTAATTGAAATTAATTGTGGAAGTTCGCTTTCAACTTGCATCCTCTGCTCGCCTTTATTTTCCTATTAACAACAAAATTAATATTCCCAACCGAGTGTGAGTGAAATTGTGTGATAGAATGTATCTGTGTGAGTGTTTGTGTTAATGTTAATAGCTCAATGCGCACCCTCGAATGGTGTTTTTCTCGAGTCATCCACGCCGAACGATCCAATGGTCCAATTGATTTCGAAAAGGGTCTCGAAATGTTGTTGATACAAAAATGCTCGGACAAGATGGATGCAAATCGAATGGATGCACGCGGCATCGAGGTTAATGCACCCTGAGGCAGTCGAGTTTTGGGCCTTTCGGACTGAGGAAAAGTCACAACTTTCAATTACAGCCAATTGAAAGCTATATGCTTATTAATATTTCCATTTACATGGTATATATGGTATAATATTTGTCTATGTATTTGGTCTATATCCATGGAGATGGGGAGATGGAGAGGTTCCAATTTATTTGTGGGGACGATTGGTGGTGTAAAATCGTTTCTAATTGAAACGAAAACCTCTTGAATTCGTTCGTCACACGCAATAAAAGTTAATTAGTGGGCTTTGGGAAAGTGCTAAAAAAAAAAAAGGTAGCGCATCCGGATCCGCACCCGTCGCGGATCGTTGGAAGGGGCGAGAGAGGAAGAGCGAGAGAGAAGCGCTTAATTGCAGGCGACCGAAGCCCAATCAAACGCTATTAACGGCACTTAAGGACATCATCGGATATCGTCGCACGCCTCGAGTTCGAGTTCGGCGCATCCCATCGTCCTCCCTCCCCTCCCCTCGCAAGCCTCATGACATGGGTGCGCATGCGCGTTGAAGCGCAAAAGGTACCGCGAACAAAGGGCTTTAAAATCATTTTTTAAAATTTCGCAATTTGCACGACGTTCGACTCATCGGCGAAACGGACGGACGCGTGGCGAATCGGCGACGTGGAAGGGCGAGGAGGAGGAGAAGGGGATGCGAAGGGAAATCGAGGATTTCCTCCTCTCGAGGCATGGCTAATGGAAAACGCATGTTTACACGAGTGTCAACATTTCCGGGCTCACGGTTCTCTTCCTCTCCTCCCGTTGCCTGGTCTTCTCCTGGTCCTCCTCGTCCTTGTCCTTGTCCTCGTCCTCGGGCGCATGCTTCACGCCCATTTCACGCATTTTATCATTTTTTACGACTTCCCTCGACACTGTTTGGAATTTAAAGAACAAAATATTTGCGAACAACAATCGTCGCCCATTGTCGTCGACAGAATGGACCCAATCAAGCAGCAGAGTTGAGCCGAGCGCTGAGAGACGTTGGCACGCGATGCCGGAAGATCGATTCTCAAATGCGCATCGTCGATGAATCCATTTTAAAATTAAATCGATTCGGCCGATGATCCCATCGCAGGAGAAGGACTTCCGGTGTGTCGACGGCACCAAACCCCGGAATTTTCGATTAAAAGCAGGAGGAAGAGGAGCAAAAATAAAAAAAAACGTTAAAAGACAAAGATGAAAATGAGGAAAAAAGGAGGAATTTGAACAAAAGTTGGAACAGGACAGATTAACATAAATATGAAAAATTAACAATAAAAAATTGATCTATATTTTTGATAGGAAAAATTTGAAAAAAAAAACGTTTGAAAATTCATCGATATTTTTGATCGAAAAAAATATGGATTAAAATTTAAAAATCAACACAACAATAACATAAAAAATCAACAATCAAAATTTGATCTAAAAAATTACGAATAAAATTTGATCGATATTTTTGATCGGAATAATAACAATCAAAATATGATCGAAGAAATTACAATTCAAAATTGATCGATATCGAAAAAATAACGATCAAAATTTCATCAATATTTTTGATCGGAAAAAATAGGGATAAGAAAATCTTGGTTAGGAAGTGATTTTTATTATAAAATCCATAAAATAATGAGTAATATGGGAATAAAAAACAAAGTTAAAAGAAAAAGGAGTCATCAGCAGTCGAATTCCCACCGGAATCTCGAATCTTCTCAGGATCGAGCGCGCACCCTCTGCCGAAAGATCAGAAGAAGAACTGGGGAGAACACGCAAATTACGCCGATCGATGGTCGTGATCCGTCCCGAAATGCGGGCCTTCCAGATATTTCACTCCACTCTCTCCGTTTAACCCTTTGCCACCCGTCGCTGGGCGATTATTCGGTACAACATGTAGTTCTCTGTAACTCGGTATCAGCCGGATAATGTCGGGGCCTAATCTAATCGCCGATGTCCTCTGATAAGGCCGGTCGATAACACGTTTTCGTAATACTGAAAGCAAGAGTCCGTGGCGATTGTCAGTTACCAACTTCTTGCAGCCATGACCGGTGGCTTCTTCTTCTGGATTCTTTCGCTCTGGCTGCTCTTCGCCGGGTCGCGGGCCGAGGACGATCCCCTGGTCGTCTCCACGCCGGTGGGCGCCATTCGCGGCACGCAGATGAGCTCGCAATATGGCTCCGTGATCTACGCCTTCCGCGGCATCCCCTACGCCCAGCCGCCGCTCGGCCAGCTGCGCTTCGCCGCCCCCCAGCCTCTATTCGAGCCGTGGGAGGGCACGCTGGCGGCCACCAGCGACTCGCTCATCTGCCCCCAGCCAGGGCTGCAGATCTTCATGTCCGAGGACTGCTTGAAGCTGAACGTCTTCTCGCGCAACCTGACCGGCCGCGCCCCCGTCATCGTGTACATCCACGGCGGCGCCAACGTGCTCGGCAGCGGCCACAGCCAGTACGAGGCGGGGCCGCAGTATCTGCTCGACCACGACGTCGTCTTCGTGGCCTTCAACTACCGCCTCGGGGCGCTGGGCTTCCTGAGCACCGGCAGCCGGGAGGCGGGCGGCAACTTCGGCTACCTGGACCAGGTGCTCGCGCTGCAGTGGGTGCAGCAGAACATCGCGAGCTTCGGCGGCGACCCCGACCGCGTGACGATCTTCGGCATGAGCGCCGGCGCCATGGCGGTCACCCTGCACATGGCATCACCGCTGTCCCGGGGTCTGTTCCACCGGGCGATCGCGATGAGCGGCTCGGCGACGAACCACTACAGCATCGACAATCAGTTCTGGACGCGGAAGCTGGCGCGCGAGGTCTCCTGCCCCATGTACGACCCGAAGGACATGGTCGAGTGTCTGCGCGCGGTCAGCTGGAAGACGATCGTCGACGCCTGCTCCGGCTGGGAGCCCTACAAGTTCACGAACATGAAGTGGAACTACGAGATCGACGGCCAGTTTCTGCACGCCCACCCGGCGGACGTCTTCCGCAGCGGCAACTTCAACCGGGTGCCGCTGATCGTGGGCACGTCGCGCGACGAGCTCGACTTCTCCGTCTTCCGTGAGTCTCGATCGTGTTGATCTTCACATCACGCACTCCTTCACAGATCCCGTTCACAGATCAGGAGAACAACTCGGGCCTGCTGCACGACATCAGTGTGAATTTCGACAAATACGCCCCCGAGATGTTCCTCTACGATGCCGCCATCGAAGATGACGCCGATGTCCCCGAGCCGCACGTCAGCCAGCGGATCTGGGAGTTCTATCTGGGCAACGAGACGACCAGCAGCATCACCGCCGACAACTTGGCCACCTTCGGTCGGATGTTCTCCGACGCCATCATCGGGCACGGCGTCCACCAGTTGGTGGAGCTGCTGCTGGGCAAAACGGACATCTACTACTACCAGATGAACTACGTGGGCCAGCGCAGCATGTACACGAACGCCGAGGGAAAGCCGAGGGGTGAGTTAAAGGCGAGAATACTACAGTGGGAGAAGATCATCATAGTTGGAGATGATGATCACCGATGTGTGAAAACGATCACCCTAGTTGATTAGATGGAGTTGATTAATTTGGGACGATCAGCCTTCATGCAGAAAATCGCCATACTTTGAGAAGATCAGCGTACTTGGAGAATAATATCATAGTTGGAAAAGATCACTCAAGTCAGAGAAGATCACCCAAGTTAAAGACGGTCGCACAAATTGGAGATGATCACCCAAGTTTTTGAATATCACTTTAGTGGGAGTAGATCACCATAGTTTGTACTGAGGACTCTCCTTGCTTGGAGAAGAACTATCTAGTTCGCAACGATCAATTAGTGGGGGGCGATCACTCCTCTTGGAGAAGATCATACCACTTGGATGGAGAATATCCAAGTTGGAGACGATCACCCAAGTTAGAGACGATCACCCAAATCAGAGAAGTTCACCCAAGTTGAAGAAGATCAACCTAGTTTTTAGACGATCACCCCAGTTTTGTTATTTTAACCTCTTCCTTCATTTCACAGGCGTGGGCCACGCGGACGATTTGCAATACCTGATGCCCGGACTTTGGTACGGCACACAGATGAAGCCCGATGACCCCGACATGTTCATGGTGGACCGCATGACTCGGTGGTGGACGAGCTTCGCCGCCTTCGGGTTGGTATCAGTTGGTGGATTATAGTGAGAGGGATTGAATTTATTGAATCCTCTTCAGGTTTCCGCAAGGGGAGTACGATGGCCAGTTTCAGTCGTCCTACAACGAGGTTTTGACGCTCTACATCGACGAGGAGACGCACATGGGTCCGGAGCCCAATCAGGATCGGTACGCGCTATGGGACGATCTGTTCCTGCCGCAGTCCACCGGCGCCGCCACGTCGTTGTCGTCGACTGTTGTGGTCATTGTAGTGGGCGGGGTCTTCCTGCGACTCCTGCATTAACCCTTGACCCAATAATAAAGAGCTTTTAACGAAAACAATAGCGTAGTTCATTGATTTGCAATCGGATTCGAATGGAGTTGGGCACATGTCGATGGCTTTGGGGTTTGCTCCTTGGGATTGGGGTCTCATCCTACGAATTGGAATCTCCTCCTTGACATTAGGGTTTCATCCTATGAATTGGAATCTCCTCCTTGGGATCGGGGTCTCTTCTATTGGTTTGGGATCTCCTCTATTGGTTTGTGTTCTTCTTCTCCTCGGGCGCTTCCCTTAATTTGGCCCATTTAGATTAGCCTAATGGCTGCTCTTGGTTTCATTAATCAACTGCTGCTAAGCCGAAATGGGCCATCGACAAAAGGTCGCACGAGTAATTACCGTAGCCGAAGATTAACTTCCCATTTGTCCCCATCATCGAACTCTTGCACATCCCCCCCCCCCCCTGCCTCGTTCACATATCGCACATATCATCGCTCCACCTCCTTCTGGTCCTTCTCCACATTCTGGTTTTCATCCACCTTCTGATCCATCTCCTTCTCGTCCTTCTTCTCTTCGTCCTTTAGCATCCACTCTTCGCCCTTTGGCATCCACTCTTCGTCCTCCATCCTGCATCTCCTCCTCGTCCTTTGGCATCTCCTTCTCATCCTTCTAGGACTTGTTTATTTGCTTCTAATTGTTCACTTAATTATATTGTTCTTGACTGTTGTCGGTGGGATGTTGTTGTTTGTTATTTGTATATTGTTGTTTTATGTTGTTGTTTGTTGTTGTTGTTGTCGCTGCTATTGACATTTCAGATTGGGCTCATTGTGCTCCTTGCGCACACACATTACAAAAGGATTAACGGATTACGCGGCGCCACCGCCCCCCCCCACATACAGGACATACACACAGACAGACAGAGAGACAGACAGACAGACAAGGAAGGGAAAGTCCCAGGGACAGAAAAGAGACAGAGACAGCGACAGGGAAGGAGAGAGAGAGAGAGAACCAGAGACAGATAAGACTCAGCGTAAACAAACGACGCGCTGCTTATCTCGGATTCGGCTTCGGCTTCGGCTGCGCGAGGCGGCGACGCCCACCCAACGCGTGGGAGTGACGGAGGCCGTGAGCAGAACTCACCTATCGACCTCTCATCTGACGGATGGACGGACGGACGGACGGATGAACAGACAGACAGACAGACAGACAGACGGACAGCAGGACAGACAGAGAGAACGACAATTAATTTTATTCGGCGATATGCGAACACATTCCCCGTTCATCGTTTATCATCAATTGTCCGTCGTCCCTTTCGACTATTGTTTGTTGTCCTCTGTTTTGATTGTGTTTGTTCTTTCGTTCGTGTTCGTTTTCATGTTTTCGTGTTTTTGCTTTTGTTTGTGTTTGTGCTTGAAGGCGAAATCTGATTGCTGTGTGCGTTTGATCTTTTGCTCGGCTGAAGTGGCAACGACAGACAGAGAGAAAATGTTGACGAGACAGAGACAGGGAGAGAGTGCGAGACAAGGAGAGTGAGCTGACGAGACAGAGAGAGGTAGAGAAAGCGACAGGCAATCATCAGAGTCAGAATCAGAACCAGAGCCATCCATCCGAGCTGGACTATCTATCATTTACGCCCTGATGGGATCTGATAATCGCGGGACATTCTGAAAAGGACAACGCCGCCGTGGTCTTTGTTGTCGGGGGACCTCGTCACGATTGTCGATTGGAAGAGGGGCCGAAGGGCTGCCAAGACAATCGTTCCAAAAAGGCTACCGGCTTCATTTGTCTTTGTTCGACAAATACGTCGCGAGTTTAATTAGCTATCATACAATATTCTCATTCCTTCACAGGTAGCCGTGGGTCCTGGGGAATGATTCAAACTAGAGAGTCTTGGGGATGAGCCAAACTCGAGGGTCATGTGAATGATTCAAACTTGTAAATCCTGATAATGATTCAGACTCTTGGGTCCTGATAATGATTCAAACTCTTGGGTCCTGATAATGATTCAAACTATGTTTTCTTGACTTTAGGACTTCATAACCAAAACTTCTTTGAGGTGTTCTATTGACTTGGTGACCATAAAGAGTTTTCAAATCTTGTTTTGGTTAACTTATCCTTAAGTTATCAAACTATAAGGAAAAGTCGTTCCTATGTCTTATTGTTAGAACTCCTTCCCATATCTTGTTGGTTGTGGTTCGACTCTTAGCCCTGAATTTGATTCATTTCCGACACATTGCGAACCTCGCCCGAGCGCACATGTGGCTCCTGCCAGAAGTTCCGTTAACCGCTGTCGACACCATCGTCGCCCAGCCGCTTCCGTCTTTCACCCCTTCCCCTCACTCCTTTCTCACCTCCTCCTCCGCCCCTCGCTCCTTCCTTCGCCTTTCTTCCATTCGAATCCAATTGAGCCGCATTGTTCGAAGCGATTCTCAATAGACGGATGAGTTGACACTTCCGAGGCGAGTTCATTAAAGGCAGGCGGGATCGAAGCCATTCGATGTCGATCATGATCAATGATCTCAATGGGTTTAATCCTTCCATCCATCCATCCATCCGTCCTTCGTCTCCCTCGCCCTCGTCGTCGATTGCGCACCTTTCCCTCGACGTCTTTCAGTCCGGATCCTCGAATCGATTCAAATGCGAAAGTGTTGCTCAATTATTTCTCTATTCACAGTGGGACGGACGGACGGACGGGCGGGCGGAGAGTGGAGGAAATTCGGGATTGAGTTAAGTGCGGTGTGTCGAGGACCCTGTAAATCCGTGTAAACACGATCCTTCGATCGATCCCCCGCCTCCTCCGTCACCACAACAAAGGGCCGGGGCACGAGCGCGTAAGCCTTTTGACTCCGCTTGATCCCGGTTCTACTGCGATCACTATGAGGACTATGAGGACTACGAGGACTGCGAACACAATGCGGCGAGGAGCTCCCAAGCGGTCGCAAGGTGATCGTGACGAGAAGAATGTGCCACGAGATGTCTGACAGACACATCTGCCTCATTGGCGAGTGCTGAAACATCGAGGGCTCGCCCTTTGTTTGTCGATCCACATCGACATCGACATAGACAGCCACATATACATCGACATCGACGTCGAGAAGGAGATGATTGAGAAACGAGCAGATTTTCATTTCATTTGGGTTCGATTTTGGTGGATTTGATTACGTTTTCCACGCAGACAATTGCGCAGCGGATCGAATCGAATCGAGCGAGTCCTGGTCCTCGTCCTCATCATCATCATCATCATCGTGGGTTGCGTTGCACAATGAAAGGAGTAACCGTCGACGGCGATCGTTTGGTCTTTTTGTCCGTCCCACTGTCTGTTGGTCCGTCTGTCCATCAGTCTGTCTTTCTGTCTGTCTTTCTGGCCCTATGCGGAGTGTGTTTTTGTCGGGCTTTGTGTGTGCCGAGTATCGAGTTTCGGCGTCCGCATCGCTAATGACAATACAAATCGATGCACGCAGCCAACAGCCGCCCGGTCGCTTCTGGGAATCTGCATTCGACGATTGGGACAACGACGATGCCGAGGAGGATGAGGCGGAGGTGGAGGAGACAATGTTTGATTTGAGTTTAATGGGATTTAGGGATAAATCGTCCTCGGCCTCCCCGGAGTGACGCGGAAGCCACCTTGAAGCACTCGATCCAATCGACAATCGTTCGGCTGGGGTTGATCGGGCTCGGGGACATTTGGACTTTGGTAAAATTTTTGGTACAAAAATAAAATTTTCGGTACCACTTTTTGGTACAAAATTCAATTTTTGGAACTAAATATAATTTTTGGAACAAAATACAATTTTTGATACAAAATACAATTATTGGTATAAAATAAAATTTTTGGTATAAAATAACATTTTTGGTACAAAATAGATATTTGAAAAAAAAATACAATTTGTGGTACACAATAAAATTTTTGGTTCAAAATAAAGTTTTTGGTACAAAAGAAAAATTTTGATATAAAATACAAATTTTGATACAAAATACAATTCTTGATACAAAATATAATTTTTCATACAAATTAAAATTGTTCAAACAAATTTTGGTACAAAATACATATTTTAATAAAAAATACAATTTTTGGTTTAAAATAATTTTTTTGGTAAAAAATATAAATTTTGATACAAATTATGATTTTTGGTACAACATAAAATATTTGATAAAAAATTACAATTTTTGGTAAAAAATTCACTTTTTGGTATAAAATAAAATTTTTGGTACAAAATTCAATTTTTGGTATAAAATAAATTTTTTGGTAAAAAATAAAATTTTTGGTACAAAATATAATTTTTGATACAAAATAAAATTTTTGGTACAAAATATAATTTTTGATAAAAAATACAATTTTGGGCACAAAATTAAATTCGGACTTGTTCGAAATTTGTTACTATTTTTCAAATTTACAACTCACGAATTAATAAAAATGTTTGTATTAAAAAAAATGATTATTCAGGATATATATACCATATCCGTTTCAACAGATCCGAATCGTGGTCGGACTCCGTCGCTCGGTTCTGCTCGGCTAGAGTCGATTATCGGAGTTCGACTCGGTTCTCTTCGTTCTACTCGGTTCCCTTCGCTCGTCTCGCTCGTTCTGTTATCAGCTCAGCGCGTGCTGCGTCGCCGACTTCTTCGCTCGCCTCCTCCTCCTCCCCCCACCCACGACGACCCCTATCCGAGTGTGCATAGCAATTAAAAATCCTTATCGGCCAGAATGCGTGGCGCTCCCCCGTCAACCAATTTGCATGGCATGGACAGACACCCCACCGAAGGCGGGCTAATTGCGGTACCGACGCACTTATCACCGAGTTATTATTATGACGAATCCCTTAGGGCAGGGTGCGAGGTGTCGACCAGTCGACGACGTCGCCGTCCATCAGTCAGCCCGAGTTATCGCGTGTTCCAACTGGAATCCCGTGGTCGGACTCGCGAGAAAACAATTAACTTACATGGTAATGGGATCGTCTCTGGATAATGGACAGCAGGAGGAGCTCCGGAAGAATGAAGACCATCGGCCGCTGGATCCTAGTGTGGAATGGGTCCCGGATCACGATCGGATCCTGATCCTGGACCGTGTTTTGATCCTGTACCGAGTCCTGAGCGAAGTTTTTGAAGCCACCCTGCACGCGACTGACTGACGTCACAACGAATGCGAGGTTTCATCGAAGTCCTGACGACATCACGATTGCGTCGACGTGTGTCCGTCCGACGTGTGTCGATTCCGTAGACGAAGTTTCGGGTTTCATCGTCTATTGATCGCGCTCCCTCCCGATGTCGATTACAACAACTACATCGACAATGACTCCTCATCATAAACAACAACATCGACAGCAACAAAAAATGACAGATCAACATCGGTAGCAATAACAAATGACAGATCACGTTGCATGTCAACAAAGTTAAAGTGGGCCGTCAGGAGTTGACAGAGAAACAAAACTGTAGAGATAGAGACAGATAGACAATAAAAGAGATAGAGGGTCATGAACTCTCAGCTCTCAGTTAAACTTCCACCATCCATCGAAGAGAATTCGAGTTAAACAAACTCGAGTTGATGAATCTCAAACTGGATTCAAAACTCGGTCATTTACCTCATGCTGGACATCGTTGCATCCACCATTTATTTTCCCCCGGCCCTCTTTCCCCCCCAAGAGTCAATGTCCAAATGTCGAAAGACAAATCATCGGGAGAGTTCTTCGGGAGAGTCCGCTGACAGAAGATCCATCAATGGGCGACGTGTCAAGTTGTAAATCAATAGCAAGCAACCAATTCTCTAATCGTTTGTCCAGAACCCACTCGCGCCCTTCACAATTAATTGCCGCAAGAACCGACGCGCGGAGACTAAACGAATGCCAATGATGATGAATCCAAGCACTGGCGCCACATGCGGCCAGGCCTCGGCCTCGGGAAACTCCAACTCCGCCTCCAGGTCCCTCCAGTTCTTCTCTTCAGCTCCCTCCATCTCTCTCCAACTCCGAGTCGAGCTCCTCTCGGCGAATGCCTTCGACAAGTGCATCGAGGTAGGTGGAGAGTCGCAGGCAACTACTGTTTGCATCGGAGCCCACGTCTTCTTCCACTTCTTCGTCTTCTACCATTTCTTCGTCTCTATCGACTCCGCGGATGCAATTAATCATGGCCTGAAACCAACGTAGACGAAGAAGGAAACGAAGAAGGAGAAGGAGTCGAAGAAGAAGACGAAGAAGAAGACGAAGAAGGAGAACCAAAAGACGAGAGACAACCAGAGCAAGCGCATTTCTCCACACCGAGAAATTATTTTTTTTTTGGCCAGAACGTACTCCCAAACAATGTTGGCCAACAACGATGAGAGCGGGAGAGAGAGGGGCGACCAACAATTAGATGCGAGAGAGCGGCGACGTCGTCGACCAACAATTAGGAGAGAGCGAGGAATCGAGGTCTCATTAGTTCCTCGCGTAAGAGTCGCACACACACCCGCATTGCTCACGGAACAGTTTCCCACGAACACGACAGCCGAGTATTCGTTTGGATTTTGGCCACGGCCTCCTTTTGCTGCTGCCGGAAGGTGCTCTCACGATCCCCTTTCCTTGCGCTCCGCCGAGTGACGATGGTTTGCTAAACGAAGACGTTAGATGAAGACAATGACGACGACGACGGCGATGTCCATGGAGGAGCTGGAGAGGAGACGACGAGGTTGGAGAGGAAACGAGACGATTGCACGTAACTCGCTTAATTAGTTTACAGTTGAGACAAAGGTGTTTATTTGCCACGTCCTCGAACTCAACCTCGGCGACGGCGGCAGCAGCTGCTGCTGTTGCTCGAGCGGTGCAGGGGATGATTTTGAGCCCATTGCGAAACCATGGAGAATGAAACTGTAAACAAACTCGTCCCACTCGACTCGCGTTCCCTTCATCCTTCTCGTCTCCCTTCATCCTTCTCGTATCCCTTCATCCTTCTCGTCGTCCTCCTCATCAGCCCTTCGTCCTTCTCGATTCGCGTTCCCTTCGTCCTTCTCGTCTCCCTTCGTCCTTCGATTAAGCGTCGATGAGTCCTCCACACCCCTGACTTTGGGATGCGACAATCAGGCGGCGTCATTAGAGAACCTCATTGTTGGCGGGCGGAGAGACAAACAGACAGACAGACAGACAGAGAAACAAACTGTTGGATAGACGGATGGATGGTTGGAAAAAGTGATACACGATCGAATCAGGAACTCAACCCCCTCCCGGCCCTGACGCGGAGCATACGTTTTTTGCACTCCGGCAATCGACGAGGGTGGCTGCGGGGTTGTGGAAAGAGACAGGAAGAGAGACAGAGATATAGACAAGGACATAGACTGGGATGTAGACAAGGACATAGACTGGGATGTAGACAGTGGCATAGACTAGGAAATAGACAGTTGAATAGACAGAGATAGAGACAGGACCATCGACATCGACAGGGACCAGGACATTAATAATCGTATTTGACAACAAAGTGTCGTGTTGCCGTCATAAAGTGGGATTCATTTGCTGTCGTTTGTGAGAGAAGAGAATGTGTGAGGGGGTGAGATGAGGAAGAGGGGGAAGGATGCTGATGAGAGGGAGGAGTGATGATGAGGAGGAGGAGTGATGATGAGGGGGAAGGGATGAGGAAGAGGGTGGTCTGATTGTGAGGTTGAGTTTCCCATCAATGTTTGGAAACACGATACAAACGCCCAACCTGATTCGATCTGATTCGTGTTTTGCCACTAATTTTGCAATCGTGGTTGCTCTTTCTATGACGAGGACGAAACCCCTCTACTGATGAGGAGGTAGCCCTGGTACTGTTGAGGAGGCAGCCCTGGTACTGTTGAGGAGGAAGCCCTGATTGTAATGAAGAGTCTGCTCTATCAATTTATGATGATGATCCTGGTTCTGCTCGTTGTGGGCGGAGAACGCGATGAAGTGTGATAAATGGATTAGTGATTAGCGAGCAACAGGTTCAACCCGGGCGAGATGGGGACGTCAAAATTTATCGCCTATTATCATTAGCTAATTATGGATCGTTTCCTAACCACCGATGATCATATCCTTCTGGGGTTTCCTGGAACCTGGATTTAAATCATTGGTTTCAAATTGAGTCAGTCGTATTCAATGGGATTCAGTCATATTTCTTCCACTCAGTCAGATTTCAAGCATTCCCTCAGATTCCTTTCATTCCCTCTGATTCCTTGCACTCCCTCTTATTCCTTTCATTCCCTCTGATTCCTTCGACTCAGTCTGGGTTTCACTCCTTGGATTCCTAGCATAACTCGGGATTCCGCGAACCTCGTTCCAAAGCCACATGTCCATTGTTCTTTATGGCCTCGTCTATTTCAGCCACCACGGCCACGACCGATGTCATCGCGCGACCAGAGCCTAGAGTCCCGAGTGCGAGACCGACCCGACCCGACCATGGACTATGGTAATTTATGGGTTTGGCGATGTTGCAATTTCCCAATTGCTTCAGAGGCGCGAAGACATCTTCATTGCCTACGCCAGGCTGTCAGCGGGGCATCTTCTAACAGAGCGCGTGGCCAAGTCTGAGTCTGACTCTTCAGGCCATGGTCTACGGCGATCGCGCCAAAGACGATCTGCACTAAACAAAATAAAAGAGTGAGAGAAGGGAAGTGAGAGGAAGAGGAAGAGAAGAGTGAGAGGAAGAGAAGAGAAGTGTGAGAGGAAGAGAAGTGTGAATAGTGGAGTCTTCGCCACACATGTGACCCAGGGAAACCTCTCGCGATGGGGTTTGTGGAAAACGTCATATCTTTCAATTTAACTCTTATGAGTGTCTGCGGTTTCCACAACAGACGCCTCACCTCCTCCCGCCCGCTCCAACCTGGAGACGTGGCCAACGCGTGTGCGAAGAGAGTCGCAGCGGGGGCGGGGGAGAGAGAGAGCAGTGGGTCGCACTGGTCGGCATCGCGATATTGGCAGCATCAGATCCGACACCTTCGACGAACGACTGCGGACGACGAAGACGACGACGACGAACAGCTCCAGCTGAGCCAGGTCGATTCCAATGGGATGGAGTCGAATCGGTTGATCGGTGTGAAAAGGTGAGGAGTAGAGTGAATAAGTTTTTAGTGTGAGGTAGAAGGATAGAAGTAGCTGTGAAGTGAGGAGGAAGGGAAGATGTTTGGATGAAGAGAAGGTGTTTGGATGAAGGGAAGTTGTAGAGAAGAAGACGAGATGTACGGAAGAAGAGAAGTGGCGAAAAGTGTTGAAGGCAAAAGAGAAAGAAGGGCAAGTGGAGGAGGAAGTGGTGTAGAAGAGAAAGAAGTGGTGAAGAAAAGGAAGAAGTGTTGAAGAAAAGGAAGAAGTGTTGAAGAAAAGGAAGAAGTGTTGAATAAAATGAAAAGTGTTGAATAAAAGGAAGAAGTGTTGAAGAAAAGGAAGAAGTGTTGAATAAAAGGAAGAAGTGAAGGAGAAGAATGGAAAATACGATGCTTTGAAGTCGAATGACGTGATCCCGATGATGATTGGTACCTGCGAGAATTCGCACATCCGCGTGCCACGGAATGCGGCGAACACCTCGGGGCTTCTGCCCTGAGTTGAGTGTGCCTCCAGCTGCCCAGCGGCCGAACTCGTCGAGATTTCAATCAGTCAAGGGAATCGGTGGAGAAAGAGAGAACGAGAGGGGCCGAGGAGCAGCGAGGTGACGATGAGTAGTGGAGAAGGAGACGATGAAGAGATGAGGAGGAAACGTTGGGGAGACGATGAGGAGGAAATGATGAGGAAAAAACGAAGAGGAAACGATGAAGAGACGACAAGGAGACGACGAAGAGAAAACGATGAGGAGAAGACGATGGCGTAAAGACGACGTCGGCGCAAATAAATTTCGTAATAAATGCAAGTGGTGGACGGGTGTCGACTATCTGATGCACAGGTCCAGACGACGACGACGACTCCACTCTGTGACCAGTCGACTCCGCTCCTCTCCCCAACCAATCGACTCCCCTCCACTCTCCCACCAGTCGAATCCACACGATGATCACTTCATCCACACCATGACCCGTTGCAGCCGATGGTGTCAAAGACGTAACGAGTCGTCTTCACGGAAATCTATGATGGAAAATTCAAGGAAAGCTCAAGCTCGCTACGCAGGAATTGGAGTTGTAGTTGGTTGAGGAGGATATGAAGAAGGTGGATGAGGATGAAGAGGTGGTTGATGAAGAGAAAGAGGAGGAGGATGAGGAGTTGGAGGCGAACTACGGATTCGCAAAACCACATCTGGTCCATGGTCGACAACGAACGAACGAACGACGAACAGCGGACAACATATGGTCCTAATTGCTGCCGTAAATTGGTGCAGCAGGATCGAGGACCAGGACGAGGACGAGTCGAGTGTGACACGACGATTAAACTAAAGTGGAAACGATCAAATAGTGCGATCGCCGATGGTGATACGGCCGCAAACTACGCGCGTTCCTGGCCACCAGGGCATCGCATACATTTGCATAAATTAGGATGCAGGATGCCACGCGAAGAGTCTGCCCAGATCCACCCCCGACACAACAGCGTCGACAACACCCTCGGCAGGGGAGGTCGTCATGAGTCATGTTCGAATTGGAACACGAAAGCATCAGAATGCATTGTGATAGAATGCATTCTGATAGAATTCATGGCGATCAAATGCATGGTGACGAGTGAAGCCTGTAGAGTCGACGGCGAGTCGACTTCGCATAAGGCACGAGTCACCGAGCGGAACCGCAGTCCGATAAGAATAATTGCAGCGACAATGGATCCGCCATATGCTTCCCAACAACATCATCGACTATGATGACGTCGACAGTAGCACGAGACACCGCACGCAACGTGACGAGTGATGTTCGGCAGCCCAATTCGAATGCGGCCGGGTCGCGCGTTCCAATTGCATTCAAATTTATTCATCGTCGGCAATAAACAAATTAAAAATTCCACAACTCCGACCGAGGATCGCCGCCCCCCCTGGCCAGCGATCCGTGGAGAGGGAGGGAGAGATCGAGCACGAGAGGGTGGATGAGAAGGAGTCGGGGGAGTTTGGTTTGGTTTGGGTCAATTGACGACACTGTAATTTGCCGATATCGCTGCGGTGGTCGCGCTGTGGTGGGGTGGAAAGCGAGAAAAACGATGAGTGGTTTCATGGTTTAGGGTTAGACACTGTACTAATAAAGCACTTTACTTGAGTTTCCAATTGGTACCATGGAAACACTAGTCTAGAGAAAGTCTGTACTATGGAAATTCAGTAGGAGCGAAACACTGTACTAGAGTAACATTGTATTAGAGAAAGTCTGTGCTAGAGATCCACTATACTATAGAGCTATACTATAGAAACTGTAATACAAATTTTAACAAGATAAACATTGTACTAAAGAAAGAATGTACCAGAGATATACTGTAATAAGGAAATACTGTATTATGTAGAGATCCACTATACTAGAGATCCACTATACTAGAGATCCACTATACTAGAGATCCACTATACTAGGGATCCACTATACTAGAGATCCACTATACTAGGGATCCACTATACTAGGGATCCACAATACTAGTGATACAAAATTTATCATTAACGGACTCCATCTAGGTGGCCACTGCATCATAGTCGGCGAATTCCAGATCCTGCTTACTGGTACGCCTCCAATTGAGCGGGAACAGGCGCTTCCAGACCTCGTAGCGGGGCAGGTTGAGACCCTCCTTCATGGCCAGCTCGTCGCCGATCTCCAGAAAGTGCTCCTTCTTGAAGCTGAACGGACGCCAACGAACGGCACGCAAGAAGTCGTCGCTGGCCTTGTTGGGGTCACTTCATTGAAGATGGTAAAGGATTAATAAATATAACAAATCAATTGAAAACGAACCCCTTGTAGGCGAAGGCGACGAACAACCGGGTCAAGGTCTCCACCATCTTCGTTTCCTCGTCGTCATCGTTGAACATGCGGCTCACCGAGGGCTCCACAAAGAGGTACATGAGATCATCGTGGTGGACAACACCTGGAATTTGAAGTATTTCAGTCTCATTCTCTCGATCGCTCCATCGATCACCCACCATAGGGCGCATCCTCGGGATAGTGGATGTGACTGCGTTGGCCCTGGTACGAGAACCGATAGTAGTAGACCTTGGTGGATCGCGCCGCCAGGTGGACGAAACGATGGACGGCGAATCCGGTGAGCGAGTCCGAGAAGAGCTGCGACAACGCTTCGAGCGACTTGTTCGGGTGCAGCGGCTGGTCCTTGAGGTAGAAGCGGCGCAACTCTTGGCTGGCGTTGGTGGCGCGCGGATGGCTGGCGTTGAAGAGGAAGCAGACGGGCGCCACCTTCACGAAATTCTGATCCATGGCGCGACGAAGGCGCTCGTCTTGTAAAATTGCTGAAAGAAAAATCCTTTTAGTGGACAAGAATCACGATCTTGTGGAAGTGAAACCCACAGATGGCTGGGCCGACGAATTCGTCGCGGGTCATCCCAGTGATGATCGGAACCTTGGAGAAGTTGCCGTTCTGGTAGGAGCGCACGGGGTCCTCGACGAGGAAGCGCTCCTGGCCGAAGTCGCGCTCGACGACCGGTTTCCAGAGGATCAGCGGGTTGCTGCGACCGAACTCGAACATGCGCGGCATCGTGTTGGCGAACTCCAGGTAGTGTTTCTATTCAGGAATACAATAATTATTTTTTTCAAATTTAAAATAAAAAACTCAGGAGTGAGAATTTATTATTCTACTTTTATACTTTTCAGTATAAATGAGAATGAGAACTCCATTATAAAGTGGTTGAAATTTTTAAGATTTTTATAATTAAAACACTTTATATCGATTATTATTGTTCAATATTTTTTAGTTTTTTGAATTTCAATCTGCAGTGATTTGGAATTTTTTGATTATTTTAATACAAAACACTTTATATTGATTATTTTTCATCGATATTTTTTGGATAAATATTTTTTTAATTTTTAACAATCGAATTTTGTACCAAAATTTTGTACCGATATTTATTAAAAAATTTTTTTTTTCTAAATCAAAATTTTTATTAAAAACAAATAATTTTTAAATGAAAAAACAAATCTATCAAAATTTTATCGGAACAACTATTGATCGGAAATCAATCGGTTGGAAATACATCGATAAAGTGATGAGAAAAATATTGTTAAAAAATAATTGTTATTTTGTGATTTTTATTCCGCCGAGTTGGTCAATAGTGAAAATCTATGGTAATTGTAGAAAGAGGATTTCAGACACTCACCGACTTCATGCAGACGAGCATCGCGGTCACGTTGGCGTCCGAACAGTTGAGGAGTCGGGCCTGGCGCCGCGCCAGCTCCAGCTGCTCCTCGGGCAACGCCCACTGACCGGTGGCGGCGCCACTCATCACGATCACCCGGTTGAAGAGGTGCTTCGACATGGGCGAGACCATGTGCAGGGTGATGCTCATGGCGCCGGCGCCGTAGCCGAGCAGGGTGACCGAGTTGGGGTCGCCGCCGAAGCGCGAGATGTGCAGCCGGACCCAGCGCAGCAGCAGGACCTGATCCTTGAGGCCGAGGTTGCCGGGCGCCTCCTCGGTGCCGGTGCTGAGGAAGCCCAGTGAGCCGAGGCGATAGTTGAACGTGACCAGGACGACGTTGCGGTCCATCAGATACTGCGGGCCGGCGAAGTTCTTGCTCTGGCCGGACAGCGAGTAGAAGCCGCCCGGGTGGACGAACACCAACACGGGCTTCTTCACATTGGGCGCCGCCTCCGTCGGCAGCTCCCGCGTGTAGATGTTCAGCCGCAGACAATCCTCGGACACGTCCTCGCTGTACAGACCAGGCTGAGGGCACTTGGGCCCATCGAAGGTCGCGTCGAAGATGTCCGACCACTGCTCCACCGGCTGCGGCGGCATGAAACGCAAGTTGCCCACCGGCGGCTTGGCGTACGGAATCCCACGAAAGGCGTAGAAATTGCGCCCCGACAGCGAGGGCAGCAGCGTGCCGCGGATCTTCCCCAGTGCCGTGGTCAGCACAAGGTCCGAGAGCTCCTTGTCGCTGCCGGGCAGATCGCCCAGGTCCATCCCATCCGCAGGAGGTTCCACCGAGAGCAGGAGCAAAAGAATCGCGAGGAGCCGGAATCGCGTGGCCATTTTCAACCAAGGAACGCGTCGAACTGATTTAAGTCTGCCTGCCGGACGAGGCTTTTATAGGCGTCTTTGAGACTGGAGACTGAAACCTGGAGTCTGGACCAAGTTGGAGTCGTCGCCGCCAAGTTGGAGTCGTCGCCGCCAAGTTGGAGCCGTTTCGGCCAACCTACAGCCGCTCTTGAATTGAATTGATGGCCTTGCCGCGGTTTGTAATACGATCGGCGACAACGAGAACCAAAAAAGCAGGCCAAGAATCGCAGACCAAGAACGAATTACCACGATAAGCTTCTTTGGCTCAAGCATGCAAACGGACAAGGAGGCAGAGGGACCAGAAGAAGACGGTCCGAAACAAAGACGGACCAGAGGAAGAATACGACGAGGACGAGGTCCCTCTCTCGAGGCCGCTCCCCCGATGCTTCCCATGGCCAATTGCGTCGACGTCCATCGAGTCCCATCGTAAATTACAAGACTCGTCTTCCCACACACACCTCGAGCTGCAGAAGCGCCTCCGCGATACAGCGACGATAGCGACGGCCGGCGCTATCGAGGGGGGAAAATGAGGTGGAGTGGAGTGGATTGGCCACTAATTGAATGTTCCAATTTTCCCACGTGTCCGCCGGTGTTCGCGTGATTGCCGCTAATAGGATAAAGGGCGTCAAATGCCCTAAAGAGCGTTAATGGCCCTCCGGTTCGCGAGGGATCGAGCGAGAGATCTCTCGAGGATCGCGAGGACTGATCCGCAGTGTCTTCGGGTGAGAATGCGAAGGGTGCGTTCGAAGTCTTGAGGTCGCTACTTCACAAAGGACGAGGAAACGAGCCACGAAAGGACGAGAAGTCACAGAGGACGAGCCACAAAGGACGAGGAAGAGCAACAAAGGACGAGAACGAGCGGCCACAAAGGACGTGTGCTCGCATGTAATTCCCGTTGTTCGCGCATAAAACGTTTATCGCTCGCACCCCGACTACGACCCCGTTAAGACTCGAGCCACGTACCTGGCTTTCGTTCTGCGGTCATACCTTAGTCGAAGATATCTCTGGGGAGCGGAGACGAGACGAGTCGAGTGGCTCGGGACGATCGTGCCGGAGAAGTGTGAACGACGGTAATGCGCATTGTTATGGGAACAAGTCGGAAGTTGAAGCTTTTGTGTTGAGAGCGAAGGCGATCCTTACGATTCGGAAGTGGACTGAGGTCGACGCCAGCATGGTGGAACCTTGGTCAGAAGGGAGTGGGCAGATGGGAGTGAGAAGTAGGGAGTGGGCAGAAGTAGGGAGTGAGGAGTAGGGAGTGAGAAGTAGGGTGAGAGAAGCCTGAGGTTAGAAAAATAGTATAGTAAAAGCGTGAAGGACACGCTTGGGCCCCGGAGTAATTAAGTTCCGATTAAAAAATCGGCTCACAACCACGGGTCCATTCTTTGCATTTGCATGTCCTACGTTTGGCCACCATTGTCCACGAGTGAGTGAGCCGCCGTATTTTGGTCAGTGTGGAATGTGTGGCCGCTTGATTAGCGTCCATTTGTTGCGAGGGCCAATAAATTACTCAAGTGATTTGGCCCACGACGACCTCTGCCGCACGCTCCCCACCTCAACGCTCGCTCTTTTTGTCCGCTCCTCGATGTCCTTTGTGTGCACTCCTCGATGTCCTTTGTGTGCACTCTCTCCCTCTCCCTCTCTCTCTCTCTCCTCCTCACCTTCCCTTTTGTCCTTGCTCGCCCATGCGTCGCACAATGGGTCCGATTGCCCAAATATTGCCATCGAACTCCCCTCGATGGATTTTGCGCAATTTTGTTTCGTTCTCGCGTCGTAGTTGTTGGTAGTTGTTATTGTAGTTGTTGGTATTTGTTGGTATTTGTTATGGTAGTTGTTGGTATTTGTTATTGTAGTTGTTGGTAGTTGTTATTGTAGTTGTTGGTATTTGTTATTGTAGTTGTTGGTATTTATTATTGTAGTTGTTGGTATTTATTATGGTAGTTGTAATTTGTTATTTTGGTTATCGTAGTTTTTATTGTTGTTGTCGTTGTTATTGTCGTTGTTATCGTTGTTTTTGTCGCTGTTTTTGCCATTGTCTTTGCCGTTGTTGTCGCTCCTGTCGGTGTCGATGATGAGCTGCACAACATAATAGGATGCTAATTTCGGCCTCCGCCGCCGCTCGTATCTAATGATCTCTCTAATAAATTAGAGTTTTGACATTTTTTCCTCAACGGCCCCTCCAAATGGACAGAGAATGATGCAAGCATCCCGGGTCTGAGGGGAAATTTGGCAATATTGATGATGCAGAGGATACTTTTTGGCTCAATAATGCGAATTTGGTTTGGTTGAATGACGATCACAAATAATCGAAATGGTGGATTGAAAAAATAAAATGAATAAAAATAGGTATAGAAATAAAAAAATAATTATTAAATCGTTTATAATAATGAGAAACTGTTTAAAATTATATTAGCTTATATTGAATTCAATTTTTTAAAAAATGCAAAATTTTATATTATAAAAGTGTATAAAATTTTGTAATTTTAAACTTTTGTTGAAAAGGTTTTGTAGTAAAATATTATAAGATTTCAAAAATATTCTAAAAAACGTCAATGATTTATATTTACTGTGAAATAATTAAATAAAATTAAAAATAAAGAAAAGTTATGAGTTTTAAATAAAATTTACTTATACAATACTTATATGATATTTAAAAATTATTTTAAGCAACTTTTAATGTGTTCCACTGTGTTTTTTTTTTTCAATTATAGTAGTAGTTAATTATACAACTTTTATTTGTAATAATAAAACTATTAATTGTTTTATTGTTGTCTCTATCATGTCCACTCGTGCCTATATCCACAGACCATAAGAAGAATTTGAATCAAGCGACTCGATTCACATCGAGACGATCCTCCCGACGCCACACGCCAGACAAACTCCCACGGTGGCCTCTCGCTCGAGTATGTGACGCCTCCTCGAGTGATGAATCGCCACGGGCAGTGACAACCACGCCTCATTAACAAACACACAGACACAAAAAGACACAGACACAATCGCACAAAAACACAGACACAATCGCACAAAGACAAACTCACAAAGACAAATTCACAAAGACCAGCCATCGTTGACCGACGACCGATCAATCGACCCATCAATCGATCGATCATTTTTCGCACTCATCTCATCGACACTCTCTCTCTCCCTCTCTCTCTGGAGGGACCGAGGGACTCATCCCACAATAAATGAATCTGCACACTCGTTGTATAGCGACAACGGAACTTTGTCCATATGCAGATTCCAGCCGTCGCTTCGTCTCACCGTTGATCGTTCGTCTCACCGTTGATTGTCGATTCCACGTTGATCGTCGCGTCGTCCGTCGGATGAATTCGTCACCTTGTTGTGACGCGTGCACCTGGACACATCGTCGAGTGCATACGAATGAAGGCGACGTCTCTATGAAGACCTTCATTGCCTTCGTTCTCATTCTCCTACTCCTCTTTGTCCTCCACCTTATCATCGTTCCCCGACTCCTCTTTGTCCTCCTCCTCCTCCTCGTTTCTTCCTCCTCCTCCTCGTTTCCTCCTCACCATCACCTCTCTCCTCTTCCTCTCACCTCTTCATCCTTTGCCTAGACCGGCCCTCGAGCTGCGGGCACGCGCCGATCATCTTCGAGAAATCGTCTCGCCGCAGCCACGCTTCGCATCCGTTCGCGTCGTCCGTGTCTCGTTCTCTCGTTGGAAGCCGCTCACGTTCGCGTCGAAAGGTGTTCCATGCTCCTCCACGGGTGGAGCGTGCGCAGCCTGCCAGATTCAGTCGGGCTTGCCGAACCTTGTTGTGCCCAACTCCTCGTTCCTTCTCTCGCCCTGGCCTGAAACCCGAGCTGCTCCACAGAGCGGTAATTGATGACATCTTCCACGGGACTTCGTGGACGTGGAGGATGGTGAAGGATCCGTCGTCCGCCGGCGAGCGAAGGCAGGTGTCGTCTATGGCCGCAGACGACGACGATTGGGATGAAGACTAGAACGACGGCAGAGACGCCGATTGAGACGACTGCAATCCGTTCGCCACAGGATGCGTCTGGCGCAGAGGTGCGAAGTGTTCCCACTCCTCAGCGGCGATGGTGATGGCGACGTGGTTAGGTAGTTTATGGCAACAGCGATCGTTACTTGCTGCTGTTGCTAATATCGACATTGGTGTGTTGTTGTTGTTGCTGTTCATCGTCATCGTCCGTCGTCACTAGAAGTCGTTCGGTCGGTCGTCTTCTCGAGTAGTCGCCCCGGGGCCTCGAGAACTCGTCGACCACTCGTCGGCCTTTATTTCTGCACGCATTTCTGCTGCTTCTCTTCGCTCATTTACTTTGGGTCCCCTGCTTCTTAGCCGTCTCCCGGGGAGATGTTGTTGTCAGCGGTCGGTCGGTCGGTCGGTCGATCGGTCGATCGGAGAGAGAGCAATAAAAACATTAACGTCGTCCTGCTGACATATTGGTCTCCGATCGTCTGCCCGTGTGTGGGCAGCAATCCAAACTTATGCGGAACTGCAAAACTCTCGCTCTTCATCGGAATCGTTGTGGAAGAATCGCACGCTATCTGATGATGATGATTACCACAACTATCTCCATTATCTCGAACGAAATCAAAGCAAGGAGAAGGTCGTGGTCGCTTCTCATTGGCGATCGTCACGTGCTCGCATGGACGAAGACCTTCGAATCAGCTGCTCATGTGATCATGTGACCCGTATGTAGGGATCGAGGTGACATTTGATATATTGGAGTTCTCTTATATCCTCACTCCTCTATAATTTCTTCTTCCTCCTCACTTCTCTATCCTTACTTCTTCCTCCTCACTCCTCTATCCTATCTTCTTCATCCTCCCTTCCACTATCCTTTCTCCTGTCTCTTTCCTTAGATGAACTCATGTCCAGGTTCTGAATTACGATCGCTCGTGGTCGCCATGGCAAGCGCAATTAATGAAGACGAATGGCGCGAAGTCTCGGCCTGCCGGATCAACGATCACTTCACACGTTCCACGATCCAAAGAGGATCCTCGCTCCTCGATCCAAAGGCCGCCCATTTGTAGGCTTGGCGCGTGCATGAATTATTAGATTGGACTTCGACAGCATTTGGCTCAAGACGATCGCATTCAACGCCGTTAGAGAAACGGGAATCGATCGTAGAAACTGGTGGACGTGGTTGAAGATCAAGCATTAATCGAGGTCTAGATCGAGGCCGGAAATAGTCGACTACTCTACTTAGATGGAGGTTCCACTCGGTCGACTGAGTCGCAACTTTTCCTTTCGTTCTTCCTTCCTTTCGTTCTTCCTTCCTTTCGTTCTTCCTTCCTTTCGTTCTTCCTTCCTTTCGTTCTTCCTTCCTTTCGATCTTCGCTCCTTCCTTTCGATCTTCACTCCTTCCTTTCGATCTTCACTCCTTCCTTTCAAACTTCTTTCCTTCCTTCCGACCTTCCACCGTTCCCTTAATCTTCCATCCTTCCTTCCTTCCTTCGAATTGGACATCGGTCGTGATCGTAGCTAAGAATAGATCCGATTCCGAGCACGTGCCAATGCGAGGCACTCGATGCATGCGAAATGCAGCAGCCTCCTGTGGCCGAACGACAGCTGGCCAGCGCCAACCACCTGTTGACATCTGCAGCCACCATCCGAGAAGTGGAGGCGATCGAGGAGAAGGAGGTTGAAACGATGCAGGAGGAGGAGGGAGGTTGAAACGATGGAGGCGGAGTTGAATACGAAAGACAAGTAGCGATGAAAACAAATAGAGAAACCCTTTATTAGTTCGATCGATTATTGGCGCTGTGGATGGGGGATGGAGGGGGGGGATTGGCTGACAGCAGCACTTGTTCGCTTGTTCGGTTGCCTGGCCATTTCAATTAAGTGGCATCGCCGCACACGATCGACCTCAACAGTTGCCGCCTTAATGGGGCTCACAATAGCGGGCGCCTCGCGAATGCGGGATGATCTGCGAGGATCGGCAGCAGCCACCCGTGAGATAATCGCATCGTTGAGAAATCATCACAAATCAAGCTTAAGATTTCAATTAAGATTCCTGCTAAATCAAGGTCACGTCCGACGATCGCCGACGTTCATGGGGCAACGGACGATCACGTCGCTGCTGCCGATCATAATTATAATGATGATGATTATGCTTATGGAAGGATGCGGACGCCGATCTGGTCCATTCCTCTTTGGGACGAATTCGCGGTCGGCCACGCGCGCGCCGATCTCCTCGTTGCATTTGCGATCATCATCAATAATGGACTCCCGGATATCGGAACATCATCTTTAATGAGATGGGGACTTAAACAGTTCTCGCCGCTCGGTCGGGTTCGGTTCGGTTCGGTTTTGGATCTCGGCGAGGACGCGTGCGAGCTCGCATTACCCCGAGGAGCTAACTGCATCTCGTAAATTGACTACCACAACCTTCGTTGGCACTGCAGCCCCCCGGGGAGCCAGAGAAGAAGAAGGCGAAGGATGAGAAACTCCTCCAGGAGGCTGAGGTTGGGATCGAGGGTTTGGCGTTTGAGGTTTGAGGCAGCCTGCGGCCGATGCCGAGGCCGTAATGAGAGGACTGCGGTAATGGCTTGACGCGAATTTCGGGCCAATTTCGTTGGCCAAACCGCAAATTTCGCGGCCAAGTGTTATGTAATTTAATGTAAACTGATTGCCATAATTGGCTCCGGGGCATCCGAGTGTTGTTTAAACAAGGCTCGGCGCGGGCCTGTCATTATTGTCACCATTGGCGACAAGGGGCCCATCATCCGTCGTGTCGGAGGCTGATGATGTCCTCCGCCCGCGGGGTACGTTAAGGGGCGTGGCGTTAACACAGGCGCGCTCTCCAACGACTCGTCGCCTGCCTAATTATTTGCAAATGACCAGAGTTTTTGCAGCACACGTTCAATCGATCGATCGTTCGTTCGATCGACAGAGGGACGCGATCGATGGAGGGACCCGAGTCGATCCGAAGTAAGTGAAGTGGAGCCGATCGGATCCGGCGAGCGACTAAATGAGGTTCCAATTCGGAGGTTGGCGCGCGAAAGGAGCCAATTTCGGGAATATAATGAAGATATGTACGGAAACACCTTTTTCTGAAACATTTTAGGCAATTTCTGGAAATTCCCCCGAACGTTCGTTCCTTCAGTTCAACACGAACGAATGTGATGGGAGCCGTGAGAAGAAGAAGGAGGAGGAGGAGAAGGAGGTGAACCTTTTGGAGTTCTTCTTCTGGGAAGCCACCCAGCATTTTGACTGTTGGTTTTCTACCAACGGTGGACCCTAATGGGCCGCCTGTAAATTTCTACAATTAGTAGGAAAATTCAAATTAAATGCCTTCCGCCTGATCCGCCGGACTCTCGGTGTCTCTGATCGCCAACTGGCGCAAACTTGTGGAACAAAGCAAACAAAGTGGTGGCAACAACAACAACAACAACAATAACAACAATAGCAACAACAACAACAATAATAAGAACAACAACAACAACCAGCGAACGAACGAGCGAACGTCTTCTGTTTTCACCTGATCAGCCCGCATCGCCGTTTAAGCCAACAGTAATAACAAAGTCAACTGCTGCTCATACGCAATTGTGCGTCGCCACCGCAGGTCGCGCGGGGAGGGAGGGGAGAAGAGGATGGTTTGGACTCCGGGTCCGTGCGTGCCTCTGGCCTTTTAACCAATGGAAGGTTCCCCCACTCTAAAAATCGACCATTCTCTTGTGGCTCTTGGAGAGTTCGGAGTTTATTGAGTGTGACAGGAAGCTCAGAGCTCAGGGCACTTCCTCTGTCCTCATCGTCATCGAGGAGCAGCCTGAGCACCTGAAGATGAGATCCCCCCTCCCCTCTTCCTTCTCCCTAGTGATACGCCCCGCCCTCACCCTCGCGATCACAAGCTGTGACGCTTTCATTTTGTTTCTTTGTTGGTTTTGTTTTTATTTTGATCTAGGTGTTTAGTAGGGTTTTTCTTAATTGATGTCGATGTTGTTGGTATGGTTGACGTAGTTGTTATTGTTGTTGTTGTTGTGGTCTTCGTTGTTGTTGTCATAGTTGTTGTTGTTGTTGTTATTACCTTCTCACCGTAGTTTCTCTGATGAGCTGTCGTTGGGAAACAACTAAGGGAATCATCATCAACAGCATTAGCGGCTGATCCGCAAATTATACGGGTGACAAAAACATTTCAACGGTTATTGCTATCACCACAGTTGTCGAGTTGTTGTTGTTGTTGTTTCGTTAGTTGTTGTTGTTGTTGTTGTTTCGTTAGTTGTTATTTCATTAGTTGTTGTTTCGTTAGTTGTTGTTTCGTTAGTTGTTGTTTCGTTAGTTGTTGTCGTTGTGTTGCTGTTAGTAGTTGTTATGTTATGTTGTTATGGCTCCACGCATCGCCGGCTGGTATCGGGCCCATGGAAGGGCAGCTGCGAAGTCCGAAGACTCCGGGACTTTCCGCCAACTACTCCCGCTCCCCGTGACCCAGGGTCGGCGTTGGTATGAGCAGAGGTCAATTTTAGTTTGTGTGAAATTAATCAAATCAATGCAAAATAAACAGAAATCAAGAGAAATAAAAGAAAAGGATTTAAATTTAATATAATGTAAAAAAATCCAATTGCAAAATATGAAAAATTAAAACAAAATTTAAATAAAATCAAACATAAAATACATTTGAAAAATTGAGAAAAATTTTGAAAAATTGCAAAATAAAATCATGTAAACAAAAAAAATATAAATCGGAAAATTTAATTAAATAAAAATATTAAAAGAAATCGTTAATAACAAAAATTTCAAAAAATATAATATTATAATAAAAAAAAACAAATATAAAATCAGAATTCAAATATATAAACACAATTGAACAAGTTATATATATAAACACTTACAAAAAAAACAAACATAATAAAATAAAAAATTAATATAATAAATAATATTAAAAATAATTGAAAAAAATTTATTGAAATGATAAAAATGAGTAGTAAAAGACGAAAAACCACTATTAAAAAATAAAAAAAATATTGAATCATAAAACAAGAAAAGAAAAAAAATATACACAATTTAAAAAATTTGAAAAATTAAAATTATTTCAAAAATGTATAAAACAAATAAAAAAAAAACTAATAAAAGAAAATACAAATGGAAAAATAAATTGTCGGCAAATAACAACAAATCATTAAAATGAAAACAAAACAAAAAATTAAATTTTTTTAAAAACAAAAAAAAAAATAAATATAAATCAAAAAAAAAAAAAACTCAAAGAAATAATAACACAATTCGAAAAGAATAAAAACAAATCAAAGCGAAACCTTTGGCTCGCAGCGGTTTTTGATAAATTATGATATCTTGTCAATTTGCTAGTTCACAACAACAAACGGCAACAAGCCCAAATCTTGGGGCTTCGAGTTGGACCCGGTCGCCCCCCCAAGCGACGGTCAGATGGAAGTGGAGCGGATCAGGGAGGCGGGGAGGAGGAGGACGAGGAGAAGAAGAAGGTGAAGCATTCGAAGTGTTGCGATGGAGCCGATCTTCGGGGGAGCAATTAATTGGTCTGCCCAGTGTGAGGTCCCGAAGATTAACAGCTTTCAAATGGACACATTTAAGCACGGATTAACGCACACTCACACACACAATCACAACACAGCATGGTCAACACGCACACATGATCATAGACATACACATAGTCATAGACACACACATAGTCATCGAGAGAGAGACATAGTCATGGACAGATCGGAATGGGACGACCGAGCGAGCAATCAGGGAAATGACAAATGTGCTCCAATGGATGGAGCGCGCTATGACGCGATAATGGGTCATTTTTCATAATCGCTCCTCGGCTGGAGCGCCATGAAATATGACAGAGGTCTACGGCGACGAATGGATGGACAACGAATCGACGACGAATCGACGACGAATCGACAACGAATCGACAACGAATCGACGACGAATCGACAACGGATGGACAACGAATCGACGACGAATCGACAACGGATGGACAACGAATTGACAATGATGAAGATGAAGACGAGGGATGACGACTATGACGACTATCACGACGATGATGGAAAGAAAGTGATCGAAGCAGCCGAATTCCACGCATTCTTCACGGTCGAATTTTATTGCCTCCTACCTCATCTCATCATGGGATGAGCTCCTGACCCACTCTGGCTTCAAGGGGTTTCTCTGGTGGACAGAGTTTAACTCTTTCGTCCTCTGATAATTCAACAAAAAATTCTCAGTCATCCTACAAGAGATCCCAAAGAAATCCCAAGGACTCCTATCACAATCTTCTCCACGTCACGAAGATTCACTTCATTAACGCTCGTTTTCGATCTTCGATTTTCGAGGACCGAAATTTGCCATTTATGTTTTCCACTCCACCTTTGAAGCATCCTTTAAAGACTCGATTAAAGAGACTTCTTCAACGGAGAAGAATTCACTCGGTTCCAGCCGGCCTAGGTTTCGGTTGGAACGAGGATTGGAGCTTCATTTAGGACTAGAGGATTCTGTTGCTTCATCTGGAACGAAAGAATTCGTCCTTTGCTTCATCTGGAACAAGAGGATTCGTCCTTTGCTTCGACTGGAACAAGAGGATTCGTCCTTTGCTTCATCTGGAACAAGAGGATTCGTCCTTTGCTTCGACTGAAACAAGAGGATTCGACCTCAGCTTCATTTGGGACGAGGCTTCGATTTCTTCTACAGGGACGACAGACTTCGATATCTGCTTCAACTGGAACGAGAGTCTTCATCGGCTTCGTTGGCAGCAACAAGAACAAGAAGCACAACAACATTTTCCGCACAGCGCGCACTCGAGGGTTCTCTGAATGTGTGTTTGTATTAATGTGTCATGGTATGTGTTGTTATCCGGCCAATGAGCGTGCGGCAGCTGGAAACTGGAAGGCAACAACAACAGCAAACAACAGCCAAAGTAAAAGGCGAGGATGGATAAGAGCGAGTCGCAGCCAGCCAGGGAATCGGTCAGGCAGCTAGGTAGAAGTTGTTGTTGTTGATGGAGTTGTTGTTCTTGTTGTTGATGGAATTGTTGTTCTTGTTGTTGATGGAGTTGTTGTTCTTGTTGTGTCTGTTGAAGTTTTTGTTGTTTTACTGGAGTTTGTTGGTTCTCATGTTGTTGTTGGAGTTGGCATCGCGCGGAGTTGCGATTTATGCGGGTGGGGTGTTCGTAGGTGGAGCCAACTCGCTCACCGTCGTCGCCGTTGAGCTCGCTCGCTCTACCTCTTTCGTGTAGAGCGGCCCCGCCGTCACTTAATTGGCGCCTTTGTTGTCATCGAGTTCGTTGCGGTCGGTGCAGCTCCAGCTTCGAAAATCGACGCTAATCCACGCAAATCCAACGAATCAACGCGAATCCATCGGAATCCACGTTAATTCACGCTAATTTACAAAACAAAAGGAAGTGATTTCACACCAGAAAAGGACTCGAATTCCATAAAACAAAAATACGCGATTCTATAAAACAAAAGGACGAGATTCTATAAAACAAAAGGACGGAATTCTATAATTCATAAACGCGCGATTTTGCAACACAAAAAGACGCGTGTCTCGGGCGATTTTACACGCGATTTGGCGATTAAAATCAAAGAAAAACAAATCCGGGGATCGTCGCAAGAAAGAAACGTGAAGTGAAGAGTTTATAGTGACGATTGTAGAGTGATGATTGAGACGATTGTAGAGTGATAATTGTCGATTATAGAGTATATCGATTATAATGTGACGAGTATCGATAGCAAAGAGAACTCTATGTCGATTACAAAGTGAAGTTTTTGTCGATTGAAGTTTGTGTCGATTGAAGTTTCTCGTCGTGAAGTTTGACTCCTTGCAATTGCAATTATTCTCTGTGAAGAGAAAGTTCTGTAAACCAAAGGATTTGTTAATCAAAAGATTTGTTAATCAAAAGATTTGTTAATCAAAAGATTTGTGCATCAAAAGATCTGCATCAGAGGATTTGTGAAACAAAAGAATCTGTGAAACGAAGAATCTGTAAAGCGAAGGATTTATGAAACGAAGGAATTGTAAACCGAAGGATCTATAAAGTGCAAGATTTGATTTCCGATCGGAGTTGGTCCATTGAATGAAAATAACTCAGGACTCTAGGAATCCCACGGCAGAAGCGCTGATTCTGCACTGATTCGGGCGGCAGAGGCATCCGGAGGAACATGGTTGTGCTGTAAGTTGGTGGCTGGGTGGAAGACAAAGTGGAAATTCCTTTAAATAGAGGTGTCTTTAAGAAATTATGTACCGATGGCATCCATTGAGGATGGGACAATCACAATCGACACCAAGGGGATTCCAAAGCTAGTGATCTTTCTTTAATTGGCTGGGATGAAAGCTGCTGAAAGGGTTCCGAGTTTGAGCCCGATCCCTTGATTGAACTCAATTCTTTAGTCGAAACCGAATCTTTGACCCGTCGACCTTGATTCCTTCATCGACTTCGATTCCTTGATTGAACTTTATCATCTCGATCCCCAATTCCAACACAATTCTCAAATCAATCTCGATTCTCAATTCGAACCTAATTTTCATTCAAAAATTTTCCCCCAAATGAAACACTTTCCTTCGCACCTCACGTGGACGCACGAGACCCGACCTGAACCGAACCCCAAATGACCCGATCCGATCTGATCAGATCCAACCCCCGCCTGCCGCATCCTCATTAGTGGGAGAAAAACCCATCATTCCCAAGCGCCCAGCTGTGACCAGGCCACGGCATAAATAATCTCGAGCGGTCGGGAACAACTTAGTTAATGGCATTTCACGCGCCATACATCACCCCAATGGATGAGCCGAGTCGAGTCGAGTCGAGTTGAGTCGAGAGTCGATTTGGTCCCCAACCGCGGCTCGACCGGGACCACACAGAGCGCCCACGATACGGACCCCATCGAAGGCCCAACCATCGGGCCTGAACTGAGCATAGGGCCAACTGAACATTGGGTCAACTGAACATAGGGCCATCTGAACATTGGGTCAACTGAATATCGGGCCATCGAAGCATCGGGCCATCTACAATATCAGGCCAGACCGACCATCGGACCAAATGACAATCGACGACCATTTGAACCCGAGGCTCAATCAGAGACCGCGTATGACGAGGAGACGATATCGTTGTCGTTGTCGTTGTCGATGTTGTTGTCGTCTTCGAAAATAAAGTCATTTGTGTCCCACTGGACGCCGTGTGCGACCTGCTCCGGAGGCGGGGGTGGGGGGAAACATGTTGTAGGTGACAAAGTTATCGCTTGCCTACACGGCCGAGAGCTATCGGATCAGATAAGCGACGACACGAACGGACAACGAAGAGCACTCGAGTGTCTAATTTGGACGGACACGAGTCGATTAGGGAGAAGAGCGAGCACTGACCGATCGATGGACGGACGGACGGACGACTGGACGGACAGACAAACGATCGCCTGGGCGGACCGACGAACGGACAGACGGACGGACGGACGGACAGAGGCGACAAGACAAAAGAGCCACGGAGACGAAGACCTCACCAGGTATAAACAAATTGGCCATTTGCCCTTTGGGACGATTTAAAGTCGGTCTCGTGCGGCGCTCCTCGCACCAGGTCGTAGCGACCACACGACGATCGACTCGATCGGGGCTGAATTGAAAAACCCACAAAGCCACAAGAGCATAAACATCAACAGCAACAATAACAACAGAGACAATAACAACAACAACAATAACAACAACAACAATTACAACATTGACAATAACAACAGCAACAATTACAACATTGACAATAACAACATCAAAATCAACAATAAAAACAGAGACATTAGAAATAACAACATCGGCTATAACACTAACTATTTGGACAATAACAACAACTATATGGACAATAACAACAACTACATAGGCAATACCAACAACTATTTGGACAATAACAACACAAGAGGCCTCAACAACCTGCTGACTTCCCGGTACTTACTCCAAGCTGATCCGAGCTGAGCCCAGCCGAGATTTGTCCAAATAGTTAACACAACAATTTATGGCTAATTATGCGCGCGCCCATGCCAGACAGAAGGACGGACAGACAGATGGATGGACAGACAGACAGACAGACAGATGGATAGATGGACTGAGGCATAGGATCGTGGCTAATCGACTCGTGCCTCGGCTGCTCCATAAATCTTCGGACGCGCTCGGCGATTAATCTCCCACACCTGAGCCGAGTTGAGTCGAGTCGAGCCGAGCCTCGGGCGACGATGACGAGCTCGCGATCGATTTGATGGAATGCGATGAGCTCGTTGGTCACGGGGAGATGCTTGGAGGGAGGGGAAGGGGGGGGGGGGGGGCAGTTGGGTGGCGACTCGAACGGACCGGAAGAGAAGACCCCAGATCGAACTTCCATCGGTCCAAATGACCGCACGATCCAAGCTCGATCGGGTTTCACAACCAGAGCAAGCCGGGTGTTCCCGAGTTATGACGAGATCGGGTCATAAATATCTCTATCTATCTCTCCGGGATGGGCTTCATGGGTTCCATCGGGACCCACCTCCACGCGTATTAATTTCGACTGAAGAGCGATTTCATTGACGATTTCATCCGCACTCTAGATCCGGATAGATATCCGCTAATAGCTCCATCGAGAGAGATCGTCTTCCACTCACTTTTCAATCACCCCCCCACTCATCTTTCAATCTAACCCATTCTCTCTTACCTTTCTCTCTCTTCCATTTCTTTATCTCACTCTCTCTACCTCTCTCTCTCCCCCTCAGCAATGCCTTCTGTTTCAACACGAGGAAGCACCAGACGACGACGACAACGACGACTACCATGAGCCAGAAGGGCAAGCGCGACTGGGACATCAACGACGCCGTCGTGCCCCAGATCTCGGAGTCGGAGTTCGACGAGTTCTCCGAGTGGTCCGACGGCCACGTCCGCCTCGTCTACTCGGCCGCGAACGAGGAGGCCAAGAAGCACATCTCGGGCTGGGCGATGCGCAACACGAACAATCACAACGTGAACATCCTGAAGAAGAGCTGCCTGGGGGTGTTCGTCTGCTCGCAGAACTGCACGCTGCCCAATGGGGCGAAGATCAATCTGCGGCCGGCGATCTGCGACAAGGCGCGTCGCAAGCAGGAGGGGAAGGCGTGCCCGAACAAGGGCTGCCGCGGCGGGCATCTGGAGATCAGGGCGTGTCGTGGCCACTGCGGCTACCCGGTGACCCACTTCTGGCGCCACTCGGGCAACGCGATCTTCTTCCAGGCGAAGGGCGTGCACGATCACCAACGGCCGGAGCCGAAGAACTCGAGCGTCTCGAAGCGAGCGTTCGGTCGGGTGGCTCTCGGTGGGCGTGGCAATGCCGCGGCAAGGGGGGCGACGGCGGCGAGACGGGCCACGACGTTGGCCACCGGTGGAGGTGTTCAGAAGGTCCCCAAGGTAGGTGGTCGGAAGGAGATCTTCTTTTAAGGACCGTTCTCACTCTCTCTCTCTCACTCTCTCTCTCACTCTCTCTCTCTCTTTTTGATAGACCTCGAACAGCTTCTTTGGGGAAATACTCAAGCGCAGCGCGAATCCGATCGCCCACTCGGCCCTGGAGATCTACCAGTTCAACTGTGAGTACCCAATCACTACCCAAACAAGCCTAACACCCCAACTCAGGGTGGCCAAAAGAAGAAAATCTTTGCCAGAATGTACCAAAGTACCAAAATTTAATTTTTTAATGCAATTTTTCAAACTTTCCAAAAATGCAATATCAAAATTTCTTCAGAAAACAATTTCTAATTTGCTACTTAAAAACGAAAAATATAAAAGAATCAAGTCGAAAAATTTTCAATATTTTTAATGTGCGATAATTTGAAAAATTACTTAAAAGGTTAAAAAAATTAAAAAGTAAAGTAAAAGTACAAAAATTGGTCAAACAAAAAAAAATACCGATATAGAAAAAAATGTAAATAAAAAAATATAATTGTTCGTAATTAAAAAAAAATAATAAAAAAATAAAATTATAAATATCTCAAAAATATTTTGGTGAAAATACTAATCAAAAAATATTTTTGGTGAAAATACTAATCAAAAAATATTTTTGGTGAAAATACTAATCAAAAAATATTTTTGGTGAAAATACTAATCAAAAAATATTTTTGGTGAAAATACTAATCAAAAAATATTTTTGGTGAAAATACTAATCAAAAAATATTTTTGGTGAAAATACTAATCAAAAAATATTTTGGTGAAAATACTAATCAAAAAATATTTTTGGTGAAAATACTAATCAAAAAATATTTTTGGTGAAAATACTAATCAAAAAATATTTTTGGTGAAAATACTAATCAAAAAATATTTTTGGTAAAAATACTATTTTGAAAGTTCTTCCCTTCGATTAAAGTTTTTTTTTGTTTGAATTTGGAAACAATTTAAAAATATGCAAATGGGAAAAATTTATAACTAAAGTAAACAAAAATGATCACTCGATCAATAAATTATTAATTACATGTAGTTGAGTTCAGAAATAAGAAAAATTAAGTAAAAAAAAACTTGGTAAAAAAAACCTACCAAAACGGCAACCCTTCACCCACTCTCTCTGCATCGTTTCTCACCCACTGCCTCCTCTCGTTGCAGCCTGCGGCAAGTGCACGAGCTACAGCCACTGCACCTGCTTCATCGAGGAGAGTCGCGCCCCCGCCACCGGCCACGCCCCATCCGCAGCATACGGGGCGCCGCCGCCCACCGCGCACACGGACCTCGCCTACCCGGCGCTGGAGAACGCGAACCCCAATTGCGAACAAGAATCGGGAGCCGGCGCCGCCGTCTTCACGGTGAACCACCAGCACATCACGTACAACTACCCCGTGTACCAGGCGTCGGCGCCCTCGACGCCCACCTCCCTGCCGAAGTCGCCGGCGGACCCGCCCCCCGCTCCCGCGCCCCTCTCGTACTCCTGCGCCAACCTGCCACACGGTCTGCACCGGCAGCGAGAGGTCGCCGCCCTCTACTACCCGGAGCCCCCCCAACATCAGCCCCAGGTTCAGCAGCCGACGCACGGCGGCTTCAGCAACTGCGCCGGCGTCGACGTCAGCAGCGGCTACAGCAGCGCGGCTCCCCTGGCCTACGCCCATGGCTACGATACGCCCCACCTGGCGCCCGCCCTCGGTGCCGCCTCCGAGCCGGAGTTCATCAACTACTCGCAGATCAAGCCGACGCTGGCCGAGGAGGCGGAGGCCGACTGCAAGTTCGGCCAGGGCGGGCAGAGGCGCCGACCGCCGCCCACCACCGCCGACCTCCCCGCCTACGAGCAGCAGCCGGTTCCCGAAGCGACCCCGATGACGACGAACGAGACGGAGGCGGAGCCGGAGACGCTGGCCTTCGACTGCTACCACGAGTATCCGCAGTTGGAGGCGAAGGCGGAGAGGCGCGAGGCGACGTCGGTGTCGACGGGGGGCGTGGTCTACGACTACGAGTACGGATCGTTCGTGAACAACGGCTTCTACGAGACGCCGGGGGGCGGCTACGGGGGCGTGGGCTACTTCGACACGGGCCCGCCGCACATCGCGCCCAAACATCATCAGCATCATCATCATCACCACCACGCCTACGAGGGCGCAGCCGCCCACCTGATGGGCGAGGGACTCGACTTCTACGGCCACTACGGCGGCTACGAACATACGCACCGAGGGGGTTCGGGGGGAGTGGGCGTGGGAGGCGTGGTCGGGGGTGGGGGCGTCATGAACGAGCCGGCGATACTGGGGACCTCGGCCTACCACGCCCATCATGGATGAGTGGGGCGCATACTTAACTAGTGAATTAGTGTAGAGATAGAAGGTTATTTAAAAAATAATAATTCATGTTAAACTAAGCTAAGACAAAAATAAACGAGAGGTGTGTTTAAATAAAAACAAACTGTGTTCCAAATAATCGGTAATCGTGGTTGTAGCAGGAGCTAAGCAGGGAGTTTATCGGAGACACGCACCATCTTCATCCATCTTCTCCACACGTCTAACTGCGGTAACCGACGCCAAGTGGCGCTTCTATTATTACGCACTATCGAGTCGTCCCTCTCGCACAACAGCTGCTCTCCAATATCTCGTTCTCGCATCAGCCGGATGCGGTGTCAAAAACCACGAAAGCGCGCTTTTGCTTGTGACCTTCCCTGTGTATGTTGATTTTTTTTTATCCTCCCTGCACTGTACAAGTTCCGTCGGATGCAGGGTTCTGAGTATACTACGATCGTAGTAGATCTACTTCACTTTTGGAATAATTTAGAAATCTACTCCGGCATTCCGTTAAAATTGTCCTCTAATACGATTTTTCGAAAGTTATTCTTAGTGGAATTTCTTTATGTAATGGTCCTTTTTCATGTATATTTCTAGTCCAAAGTTTACAATTTCATATAAAATTACGTTTCGTTTGTTTTCTTTGCTCATTATATACTTTTTTTTAAATCTAATCGAATATTTGACGCCTACTACGCTTTTTACCGCTCTTTACTACGATTGCTGTTTTCCATGATCCGAACCCTGGTCGGATGACCGACCACCGTTCATTCGCCATTCCCAAAGTTCACTTCTCCGAAGTCGGTCGCCTCGCGCTTTTTCTCCGCCACACGAAACTTTTCATCTTTCCGGTTGATAACCACTCACTCCAAGCCGAATCCAAAAATGGTGTACGTCGTCAAGAGCAAGGTGAGTGAATCAAGCGCCGGTCGCTTCTAAATTCCTGTTGTTTCTTCTGTCCATCTCCATTCTGCTAATCGCAGTTCTCGCTGTTCGCTAATCTTTCCGCGTTGAGTAATCAGCCACCGAGCGAGTGGCTGCGGCTTTCGACGATGGCGACGACGGACTTGGAATGATATCATTCGCTGGTCTCGTGGAAACGATGAAATTATCGGGCATCATTCGATGTGGTTCCAGCGTGTTGGTTTTTCCCCCCCTGAACTCGATTCAAGAACTTGCTGGTGGGAGTTTATTTTCCCCCCCTGATCTCGGTGGAATCCAGATCGCCCTGAGCATGATTTTGCAAAAATCCGAAGCCCCAGGGCCCTGCATGGGCTGCTGCGTGTCGTACCGTCCGAGGAGAACTGGCTCCAACTCACCCGAGTCCGCCTCCCGCCCCCTTCGTTTCCTTCCCCCCCGCCCCACTCGCGACAATTGCAGGTCTCCATGGAATTTCGCTAATTAATTATAAAATATTAAAATATTGGATACGCTCGCCTTCAATCGTTTGCATGTGTTGTTGGCGTCGCTGCTAGTGTAGTTGTTGTTGATGTTCGTGTCGTAGTTGTTGTTTGTTGTTGTTGTTTGTCCACGTTCATCGAGGTTGCAGAAAACAAATAGAATTTCGATATCGTGTCGTTCGTTCCTTCGTTCTCACCGTCTTTCTTTTCTGTCCGCTGTTGTTGTTGTTTTTGTGGGTATTGCTATTGTTGTCGGCACTTGTTTGCCAGTCTTTTGCTTTTGGCGACGTCCGTCTGTCTGTGTTGTGCTCTTAGATTCCATGACGTAATCCTATGTGTATTGGTTGGTCACCACTTCGAGGAGGTTCAAAGGTCGCGCCATCTCCGTGGCCCCATTCCAGGCAGGCAGACGCCAAAGCATTGGGTCGCCGCCAAACTCGCTCTGAAACTTCAACCCCTTCGACACTGCACTGGAAGCCAAGTCAAGTCACATGGGACCTGGACTGGCTCCAGTGGGGTTTCGTGTCACGGACCACTCACACGCTCGTTTCCCGTTCCGCTGAAACGCTTGCGCTTGGCTGGTTGGGTCGTTGGTAACCCGTGATCTCTGCTTTCCGTCGACTCATCTTTCCTATCGACATGGCTGGCAATGAGCGCGACTCGTTGCACTTTCCAGCAGCCAGTTTCATCATTGAAAACCTTCGCTCGCTATGCGTTCATTCGATATACCAGATTAGCAATTACATTTCTCAGATTCCACGCTAATACGCGACCTCGCAATGATTCATGAAGTGGTCCGGCTGTTATTTGCGTCCATCATACTCAGCTTGTGCTGTCTGAAATGCTACATTGGGCGTGCTTGCGGTGGGCGTTTCGTCGCTCGGACCCACCAATTGCCCGAAATCGCGAAATCAATGACAATGGCTTATTTGATTCACTGGCTAAACGTAGTGATTCATTTGAGATCGGCCGACGATTGCCGCATTCCTCCGCATCATCGGTATTATTAGAGTTGTGTCTATTGTTTTGGCAACATATCATCTTCTGTCCGGTTTTCGTGACATGCATGGTTTTCTAGTTAACAACTAGTCATCCGATTTCTAAGTTTCTTCTGCGGTTAAGCCCGAGGCCCTCCCTCACGTTAGTCAGTCAGTCAGTCAATCAATCCTGTTTGCCATCGATTCGCTGTAAATATGAATTTAATTAGCTATTGAATCCACATATTACCGCCGCTGATCACGCTAATGTGGTGTAGTGATGGGATCCGGTGATAAGAACAACAAGCGACAATTCCCAACCCCCGTCCGCTCCCCCTAATACTGAGTTATTTCAACCGCCAAGGGGGTGGGGAACGGATGATGGAGTGAAAATCGAAACGACATGCCCTACACGTCGTCGCCCGTCTCGGTGTTAGCAGCGCACACGTCCCTAATCTCGCACCACATCGCCAAAAACAACTCGCCATGGTGTTAAGATAAGGACACCTCAGGCTGATAACGAACGCAACTCGGAGGGCGAACAAATATTAGAATGTGGTTAGTTGGTACGTTGATAGCGCTTAACACATTTGCATGTGCTGTGGTGCGGTGCGGTCTCTGCATCGGCGCTCCCTCGGAATCACTAACCACACAGTGACCGAATTGTTTTCCCCCAACTCCGCCCGTCCGCCCCACTAATTTCAGGGCTTCGAGACTGAGTCGAACACCTTTGGAAAAATGACTTCCATAATGTATAGTTATCGATTATATTTTCCATTTGCTCGAGTTACCATGTTTGACCTCGTTTCGGTTGTTGTGTTTCTCCCTTTCCACCCTAGGCTGATTTCGATCAACAAATCGAGGATGCAGGCAACAAGTTGATCGTTGTCGACTTCTTCGCCACCTGGTGCGGACCCTGCAAGATGATTGCCCCCAAACTGGCGGAGTTGGCCACCGAGTACAGCGACAAAGTCGTCGTCCTCAAGGTTCGTAGATTTGACGATTCACGTGTATCTTTGTGTTTACCCAAGTATCTCTTTATTTGTAGGTCGATGTTGATGAGTGCGAGGATGTCGCCATGGAATACAACATCTCCAGCATGCCCACCTTCATCTTCATCATGAACAAGCAGATTGTTGAGCAGTTCGCCGGCGCCAATGCCCAGAAATTGGCCGACAATATGGCCAAGTATGCATAAGGTTGCAGCGTTTCTTTGTACATCCAAAACAAGAACAAGAAGAACAACAACCAATAATTTAATAACTATATAATACGTTTAAAGTAATTGTCTTAACTTAAATTCCATAGGAGAAATGTTAAAATTCCTTTTTATAATTTTGCATAAGTTTTCCATGTATTAATTGTACACCAGTTGCGACCTTATTAGTGGAAATCGAAGAGAGAAACATGAAATAAGAAATTTCATCGACCCACTTCGTTGGCGTTCCGATGAGATGAGAAGTTGAATGTTTTGCACACTTGCACTGCGCATCACGCTAAATGTAAGCTGACAATGTTATGATTGTGAAGTGTTAAATTCGCTAATTGATAATAAATGTGCAGACTTTTGTAAAAATACCCATTGGTAATTTAACTTCTAAGAGCTTGGGATGGAGATTAGATGAAGGCGGGACCTGAGCATTGTCAAAGCGTTTGAAATCACAATGAGTGGATATTTCTTTCGACTAGGCATATGAATGCAAAAGAAAATAAAAGAAGAACATAAACAATGATTGCTACATTTTATAAGTGTCAGGAAACTCCTTTCACAAATGAAAGGTATATTATTTTAATGATTTGTACATGGTTCTTACATAGCTAATAGTAATTTATGACTATACTTTGCGCAGAGAGCAGCGGTTTCTTGCGTCCACCACTTGTTGAGTTTTTCTTTCGTAAGATGTCCTGTCGGACTGTTTCATGGAAGACAATAACTTTACACACTTCCTTGAGTTCCCTCGCAAGTGTCCTGATCGAAAGCCGAGGGTTTTGTTTGAGTTTGCCCATGAGTAAGCGCTCAGCACGTTTGGTTATTTTTGGCTTAGGACCGCCTACAATTTTCGGGTCCAATCTACCTTCGTTTTCGGCTCTATTCAAAACATTATAGATCGTCTGCGGTGTTACAGAGAACTCTTCCGATAGCTCTTGCACTGTTTTACCCGATTGATTATTGTAATATATCATTTATTATTTGTAATATATCTCTCGAAGCTCCTCCGACGACAACCACTTGCCGGGTATGTTTACAAACACCATATTTTTTACATTGATTGAAATAGCAGGTGACAAACAAACATACCAGGATATATAATAACAAATTTAATTGTAAATACTGCTTATGTGCGGTTGTAAAATGCTTTGATGGTGTGTGAAAAACATAAAAAATTAAGTACCCGGTGGTAGTTTTTGGTACTATCGAATCAATGTGGTATCGAGCTGTCATGTGGGAATGTATGAAAAGAGGTAGTAGTAGTAGATAGTAGCTGTTCATGTAGACAAGCAATAATGTATGCACACAATGAGTAGTAGTAGTGCAAAGTCGCGCTACATCAGCTATTTCGCATGTTGCAACTTACTCTACTACGCTTGCTACAAGCAACACAGTACTACTAGTACTATTCTATTCAGTCTCCATCAATATAGTACATTTCAACTTTTGACAACTCGTACATCTTTACTACAGCGACTACTACTTCACATTTTGGTTGATTCACAATGCTGTGTTTACCTTTTATGAAACCATCCCTGGTCGTTCCATGTGCCTTCCCTGCTTCGCTCTTTGACACACACTAACAAATCATATTAACATTGACTTTCTCGCCATATGTTTCAGTACTTCGCGATATGTCAAACGGTTTGTTTCGTATTTAGTAGTAGTTTTCATTGTTGTGAGCGGCGGCGGTGCTAGCAAATATAAATAAAATATCAATAATCTGGATTGCGGAAGTGTTAAATGCAAAGTCCGTCGATGTTTGAATGAAAGAAAGAGCTCACAGTTTCGGACGCAATCAAAAGGGAATTTACGCGTTTTTACGATTGCACTCAAGTCTCGCAATGATGAACGATGAGCTTCGTCTTGATTGAATTCAGCAGCACTCACAGGGCGATTGATTGCGACCAACATAAAGTGCTGTTGTTGTTGATTTGTGAAGATCATCATTGATTGTTATTGTAGAGAGAGAAATGCCAAAAATCATGTACCGACCCTTGGCCACCGGAGGAATGAAGGCCTCCCACGGCGCCTCCTTGCGCTCCTCCACCTCGTCGATGCGCCACTATTGGTCGAGCTCGACGGCCACCCGGAATTCCATCGCCTTCGCCACCATCGTCTTTCTTGTGATCGTCTATGTGATATGGAGCACATCGACCTCGGGCGGCGGTGCCGCAGCCAGTTCTTCCAGTTCCCCGGTTCACTCAGGTAATTTGCATGTCGTTCAAGTCCAACCACAGCTACAGTTTCGGACGCTTCACTAGGCCAACAGCATGCCTCGGAGCTGGCACCGCGAGTCGTGGCCAATAGAGCTCCAATTCTGCACCAGCACCCGATCAAGACTGCACTCGCCTCTGCCAACGCCAACGCCGCCGCCGAGGCGCTGCCAAGTGAGTAGGTCTGTCCCAGCCTCGAGCCTCGTTACTCTCGCTCTCTAACAAGTAGTCCCTTGTCCCACTAACGGAAATGCTCCCCGATGCCCCCCCTCATTATCACCCCTCGGCGCAGAGCTTGCTGGCGAGTTCGCAGCTCTTACTTTCACTGACTCACCTCGCCTATGACGACTCGACCCGCGGAATCGGAGCCGAGTCGGAGTTTTCGAAACGAGCTGCTTTCAATGGAGCGTTACCGAAGTGTGTTTCTTGCGAAATATTCCTCATTGCCGGTAGGCCTCACTCAACCCGTGGCCTGCCGCCGGGTGCAATGAAAATCGAAATTAAGTCTACATCGCTTTTCCACATTATTACATATGTTTCTATCTGTCGTAATTTTGCTCCCCTCGCCTCAATTCACATTGCGAAACCGCTCAAAGCGAGCTGTTAAATTGATCATAAGCCTTTGATCCAGTTCCATTGTCCATTGGCATTCACTTTGAGTTCAAATAATTTTTTAATCAATAATTTTTGATAGTTTCGATTGTACTACTTATATCCTTTAATGCGTTCCACAAAGCCTTTAAGCCTGCGACTACTTGTCAAAAGCCCATAAGATATGGTCGTAAAACACTCTATCAAAGTAAATATTTAATTATCCACCTGTCGGCAAACAAAAGCTTCAAAATGTCTGGCATTGCAGTTACATATTATTAAAAGTTAATTAGCGTAATAATTGCCTATTAAATATTTGTTCGTTGTTGCACGCCATAAATGCAACCACCGCTGATTTTTAATAACTCTGTAAATATGTACGCGGTTATTTCTGTGGCGATTGCAATGGCATTTTCCACTTTATATCTCCTTCAGAAAGGAACAAACGAAATGAATAAATTGGAGCTTCTTCCGCATGGCACATGCAATTTTTTTTGTCTTGTTTAAAGGGTCAGCAAGGAAGAGAAATTGCATTCGTGGGCCCCCCCAAAGGAAGTCTCCCACGGTGCTCCACTTGTTTCCGCAACCGGAAAATCGATAAATAAAGAACTGAAGGCAATTAACTGTGAAAATTGCAATAATGTGTGGATGATGACCGGAACAGACAAAAGTATGGAAGTAGCAGGTAGCGTGGTACCGCATCTACTTTGTATAAAGAGGCATTTTGAGGTACTGGGAAGAGCTTCAGTTACCTTGGGCGAGGTGGACAACACTTTAAGTCAATAGGAAAGAGTAACTTATGAATAGATGATGAATATGTGTATGAGCACGTTGAAATAAAATGTTGCTTGAGGGTGACGTATTGTCAGAAACGCTGCGATCACAACGTGTCACAAAAGTGATATCAATTGAGTTCCGAGTCATGTCAACAAGATAAGTTATCAGGAAACGGTCCTTCATTGGGCTATTGTACGATTCATCGATATGATGCCCAAATTTAACACATCGTACTTTTATTACATACGTATGTATATTGCACTATAACGTATCGTTACACATCGAATATTTTATAATTTAATGGCTTAAATGAAGGTAATAAATAACATCGAGGTAGGAAAACAACAATCGTCATTGATCATTGATAAGGGAAGGATCGAAGTCAACAGACAAACGACAAATTATGTCAAAGAACCAAACAATCCTACAATGGGGGAAGTTTCCTTGATAAATGGTCGAGAAACTATTAACAGAGACAATATTTGTAGAGGTAAAATTACTCAGTAGACCGATGACAGCAGCTTGTGTCAATAATATGTAGGATTCTTCAATTTATTTTCCACTATTGTCTATTTTCTATATGACCGCCCCTGTATGCTCTTTAGTCCGTGAGTCATTGCAATCGTCCGATTCGGACACGAGACCGCAGACCTAACGACAATTTCGCTCACCATTGACGAGCATTTAGAGGCTCGTGGGAAACTTTATCCAAAAGCTCGTAAAACAGTTTCCTACTGCACAATTTACCCCACAATGAATTGGAAGGGGCTTGTTGCACTTCTATCCATGGACGACTATAAACATATTGAAAGCTGTCATATCGAACTTCAATTAAATGAAATTAAATGAAATATGTGAATTCATCTACGTCACATAGCCACAGTCATCCATTCGCTGGTGAGAATAGGTCAACCCCATAGAATCGTCAAATCTACCGCATCGTAGACTCTTCTACTTTATCATTTAATGTCGATCGACAAGGCTGTAGTCCATCTCACCCCACCCCACATAGCGCCGGGTGGAGATTTACGTAAGAAGTGGTTTTTCTACTTGACAGGTAACGAGCGTCCGACTATCGCTTTTGATTAGCAAATAATGCATACATCGGCACATGGTTCGGATATCGTTGTTGTTTTGTTGTCATACGGTTAGGACAATTATCGAGCCAAATGGAAGAGATGTGTTTTCCTCTGGGACGCTACAGGCGGCAGACTCTTTCCACCTGGGCAAAGCTTTCTCTGCTTCATTCATTTTTCTTCCCTTGCTTTATTTTGCTCGTTGTTCTTTCCCAGAAAGCTGTCTTAAATATTTAACTAGAAGACCACTAGTTAGACTGCAGAGATCTGACAGAAATGTGAATTATATTAGGTTCCTGAGACTAGTTTCAACATCATCTGGTATTCACCACATGTAGCCTGATGTTGGGACTCCTGAGAACCATCGACCATCGCTTCTGTATTAAAAATAATACCACTGCGCTAATTTGGTATTTTTAGACTTTTTTCGCGCACTCCTCATTATATTGTTTCAGGTTGCTATTTTCTTTAGTGACATCAACAAATTCCCCATTAGCTGCAGCTCCCTATGCCAAACATATTCGGGTTAGAGGTGTCTCTTGTCTCTAGAACTATGTACAAATAACCCTGTGCTCTCCAATGGCCTCTGCTCCGATTATTTCATATATGAAATCATATTCTCTAGTTCGAACAGTTCCTCATGTCTTCTTGCTCTTTCAGATTCCAACATTGGGGCGACCAATGACTCGGGGTACGTGTGTAGCGAGAACTTCTCCGATACCCGGCGGTACATTCAGAACAGATCGCGGCAGGACTACGCCAATCTATCGACTATATATTTTGTGACGCCGACCTACCCGAGGCGCGAACAAATCCCGGAGCTCACGCGACTCGCACACACACTGATGCACGTGCCGCACCTGCACTGGATCGTGGCCAACGACTATCCGACGTGCAACATATTCCTCGACTATGTTCTCAATAAGTTCGGTGAGTCTTCTGCTATATGAGGCAAATAATTAACTTCAAGTTTTTCCCCTCTTATCTCACAGGAATCCCCTTCACGCACTTGTCGAGTCCCATGCCGGAGACGTATCGGCATGCGAAGGACGTGCCGCGCGGCGTGGCCAATCGTCGGGCGGCCATCACTTGGCTGCGAAAGCGCAACATCACCAACGGCGTGCTCTACTTCGGCGACGACGACAACACCTTCGACCTCAAGCTGTTCTCCGAGATTCGCGACACACGTCGTGTGTCCATGTTTCCGGTGGGTCTGATCGGCGAATACGCCGTCAGCGGTCCTGTAGTTAGGGAGGTGAGACTAATTGGTTGGTTGGTTGTCTGAGGCTTGGGTTATGGAGCGCCTTCATTCACTTCCATTGATGTTTAAAAGTTGGACTAATGAGGCGATCCCCCTTTTTGCAGGGCAAGGTAGTCGGCTTCTTCGACTCGTGGACTGCGAATCGCCGTTGGCCGGTGGACATGGCGGGTTTCGCTGTGAATCTGGGATATCTGGCCGAGCATCCGAAGGCCACGATGCCCTATTCGGCCGGTTACGAGGAGGATCATTTCCTGAAGAGCATCGCCCTGAAGCTCGACTACATCGAGCCGCGCGGCAAGAACTGCACAGAGATTCTGGTCTGGCACACGCGCACACAGAAGGGCAAAATGCCCACAATTCGCATCAAGCAGACATATCTCGATGATCGCTCAAATCTTGGGCCGCTGATGAAAGAACTCGAGTTGATGGGCATCGGACACACGTCGGAAGACGAAGGTAATAGATAAATAGCCAAACCGATAATCCTCAATTAACTATTGTTCTCTTTGCAGGCGTGAAGGCCACAATTAGCAAGAATGGTAAACCGAAGCCAGTTGACTTCTTCCTGCGGTGAGAATCGGTTTAGCCCCAAGCCACAGAAATCGATCTCAAGTAGCTTTAATCGACAACAACTGACTAAACGGATCAACCGCAACAGTGCAACGTCGTCGCTTTAAATACTCATTCATTTACGACTAGAAAATACATATGCTAATTTATCGTCTTGTCTTGGATCTTGTCTGCAGGACGGCGACGGATGTATTTCGGAATGTAAATTGGCGGCATCATTTCATGCATGGAACATACAATACAAATATCTGAACAAATCGCCGCACGGTACTAGAACCGTATGGAGCGCACAACGTTTACTAATTTTAATGCATAGTATAGATTTTTGTATAGAAGAGTCTTGCAGTAAGTGCACACAGTGCAGCCGTAGTTGATATAGCGATACTTCAGTATGAATTATACATTATTATTGTTAGGTATGGGCGATTATAGTGAGTGGGCATCGAGCGAAGAAAGTATAGTATAGTGCACGGGTCAAGACTTTTCGTTGCCATTGAAGATGATTCGACTGGGATGTCAGAAAGCTTTACTGTAGCAATCACTATTTGCAAGAATTCGTCATGATTATATATAATATGTGCTTTGTCTACGGGCTTAACCCGATCCGGTGAGTGCTTTCGAAAGAGTTTTCCTGGTTTCATACATATATAAATTATTTATTGTAGTCGGTGATTATAGAGTATTCGTATTATGTATAAGTCCATAGGAGTTTGCTTTATTTACGTTAGGTTTTTGTTCAGACTTCATTCAGATGTGATATGGAGTGCGAGTGAATTGTTTCCTCTAGTTGCTAAGTATTAACTTATTTGTAAACCATGGTGTTGTACCACATTGACCCTCTGCCAGTGCAGCAGCCGCAACTGCTTAGATTAAGTCCGTTGTCGTTAGGTTAGTTAGTTAGTAACAGACCCCGTGACTCCGTGACTCGCCCATGACTCCAGGTTGTGCCATTTGTTCTAAGTTGAATGCACCAGCAAAACGACAAAGTAATTTTCTCGAAACATGTTGTTCCATTCAACTCAGAAGCCAATGAATCGTCGGTGTGAGTCTTGAGATTTTCAACCTTATTGTTTTCGTTATGCATCAAATAAATCATACAATACTTTTTCAACAATGATGTGTTATTTGAATCCAGTACGAAACTTGGTAATTAAATTAGAAGTCGTGCCAACGGGATCCGCTTCCTCGTGGGATATTTTACAACTGAAATTGCGAATTAAGACAACGTAAAGGAACCGAAAAGAACATCCAGTTTACGTTCCAATTTATCTCGCCGTCGTCCTGTCTGTCGGAGGAGGGGGCAACTTAAAGTTCTTTGCGTGATTCGTACGTGTTCCTCGTCCGTGAGCGGTGAACACTTTATTGTCCGAACATGCACCAGCACGAGCTCCTGCATGCGATGCAATCGAAGAAGAGACGAGTGCAAGGGTGAAGGTGAAACCGCCTAACTTATGATTTCTTTGGGGCATCAAAGACACTGTTGGCTGCACCTCGCCAGACTCTTTGCCTATGCCGGTGAAAGTTCGCAAAAAGTTTCACCCTCCGGCGAGGAGTTCAGCCCCGAGTCTGGCCCCGTTTCCTGCGAGCCTTCGTCGTGTCGAATGAATGCACGTGTGTCTTCTTCAGTGTCTCAGTGGCGGTCGAGTGCGCCTCAAGGATCGATTTCGCTGAGATGGTGGGCGCGGAGGACGATGACGACGACGACATCAAAACGACACCCAAACACAGGTGTCGACAACAACTGCGACGAACAGAAGCCGTCAACTGATGTTGATTGTTGTTGGCCTGTGGAAATTATTTTCACCAGTCAGGAGTTTTTTCATTCACATCTTTTGAACTCCAGGAGTTTCTTCATCCTCATCCTTCGAACTTCAGGAGTTTCTTCATCCTCATCCTTCGAACTTCAGGAGTTTCTTCATCCTCATCCTTCGAACTCCAGGAGTTTTTCCATCCGCATCCTTCGAACTCCAGGAGTTTCTTCATCCTCATCCTTCGAACTCCAGGAGTTTTTCCATCCGCATCCTTCGAACTCCAGGAGTTTCTTCATCCGCATCCTTCGAACTCCAGGAGTTTCTTCACCCACATCCTTCGAACTCCAGGAGTTTTTCCATCCTCATCCTTCGAACTCCAGGAGTTTCTTCACCCACATCCTTCGAACTTCAGGAGTTTCTTCATCCGCATCCTTCGAACTCAAGGAGTTTCTTCGTCCGCATCCTTCGAGGAGTTTTTTCAATCCTCGCCTCATGTGAGAGAAATTGTTTTTCTTGCATTCTTGACATGGACGAGGAGTCGAACGAACGTCTTCAATTTCGGGTTTTGTTTTTCACGACGAAGTCAGGAGTTTCCCACCGGGTCGAACCACAGGACATGCTTCGGGGATCGCAAGGATCGCACCGGCAGCTGATGCGGATGGCCGTCACTGTCAGGCGATAAATATCCCATTTTTGCATACAATTTCAGCTCCTCCTCCTCTTCGATGGTCCCTCGGTCTCTACCTCACACATCCCTCCCTCCATCGTGTTTCCCTCTGGCTTGGAGCGGTGATAAATTTCTTGATTGCGCTGCCACCGAAAGTGGATGCGGTGACCGCGACCCCGTCCTTCCCCGTCCCGCCCCCGGACCGAAGACAATAAAAGTTCGCCCATAAAATTCCGCACTTCATTTTGAGCACCGAAAGAGTGGAAATTAAATTTGAAAATAAGTTGCTCCGAGCTTCTTCTTTTCTTTCCCTTCACGCCTCGGGGGAGGAGGGATTTTCATTGACTCCAACTGGGACGCGAGTTTCTAAGTGTTGAGGCATGTGTGTGAGACTGTGTGTGTGAGTTGGTGTTTGTGTTTGTCTGAGTTTGTGAGTGTGGAAGTTGGTCTCGTAAATAACTTCGTGGTAATGGACAACGGTGTTGGAGGACAACTAGGCATGCGAGTGTAGAGGTTACTCTTGTATGTATGAGAGTAGCTGCTCATGTGTGTGTGAGAGTAGCTTCTCGTGTGTGTGTGAGTAGCTGCTCATGTGTATGTGTGTAAGAGAGAGAGAGAGAGAGAAAGAGCCATAGTAGAAACCAGTTGATGAGACGGTGATTAGGGAATCACCACGAAGCCAATTAAAACTCCAAGGAACCTCACAACAACAATAACAACATTGGCAACAAATTGATTCTTAATTTTCATTGAGATTGCGAAGGATTTGCGACGGAGGACGAGCGTGGCGTGGCAGGGAGAAGGCGGACAAGGCGAGATTAAACAACTGAAGAGATTTGGAGGCGGCGTCAAACAAGTCGTCGTCCTCCCTCTTTTCAATTCCTCGTTCCTTTTAGTCCTTCGGCCCGTTCTTTGTTCCAGCCACGTTGCGAATCCGAGTCCTGTGGGAAGAACAAAAAAAAAAAAAAACACACTACAAGGGTTCTCGACAAAGGAGAAATTGCCTCAATCAGTGTAAGCTGGAGGCCAAGCGAGGGAGAAGGAGAGGAAAACAAGTTGGAGTTTCAAAGGATTCAAAGCTTCGTGGATGATGGGGCATCAAACGAGGAGTTGATACAGTTGTTGTTGTTGTGGCCACCAGTAGTTGTTGTTGTGGCCACCAGTTGTTCCATCAGTTGTTGTTGCCACAGTTGTTGTTGCCATAATTGTTGTTGTTGTTGATGCCCATTCTGCCCACAATTGTTGCTTCCCCCTCTTGTCATCACTTGTTCTTGTTCTTCAGCGGTGAATTGAGTAATATAAAATTTCTTTTAAGACGCTCCCGGCACTCGAAAAGCTCCAAGAAATCCCCACGAATTATCATCTCGAGTCGTCCATTAACAGATTGCGACCTGGGCCGACGGTTCTTCCTTTTCTTCCATCCCTGCCTTTTCTTCCATCACTTACTTTTCTCCTTCCTTACTTTCTGTCCCTCCTTCCTTACTTTCTGTCCATCATTTCTTTCCTTTTTTCCTCCTTTTGATCGCTGTCAACTTAAAGTGCGACAGCAACAGGAATAATGACAAGGATAACAATAATAAGAATAATATTAAGAACAACAATAATAAGAATAATAATAAGAACAACAATAGTAAGAAGAATAATAAGAACAACAATAATAAGAAGAATAATAAGGACAATAATAATAAGAACAATAATAAGAACAATAATAATAAGAACAATAATAAGAACAATAATAAGAAAAACAATAATAAGAACTATTTAAATTATGAATGAATTCTGAGTGTCAGTGTGTGTTCTTCTGTGTTTCTGTGTGAGTTTTGTGTGTGTCTGTGTGTGAGAAGTCCCCCTCCCCCACACCACAGTCCAACCTCCATCCAAGTGCTGGAATGTCGCTCTCGTAATGACGAACATTAACGTTCGCAGTTCGCGTAAACTTTGACCTCGTTAATCACTCGAATCATTTGGTTGTGGCAACAGACGGCCTCATTCCACGTTTTGACCCTCGCTGGTCGTTGGTCAATGACACCGCGTCATATGTCAGCTGTCTCTCTCTCTGCCCAGCTTTGTTCACCTCTCCCCTGCTTCATCACCTTCTTTCTCCTGCTTCATAATCTTCTCCCCTTCTTCGTTCGCTTCTCCCCTGGTTCATCCTTCTCTTCTCGGTCTCGTCCTTTTGACCATCCGTTCGTTTATTCAAAACTTCACGCCGCTGCGTTTGTGTGGGACGATGTTATTGTTTGAGGTGTTGTTATTATTGTTGTTGTTGTCGGTATTGTTGTTGTTATTGTCGTTGTTGTTGTTGTAATAGTTATTGTTGTTATTATTGTGGGGACGGGTCATCAGGGAATTTACAATCGCGGATTCAAATGGAGTCCAAATGAAATCCAAATAAAACGCTTCTCTGCCTCTGTTGTTACATTTGAAAGCATCAGAGACATGAGAGTGTGAGAGTTTTTGTATGTGTGAGTATTGATGTGCTTGTGAGTATTTGTGTGTATGAGTATTTGTGTGATAGTGTTTGTTGTTTGTATGAGTGCACTATGTGTGTGTTCAGCCATTATCAAGTAATAATAAATTGCGTTATTGTTGCGTTCTCCCACACATTCACAAATTCATGCAAATTACATGCTGCAATTTGTCTGTCCATCTGTATGTCTGTCTGTCTGTTCGTCCGTCCATTGGTCGTCTGTGTGTCTGCGTTTGATAAAAATGCCAGAGGTCGTGGGAATGCGAGGGCGGTCAACAATAACAAAGACAACAACGTGAACAACTGTAACAAAAACAACATTGACAACAACAAAATCAACAATGAACACTACAACAACATCAACAATAAAAACAAGAACAACAACAGGAGCAGATGCATTAACACAACGCAACAATCGCCATTTTTATTGCGTGCGGTTGTGTTGCACTTCCGCATTCACATCCACTTCCGCATCCGTTGGAAATGGTCGCCATAATTCGTTTGCAGCTCGATCTCTGGCTGTCTGCGTGTGTGTGTGTGATTTTTTTCTGCGTGTGTGTGTGATGTTTGTCTGCGTGTATGTGTATGTGGTCGGTGTCTGTGAGAGAGGATTTTCCACAGCTCGAAATTGTTTCGGGCGGAGCGTAAAAAATGAATGCCCCAAAATTGTGTGGCGTTCAATAGAAATGGGAACTGGAAGCGGGGGAGGGGGAGGCGAAGAACCCTCGAGAACTCATTTGCGTGGTCGGATCCTGGGGAAAATCGAATCCAGGTTCGGTCATTGCCTTCCGTCTGGAATGATCACAGGATCCTCTTCTTGCAGATCTCATCTCAGATTTCCTCAATATTTGATTTCTGATCATTATTTGTCGAATTCTAACAATATTTCTGAAACCTTACTATTTTTCTCTGAACTCTCAACATTCTCTGATTCTATGTAAATCCTTTTTCTTATCTAACAGACCCAAAATTTCTCCTTTATTTATTTCCTTCTCTGAAGATCATCATTTTCTCTGAAACATTCAAATTTCTAAAGGATTTCTTCTACAGTTCGATCCAGATTTCCTCCTCTGGTAGATGAATATTTCTTCCTATAATAGATCCATATTTTCTCCACTTGAAGATCGACATTTCCTCCTCTTTTGGATCAATATATTAATGTCTGATGTCTACATATCCACTTCTGAGAGATCAAATTTCTTCCACTGATAGGAACAACATTCCAACCTCTGAAGGATTCACATTTCTCCTATAATAGAACAATTTTTCCCCCTCTGTGGAATCCACATTTCTTTCTATCTATGGTCCACATTTTTTCTTCTGCAGTATCCACAATTCCTCCTCCGATAGATCCACAATCTCTCCGATCTGTCTGCACCCTACCCATGTACACAACACACAGCCTCCCACTGGACACATGCATTGAATTGTTTTAAAATAAATCGAATCGGAGCCCTGGCATAACATGCCACGCCCCCTCCACCTCCGCCCCCCGGATGTGGTGCGTAGCGAAAGCCCGGATCCTTTGGACCATGTTTTATTTTAGTTTAGTTGTTCTTGTGCATTATTCTCAAGGGTATCTGGACAAGAGTTTAACAGAAGGAGGAGGAGGTGGAAAATGGGGATGGAATGGGGAAGAGGAGAGATGGAGGGAGAGGAGGAGATGAAGGAAGAGGAATAGAAGGAGGTGGAGAAGGAGGGGTGTCAGTTGGGGATTTCAAATTGCTCAATTTTTTATGCTGCTATGGCTGCTGATGCTGTCGTCGTCGTCGTCGTTGTTGCTGTTGTTGTTGTTATTGTTATTGTTTTTGTCGTCGTTGTTATTGTTCTTGCTGTCGTCGTTGTTATTGTTCTTGCTGTCGTCGTTGTTATTGTTCTTGCTGTCGTCGTTGTTATTGTTCTTTTTGTTGATGTTGTTTTTGTTGTCGTTGTAATCCTTTTTATTGTCTATTATCGTGCCCTTTTTTCTCCTCCCGCTCGGTCCCTTTTTTCTATCTTTCTCTTCTACTATGCCCAGATGCCCTCTGCCCTTGTTGTCCCGAGTGAAAATATTGAAAACCGCCGGCTGTCGATTATTATTCTCTACTTCTCTACTGTATGTGTGAGTGTGTTGAGTGTGTGTGTGTGTGTGAATTTGTGTGGGTGTGTTGGGTGCGTTGTTGTTGTTGATTTTGTTGTTAACAGAGCGCATTCCTCGGGTGCACTCGAGAGCTTTCTCTGTCCGCTCGCTCCTCCGTCCGTTGCTAGTTCTCAATATTTCTCCGATGGTCCATTAGCCATAAAATTTTACAATTCAACTCACATAATTTTCACAGCCTTACGAGGGGTCCTCCTACAACAACAAAAACAACAACAATATAACAACAACAACAACATAAAAAACAACAAAATAACAACAACAAAATCATAAACAACAACTAACACTAATGCCAAGCGTTGCCGACCCGTGGCCAACTCGGGTCTTGGTCGACGAAGGGCAACAAAAGTGGAAGCAGACGAAGCCGCAGAGCCCTCGGCTGCGTTGCGAAAGGATTCGAATCGGTTGCGAGAGGACCGCGTGTGGCTGCTGCCACCTCTTTTTGCCTCCTCCTTTGGTGGGCCGATAGAAAAATATGCGTATATTTTGCATTTGTTATAGTAGATTCTAATAAATTCCCAATTCGCAAGTGGAGCCATGGTATTTTGCAGCCTGTGCGCAAAAGGCCAAAAGGGTTCTTGGAGATGGTCTTGGAAGGAACCTGGGGGACCCCATGGGCAAAGGAATATGAAACAGAAGTGGCGATAAATCCCGATCATTTAAGTTGAGGCTCCTCTTCATTGGCACTAGAGCAGGAAAATCATCGAGGAGTCGGCGAGAAAACCGAGGTGAGGCGAATTCCTGAGAATAATAAGACTCTCTCTTGCCTTTGTCTCGATTATTCTCCCGCTTTCCCTCCCGCTGTCGACTTTCCTTCTGAATTCTCGTCTCGATTTCCCTTTCGATTCTCCATCCCATCTCTCCACCCAACTATCTGACGATCTCGATCGTAAGCGTTGATTGGCATGGGCTCGTAAAATCGTCGGATGCACGTTTCCGTCTTCTTCTCCACCTGCGGCTCCTTCATTATCTTCGACACATTCTTCGTCTCCGTCATCGTTTTCGTCTTCGTCTTTGTCTTTGTCTCCTTCTATGTCTTTGTCTTCCTCTTTAGTCTTTGTCTTTGTCTCCTTCTTCCTCCACATCTACGTTTCATTCTCCATCTCTTGTCTCCATTTGGCTGGCGAAGGAGCCACGTGTGGCCGTCTTGGGCCATTTCCGACATGGCGAGGATGGGGTTCTGGGGGGCTCACAACGTACCAAATTAATATTGGCCGCAACTATTGCGCCGCCACCTTCTGCGCCAGCTGGGAAGGACTCGACCAAACACACACACTTAAACCCTGAACTCACGCAAAGACACACGCGTAATATACACTCACATACACCATACTCTCACTCTTCACACTCACACTCTCAATACTCTCTCTCACTCACCACACTCAAACACTCGGCCTCACCGAGACACGTAGGCGATGGCGTAGATTGGAGCGTCCTGTGGTCGCCGGTGGTGCTAGCCATCAATGGCCAAATGGAGTCTGAGGACTCCAGGAATTATTATCCTCTCACTCTCGTCTCTTGCCATTGTTATTGGGTGATGACGTCCTCATTGTTGTTGTTATTGTTGTTGTCGCAGTTACTTTTCAATTTGTCGCTTCATCGTTGTTGTTATTATCGTCCTTCGTTCTCCATTCGTTCGGTTGCTTTTGATGATGTTTTTGTTGTGGTTGTTGGTGTCGTTGTTGTGGTATTTGGTGTTGTTGTTGTGGTTGTTGCTGTCTTTGTTGTGGTTTTTGTAGTCGTCGATATCGTTGTTGTGCTGACGGTGTCCTTGTTGTTGCTGTCGGTGTCCTCGTTGTTGTTGTCAATGTCCTGTTTGTTGTTGTCGTTGTTGTTATTTTGCTACCTTCATCGAAACTGTTTCGAGGAGATTTCACTTAGTTCCACCGGACATTGAGTTTGAGGTTGGGATGAGATAAGATCAAAATGAGTCCAGCCAGCCCTCGATTCGATGACAAACGAAGTAAAAACGTCAATTGTTTGCGAGATTCTCTCCTTGCCTTGAGTCCTGTCGGATTATGTTCTCTTCACGAACCAACGATTCATGGATCTGGCGACTGGAGGGATCGATGACGACGACTGGAGAGAGAGACGAGGACGATGATGAGGAGGGAGGTTCCACTTATAAAGGTTTTCAGTGTATAAATAATAAATTGACCGTTTCCATTACTCGGCGGAGACTTCGCGAAAGGAGGCGAAACCATCCTCCTCTTTCCCTTTGAGGACTCGAAGGACAGGAGGAGAAGGAGAAAGAAGGGAAGGAGAAAGAAGGGAGAGCCAAGGAGGATGAAGACCACGGCCAGGAGATGAAGAAAGATCCAATGAGGTTTCAAGCAATCGAGGAAATCAAAGGAAAGTCGTCTCGGGTAAAATCTGCGTAAACCCTTTTCCTTCTCCCTCATTGCAACCGTTCTTTTTCCACCCCACGCAATCCTCCCCTTTCATTCCGAGGACATTCCTTAAGAAAATCTCTTCTTCTTCTTGGGCACTCCGCCTTCGACCCCCGGCCCCCCCCAACCTCGGGCACCCTGTCATGAGCCGCTGCTCATGATTTATTCGCCAATTCTCGGAATGACTTTAATATTTGCAGACACCCACAAGAACGCCCAAGACACACACACACAAAGTCACAAAAACACACACAATGTCACTCCAACAACAACTGTGACAACATGGATAACGCTCCTTGCATATCTACCAGATTGTTATTGTTGTTGTTGTTGTTGTCGGGATTGCTGTGGAAGCATCCTTGACAATCTTGTCGCTAATAAAAAATAGTTTCGCCTCCCTCGACGGTTTCATCCGTTCGTCCTTTTGGTCCTCCAGCCTCGCATTGTTTCCTCCCTGTCTCTTTCTCTCTTTCTCTCTCTCTCCACCCTCGACGACTGTTTTATTAATATTAAAATGTTTTCATTTTAGTCCAAAAACCCACCCGGCCCCGCCCCCATCCTCTTGCATCCCACTTTGACGTCTTGTGTCTTCGTTGAGAATCCTCGAGGAGCCTTCGCGTCATCATCATCATCATCTTCGTCTTGGGCTTAGTCTTTCTTCAAGTCGCCTTTTTTGCTCTCAGAGATCCTCTTTCTCTCTCTCTATCTCTTCCTCTCTCTCTCTCTCTATCTCTTCCTCTCTCTCTCTATCTCTTCCTCACTCTCTCTCTCTATCTCTTCCTCTCTCTATTCCTATCTTTCCCCCTATCCATCTGAATCTCCCCATCTCTTTCTCTCTCTCTCGCTCCTTCGAGTGCGATTATCTACTGCATTATTAATTTCCTCTCTTCTCCTCCGTTATTGCTCCGCTCTTGATCGCCGTCTGTCTGCAGTTGGGCGGCCTTTTAAAGTCGAACGAACGCTCCACTTGTTGTTGTCAATCGTCCATGTCCATCGCTCATCGCCCGGCCGCGAGCTGGAGGCGATGACGATGACGATGAAGCATCCTCACGCAGTTTCCTAAATTCGTTAACGACGTCCACTGCCGGCCTTTCACGAGAGAGGCAGCAGGATTCGAGGAAAGTTCCCGATGTCCCGAGGTCTTCGACCTTCTGGAGTCTTCCTTTTTCCTTGAGTCTTCGTCCTTCCCGAGGTTCTTCGTCCTTCCAGAGGTTCTTCATCCTTCCCGAGGTTCTTCATCCTTCCCGAGGTTCTTCATCCTTCCCGAGGTTCTTCGTCCTTTTGGTTCCTCTTCGTCCTTCTTTTCTTCGTCTTCGTCCATTCTGCGGCACATTTTCCAAAGTCTATTCCAAAATTGACCCCCGCTCACCTTTCGTCGATGTGAATCCCAACAACATCCCGCCTGGCGATGAAGAGTTTGTGGAAACTTCTCGAAGGCTTCTTCGCCCGCTTCAATCTTGTCCGAGTCGAGTCGTCTTCGTCGAGTCGTCGTCTTCGCTGGCCAAGGATTTACGATTCACGAAACTTGCAGCGAACACCTCGAACACCTTCCCAGGAGTTGGCGAGAAGTGCAAGGTTTTGTTGCTGTTGTTCTTCTTGTTGCTAAAGATGTTGGTGTCGTTGTTGAAACTGTTGTTGTTGTTGTTAACATTGTTATTGCTGTTATTGTTGTTGCACTAGGTGTTCCTGTTTGTGTCTATTTTGTTGCCTCGTGTCTGTGTTATTTTTGAGAGAGTTCATTGCAATCGCTCATCGTCACATCAAACTTTTAATCTTTTGATGCTGTTCTCTCGACGATGCTGCTGATGCTTCGTTATTCGTTGTTGTTGTTGTTGTTCATGTTGTTGCCCGTGTTGTTGTTGTCAGTCCTCTTGTTGTTGCCGTTCCGATGATGAATGTTCGCTGATGGCGCCGTCTCTCTCGTCGTTGTCCTTGTCCTCATCGTCTTCGTCGTCGTCCTTCTCACTTTACACGAAAACTTCTTGAAACAAAAACCACTCGAGTCTGGAACCCGAAGAAGTCTCCAGGATGGAATTCAATTTCCTCGACTAGCCCTCAGGGGGGTGGACCGAGGAGACGAGAGGTGAGGTGAGGGGGGGGAGGAGCAGGTTTCAAAGTCGGTGGCTCGAGACTTGGGCTGAATTTTTTAGCATCTTCAACAACACCAACACCGGCAACTGAGACGATAACGATGACGACAACATTGACGAAATCATTGACGACAACATTGACGACAACGACGACGATAACGATGACGACAACATTGACGACAACATTGATGACAACAATGGCGACAACGACAACGAGAAAAACGACGACAACTATGACGACAACAAAGACGATGACGACGACGACAACAGGAGTGGCTGAGAAACTCATCAACAACTGTTTCTGGTCCCAGGCGACATGCAACGCCCCCCTCCCCTCTCTCTTCTCTTCTCCACCCCTTCTCCTCCTGTTCCGCGCGGCCGGACCTTTTGATTTGCAGTTTCTTAAAGTTCTGCAATTAATTGAAGCCCAAGTTCGCCCAAGCGGCCGGTTGCCATTCACAATGCCACAGCTTCTGTTTCGTCCTTCGTCTGAAACCGTCCCGCCGCCGCTCGACAAATTATTGTGAATTTTATGCGTCCGGAGAAAAATCGAGGCCGGTGAGAGGAATGTGGAGAAGGACTGATGGTTAGAGGGACCGATGGTGAGAGGGATCGAGGGTGAGAGGGATCGATGGTGAGAGGGATCGAGGGTGAGAGGGACGCCGGACGGAAGTCATCAGTCGGAAGTTATTGAGCGCGGGCAAAGGGCGAGTATTTCATTAGGTCGCCGCAGGGAGGCGAGAGAAACGGTGGAGAGGGGAGAGAGGAAGGAGCAAAAGACGATGGAGATGGAGAGAAAGATGGAGATGGAGAGAGAAAGATGGAGAGAAAGAGAAGGACTCCATCTCTTTCACAAAGGACCCTGCACAAAGGCGAGGCCGGCAATTAATTATTGTGCACATTCCCGGCGCAGTATCTCGGCGTCCGTCCGTCTTTGTAGTTATGAATGGTGGAGGTCACTAGTTTCCCTCCCCCTCTCCACTCCTCTCCACTTTCCACCTATTTCCATTCCACCACCACTCGACCACCCACCTGGCCAAGGAGCTGTAATCAATGGTCTCCTCATTAATCGACGAGGAGGTGGCTTCAAGATTGACCTGGAAGCGCTGCTTTCGAAGTCCCTACAGGAGGTCCTTTCGATCTCCTTCTCTATCTTCTTCCCTCTATCAATCGAGCCTCACTCGAGATCGTCCCCATTCAAATTCGAAGCCCGCTTTTCAAACTTCTTCCACGGTAATTAACCAAGACAATTAATTTTACTTCTCACATCTTTTTTTATTTTAGACCTTCATATGTCAACAATGAAGACGAAAGTAAAGTATTTCAATTATTAAAAAAGGAAATCAAATACTAATAGAAAGTTCAACTATGTATTTAAAATCAACTGATCGATTATGATGATAGAAAAAACAAAAAATTTAAAAAAAAATATTAATAACATATTAAAATATTATTTTAAAATGAACGACGATGGAAAAAATTAAAAAGTAAGAAATTCAAGAAAAAAATGCAATAGTAAAAATTTTTATAGCACAAAATTCAAAAGTTTATAATTAATTGAAAAGTACAAAATTTAAAAACAAGAATTTCAAAAGTACAAAATTTGAAGGACAAATTTGAAAAGTTAAAATTTAAAAGTATAAAATTCAAAAGTATAAAATTGAAAAGTATAAAATTCAAAAGTATAAAATTTAAAAGTATAAAATTCAAATGTACAAAATTCAAAGGAACAAAACTGAAAAGTACAAAAAACAAAAGTTCAAAATTTAGAAGTCAAAAAAGTAAAATTTAGAAGTCAAAATTCAAAACTATAGTTATAAAACAAATTGATCCAACAACGAACGGAAATGCGAGACAGCAGCATCTGCAGTAAACAACCTTCTGTCGATCCGCGAGAACTCGATTTCGGAGTCGAATTTCATCAAACCGGAGGAAGTAAACGACATATATGTAGATGTAGGGAGACAAGAGCGGACGTAGGGTGACGTGAGGAGATATTGAGAAAGAGACGTATGGTGACGTGAGAACGTTGTGAACGAGACGTAGGATGACTTGTGGAGACGTAGGACGACGTATGCCATGCCACCATGCAAAGACGTAAGCGACATAATGCAATGCAACGGAACGTAACGTAACGTAATGGAATGCGACGCAACGAGTCGCGACTTAATGCAAAACGAATGACGAAATTCGCAGGAGTCGGAGGAGGGACGGAAGAGGAGGGATGACGTGAGGGGTGAAGGATGGGATGGAAGGGGGGGTGAAGAGAGGGATGAAGAGGGGGTGGAGTGAAGAGAGGGACGAAGAATGGAACAGAAGGGTTTCCCATGTCGATAAAGGTCGCGGTTCGATGATGGAGACGACACTCGCGGCAGCATCAGCAGCAATAACAACAGAAACAATGATGATAATGATAACAACAACTATGGCAAAAACAACAACGATCACAAAAACAACAACGATCACAAAAACAACAACAAGAAACAATAACAACGATCACAATAACAACAACGATGACAATAACAACAACAACGCGAAACAATAACAAGATACAAAACGACAAAAACAACATCATCAACGACAAAAACAATGACTACAACTACGACAACAAAACCAACAACGACGACAACAACAACAACAACACTGCACAGAATCACGATGTCGGCAGCGACTACGAGTACGAGTACAACGTCGACAGCGACGCTAACGCCGACAGCAACAGCGACAGCGCAGCAGAGCGCGCAGATTCATTCATGCTTTCGTCGAGCGCCGTCGTTCGTCCGTCCGTCGTCCGTCCGTCGTCCGGCTCTGACTCTGATTCTGATTCTGACTCTCGGCTCGTGCGGCGCCTCACAGCAGCCTCCAGTCATTCGTCGGTTTGTCTTCGAACGGAGCGGACGCAGTTTTCCCGAACAGGAAGCGCAAGCAAGACAAGGAGCCCAAAGCAGAAGCACCGAACAAAGTTGAACGAGCCAGCGAGCTAGTGAGAGTGAAAGACAGAAAAACAAGAAGAAGAAGAAGGAGGAGGTGAATAAAAAGAAGAAGAAGGAGGTGAATAAAAAGAAGAAGAAGAACCTGAAGTGGTCGAGACGCGTCGACGCGGGCTGACGACGAAGACGACGACGTTATCCTTGCGCGCGGTGCTACGTGATGCACGTTACGTTACGCTACGTTACTCGGCGCTGCGTTACGTTGCGGCCCAACGTGGAGCGTGGAGCAGGACGTGGGGCGGATACGGATACGCGCTGCTCAACGGCCCGCGGCGGAATCGAACCGGAAGTGGAGCAATGGCGCAGTTAATGGCGCTCGCGTCGAAACGAAACGAAGGAGAAGCGCGAGTGAATTAATTGTGAATGGAGTGCAGGAGAGAGAGGGGAGCAGAATGAGGAGGATGAAGAAGGATCCGGGGGCGCGACACTCGGGAGGTGGCGAATGCAAATTCCGTGCGAGTTCCTGCTGCTCCTTGAGGACTTCGCGTTTATTGCTGGGATTCGCACTGTGGGGATAAAACGCCGTGGTTGTTGTTGTTGTTGGCGTCGTTGTTGTTGTCGTCGTGTTTTTTACTGTCGTTGTCGTAGTCGTCATCGTTTTTGTCATCTTCGCGGGTCGACCTTCGTGCTCGAGTCCTGGATGTAGTTTTTTGTTGTTGGTGTTAGTGTTGTTGTTGTTGCTGACAAGTTAAGCTTTTCCGGATGCATCCGACACAAGCACAAACACACACACACAAAACTGGCAACAGACGTCCGCGTGTCGCAATAAAAATTCAAATCCGCCTCGTCCCAGACCGCGAGTCGCTCGTTTTGTCGCCTCGCGATTTTTTTTTGTTTTTGCGGTTCGACACTTTGTGGTTCCTGTACTGGAGTGAAGATAGCCCACCGTGGTGATCCCCCAATTTGAATTCACCACGGCAAATTTAAGTGGTTCGTGTCTTCGCTAAATAGGCTGAGTTTTTTTTACTTTTAAGACGAAACATTTGTCGTACGCTTATTATCAAGAAATAAAAACTACTAAATAATAATTTAATAATTTTGACCCGGAGAATTCAAAAAAAATTACCTCAAGGTCGTATCTAGGGGACGCCATATCGATTTGGCCACTAAAGACCAAATTTTTACTTTTCCCATACAAGTAAATTTTTGAAAATTAATTAAAAAAGACCGACCAACTAGGGCATCTCAGAAATTTGCTTGTGGCTTAATTCTGACCCGGAGAATCCAAAAAAAAATTACCTCAAGGTCGTATCTAGGGGACGCCATATCGATTTGGCCACTAAAGACCAAATTTTAACTTTTCCCATACAAGTAAATTTTTGAAAATTAATTAAAAAAGACCGACCAACTAGGGCATCTCAGAAATTTGCTTGTGGCTTAATTCTGACCCGGAGAATCCAAAAAAAAATTACCTCAAGGTCGTATCTCGGGGACGCCATATCGATTTGGCCACTAAAGACCAAATTTTAACTTTTCCCATACAAGTAAATTTTTGAAAATTAATTAAAAAAGACCGACCAACTAGGGCATCTCAGAAATTTGCTTGTGGCTTAATTCTGACCCGGAGAATCCAAAAAAAAATTACCTCAAGGTCGTATCTCGGGGACGCCATATCGATTTGGCCACTAAAGACCAAATTTTAACTTTTCCCATACAAGTAAATTTTTGAAAATTAATTAAAAAAGACCGACCAACTAGGGCATCTCAGAAATTTGCTTGTGGCTTAATTCTGACCCGGAGAATCCAAAAAAAAATTACCTCAAGGTCGTATCTCGGGGACGCCATATCGATTTGGCCACTAAAGACCAAATTTTAACTTTTCCCATACAAGTAAATTTTTGAAAATTAATTAAAAAAGACCGACCAACTAGGGCATCTCAGAAATTTGCTTGTGGCTTAATTCTGACCCGGAGAATCCAAAAAAAAATTACCTCAAGGTCGTATCTAGGGGACGCCATATCGATTTGGCCACTAAAGACCAAATTTTAACTTTTCCCATACAAGTAAATTTTTGAAAATTAATTAAAAAAGACCGACCAACTAGGGCATCTCAGAAATTTGCTTGTGGCTTAATTCTGACCCGGAGAATCCAAAAAAAAATTACCTCAAGGTCGTATCTAGGGGACGCCATATCGATTTGGCCACTAAAGACCAAATTTTAACTTTTCCCATACAAGTAAATTTTTGAAAATTAATTAAAAAAGACCGACCAACTAGGGCATCTCAGAAATTTGCTTGTGGCTTAATTCTGACCCGGAGAATCCAAAAAAAAATTACCTCAAGGTCGTATCTAGGGGACGCCATATCGATTTGGCCACTAAAGACCAAATTTTAACTTTTCCCATACAAGTAAATTTTTGAAAATTAATTAAAAAAGACCGACCAACTAGGGCATCTCAGAAATTTGCTTGTGGCTTAATTCTGACCCGGAGAATCCAAGAAAAGTACCTCAAGGTCGTATCTAGGGGACGTCATAGTCATTTTACCCCGTCTTCTGAAATTTTGCAGGGAAATCCTTTTTTTTTTTGTCATCCACTTTACTTTTTCACTTTTGTATTTCGCTCAGACTCAAAACTCAGACGCGGCAACCCCGGCGAAGATCCGACAACATGTCGTCGTTATAGTGTCGTCGTATTGTCGAAAAACAAAAAAATAATAATAAGGCAACTGTATTTGTCTCTCAAATTAGAAATTGATCTCAGCTGACGATTTCGATATGGAATATTTTCCAACTTATCGTGTTGGTTTCAAAATAATCGTGTCGACGTTTGACGTCATGTCGTTGCTGCGCCCAATGTGGTTTACACGTGACTGTAAATCAAAGAATTAAATTCCTATAATGTTGCATTAAATATTCAATTTTTCTCAATTCGTTGAATGCGAACATAATGGTCGAAATTGTACATAGAAACAACAAGAAAAGAATGATTTGTTCCCGAACATTCGATGAATAAAATGTTTTTTGTAAACGGTTACGATATTTTGACCAATAGATGTCACTTTTTTAACAAATATATAGAGAACTCGCTTAAGTAGAATGATATTCTTGTGGTTACGATCTTATTGTCTAATAGATGTCGCTGTAAATTATAAAAGGGTATAATAAAGAGCTTTTATGACAAGTAAAGAAAATAATTAAGCAATTCATCGATGAAGACAAATTTCTGAATTTCATTTTAATTTTATATTGTGTTAAGTAATATGATCATGGCATGAAATGTATACACAAAAACTGTATTGTGTTGGCGATGCGACAGCGACAATCTAATTCGAGAGACGACGACAAGCGTCAACTGTCATAATGCACCCTTTTCATTAATTTTTTTTTCCAAATTATGATTGTAAATTGCAATTTTTGCTTTTATATGTTTTTTTGATGTTTTGGTGTGTTATATGTTTTTGTTATTATGTTTTAAGGAAATTATTTTAAAAAAAATGTTTGTCGCTGCCGCATTCAAAAAATTTCACTTTTTAAGAAGAAGACGACAGATAACTCCGCCGCCATGTTGTTTTCATGTTAGTGTGTCGCTGCCGCATCGAATGTGTTTCCCACATGTTTCACTCCACTTTTTCAGAAATTTTATTAATATTAATTGTCGCGTCTTCTGAAATTTTGCAGGGAAATCCTTTTTTTTTTTGTCATCCACTTTACTTTTTCACTTTTGTATTTCGCTCAGACTCAAAACTCAGACGCGGCAACCCCGGCGAAGATCCGACAACATGTCGTCGTTATAGTGTCGTCGTATTGTCGAAAAACAAAAAAATAATAATAAGGCAACTGTATTTGTCTCTCAAATTAGAAATTGATCTCAGCTGACGATTTCGATATGGAATATTTTCCAACTTATCGTGTTGGTTTCAAAATAATCGTGTCGACGTTTGACGTCATGTCGTTGCTGCGCCTAATGTGGTTTACACGTGACTGTAAATCAAAGAATTAAATTCCTATAATGTTGCATTAAATATTCAATTTTTCTCAATTCGTTGAATGCGAACATAATGGTCGAAATTGTACATAGAAACAACAAGAAAAGAATGATTTGTTCCCGAACATTCGATGAATAAAAAAAATGTTTTTTGTATACGGTTACGATATTTTGACCAATAGATGTCACTTTTTTAACAAATATATAGAGAACTCGCATAAGTGGAATGATATTCTTGTGGTAAACTTATACTATTTAGCGAAGACACGAACCACTGAATTTTGCCGTGGTGAATTCAATTTCGTAATCACCACGTTTTAGGGGTTAACCACGATTCGGGGATCACCACGGTGGGCTATCTTCACTCCAGTGGTTCCTGTTGTTGGTGTTGTTGCTGTTGTTGCTGTTGTTAGTGAAGTTATTCCGATTGTTGTTGCTGAAGTTATTCCTGTTGTTGTTGCTGAAGTTGTTCCTGTTGTTGTTGCTGTTGGTTTTTTTGCATCGTTATCACACACACACTAACTTGTTGTCCTCGAAATATCTTCGAAGGACCTTTCGCTGGAATTCAAAAATATTACCCAATGAGTGTATTTCTTCGATTTGACCCACTGTATGAGTGTTTCTTCGATTTGACCCATTGTAAACGAGAAATGCATGGATCGCTTTGTGAATTTATCGCCCATTTGCCCCACTGTATCGCGACTATTTATCGCCCCAGACGTCGTCCGCATGGGGCGACTTTATTTCACGCTATTTGTCGTCGTCGAAGTCATTGTTGTTGGCGTTGTTGTTGTCGTTGCCGTTCTCGTTGTCGTCGTCGTTTTAGTCGTGGTTGTCGTCATCGTCTCTGTCGACGGGAGCATTAAAGCCACGGCACGACTCGACCTGACCCGATTTAGCGCGGAGCACGAGACACGTTGGCGCCACTTCGGATGCACCTGGGGCCAGGACTCGAGTCGCGTCGCCCCCCTCGTCGCGTGTTTAGGAATTTCACCAAGTGGATCGGCAGGAAGTGGTGGAAGAGGTCGTGGAGAGGCGGAGATGATGGAGGCCGAGGTGGAAGAGACTGGAGTCTGGGGCGAAAGAGACGGTGGAGCCTCAGGTGGAAGAGACGAAGGACTCCGAGGTGGAGGTGACGATGGAGTCCGAGGCGGAGGTGACGATGGAGCCAGAGGTGGAGGTGACGATGGAGCCTGAGGTGGAAGAGACGATGGAGAGGACCTCGAGGCATAAGAATCAAGGGAACTCGAGACGAAAACGCGCTGCAGCCTGAGGCGGAAACTCGGGGCAGTGCGAGATGGAAACTCGCTGGAGCCCGTGGTGGAACCTCGTTGGACCCCGAGGCGGAGGAGATTCGTTGGAGCACGAGACAACAAAAAGCGGGCGGCCGACGAGGAAGCAACATAAATTCGTCGGATGCAATTACGTCCGCAGCAGCAACGGCGTCGACAGCGAACGACTGCGAAGGACGATGAACGAGGGCGAGGGCGAGGGCGAGGGATGGCGAACGAGAGGACGAGGGATGGCGAATGAGGGCGTGAGACAACGAACGAGGGGAGAGACGATGAACGAGGGCGCGGGACGGTGAACGAGACTTGGAACGATTGCGACTACGTGGCATGCAAATCTAATAACGCATACGTATGCAGCTGCTCACGCCGACAGCCGCCGTCGCCTCTGGTCCTGTCCGACAAGGAGCGCGGAGTTCACGCCGTCCTCCGAAACCCGCCGAACTCTAGTTCCAACACCTCCAGCTCCACTGGCCCCAACTGCATCGTCTCCACCTCCATCGTCTCCACCTCCATCGCCTCCACCTCCATCCGCGTGTTCATTGAGCATCTGAGCGAGGACGACCGCGTGTGCGGGTGTGTTAGTGTTAGTGTGAGTTCGATTGCAACTGCGAGCGTGTGTTAAACAAATGTTTCCAGCAGTGAGTGGGTGAAGGGGTGGAGGATGGTGGATAGAGGTGAGTGGGATGATGAGAGTGGTGCAATTGAACTTCCGGCGCCTCCTCGACCCAGTCGTCAAGACAAATGTTCACGTGCGCATCTGTGTGTGTGTGTGTGTGAATAAGTGGAGTACTCAAGGAGCTCCGTGGGGTCTAATAAGCACGAGCGGAAATTTTATTATTGAAATTTGGAAAATTGATTCCCCTCCATCGCCCCTCACCACTGCCATGAACTCCATCTACCCATCTTCTTCAATCCACCCAACTATCATCGGAACTCGGACGCGCGTGGAATTCTCTAAGAATTCGCTAATATTTTTCACATTTCTCGATGATAGTGCGCGGAAGTCGTCCGCTTATCGGAGCCGCGGCGACCCCTCGAGCTCTGGGTCATCTCTCGAGGCGATAACGTGTGTCTTCACGGAGAGGGTGCGGGAGGGAGGGAGATAGTGAGAGCAAGGGACAGAAATAGAGAGAGCAACCACGAGATAGCGCGTGTTTGTGTTTGCCGAGGATCGAACTATCTTCGGCCACTATCGCCCTGCCTCCGGGAAGGGGTTCGTTCGGGTTTCGGCGACGATCACCATTCGGTCAAGCGATCGCCCGGATCTCGGCAGCTGCTGGATGTGAAGAGAATCCCTTCGAGAGATACGGAGTGTGTGTTCTCTCTCTCCATTCCAGAGATAAGGAGTTCGTTCTCTCACGGCACGAGATAAGGAGATCGTTCTCTCCACCGTCCTCGCATTTGCCTCACTCTCTCTCATCGCTTATCACTGGATGCATATGGATGGGATTGATGTATGGATGGATGGATAGAATGGGATGGAGTGAACCATCCTCTGCTTCTCAGCTCTCGGTCGGTGGTCGTTGCCAATCGGCGCTGTAATCTCTCGCCTATTGATGTTTCCGATGAAGGAGAAACATGGAGAATGGGAGGAAGGGAACGATGAAGGGAAGAGGAGAGCGATGGGGGGAGGAGGAGACCTATGAGGGGAGGAGGAGAACGATGAAGGGAAGAGGAGAGCGAGAAAGATGGGAGAAGAGCGAGAAAGCCAAGGTCGAGGGGGAAAGAGAACGATGAAGCCTGGAGATCATCGGGACTCAATGTGAACTGCTATCGACAGCAGTAGATGGTGGAGAGTGAGACAGGGAGTGAATGCAGTGGGAGGGAGTGAGAACGATGGAAGAGATTGAGGGCGATCACTCCCTCTCAGGGTGATGAGAGGGAGTGATGGTGGAAGGATGAAGTTTGGGTGGAGGTAGGAGACTGAGATTCCAAATCGAAATTGAATTTTGAATGCGACGTCAGACGTGAACGTGAATCGCACGCGTCGTCGCCGTCGTCGTCGTTGTCACTGCGCGTTCCGGACGTCGTCGCGTGGAATCAAGTGGAAATCAAATTGATTCGAGGAGTGAAAAAAAGGAAAATAAATATTAAAATCGAAGCGAATAAAAACAAACAAAAAAAAGCAGACAAAACGAATGTATTCACTATCAACAGTAGGAAAAGCAAAGAGAGGAGTGAACAACAACAACAACAAATCGAACAACAACTCGAACAACAATAAAGAAACGAACAGAAACAACCAATCAAACAAAAACAATAACTCGAACAATAACAATAAATAAAACAACAGCAATAAATCAAAAAATAACAATAACACGAATAACAACAGCAACAACTAATAGAACAACAACAAAGTGAATAGCAACAAGAAATCGAACATCATCAAAAAATAGAACAAAAAAAAAAAGAAAACAAATCGAAAAACAACCACAAATAGAACCCAAAGGTTTGAGACACAATCGATTTACAACAAGAAATAAAACAAAAACAATAACAAATTGAATAACAACAACAACAAATTGAACAACAAATTGAACAACAACAACAACAAATTGAACAACAACATCAAATCGAAAAACAAAATAAAATCGAAATCGAAAATAAATCAATCACAACAAATCGAACGAACACAAAAAACAACGAACAACTAACCGAACAATAATAACAAATAACACAACAGCAACAAATCGACCAACAACAGCAACAAATTGAACTACAACAAATCGTACAACAACAACAAATCGAATAGCAACACCAACAATTCGAATAACAACAACAAAACGAACAAACAAACAAACATTCTTCCAATAGCAATCGTGTTCAACAATAACAACAAGTGGTATGAAAGTGTTTTTCGAGCAAAAAATGAAAGAACGCGGAAACAGGACTTCACACACACACACACACTCACACTCAGGCAATCACACTCAGGCAATCACACACAAACAATCACACACAAACAATCACACACAAACAATCGCACTCACACTCAGACAGATATAAATTCAAACATCACACTCTCACACCCACAACCACCCATAATCACACTCGAACTCACACTCGCTCAGAAGACAGGAAGTGATGCGGTGGGCCACATCAAGAGTCGCTGACGGTCTGTCTGCCTATCTATCTCTCTCTCCGTCAGTCTCTGTCTATCTCTCTCTTTCGGTCCGTCAGTGTGGCGCTGTGGTAGTGCTTTATCTGTGTGTGTGTGCGTGTGAGATTCTGATTGTGGCTGTGTGTGTGTGCGGATGTCAGTGATCAAAGCGGAGCGAAGCAAAACGAAGAAATTAATTTAAATTGATTTCGTAATTGTTCAGTCGTGTTCAAAGGCATCCATCCATCCCTCAACGTCGCCGTCGTCGTCATCGTCGTCGTCGTGTCCCACGTCCTGCGAGGGTCCCCTCGGTCCCTCTGAACTCCCCACAGGTCCTCCACGACCACCCCTCGATCCCACCCCCTCTGCTCAAGTCGAAAGTATAATCGATGCATCTCCATTTCCATCTCCGTCTGCGTCAAAATTCAAATATTTGTGGTCGCACTCGGATGGACGGACGGACGGATGACGATAACGACAACGACAGCGAGAGACGACCGATGTTTGAGCTGCGAATCTCGGCGCTCAAGCGTCAACCGGAAACGGAAACTCATCGCGCGCCATCGCCATCGTTCGGTTGTCGCCCGTTTGTAATCTGCGTCGTGTCGGCGGGCGGGCGGGCCCGAGGGAATTAATTAGTTTCGTCTTCCTCTCGAATCCTCAAAACAACCCTCACCCTCCCTCATCATCATCCTCTCTCCTTCATCCTCATTGGCTTATCCCTGTTTTCGTTGTTGTTGTTGTTGTTCCAGCACGACCATCGCCAAGGATAACGAGGACCTTGGATTTATTGGCCCCGCGATAATGCCCTGCACGGACCCCGTGCCCACGACGCGCTGAGACTTGCACGAAACACGCCCCTTGGACTGGTATAAATAAATCATGCCAGCAGCAATTTCCACGGGCATCGCGCTGACGATCGCCCTCTGCCTCCTGACGACGACCCCCCTGGCCTGGGGCGCACGAAAGAGTGAGTACCGAGTAATTGTAATGAGAAATCAAACGATCTCATGTCTTTTTCCCATGAAGATCCCCTGAAGGACCCCAAGATCTGCGGCCGCCCCCAGTGCGACGCGAGCGCCAACAAGTTCGGCTACGCCGAGAACATCTACAAGTACGACTACACCGTGGCCCTGCGCACCGAATTCTCCGGCACCGGGTCGAACGTGTCCGATCTGCATGTGCGCGCCAGCCTCGACCTGTTCTTCCCGAAGCCCTGCGAGGGCTTCCTGCGCATCAACGACGTCCGGCTGTGGGATGTCGAACCGGCCGCCGAGAAGGAGACGTCGAGCGACTCCAGTCAATCGGACAACGACGGCGACGTCTACGACTACTACAACGACAACACGGCCTCCGAGGAGGTGGAGGAGCAGCCCGCCTACGACCCGTCGCTGGAGAACCTCCATCCGAAGAGCGGCGAACTCGCGACCGATCTGAAGCGGCATCTGCTGCGCTTCGCCTTCCACGACGGCCTCATCTCGGAGGTCTGCCCCAGCGCCGAGGAATCGGCCTGGGTGCTCAACTTCAAGAAGGGCATCCTGTCGGCGCTGCAGAACACGATGATGCGCTTCGATGTCGACTTCAACACGACCGAGACGGACGTGGCCGGCACCTGCAATGTCGCCTACTCGCTGGAGGGCACCGACACCGTGTTCGTCACGATCCGGAAGGTGAAGGACGTCGCCTCGTGCCGCAATCGATACTCGACGCACTCGGTGCTGCAGACGACGCCGTACACGTTCCGCGACGACAAGACCATCTGGCCGATCCTCAACTCGGAGAGCTATTGTAATGTAAGTTTGTAGAAGTTCCTAAATCCCTGAATCATCTTCATGATCAATGATCTTCCGCTGAATGATTCTCCTCTAAATCAATTATCCTCCTTTTTATCAATGTTCGTGTTCTTGATTCATTTTATCGCCCTTAATACCTAATTCTCCTCATAATAATCCTCGTCTTCATGATCAATGATGCTCCTTTTAATATTTGAGCCTTAACTAAATCCACGATCCTCCTTGTTATTTCTGATCCTCCTCATAATCAATGATCCTCCGTTTGATCATCACTGATTCTCCTTATGATTTTCCTTTCTCCTTTTCCTTTTTTCCCGTCTTATTAAATGATCCTGTAATGATCATGATCCTCTAGTAATGATCTTAATCAATGATCGTCCTATTATTACATGATCTTAATCAATCAGTGATCAGTGATCTTCCCCTTGATCAATGATCATCCTCTTAATCTTTGATCCTCCTCTCTTTTCTTAATCAATGATCCTTCTTTTAATGTTTGATCCTTATCTTAATCCACGATCCTCCATTTTATTTCTATTTCTCCTCATAATTAATGATCCTCCTATTAATCAATGGTCAACCTAATCAATGAATCCTCCTTTCATTCAATGATCCTTTTATTACTACATGATCTTCCTCTAAATCAATGATCCTTTTATTAATCAATTATCCTTCGCTTGATCAATGATCTTTCCCTTATTCAATAATTCCCCTCTGAATCCCAGATCCTCCTTCTAAATCAACGTTCCACCTCTTAATCATCTGATCCTCCTCCCTTCCCCAGATGACCATCGACAACAATCTGTACCGCGAGATCAGTTGCCTGGAGCGCCACCAGCTGATCCCGTTCTCCAACAGCAGCACCGGAGCCGTGACCACGTCGCACTCCCGCCTGATCATGCGCGGTGAGGAGCCCTACAGCAGCGGCGAATTCTTGGCCGACAGTGAGTCAACAAGTTGAGTCCTTTGTCCTGGACTTTATCTTATCAATTTCTTTATTTAAGACAACGACCTGATCGACCGCCGCTCGTCGCTCATCTTCGACCACACGCCCGCGGTGAAACCAACCCACGGTGAGATCAAGGCGTCGCGGGAGCTGCTGAAGGACATGTGCGCCGTCGGTTTCCCCAACATTCAGCGCGAATTCATCGACGTGTTCACGACCTTCCTGCAGACGACGAAGAGTTTGGACTACAAGGCGCTCAGTCAACTGTTGGCCCGTTCGGCCGGCATCTGCGAAAACGGAAAGTAAGTCTTTGAAACTGATCAGTGGATTCCACGACTTGCTACAGAGTGTTGGCTCGAACTATCATCGAGCGATGATAGGCGAGATGCAGCCCCACCTTTGGCCCCCTTATCGCAGTTCGACTCTGAACTCAAGTTCCCTTGATGTCATGCGGACCTTATCGCGAATAGTTCGCTCACCTCATCTCGGCTTTTCTTCTCTTTGGCAGGAACCACGTTCTGGAGTCGCTGCCGTACATCGGCAGCACCGCCTCCTACCAGCTGATGCGCGACCAGATCGTGGCCAACGCCATCCCCAAGGCGCTGGCCCACAACTGGATGACCTCGCTGTCGTTCATCCAGCGCCCGGACGAGGAGACTCTCGAGACGTTCTACTCGATCCTCGAGTTCGCCCGCAAGAAGGTCGATCCCGAGTACACTCTGGGAGCCTCGGCCGTCATCCACAGCTTCTGCAAGCACCATCCCGACTGCGCGACGAATTTGCGCGTTCAACGCATCACGAACCTCCTCGAGACGGAGTTCCTCAGCCTGTTCAACATGTATCGGGGCGAGCGGAGGACACGCGAGCGCATGATCGTCATCCTGAAGGGTCTGGGGAACATCGGCGTCATCTCGGAGGCGTTCGCCGAGCAGCTGCAGGAGCTGATCGTCGAGGACGTGGCGCCCGTGGTCGTCCGGCTGCAGGCCGTGCTCACGTTCCGACGCGTCGACTGCCTCCGCTATCGGCCGTTCTTCCTCGAGACCTACGGCAACTTCAGCGCCAACTCGGAGATTCGCATCTACAGCTACCTGCAGGCGATGCGCTGTCCCGACTATCGCTCGGTGGCGGTCGTGAAGGCGGTGCTCGAGCGCGAGGAGGTCAACCAGGTCGGCTCGTACGTGTGGTCGCACCTGAAGAACCTGGCCAAGTCCTCGTCGCCGGTGCGCATCGAGGCCCAGGGCCTCCTCCTCAACGACGACCTCTCCGACAAGTTCAAGCTCGACATCCGCAAGTTCTCGCGCAACTACGATCACAGCGTCTTCTTCGACGAGTATAATTTTGGTAAGCTCTTTCTCTTTCTGTCCATGGCGCTCATGTCTCACTCTGTCTCTCTCTCTCTCTTTTTAGGCTCCACCACGGACATGAACCTGATCTTCGGCACTGATTCCTATCTGCCGCGCATCGCGAGTCTCAACTTCACGGCCGACCTCTTCGGGCAATCGGTGAATTTCTTCGAGTTCTCGGCCCGCGCCGAGGGCTTCGAGCAGTTGGCCGCCTCCGTGTTCGGGCCGAAGGGGCCGCTGAACCGCGAAGTCTTCCGCAAGAAGCTGTCCTTCCTCAACCGCTGGCTGGGCAACGAGAGCTCCGAGGATGACGGTAGGAACTTTTTTTAAAAAAATCCTTAAAAAGTTTAAAAATGAAATAATAACAAATATTTTCTGATCGATATTTTCAATATATCATCGAATTATTTTCGATTAATATACGATCGATATTTTTCGGATATATTTTTTTAAAATTTAGATATATTGTTTGATCAATTTTTCATCGATTTCTTACGATCAGATTTTTTGATAACATTTTTTCAATAAAATCCAACCAAAAATAATAAAAAAAAAAAACAAAAATATTGCAAAATTGATAAAAAAAACCTTTTCGAAAAATCGATTAAAATTAGAAAAAGACAAAATAGATCGAAGCATCTTTGATCACAAATTAAATTAAAAAATATCGGTCAAAAATAAATAAATTTAAAATAAATAAATAGATAAAAATCCGGCACGAAAAAATATTGATTAAAATTTGATAGAAAATGTAATTTAAAAAATTCTCGAAAAAACTGATCACAATTTAAAAAAAAATATCTATCAGTAAATAATTTATAAAAAGTGATTTTTATCATACAAATCATAACATTAAAAATCACTCCAGATGTTCGAGCGTTTATTAAACAATTGCACTAAAAAGTATAAGTTTGGAAACATTAAAATTATTTTCGACCCCAGACTTTTTCTCCTCCCTCTGGTTACTTCAACTCACTCGTTTTTCCACTCTCTCTCTCTCTCTCTCCGTCCCTCAGACACCCTGGAGAACCTGCTGAACATCGACGGGCTGCGCCTGAAGCGCGGCGCCCAGGGCGAGCGCGAGGACGATCTGGACCTCGAGGACGACTACGACTTCGAGACGGAGCTGGGCCGCTCCAAGCGCTCGACCGGCGGCAACCCCGAGTCGCGCAAGGAGTCGATGCAGCGCAGCATCGACGACCTCGGCTACAAGCTGCGCTACGACTACAACGAGCCGCGCGCCCAGGTCGGCTTCCGGATCTTCGGCAACGACCTGCGCTACTACTCGATGGAGGGCATGCTCGAGGTGATGGCGCTGGCCAAGGAGTTCGACCCCTTCCACCAGGCGGCCAAGATCCTCTCCGGCAAGGAGGTCACCTACACCAAGTCGCGCGTCTTCCTCGACGCCTCCTACAACGTGCCGCTGGGCATCGGGCTGCCGCTGTCGATCCACACGTTCGGCGCCTCCTCCGTTGATCTGCGCCTCTCGGGCAGCCTCGATCGGCTGGAGCCGGCCTCCGACTGGCACTTCGACGTCGAGGGCCGCTTCAAGCCCTCCGTCTCGGTGGACGTGATCACCTCGATGCAGGCGGACCTCTTCTACGCGCTCTCCGGGATCCGGGTCAAGAGCAACCTCTACTCGAACTCCGAGGTCGAGGCGAGGCTGAAGGTGCGCGGCCGCAACCTCGTCTCGTTCACGTTCAACCTGCCGCAGGCGAAGAACGAGATCTTCAGCGCCCGCTCCGAGCTGCTCGTGATGAGGGGCGAGCAGGAGCTGCCGCAGGAGGGCATCGAGCGGCGCCGATCGAACTCGACCTGCACGTGGCCGGTGCTCGACGCGGCCGTCGGCCTCCAGATGTGCTCCTACTTCAGCGTGCCCGACCTGAGCAACTCCTCGGACGTCGTCTACCCGGGCCTTCTGCTCAGCGGGCCTCTCAACTTCAGCGTGGTGCTGACCAAGTCCGACCCGACGGCCAAGAACTTCGTGTTCGAGTACAAGTGGGACCAGGAGGGCAACGACACCGACTGGTCGTTCGTCTTCCACACGCCCGGCTCGGCGGTGAAGCGCCTGCTGGTGGCCAACGTGACCACCGAGGTGGACGCCTTCAACGCGTCGGTGTCGTTCGTGAACGGGCGGACGAAGGCGGCGGCCGGGTGTCGCTACAGCGGGCACCCGGACAACCGGCGGCTGGACCTGTTCCTCGACACGAACGGCAACCGCAGCCTCGACCTGAACATGGAGCTGCAGCGCTGGCAGGACCGCACCGCCTGGATCTACAAGCCGAAGATGCTGCTGGCCGTGAACGGGGCGAACGTGACGGGGTTGGTGGGCACGATCCGGATCAACGAGAAGAACGGCATCACGCAGAACGACGTCGAGATCTCGTTCGAGACGAAGAAGCTGCAGGCGCTCATCCGCGGCAACATCGTCCAGAGCGAGGTGACGACCTCGACCAACATGACCGTCAACTACAGGGTGAGTTTGACCTTCGTTTTTCGATTTCATTCACATTCTCATTCATTCATTCATTCATTCATTCTCCTCCCACTCGCAGTTCCAGGCCAACAAGATCGAGACGATCAACTTCGAGGGACGGCTGGTGAACACCGGCGACAAGTCGAAGACCGAGTACCGGGGGAACGTGAAGCTGCGCACCTCGGCCTACCCGAAGCTGAACTTCGCGACGAACGCCACCTGGCTGACGCTGCAGGGCCACACCGAGGGCCTGGTGACCTACAACAATGCGCCCGACTTCGTCGACCCCGCCTACACGAGCTCCGTGCGCGTCGTCTTCGCTCGCGCCTACTCCGACGATCAGGTGTGGGAGGGTTCGCGCACGCGCGCCAGCTTCGAGCTGAAGGTCCCACGCTCCAAGGTCGACTTCCGCATCCTGGTCAAGTGAGTTGAGCCTGTGTTTAGTACATGAACCGAACTGATCTCTGTTGTTTCTGCAGGCACGAGGAGCGCAGCAAGAACGGCACCGAGCACAACGTCATCGTCGGCATCCGGTACGCCTCGGACAAGGAGGCCACCGGCCTCTTCTCCGTCCACCTGCCGCGACGCAGCCTGATGGCCGTCGACGCCTACATGAACGTGACCATCCCCGAGTTCAACTCGTGCACGGCACGCCTGCGGCTGAACGAGAAGGCGGCCAAGGACTACTTGGTAGGTTGGATGAAACATCGAATGTTGGTTAAAAACACAGATTTTCGTTATCCCTCCAGGTTAATTTGAACGGCACCTGGTTCACGGGCCACTCGATCGCCATCAAGGGCAACTACAAGGACAAGAGCTCGCGCGTCCAATCGCTGCATCACCTGAAGTTGATCGTCGAAAGTCCCTCGTTCGAGGCCACCACGTTGAATGTGGTCTATCGCCGCAACCAGCTGCTGGTCTTCGCCGACGTGCAGGGCAAGTACGGCAAGGATCCGTATGGCCTGACCGTGCAATACGCCTCCAATGCGGACAATCGGAACACAAATGCCGAGATCAGACTGAAGATCAAGGACAAGGACTATTGGCTGAACGCGAAGCTGCTGTCGGAGCAGCCGAAGCTGCTGCAGGTCGAGATCCACATGGACAAGTGAGTGGTTTGAGAGATTTTTATGTATCTACTATGTTGTTTAGGAGGAGTTGCTTTTGTTTTTTAGTTCTGAACAATTTTATTTTATTTAAATTGTTTTGGTTTTAAAATTTTATTTTTATTGTTTTTAATATTTTGTCATTAACACTGGAGCGAAAAATTGGTTTGGAAAACTTGATACAAAAAAATATTTTATATTTTTTTCTAAATTATTTTATTTTTCCGCTAAATGTCGACATTGTTGAGATTATATTTTTAGAAAAATTTGAGATCGATATTTTTCTATATATCTACTTTTGTTGAAAAGTTTAAAAAAAATTTGGTTAAATACATTTTTTTTTGGGATATATTTTGGATAAATATTGAACAAACAAATTTTTTTATATTAATTTTATAATATTTTTTGGGACAATTGTAAATAAATAAATACTTTGAAAATCAATTTTTAAAGCATCGAAAAAAAAAATTATTTGGATACATTTTAGATCGATTTGTTTTTCGGATAATTTTTAAAAAAATATTTAGAAAATACATTTTTTGGTATTGAAAAATAATTTTAATTAGAATTAATAATTCGATTGTATTCAGAAAAAAATAATACTCTGTGTGTTAGAAAAACGTATAACAAAAAATAGCAAAATATCTAAAAATATCGATAAAACATTTATAAATAATTGATAAGATTTATCGATAAAACATTCATTTATCGAAGAAACATCGATTAAAATATATTTGATAACATTTATCGAAGAAAATGTCGACAAAAAAAAATTATATTTTTCAAAAAGCTATATAAATAATTATTCGAAATAATCTATTAAAAAATATCGATAAAATCTGATTGAAAAATAATAAAAAATATTTCCCTTCTCGCAGGCTGCGCGACGTCCACCTGAAGATCGGCATGTTGACGCTGCCGAGCCGGAAGGAGCTCTCGCTGGAGCTGAAGTGGGACGCGAACCGCGACCCCTCGCAACGCCTCGGCCTCCTGGCCGAGTACAACAACCCCGGTCACAAGCGCTACGACGCCAACGTGATGATCACCTACCCCGATCGCACGATCAGCTGCGGCTTCGACGCCTTCACCGGCGGCCCCAAGTACTACGGCTCGGCGCGCGCCTCGTGGAGCGTCAGCGAGATGATCGTGTTCACGTACGATGCGGGCATCATGCCCGGCCAGAACCTGCACAACTGGGTGAGCGCCGAGCTGACGACGCCCTTCGAGGGCTGGCGCAAGAACAGCCTCCGGGCCGGACTCTACAACGTGGCCAACCTGGTGCTGGCCAACTCGTCGCTGCTGTGGGCCGACAACCAGGTGCTGCAGCTGGGCTACAAGAGCGACTACGAGCTCGCCGACCCGCTGGTCAGGTTCGACGTGCGCCTGGGCATCAACAGCACGATCAAGGACATCCCCACGATCAGCGTGCAGCTGAAGCACTGGCAGGACATGCGCAAGTTCGACACCGAGCTCGACCTGCGCTACAGCGGAATGAACGACACGACCCTCAACGTCTACAGCGTCCGGTCGAACTGGGAGCTGGCGCAGAGCCATCGCTTCCGGAACGTCTCGGGCACGGTGCTGATGCTCAGCCCCTTCGAGGGCTACCGCAAGGGCGGGCTGGCGGCCAGGTTCAGCCTGAGCGACAAGCGCGAGGTGCGCGGCGCCGCCTCGCTGAACTTCGACATCCGCGAGTTCACGCTCGCCATGGACGGCTACGTGAAGAAGTTCACCGACAACATGCTCACGATCAACATCACGACGCCGCTCGAGAAGTTCCGCACGATCCACGGCCGCTTCGGCCTGAACGAGAGGAAGCGGCACGCGGTGGCCGAGGTGCGCGCGCCCACCGCCGCCCTGGGCGTCGAGGCGCTCTGCGACATCCGCTCGCTGTTGAGTTTCGACGTGAAGCTGAGCGTGGCGACGCCGATCGAGAGCTTCCAGCAGGCGGCGCTCTTCGCCAAGGTCAAGGCGGACACGGTCGACCTGCGCGGCATGTGGAACAACGCGACGCTGGGCTTCACCGGCGTCTGGCGCATGCTGAACACGACCGACTTCGAGTACTCCTATCGGGTGTTCACGCCGCTGCACGGGTTCGAGGAGAACGGCTTCGTTGCGAAGTTCGTGAAGCGCGACGAGTTCATCCTCGAGCTGCACGGCAAGCTGGCCCACTATCGGCTCGGCGTCAAGATCAACGGCCACCCGAAGTCGGAGCTGCTGCAGCAGCTGGGCGGCAACAAGGTCGAGCTGGAGGTCTTGTACGACGAGGACTTCCAGCCGCCGCCGATGGAGGAGAGCGAGGACTACGACATGGACGCGATCGACTACGAGGAGTTCTTCTCCTACTTCGTCGAGTTCGAGCTGGACACGCTGGTGTGGCCGACCATCGAGGGCGTCGTCGACGTGCAGGAGGTGATGGACTTCTATCTGATCGTCGGCAACGTCCAGCTGCCGCAGGGTCGCGTCGACCTCAAGGACCGCCTGCACTTCCCCGACTACATCAACGTCCTGAACGTGCTCAACCTGAACACGCCGTTCGCCTCGGCCAAGGAGGTCAAGTCGATCGTCGAGTACCACATCGATCTGCACTACAACTACTTCTTCGAGAAGGTCCAGGTGGTCGTCGGCAACGGCGTCGACGCCCCGACCGACGTCGGCTTCGAGCTGAACTACACGAAGGTGGTGGACACGCTGAAGCCGCGCCAACACGACGTCATGCTCAAGGTGAAGACGCCGTTCGAGCTGCTCCACGAGATCCTGGTCGAGGGCCGGCTCGAGCTCGAGGAGAACATGTACAAGGGCAACATCTCGTCGACGACGCCCAACACGTACCTCTCGCTGGCCGCCTCCGTTGAGGTGGGTTCCACACTTTCAATCGATCTCTTCAATCGATTCTAATCTACCTTATTGTTCTGATTACAGACCGAGGAGAACTTCCTGGAGACCTCGGTGGGCATCCAGCTGAACACGAACGTGATCCCGCACTACGGCTGCAAGGCCTACTTCAAGAAGGACTTCTCCGAGGTGGACAACTACGTGGACATCCACTTCGAGGTGGCCGACAATGGCACCGTGAACAAGGTGGGGAATCCCCATTGATTTCTTTGGATTCACTATAATAATATTCTTCCTATGTTAGCTCCAAATCAACTCGCGCTGGCACAAGGACGCCCTGAGTCTGGTGAACGCCTACGGCAATGTCCAGACCACGATGCTCCCCCTCAAGATGGCCGAGAGCAGCATCCTCGTGACGAAGGGCCCGAATCCCACGCTCAACTTCGACATGGCGCTCGTCAGTCGCGCCGGCCAGCGCATCGAGTACGGGACGCGCGCGAGCAAGAAGAAGGACATCTTCAACGTGGAGATCTGGACGCCGATGGCGCAGTTCCGGAACATCTCGATGCACGGATCGTTGACGCGGTCGACGAAGAATCCCAAGGAGTACGCGGTGGCCGGCCAGCTGTATCGGAACCTGGCCACCTACGACATCCACGGCCTAGTCACCATGGCCGACTACTATCCGGCGGAAACGCGCCTGAGGCTGCAGCCGAAGAGCGGCGGCCGCGATGGCATCATCGAGCTGAGCATCTCGGAGCCGGACGGCGGCCAGAAGGGACTCGACCTGCGCTTCAGCGCCATCGAGGACGGGAAGATGTGCCAGATCGCCGGTGGTTACGCGGTGAGTGAGAAGACCGGGCTCGACTTCTCGGTGCTCGTGCAGTCGACGGAGCCCGAGATCGGGCGCATCAACGTCAACGGCAAGCTGCGGCCGGAGAGCAAGAGTCGCGTCGTCTTCGAGCTGGGGCTGGAGACGCCGTGGCGCCAGCTGGGCATCGACTCGGTGCGCCTGCGCTCCGACGTCGACGTGCGGCGCGATGGGGGACGCGTCGAGGGCGGCTACCGCATCGGCGAGACGGTGGGGCGGGCGAGCTGCAGCTGGGCGTGGGTGTTGGCGCAGGACATGCGGCTGACGCTCGAGAGCTACCTGGAGCGGCCGAGCGCGAGTCCGCGAATCGTGTACGCCGGAGCTCGCTATCTGAATCCGAACAAGAGCTTCCAGCGGCTGCAGACGGGCGCCAAGCTGAACGTCGACTCGAAGTGGAACCTCGAGGTGAACGGCTCGCTGAACTATCGCTCGACCGATGACTTCCAGTTCGGCGTGGTCACGCAGCTGCCGGCGCCGGTGGGCGACGTCCATCACATCGGGGCGCGGTATCGCGGCAACCTGATGAGCAAGAGCGACCAGCCGAACGTGTTCTTCGAGGGCAAGTACGAGGCGGAGGCGGCCAGGAAGCGCTTCCTCAGCCGCGTCTCCTACCGCAACGTGACCGACCTGCAGGGCATGGGCCGCGTCGAGTGGGGCCACCTCGAGGATCTGTCCGTGATCGAGGGCGACTTCCAGATGCTGCGCAAGCCCGAGGTGAGGCGCGAGTTCTACGCGAAGCTGATCACGCCGCGCTTCAAGAACGAGGACACCTTCTTCCTCAGCGGCAACTACGACCTCAGCAAGGACGAGTACCACAACCTGGTGTAAGTTTCATATAATTAGAATATCATACCTTAAATCTAGTATATTACACAAAACTGAACCTAGTGGAAATAGCAATCAGAATTAGGAATTATTTCGTGTTTCATGAATTTTAGGATAAAAATCAATTTATTATTTTTAGTATATAAAACATTACATTATTTTTAAGATCGAAAACACTTCCTTATTTCGCGATCAATTAATTTCCGATTAAATTTAAAAATAAGTTCCTATTTGATATAATTTCGACCAATATATCGGATTGAAAAAAAATGATAAAAATCTGATCGAAATTATAACGATCACAGTTTGATCGCTATATTCGCAATTATAACGATCAAAATATGATATATTTATTCGTAATTTTAGAATAAAAATTAGGATGATTGATTGATAATTTCGATCTTCAAAACAAACAAAAAAATGATCGATATATCTGATTAAAAAAAAGAACTATCGATATCTATACTAATATATAAAAGAAGAAAGTTGTATGTTCGACTACAAAAATCAGCTAAACCGCTGAGAATGTTTCCATTTTTATATTTTTACTGGTTAGCAACCATATCAGAATAGGGCATGGGCTATATAAATTTAACATTAACCATTGAGGGATTTAATTAATATTAAAAGAGAGTTTTCCATACAAAATTCTCTCTCTCATATTTCGTTGTCATGGTTTTTTGTTGTTATTTTTTGTTTGAGAAAAAATTCCATTTCATGTTCTCTCTCGGTCAAATTCAATGTCAACTCGAATACTCTACTAATTTAATTTAATTCGTGACGACCTCTAAATTTTCGAAAATTTCAAAATTCAGCAACTTTTCATGGAAACCTTAAATCCTTAATATCTCCGTCCATACGCGTTATTTCGCGAAAAGGACGTTAATTCGTGACGACCTCTAATTTTTCGAAAATTTCATAATTAAGTCAAATTTTCATGGAAACCTTAAATCCTTAATATCTCCGTCCATACGCGTTATTTCGCGAAAAGGACGATAATTCGTGACGAACTCTAATTTTTCAAAAATTTCATAATTAAGTCAAATTTTCATGGAAACCTTAAATCCTTCATATCTCCGTTAATACACGTTATTTCGCGAAAAGGACGTTAATACGTGACGACCTCTAAATTTTCGAAAATTTCATAATTCAGCAATTTTTCATGGAAACCTTAAATCCTTCATATCTCCGTTAATACGCGTTATTTCGCGAAAAGGACGTTAATTCGTGACGACCTCTAATTTTTCGAAAATTTCATAATTAAGTCAAATTTTCATGGAAACCTTAAAACGTTTAAGTTTTCGTTTTTGTCGCTGAACCATATCCCTGATGAAATATCAAATTAAATGAATGACAACTAAGAATTTAACAACAAAATAAATAAATGCTGTGCTTTTGCTCATTTTGCGAGTGTTGTTCTCAGTATTCAACTACTCCGATGTCCTTAAACCTGCTGCTAAACTCGAACTATTATTTATTAATATGATTATTATTATTGGAAAAAAATACCCATGTTATTCTGTTTAAGGGGCCTTAAGTAAATAAATTTAAATTGGTTTTTTCATTAGATATATACGATTTAAAAAAAAAAAAGCATTGATTCGAAAGTAATAATAATGTGATATTAATAAAATTGTGATTGAAAAAATGTGATTGTGATTGAAAAAATAACGAAAAAAATCGATCGAAATCGAAATTATACCCATCAAAATTGAACAGAAAATAACGATCACTGATAGATTTTTAACTCTCGATCGTGTCGAACCGAACTGATTTTCATAATAATCTATCTATAGTTAGTACTAAAGCAATCGAAATAATATCCACCAACCACCAGCAAAACATTGAAGTAAAAAATAACGATCCCTTTTGATTTGAAACTCTCGATCGATCGTGATTTTTACTATTAAATCCCTAATTAATACTAATTCGTTGATCTCCACACAGTTGCTCCTTCGACTACCCGGCCTCGCGGAAGATCGCCGACATGGACGTGGCCTTCAAGTCGCTGACCAACGTGCACGGCTACGTGAACAGCTCGACGCCCTTCCTGAACGTGACCTGGTTCAAGGCCGACTTCAACTTCAGCTCCTCAGGGTAAGAATCTCTCTTTTGAAGACTTCAACAACAAGGTAATCATTGTCTATCCTCAGTGGCTCGACTTATCGCTACTGCCGCGGCACTTGGCCCGCGGACTCGGCCTTCTTCAAGCTGAACAGCGACTTCAAGTCGACCGGCGTGGCCGAACACGATGTGCGCGGCACCATCGAGGTCGAGGTCCCACTGGCCACACGCCATCGCGCCGACATCGAGTACAACCTGGCCGAGCGCCAGGAGACGGACGAGGGCCGGGTGAAGGTCGTCTACAATGACAAGCAGATCCTCGACGGCGTCTACAAGAACACCGAGAGCCACCGGCATCCGGTGCACGTGGGCACCACCGACATCTCGCTGCAGAACGACATGAAACCGCTGGGCGTGCACTACGTCAGCACCAGGGACATGTCCAGCGAGGAGGGGGGAGCGTTGGACGTGAAGCACGTCGAGATCTTCGAGCTGAACAACGCCGCGGAGTTCAATCTCACCGGCGAGCTGCACACGCGCTCCACACTGCGCGGCCAGGACTTCAAGGTCGTCGCGATCCACCCGAACCGAACCGTCGTCCTGACCACGCACTACGAGGAGGCCAGCGAGCGTGTGACCAGGCAGCGGACGAAGCTCGAGCTGTCGCCGACGGCCTGGATCGGGTACAACGTCGAGGTCGGCAACTACACAACGGTGAGCGGGGGGGGGGAGGGATTTCGAGTAGTTGGAAGAATGAACCTTGATCATTATTCTATCTCTTTCTATTTCGTAGGCCGGCAACGAGACGCAGAGCTTCAAGGTGGAGCTGTTCTACCCGAAACGCACTCTGTCCACCGAGGGCTGGTACTACATCACCGATCAGCGCTTCGACTCCGACATCGCCTTCAAGTGGACGACGGACGCGGCCGGGGCCGGGGACGGGGACGGGGACGGGGGCGAGAAGAAGGCGGTGCGCACGGGGCTGCTGTGGCAAATGGAACCGCTGCAGCGAGGCGATCGCGACAATCAGACCGTTGTCTTCACCGTCGGCCACCCGTATCTGGAGAAGGACGTGACCTTCAAGGGCACCTACTATCGGGGGGAGCGCGACCTGCTCAAGGCCGACCTCGTGATCGACTACTCCGCGGACGAGGATCATCTGATCAAGGCCGGCGCTCGCCTCACCGACTTCTACCCCCAGCTCGGCCACACCAACTACACGTTCAGCTTCTTCGCCCACCACAAGGCATCCGAGTTGGATGTGAGTCTGGATGGAACGGCGGCGGCGCGGCCCTCGTACTACAAGACCGAGTCGCATGCGTTGTACAAGCGCGACTACTACCCGGAGAAGCGCGGCACGTTCCTGGCCAAGCTCGACCTCAACCGCAAGGAGGTGGAGTATGAGGTAGAGTTCACCAACCATTCCAAGAGGACAATAGATTAATGATTCTCTCTGATTTCAGCGCAATTCGCCATATCGTTCGGTGCGCCTGTGGCTCCTGCCGACGCTCCAGTATCCGGTCTACGGGCTGAACGCCACCGTCTGGGACACGCCCGAGACGAACAACACCGGCTACTTCTACGTGGACCTCGATCGTCGCTACACGCGCATGGAGATCAACCTCACCGAGGACGCGAGCCAGAACCTGCAGATGGTCGGCCTCGTGCCGGACGCTCGCAGCGGCCACCTGGACATCTGGCGCAACTACGAGGAGATCCGCATCATCGACGTCACCTCGTACGTGAAGATGAACCACTCGCGCTTGATCACGGGTCGCTTCCACTGGCGCCCCGCCATCCGCGAGGAGCTGAAGGAGAAGATCCACGCGCTCGGCACCTCGCTGTACAACTCGTTGTCGGACGGCATCGACTTCTGGATCAAGTCGCTGTACAGCGAGTCCATGGAGTCGGTGGGCGTCGTGTGGGTGAAGAGCAAGGAGTACAACCAGCAGTTCTTCGACGACATCGGCGAGCTGAGTGTGCTCGAGGAGGACTTGGAGGAGCTGCGGCTGTTCGTGAACCAGTCGTACGAGGCCAACGACTTCTACATCAAGACGGTGGTGAACTTCACGCTGACCATTCTCGACGAGCTGGCCATCCGCGACCACATCCAGACGCTGCCCAAGATCTTCACCGAGATCTGGCAGGCGATGGGCGACTCCGGCCAGGCGCTGCGCAACAGCATCGTCTGGCTGATCGAGGCGGTGAAGACCACGTACAACAATGTGCTCGACGCGATCAGCCGCTTCTTCCACGGCGAGTCGCTGCAGTACCTGTCGGGGCTGATGGAGAAGGGCGTCGAGAAGTACGACAAGTTCGTGAAGGACCTGCACATCTCGTTCATCAAGTACGTGGAGAACCTGTGGACGCGCTTCTGGACGATGATGTCGAACTATTGGAAGGGCGTGTTGAAGCGCTTCGAGCCGCACATCTTCAAGTTCATGAGCTACATCGAGAGCGCCGCCTGGGACCTCAGCAAGGAGGTGTTCGACTTCATCTACAAGCGGACGAACGAGCTCGCCGAGTCGCCCTACTTCAACAAGGTCTCGAGCTTCACGCAGGACGTCGACCGGCTGTACAAGGACATCAAGGCGAACGACGCCCTGACGAACTGTGAAGAAGTACTCGCTGATCGCGTGGAACTTCCTCAAGGAGCGCTACTTCAAGCTGGTGCCCTTCGGCGCCGAGCTGAACGAGGTGCTCACCGAGATCTGGGACGAGATCAAGCAGCTGCAGCGCATCGACCACGTCCAGGTGGTGCTCCAGAAGTACTACGAGGTCGTGGCCAAGCTCGAGTGGGTCGCCGAGGAGCTGCCAGCTGGAGGCGCGCCTCCATCAACTGTACGCCCTGGTGCGCAACAAGTTCCGCAACTACGCGATGAACGCCCTCGAGACGGCGGACATGTATCGCGAGGCCAAGACGAAGTTCGTCTTCGACCCCGAGGTGGGCGTCATCGATCTCGAGCAGAAGCTGCCGATGTCGTGGCACGCCTTCAACGAGACGCCCAAGTTCGAGGAGATCCCCGAGTACAGATTCCTCGCCCAGGCGCAGAATCTCTTCTCGACCACGAACTCCTCGCTCGTCCGCTACATCTACAACCTGCGCACCCACCTCGATCCCAAGACCTGGCTGCCTCCGTACTATTGTGAGTACTCCTAGAGAAAACAAACTATTCCAAAGTCTGACTCACATTATAATCACTCCCTAGCTCGCGCTCTCCTGATCGGCTCGCGGCACTACATGACCTTCGACAAGCGCTTCGCCGGCCTGAACCAACAGCGAGGTGGCGACTGCTCCTACCTGCTGGCCCACGACTACTTCCAGCGCAACTTCACCCTGCTCCTGGAGCCATCGGTAACTTTTTGGATCCCCTTCTAATTCTCCTCTAATTGTTCTTCTCTCCCCCAGAGTCAGGCCGGCACCCGCAAGCTGAGCTTCGTGGCCAACGGCCAACTGATCGAGATCGACCTCGGCCAAGACGTGAGTAGTCGATTACTTCATCGCTTTGTTAACTAGACTAATCACTAATTTGTAGACTCTATCGATTAATGGGAACCCTCGCCCGATGCTGCCCGTTCAACTCGACGAGGTGACCATCCATCGGGAGCTCGACGTCCTCACCATCCACTCGGACACCGAGTTCAGCCTCAGCTGCAACGTCCAGTTCGACCTGTGCTGGTTCGAGGTGGGCGGCTGGTATTTCGGCCACTCGGCCGGCCTGCTCGGCACGATGAACAACGAGCAGTTCGACGAGTTCACGACCCCCGCGCACACGATCGCCGCCAGTGGCGACGAATTCGCGTCCTCCTGGAGCGTCGCCTCGTGCCAGAAGTCGACGCGAGTCGTGGCCCAAACGCCTCCGGCTGCCTCGGCGGAGGTGGCCCACGTCTGCCAGCACTTCTTCCGCTCGGGCATGTTGTCCGCCTGCAGCGACTCCGTCGACAGCAAACCCTTCTACGAGATGTGCCTCGACCTGGGCGCGAACTCGCAGCCGGTGAGGGGCGGCCACCCGGCCGTCAAGGGCGCCTGCACCGCCGCCCTGGCCTACATCGAGGCCTGCACCGCGGCCAAGATCCCGCTGCGCGTCCCCGACCAATGTGTCTTGTGAGTATTCGAACGAGAATTGGAAATCTCATCTTTGAGAAACTCAACTCATTGTGTTTTTTATCATCTCTCTCTCTCTCTCTCTCTCTCAGCTGCCAACTGGCCAACGGTTCGTACGTGCCCGAGGGAACCTTCGTCGAGCTCTCCGGAGACGAGGTGCCGCGCAGCAGCGACGTCGTCTTCATCGTCGAGGCGAAGCCATGCAACGCCAACCTGACGGAGTCGAAGAACATCATGTCCGTGGTCGCTACGCTCGAGGAGCAGCTGCAGGCGAACCACATCACGAACAACCGGTGAGTCGTCTCTCGAATCGCAGTCTATATTCGATTCTAACACTTCCTCTCCCGCCTCGCTCGTTGCAGCTACGCCGTGGTGGCCTTCGGCGGACGCGCCCCCTTCGACCGGCCGCGCAGCATCATCCACGAGAATCGCGTCTTCGCCTCGGACTTCAGCGAGCTGCAGCACTATTTCGACCACATCGAGACCAATAATGGGACGAACAACGACATCCTGCAGGCGATCTCGACGGCGTCGCGCCTCAACTTCCGGCCGGGCGTCTCGAAGACGTTCATCCTGCTGTCGTGCAGCGACTGCGCCGCCCGCCACATGCGCTTCGACTACACCTCGATCCTGCAGTACATGCTCGAGGAGGGCGTCAACCTGCACATCCTCGCCGACACCGAGTTCGAGTTCGAGCGGACGCGCAAGCTGCGCCACTTCTTCGGGCTCGACCGGGAGCTGGTCTACTCGAAGCGCTTCCTCGAGGGCGACGCCGAGACGCGCCGCCAGCTGCACATCCCGAAGGCGAACCTGGGCATCTGCACGCCGCTGGCCCTCGAGACGGACGGCTCCGTGTTCAGCGCCCGCAAGCTGATGCCCGAGCGCAAGTATCCGATCAAGCGGGTGGCGACGATCTTCGCGAAGCGTGTGGCCCGCAGCGCGGTGCCCAACGCAAGTCAGACCTGCGAGTGTTCCGGCCACAACTCGGGCGTGGCCTACGTCGCCTGCGCCCCCAGCCAGATGCCCGCGGGCAAGGAGGACCTCGACGACTATGTGAGTGGAGTGAATAGTTATTGTGAAGGGTTTAAAACTAATGATTCGTGTTCCTCCTCCTCCTCCAGGACCTGCAGTTCAACGACTGGGAGTGGGACGACGACGAGGAGGATTTGGACGCGTAAAAACGGACCGAATCTGAATCCGTAGCAAGTTCCTCGATGACTCGATGAGTGGCGTAGAGTTTTGTAATGTCCTGAATCTGTGTTTCTTCCTTCGCATCAAGTTGTGATTTACAAAAGTGTTTTACCTTCAATTAATTAGTTCGAATAAATGTCGAGGGTGGCAACCCTATAAGAATAACAATAATAATAATACTCACCACGCAGTAGGATTCATTGTGGTGGCTTCAACCTCGTAGCGAAGACACGAACCAACTTCCGAGGAAGCAGCTTCGACCGAAGGAGCTTCCTTCGTGTGTGTTGAGCTTTTAATCGGGAAATCGATGTTTTCCCGTTGACCTGGGAAATTGTGATGCGAGAAGACGGAAGCCGGGGAAGGAAGAGGGCGAAAGTTCGTTACACTCTGGCTGCGGTCGAGGCCCGTTGTCCTTGTTGCTCCTCATCCTCCCCCCAACCCGTCGCTGCAACTGGAACATCGTCCTGGACATCGACTGGACTTTGCGAAGCGAATGCAGGATTCTTGAGGTTCAGACGATTGTTTCTTGTGATTGCGGTGGAAAAGAATTCGCGACACAAACACACTCTCGTTTGTTTCCTCTTTTGTTTTTTCAATCCTTCCTTCCTTCCTTCATTCAGTCCTTCCTTCCTTCCTGCATTCAGTCCTTTGGCCCATTTTTAGAGAAGTCGTCCATTTGGGGATTTTTTTAATATCTCTCTCTTTCTCTCTCCCTTTGACTGCAGCAAAGATGGCGTGTTGCCACCTGAATGCGCCACATGGCGTTGCCTGATGGTCGGCGGCGCGTGTGGCTGCATTTCGCCACCTCCATTGGCTCCACCCCCTCCCCCCCAACCTCCGCCCCCTTTCCTCCATCCACCCCAACACGTGCCTGTCAAAATAAATTCCGTTGGTATTTTCCACTTGTGATGGGCGACTCCGCCGGGTCGCCGCCAGGTGGCCACGCTGCCAATCGATGCCGCGGGAATTCACTTGACTCCAACCACCCTCCCCCCTTCCCCCCCTGTTGACTCCACCCCCTCTCCCACTCCCTGGGGCGTCAACTGTTGACTTCCGTCGCTTCTTTATGCGGAAAAAGCAAACAGAATATTTTGCTGCAATTGCATCGGTTGCATCGGAGTGGGTTTTGATGGAATCGTTGGTTGGTATTGAATGTCGGGGTTTGTGTTGTGTTGGGCGTATTCAGAGGTCTCTCCAGAGGCGTGGCAGCGTTAGTATCGTCGTCATCGTTCAGGAACACGGCGTTCGCAGAGCGTTCGAAGGCGACTCCAATCCACCCTCTCTGTCCTTGTTGGATCCTCCGGATGCAGTCGTCGACGTCGCCTCCTCCACCGAGCCCATGATGACAGCTCGACACGAGGGGGAGGGGGGGTGGTGACGACGACAGCGACGACGACAACAACAACAACGATGACGACGACGAGATAAAGGCGGCGAGTAACGGCGCGTATCAACGAGATAAAAATAAACAACGTTCACCTCGTCCTCGCTCGCTCATCGTCGTCGTTATTCGTCGTTGTCGTCGTCGTCGTTCGTTATCGTTTTTCCTCGTCGGCGACGCGAGTACGCACGAGGTTCGAGTGAGTGAGTGAAAGAGAGGATTTCGAGTGTATGTTGGAATGTTTCTATGTGTGTGTGTGTTCGTGCGTTCGCTTCCGACTTGACTTTGATGAACTCTCGAAGCGAGCACCTGGTCGTGAATCCGCCGAACGATGACGTTCGTGGGACGACATCATCGACATCGTCGACGTCGACGACAACACGAGAAATAAATTTAGATGCTTTATTTCTGGAACGAACGCCCACGAGCTCTACCGAAGGGTTGTGGGGCGAGGTTGTTGTTGTTGTCATGAGCGGGGGAGCGGAGGGAGGGGGCGCGAAACCTGGGGTGCGGAATTATTAACGCTGAATTAATCATTGCCCAATGGTTTGTGAAATTCCTTCGTTTGAAAAGCTCTTCGTTCTCGTTATCATTGGAGACTCGACTCGGTTGCATGTGTGGATTGTGGTGTGAAGGGAGGGGAGGGTAGTTCGGTGTTTTCACAGTTGCCCCTCACACGAACACGAACACACACACACACATATCATATTCCACTCATGCACCGCACACGTCTTTGTGTTTGGGTTTAATGAACGAGAAACCGTTCGCGCCTCAAGGAGAGAAAGACGAAGAAGTGCAGGGTGAGAGGGAGACAGATATCTGTCGACTGCACGGGAAGCTGAAGCTGCATGGGCTGCAAATCGGAAATCTTCCTTCTACCTTAGACTATATTGCGACCAAGGACCAACTCCTGGTCCCAACAGAAACCTGGAACTTTCGGTGGGATCATTATTTCTGCGATTGTGTTGATTCGAATCTTTAAAAAAAAATGTAAAATGTATGCATAAATGTGTGATAGATATCTATTTTAGGACATATTCTCAAAATACCAATGTTCCAATATTGATTAATTCGATTTTTATTATTCCATTTTTTTTTTTTTGATATATTTTGATATGCATTTATTTATATTCCAATTTTGTATATTTAATATATTTATATTCCAATTTTGTATATTTAATTTATTTATATTTCAACTTTGTATATTTAATTTATATATATTCCAATTTCATATAAATAATTCGAAATTTCAAGTGTTTATATTTTTTATATTTCGATTTTTTTTTATATATTTCCCTTATTTCAATATTTCGATTATTATGATTTATTTTTATCCATGTTTCGCTGGTTTAAAAAAATTATAAAAATTTCGACATTTCATCCACCATGGTCGGATTCTCAGAGGTCCTTTTGAGATTGCGGTTGCTGAGTTTTTGTTGTTGTTGCTACTCGAAGGAAAAAATGAAGAACTTTCTAGAGAAATGTTAACAAATAGAATAACAACAAACAGTTGAGTAAAAGTAACAAAAAGAACAACAATAGAACAACAGCAACAAATACAATAACCACAAAACAACAACAAAATAAACGACCAAGTTTATCCTCAACAGGAAGGAAACGAAACGACTTTTTGGGCCCGAATTGATTCTGATCAGGTTTCAGGATTTCGAGTATCTCCAGGCTCGAGAATGAATCCGGTCGCCACATCTTGGGATGGCCAGAAAATGCGGCCCATAAAACACGTTCAATTCGTACAAAAGCCAACAAAAACAAAACCCTACACCAACAACACGTGATTCGCACTCCCTCAACAATAACAACAACGTAACGCCCACTCCTTAAACAACAACAACAACAACGTCAACAACAACAAAAACAAGTTTACCCACACTACCCCAACAACAACAATATCACCATCATCGAGCACTTTGGTTCAGCCCAAACCATTTGTCGTCGAAGCTTTGAAGAACCGGAATCGAATTCAATCAAGGATGCTGTGGAGAAGATGGGACAAGGAGGATTGAAAGGTGAGGGGTGAAGGAGAGAGAGAGAAAGTGGCGAGAGGGAGGCGAGAGAGAGGTGAGAGAGGGAGGCGAGAGAGAGAGAGAGAGGTGAGAGAGAGTGGCGAGAGGGTGGCGAGAGAGAGAGAGGTGAGAGAGGGAGGCGAGAGAGAGCGGTCCTCGTATCGATTTCGGTGTTGCCACCTGATGCCCCACTCGCCACACGCCTCAGCCGAAGCCCAGCCGACGATAAACGAGGACGATAGAAACTGAGGACGAGAAGCTGAGGCCGAGAAACTGCGACCGACGTCTCAGTCGTTGACCGAGTCCGCTCGCTCGGTTTTCACTCGGTGCAGGAGGAAAATCGCGAAAGCGAAAGTGAGCTGAAGAAGAGAGACGAGTGCGAGGGAGAGCGAGGGTGACAGTGGGAGATAAATATATATGTAGCTCACTCGCTCCCTCTTTCTCATCGTCCTCGTCGCCACCTTCGCCGTCGTCGTCTTCGCCACCTCAAACGGCATCGTCGTCGTCGTCCTTTGTTTCCTCGAGTCACGTAGCCTCTGTCGGATTGATAGACATCCTGGAATTTTTCCCAATTTCGACAGCAGTCGCTTTTTGGGCCCATCTTCCTTGGTCCTTCTTCCTCGGTCCATCTTCATCAGTCCTTCTTCCTCGGTTCTTCTCCCTTTTGCCTTTCTCTCTTGGCCCTTCTCTGTTTGCTTTTCTCACTTTAACCTCCTCCCTTTGCCTTTCTCCATATTCCTTTGTCGTTCTCCTCCTCCCTTTGCCTTCCTCCCTTGGTCCTTCTCCTTGGCCTCCCTCCTTCGTTGGATGATGGTTGGCATTCGGCGCCTCGGTTGACAGGATTATGGTGTTTCAAGGGCACAAGGACACCGTCGGCGTCGCAGGTGGATCTCGCACGATTCCTCAGTGGGAGGAAAACTGAGGGCTCGAGTTTTTGAGGCCGGGAGGATTGAGGGAGGTCGCGGGGATTGAGGGAGGTCGCGGGGATTGAGGGAGGTCGCGGATTGTGGTAGATTAAGGAAGGTTTGGTGAGAGCCAAGAGAGTTTGCGGAAGGTGGAAGATTCCCATCTTGCGGATGTCGACGAAAGTAAGAAAAAGTAATACCGGAAGCGCGCCTGGGGCGTCATTAAAAATCCCGCCTTGCCGCGAAATGAAGCAGCCTCCCTGCCACGCCCCCCTCAAGTTGCCTGAAACCATGAGAGACCTTTGCGGAGCGACCGAGAGCCTTTCTCTTTCTCCTCTCTCTTCTCTCTCTCGCTCTCTACTTTCCCCGCTCTCCACTTCTCTTGCACTCTCCCTTCATCTCTCTGGGGAGTCTCGCTCTCCACCTCTCCTGATTCTCCCTCTCCACCTCTCCTGATTCTCCCTCTCTCTGCCTCCCTCTCTCTCTCTCTCTCTGCCTCCCTCTCTCTCTTTCCCACTCCCTCTCACTCCCGATTTTCGCTCTCCCTTCACCTCCCCTCCCGAGTTCTCGCGTGTCGCCCACGAGAATTCAAATTCAAATCACATTCGCGTGTCCTGCATCCTGCAGAGGACCCCCCGAGGGCCGCAGCTGACGAAGGATGAAATGGAATTTCTCCGTTTCGCTCGCGATTTTCACTCCTCTCAAAATAATGAAATTTTCCCGCCTTCGGCTCGCACGGATTGCGCGAGAACTCGTCGCCAGCGGATGCGCCCTTAAGAAGGTCATCGGGGCAACGAGCGAGTTTAGTCGTGGATCATCCTGCGGTTTGGGGATGCGTCCTGGAACCACGAGATCATGAAGACTCTGATCCTGAAGACTCTGATCACACTTTTCAGCATTTCATTGAAAAACAATTTCCTCTGGGCTGTCGTTCGTCGGCAGCTTCAGAGAACTCATGTGAAAAAAACTTGTCGTGTCTGTTAACACAACCTTTGTCCATTAATGAATCCCTATCCGTTAGTAAAAAACTGTCCGTTAATAAAAAACTGTCCGTTAATAAACAATTGTCCGTTAATAAACTCATTTCCCTCAAAAATCTCATTTCCCTCACAAATCTCATTTCCAAAAAATAAACTCCTGTCCGTTAATAATGAATCCATTTCAGTTAATAAATCCTTGTCCGTTATGCACTCCATCGTCCTTTTAATTAGAAATCACGCAACCCGAACTGAGATCCGAATCTGGACATCGTCTGCTTTAAAAATAACTCCCCGTATCCATTTCCATAACGGACGATTGTCGCCGAGGACCTGGAAATAGACAGCAGGAAAGAGAGAATTTCGGCGAATTAGGAAATCGACCGCAGGACATCGATGATCGTAGGATCACCTGCTTCTACTGGTGACTTTGAGGAGGTGGTGAGAAAAAAAGGATCAAAGAGAGAACAAAGGAGATTAAATGAGAAGAAAAGAGATCAAAACAGAACCAAAAGAGATTGAAAGAGAACCAAAAGAGATTGAAAGAGTACCAAAAGAGATCAAAAGAGTACCAAAAGAGATTGAAAGAGTACCAAAAGAGATTGAAAGAGTACCAAAAGAGACTGAAAGAGTACCAAAAGAGATCAAAAGAGAACCAAAAGAGATTAAAAGAGTACGGAAGAGATTGAAAGAGAACCAAAAGAGATTGAAAGAGTACCAAAAGAGATCAAAAGAGAACCAAAAAAGATCAAAAGAGAACCAAAAAAGATCAAAAGAGAACCAAAAGAGATTGAAAGAGTACCAAAAGAGATTGAAAGAGTACCAAAAGAGATTGAAAGAGTACCAAAAGAGATTGAAAGAGTACCAAAAGAGATTGAAAGAGTACCAAAAGAGATCAAAAGAGAACCAAAAGAGATCAAAAGAGAACCAAAAGAGATCAAAAGAGAACCAAAAGAGATTGAAAGAGTACCAAAAGAGATTGAAAGAGTACCAAAAGAGATCAAAAGAGAACCAAAAAAGATCAAAAGAGAACCAAAAAAGATCAAAAGAGAACCAAAAGAGATTGAAAGAGTACCAAAAGAGATCAAAAGAGAACCAAAGAGATTGGATTGAAGAATGAAAGTGTTCAAAAGAGAACGAAAGGGATGGACTGAGAGCAAGAAAGAGTTCAAAAGGGTACTAAAAAAATGACGAATGTTGAGAAACGCAATTGCGGTTGCCTCCTTCATGTGCTCAAGTTGGTGGCTGGGGATTTGGCAACTGCGTCGGTCGGCCTCAAATCCCAAACCCTCCGCCACCGCCGCCGCCACAAGCGACCAGTGGCTGCGACACGTAACACAAACAGTTGCAGATCAAACAAAGAGAAGCCTTTGTCGCCTGGCCAAACAGTCGGTGCTGCTCGGTGGAATTGCGTCGTGCCTTTAAAGTCCGTCCGTCCTCCACTCTACAGACTCCTGCCTCACCCTTCATATGCCCCACCCCTCTCTCTCTCACTCTCTCTGTACCGCCCCCTCTCTCTCTCTCTCTCTCTCTCTGTACCGCCCTCTCTTTCGCCCTCTTAATGGCCCGATGCAGCCGACCACTGCTCGTGACGTCAACGGGGACGAAGCGTCGACGACGGCAGAGGCAACAACTGGTGGGTAAAAATTTATTGAGAATCGCTGAAACGACAGCTGTTGCTACTGGTGTTGTTGTTGTAGTCGTTCTTCCTCCTCTGGTTGTTCTTCCTCCGAAAGTCCCATCGAACCTTGTGACGACGAAGCTTCTGTCTGAAGGATTGTCGTTGTCGTCGTTGTTCCATTCATTGTCTTTGCCTTTGCTTTCGTTTCTCCCTCCGCTGGGCTGAAGCTGAGCAGCAATGAATGAAGTTCCGAAACAAAAGCAACACGTAAATACCACAGTCAAGAGGGGGAAGGAGGAGGATGATGGTGAGGAGGAGGAGGATGATGGTGAGGCTGAGAATGGTGAGGCAATGAAATCTCAGTCCCATTTGGTGGCCGGTCCTCCGTCAGTGGCCAGTGTCCACGACGAGGACACGTCGTCGATGACGCCGAGCGTGTTGCAAAACGTGGCTCGCAGGAATCCACCGACGGAGAACACCACCAAAGGACTCTAGATTCGAGGGATTGTGGAAGATGGAGGTTATCCATTGATGCTTCCATGGGATTTTCGCAACCGGGCTCGGATTAGGCTGGAAGCCATTGAGTTGAATTTGCAGTATCCAGGAGAGTGAAGCGTGACATATGTAAAGAGTATCCTGAGGAGAATCCAAATCACAAAGACAATCCTATTTAAGAATTCTCCTAAAAAGAATTTATTTATTTTGAATCAAAAAACCAAGGATGGAATTTTGAAGTTGGATGATTAATAGAGCGAAAAGGAAAGCCATGAAATGATATTATATGATATTATATATATTATTATATTATATTATTTGATGTAATTTTTTAATTTTTTTTCGAATAAGTTATTTATTTAATATATGAGCAATTGGCGTAAGTTTGCTTAGAAAAGTATAATTAAATAATTTCGATGTAAAAATATTTTTCCAAGCTTGTATGATTTGTTGGGAGGATCTCTCTCGAGACCTTGACCGCGAACTTGAAGTTTTTCCTGGATTCCGCAGTTGTCGTTGCAGCAGTCGAGTTGGAGCCCAGTCGCACTTGGAATCGAGTCGCTTTGGAACCGTGTCGAATTCGTGGCGAACGAAGATTTATCTCGGCGCGCACGAGGGAATCCAATTTGGCAGAAACTACGAACTTGGTAGCAATTGGCCCAAGGGGGAGTTTTTGACACGTACACACACACAAACACACACACACACACATACACACAAACACACACACACACACACACATACATACATCGAGACGCACACACTCAAACACACAATGAGCACGCACACTTGACCCTCGCTCGTGTCCGGTTTTGATAAATTCGATTTCCGTATTCTTCGCTTCCTTCTTTTGCGTTTTTCGCCTCGTGCTCAGCCACGTTCTCTTCATCTTCAGCTTCCTGCTCCCTTTCGTCCTTCTCATCATTCTCCTTTTCAGTCTCCTCTTCATTCTCCTCTCCATTCTCCTCTTCATTCTCCTCTTCATTATCCTCTCCATTCTCCTCTCCATTCTCCTCTTCATTCTCCTCTTCATTCTCCTTCCATCCTCCTCTTCGCCCTCATCCTTCATTCTCCAGCTTCTACTTATCTTCTTCTTCTTTCGTTTGTCCTCCAAATCGTCGCAAGACATACGCAATGCTCACAATGATAGAGGGAGAGCGAGAGAGAGTGAGAGAGAGCGAGAGCGAGAGAGAGAGTGATGGGGTCGGGGCCAACAAGTGAATGGAATGAATTGAAAAAACCCCAAGTTCAAGGACAATCACGCCTCGAGACCAAGTACGAAGGGGGTGGGCGGGTGTTTTTTCTGTGTGTGTGTTTTTAGAGTATTTGTTAGAGGGACAGAGAGAGAGAGGGTGAGATAGACAGAGAGAGAGAGCATGTGTAAGTAAACTGGAGAATATATGTGAGAAAAGAGAATTTGTATAAGTGAGAGAGAATGTATTAGTTACAAAAATTATGTATGTGTATGTGAATGAATGGATGTGTGTAAGTGCGTGAATTCTTGTATATGTGTGTTGTGTGTGTGTGTGTGTTTATGTGTGTTTGTGTGTTTGTGACAGAGTTGTTTGTGTCGCGTTCAAAATGGCGTCTTCCATTCGGATTTAAATGACTTGTTTTGATGCCCGATCACAACAAAGAGAGACGAGTGGGCGCGATGTAGCCCCATCTCGCTCACCCCCCAAGACCCCCCGCACAGAGGACCCTCGATCATTCTCCTTGGTCGCCTTCTCATAATCTGTCCACCCATCACAATGTGTCGTGTTCGAGGAAAATACCAAGGTTCGTTCAATGATGGACGAGTGCTCGAAACAGCGTGATTAGAAAGTCGCCCCCCACCCCCCGCTTCCCTCCCCGTGGGAACCCCCGCGTTGTGTCCTCCTTCGAGGTCACGCACAAGCCAGCGTGGGCGAGGAGACGACACAGAGGAGACGACACAGAGGAGACGAAGAGGTGGTGAGGTGAGGGGAGATGATGGTGACGGAAGTGTTCTTGTCGTAATTACAGCAAAAAACCGATCGAACGGCGTCGATTCGTGGAAATCGTTTATTCACGCTAATGGCGTGGGACCAAAGATAATAATCTTTCGAGTTTTATATACCGAACGTCACCGATGATGACAGCTGTCGAGGCGCCGTCACCTGGTGGGAATGCGGTCGGGCCCTTCTTCGGGTCCTCCTTCGGGTCCTCCTTCGGTATCTGCTTCGGTCACTGCTTCCGACCGACCGTCCTTCGGCCACCACAATGCTTCGGTTCCTTCTTCGGCCCCACCATCGTTCGGCTAATTCGGCTTCGTCTTCTTCTATCACTCCATCGGCTTCTTTTTCTAGCTCTCCCTCGGCTTATGCTTGTTATTACTTCGGCCTCTTCTTCGTGTCTCGTGTCGCCGGCCTTCGGTGATCTATTTCTACCGAAGCCTAAAAGCACGCAATGAAAAATTCAACATTGCTCCTCAGCCATCACACTGCATTACCGACGACGACGACGACGATTAAACGAAGAAGACGTTTCCTCATCGATCCGTGTCGCTCCCGCGGGTCCTTCCTTCGCAGGACACGCAGGACTCTCTCTCCGCCCACTTCCTGAAGGCTCGCTCTCGATCTCTCCATCCCGACGACGATCCATCAATCGAAATGTTAATTTGGTCAATCAAGCGAGCCCTCAATTAAATTGACAAAACTCGCAAATTGCATTATTCAATTACGGATTCCGTGTCTCGTTCTTTCTTCTTTCCTCCCTTTTCGCTCTCTCCATCGTCCTCCCTTCGCCCTCTACACGAACAATGGATGAACGTGAGTCGCGACATCCGCTCGGATCCACTCGGCCGGCCGTCGGCTCGTGCTCGTCCCTATTTTTAGCGGGTCAATAAATAAGGGCCAGAAGAAGAGGATGAAGAGGTGGAGGAGTATGAAGAGGTGGATGAGAAGGAAGAGAGTGAAGAGGATGAGAACGAGTCGCGCCATGAGCTTAAATTTCAAGGCGACCCCAGGCGCGACCTCGACCGCGGCCTAAGGAACGCCCGCCCACCCTCTCCCACTCGGCCGAGCACCATCGACCGACCCGAGTGGATTTCGTGCGGAGTCGACACGAGGACGAGCTTTTATTAATAATAATATTTTCGTCGTTTTTTTACTCGTTGTTGGTGCTGGCGTTGTTGTTATTTGTTATTGTTGTATGTCATTGTCATTTTTTTCTGTTGTTGTTTATGTGTTTTGTTATTTTTATTTTATTATTTTTGTTGTTTTCATTTTATTCTTTTTTTTATTTTTTTTTTTTATATCTTTTGTTTTTTATGAACCATTTTATTTTTTTGTTGTTTTATTTCTATTATATGCAGTTTGTGTTACTATATTTCTAATTGTTGTTGTTGTTTTTATTGTTATTTGTTGTTGTTGCTATTTTTATTATCGTTATTGTTATGTCGTTATAGTTTTTATTATTTTTTTTTTGTCATGGCTTATTTTTTTATTATTTTTATTATTTATTTTTTATTTGTTGGTTGTTTTCTTTTTTTTGTTTACTGTTGTCATTCTCGTGCCCATTCGAGTGTTTCCATTGTTGTTGTTGTTGTTGTTGTTGTTGCTCCAATCGATCATCCCCGCTCGCCCTCACTCCGTCCGATGTCAAACGCTCCTTCAGTCCTTCAACTCGTCATCCTTGCATTCGTTGCTAATCCACTTATTCCCTTCTCTCTTCTTCACCTTCCTTCACCTTCTTCCTCGCTTCTTTGTCCTTTCTTCCTCTCTTCTTCACCTCTTCTTGCTCGCTTTTTCCTATTCTCTTCACCACTTCTTCCTCTCTTCTTCCTCTCTTCCTCCTCTTCGCTTCCACTCCCTCTACCTCATTCCACCTCCTTCCTATCACGAAAACACCCCCCCACCTCCCTCGGGGATCGACTTACTAAACACATCGCTCTTAATGGATATTCGAGGACACGTTGTCCACGTTTCCATCCACTTCACTTCCACTTGTCACGCCCCCTACCTCTTGTTGTTGTTGTTGTCCTCTGGCTCGACGCGGCGAATTCATGGAGCCTTCCAAGAATCCACCACGCCTCTCTCTCTTTCTATCTCTCTTTATCTCTCTCTTTCTAGGAGACGACGCCGGCTTTCGACAATTAAAACGCCATCAGAAGCCTCAATTGTTCATCTGTTCATTCCTTTGTCTGTCCGTCCATCCATTCGTCCATCCATTCGTCCTTCCATCCTTCGCTCTGTCCGTTACCCTTTCTCGGAAGTGGCAATTGTGAGCAGCAGGTGGCAACTCTGGTCGTTCGAGGCGTATCGCACGATGTTCGAATGTCGGATTTCAGACGAGACGCCGTCTGTCGTTTGCTTACGGCGAAATTCTGGACAAAATTCACGGCGAAATTTTCCCAAAATTCACCGCGAAATTTTCCCAAAATTCACGGCGAAATTTTCCCAAAATTTACGGCGAAATTTTCCCAAAATTTACGGCGAAATTTTCCCAAAATTTACGGCGAAATTTTCCCAAAATTCACGGCGAAATTTTCACAAAATTCACTGCCGAATGTTCCCAAATTCACGGGCGAAATTTTCACAAATTCACAGGCGAAATTTCCCCAAATTCACGGCGAAATTTTCCCAAAATTCACGGCGAAATTTTCACAAAATTCACGGCGAAATTTTCCCAAAATTCACGGCGAAATTTTCACCAAAATTCACGGCGAAATTTTCCCAAAATTCACGGCGAAATTTTCCCAAAATTCACGGCGAAATTTTCACAAAATTCACGGCGAAATTTCGGAGAAAATTACAACGAATTTCACGGGACCCACCGACAGATCCATGAAAGCTGAAGTTGGAGCGATTTGCTATATGGAAACGACTCCTACATCAGCCCCGCCCCCCTTGCCTACTCCCGCCCACCTCGAGTAATACCTGCGCCATTCACGTCGACCGCAGTCGCCGCGCTTACGCAGGCCTCACTGGCGACTTCTTCCCTTTCCCACCCCCTTCCCACTTCTCCTCCCTCCCTCATTCACCATTCGTCAGAAACACTCGCGTGGATTCGTCGACTGCTGCAGCGGATGCGAGTTGTCTGGCATCGTCTGTTGGTGGCAGCGCTCTAAAAATGGCTGTCGGTCGGGCAGAAATTGTGTGTCGCCGACAGACAGGAACCGGAGGAGGGTGGAGGGGAGGGTAGACAGGGGGAGGGACAGGAGGATGGATATATGTATGGACCGATGGGAGGATAGAAAGACGGACGAAGATGAGGACAGATGGCCGGAGAGACAGCCGGACAGACAGACAGATTGTCTGACAAGAAACGGCTGTGCAAAAACAGAAAAAATAAATACCAAAAAGAATGACTAAAATAAAAATAAATACAAAAAAATAAATAAAAAAATAAAAATAAAATAAAATAAAAAATAATATCAAAAAATAATATAAAAAAATATGTATATATACAAAAAAATAAAATACAAAAAAATAAAATACAAAAAAATAAAATACAAAAAAATAAAATACAGAAAAATAAAATACAAAAAAATAAAATACAAAAAAATAAAATACAAAAAAATAAAATACAAAAAAATAAAATACACAAAAATAAAATACAAAAAAATAAAATAAAAATAAAACAAAAATAAAATAAAACAAAAATAAAATAGAAAAATAATATAAAAAAATATGTATATACAAAGAACTAAAATATAAAAAAAATAAAATACAAAAAAATAAAATACAAAAAAATAAAATATAAAAAAAACTTGTCCGCCTCACATTTGTCTCTGTATGTGAGTAGGTATCTGCGACCGATCTGGCAGCACCGTTGTACGTGCGTGCGTTGCAAATGCGTCCGTCGTCGCCGAGTTCGGATCTGGCGTCACACATTCCCGTCGCCTTTTTCGGACATCGGATCGCCCCCCTCGTCACCCCCTTCCTCGCCTTCACCTTCACACCTCCGCTCCTTCTCTTTCCACCTTCATCCACCACGCTCGCTCTTCTTGTCTCTTTCTCGCCCTCCCTCTACTCTTCTTCTCGCTTCCTCCCACTTCTCGCCCAAGCACGAGCGATGAATGTGAAATTTCGCTTTATTTGTTTTAATAATATCTGTCTGTGCTTTGTGCTTTTGTTTTTTGTAATTTCATTTTTTTTTTTTGTCTTTTTGGTCTTTGACGTTGTTGTAACTTTTTGTAGTTATAAATTTTTCATGTTATAACTTATTGTTGTTGTTGCTGTTTTCGATTGTTGTTGTTGTGTTCATTTATTATTGTTGTAGAAAATATATTTCTTCCTGTAGCTAATAGTTTATTGTTATTGTTGTAATGTGTTGTTATTGTAATTTTTGTTTGTTGTTGTAATTTTTTGTTGTTTTAAATTTTCTTGTTTTTTGTTTAATTTTTATTTGGTGTTGTAAATGTGATTGTTTTTTTGTTGTAATTTTGATTTTGTTGTAATTTTGTTTGTTGTTGTAATTTTGTTTGTTACTGTTGTAAATGTTCATGTTTTCGTTGTAATTTCATTGATTTTGTCATATGTTGTTGTTGCTGTTTTCATCTGTTAGTGCTTGCGGATTTTTTATGGATTTTATTTTATTTTTTTTTGCTTTAAATTTTTAGTTTTTAAGCACTTTTTTGCCGCTTTGTCTGCTGACCGCATTGTCTGCCCACACCTCCGGCCGCCTGCCGGTGACTCCGACAGACTTCTCCACCTCCTTCACCTCCTCCTCTTCCACCTTTTACGCCTTCCAACTTCACCTCTTCCACCTTCGCCACCTCCTTCTCTTCCATCTTCACCTCTTGCCCCACTTCCATCTTTTCCACCTCCTTCTCTTGTCGCACTTCTTCTTCTTCTTCTCCACCGCCTTCGTGTCTTCCGTGGACATCTCTTGGAGTTACTTTCGATTCTGTTTTTGTAATTGTCGTCGTCGTCGTCATTATTGTTGCTTTCCTCGTTGTTGCTTTGGAGCGACTTCAATCACAGTCGTCGTCGTCGTCGGCATCGTTGTTGTTGTCGTCGTCGTCGTCGTCATCGTTGTCGGTGTCCACTTCGGAGTCGCCGACTTACATCACTTCAATACGAATACGAATCCGAATCCGATCCACTCCAGGCCGACCCGACCGCCCCCGCCGAGCCCCGAGAACGGAGTTCGTGCCACGTCGTCGACCACGTCGTTGGAGCCGAGCCGATCGGACTCCACTCGGACTCATTTGGACTAAGCTCGGCAAATAGACCTCCTCTCTCTCTACCTCCCTCCCTCCCTTCAACCGACCACACTCCTCATTTATCTCTTCTCCTCCTTCTGCCCCCCTACCTCCATCCCTCCCTCCCTCACTCTTTCATCAATCGGTCCGTCCATCCGTTCGGGCTCCGGAAAAGGCAAAGCCACATAGTAATTACATCATTTGAGCTCGAAATGAGCGAGCGAGCGATGTGTGTGTGTGTGTGTGTGAATCGATTGCGAGACGCGGTGATGAAAATAGGCAAAAACAACAATATCAGTAACAATAACAACAACAATATCAGTAGGAAAAGCAACAAAATTATCAGTAGCAACAACAACAGCAAAAATGTCAGTAGCAATAACAACAAAATCAGTAGGAAAAGCAACAATAATATCAGTTGAAACAACAACAAAAAATATCAGTACCAATAAATGGAGAAAAAATAACAAAAATGAATGTAACCAACAACAATGAGAGTAACGACAACAACAACAACAACAACAATCAGAGTAACGACAACAACAACAATGAGAGTAACTACAACAACAATAACCAAATAATAACAACAGTAATGATAACAACAACAATAACAACAACAAAAAATAGTATCGACTAGCAACAGCAATGACAAAACTAATGACAAAAACCAAAAAAACAAACAAAACTATTCGAACAGCATTTGCAGTAATTAAAAAAGTGCTAAAGATAGATATTGAGTGGAAAAGTTGTATCGTTATTGTTGTTGTTGTTATTGTTGTTGTTGTTATTGTTGTTATTGATGATATTGTTTTTACTATTCTTGTTGTTTTTGTTGTTGTTGTTGTTATTTGTTGTATTGATTATTATTGTATTGCGAAAGTGCGAAACGACAGATAATCCAACGTCGATCCCTAGGAAGAAACAATAATCAATCAATGGGATTCGAGGGAATGCGAGGAATCCGAGATGATGATGATGTCGATGTGGTGGAAATGAGAGAGGGGAGAAAGAAGGAGATAGAGAGAGAGAGAAAGAGCGAAGCAAACAGCAAAACTGGAGAAAAATTATTCACGTGTATTTAAAAAATCAACAAAATTACTGATAAAATGTGCAATAAGAACCAAAATTTTCGAAAAGTTTTCAATAAAATTCAAAATTCCAAATTTTCAATAAAAATTCAAAATTCCAAATTTTCAATAAAAATTCAAAATTCAAAATTTTCAATAAAAATTCAAAATTCAAAATTTTCAATAAAAATTCAAAATTCAAATTTTCAATAAAAATTCAAAATTCAAATTTTCAATAAAATTCAAAATTCAAAATTTTCAATAAAAATTCAAAATTCAAAATTTTCAATAAAAATTCAAAATTCAAAATTTTCAATAAAAATTCAAAATTCAAAATTTTCAATAAAAATTCAAAATTCAAAATTTTCAATAAAAATTCAAAATTAAAATTTTCAATAAAAATTCAAAATTAAAATTTTCAATAAAATTCAAAATTAAAATTTTCAATAAAATTCAAAATTAAAAATTTTCAATAAAATTCAAATTAAAATTTTCAATAAAATTCAAAATTAAAATTTTCAATAAAATTCAAATTAAAATTTTCAATAAAATTCAATTAAAATTTTCAATAAAATTCAAAATTAAAATTTTCAATAAAAATTCAAAAAAAATTTTCAATAAAATTCAAAATTAAAATTTTCAATAAAATTCAAATTAAAATTTTCAATAAAATTCAAATTAAAATTTTCAATAAAAATTCAAATTAAAATTTTCAATAAAAATTCAAATTAAAATTTTCAATAAAATTCAAATTAAAATTTTCAATAAAAATTCAAATTAAATTTTCAATAAAATTCAAAATTCAAATTTTCAAATTTTCAAAAATTCAAAATTCAAAATTTTCAATAAAATTCAAAATTAAAATTTTCAATAAAAATTCAAATTAAAATTTTCAATAAAAATTCAAAATAAAAATTTTCAATAAAATTCAAAATTAAAATTTTCAATAAAATTCAAATTAAAATTTTCAATAAAAATTCAAATTAAAATTTTCAATAAAAATTCAAAATTAAAATTTTCAATAAAATTCAAAATTAAAATTTTCAATAAAAATTCAAAATTAAAATTTTCAATAAAAATTCAAATTAAAATTTTCAATAAAAATTCAAATTAAAAATTTTCAATAAAAATCAAATTCAAAATTAAAAATTTCAATAAAAATTCAAAATTAAAAATTTTCAATAAAAATTCAAATTAAAAAGTTTCAATAAATTCAAATTAAAAATTTTCAATAAAAATTCAAAATTAAAAATTTTCAATAAAAATTCAAAATTAAAAATTTTCAATAAAAATTCAAAATTCAAAATTTTCAATAAAAACTCAAAATTAAAAATTTTCAATAAAAATTCAAAATTAAAAATTTTCAATAATACAGTAGAATTCATTTATAGCGACCTCGGTTATAACAACCATCCGTTTATAACGACGGATTTTCAAAGCAAGTTTGGTTCTTAATAGTAATGCGCACACTTATTTGGATACAACGACGTTCGGTTATAACGACGTATAATTTCGGTCCCTTGGCGGCCGCTATAACCGAATTCTACTGTAATTCAAAATTTTCAATAAAAATTCAAAATTCAAAATTTTCAATACAAATTCAAAAAAAACATGTCGTTTGGGTTAAAAAAAATGAGAAAAATTATACATATGTATGAATTCAATATGTATATGAATTCAATTTATTAAATTAAATTTTGAATTCAAATTATAATAAAACACGATAAATTATATATGAAAATTATTAAAAACAAAAAAATTAATTGTAATTAAATTTGAAAAAAAACTATAAAAAATTTTAGAAAGATTTAATTAAAACATTTCAACAGGGCAGTAAACCCAAATACAATATTCGGTACGCGAAACTGCTCTTGAATGCAAATGAAATGAAATTTTTAGATCAGACATTGTCCGGTATGGACCTAAATCGCAGAGAACAGCTCTAGGTGATGTAAAAATGAATCTGGGAAGCTGAATATCGCAAATTTGAACGAATTTTATACAAAAAACAAGATCACGTAGTAAGTACTAAACTAAGGTTTCATATGGTCTATGATAGTAGGTTATAAACCGAAACGGCTTTACAATCTTGTGTTTTAACGTCCTCAATATATATTTTATCTTTATTTATTATTTTATCTTTGACTTAAATTATTTTTTTAGCATTTTTCAGAATCGTTCTCAGACTTATGTCCAGGCGAAAATCGGGCTTTTTGGTTAAAACATCCAGTTTTTCAAAATCAATATACTGAAGTTACCAAATAATGTTTATTTTTATTGATAACTATATATTTACTGATAATAAAAATAATTTATTTATCATTTTACACAATTTAAATACATTTTTTTCTTAACTCAATAAGGAAGTATGAATCGTTCGTAGACATTTGTCCACAGCTGTAACTAAGGAAAATGTTAATTACCAGCTGCCACGCCCCTCGCCGCCCATCGACACCATGTTTTCCACCTCGTCCCCACCCATGGCAGGTGAATTCGTTATCAATCGCTTGCTTTGGTTCAAGTTTTTGTCTTCCTCCACTCGAAACCCTCCAGTCGTCAGACACGAGAGGAAGAAGGGCAGAGAGAAGGAGGCGGGGGGAAGGGAGTCGGCGAAGCGCCAACGAAACCCCAACTAATCAATAGAACGCCTCCCCTTCACCCCCAGACGCCCCTCTTTTCGTTGTGCCCTGGCTCGTTTTATCTCTCAGTCTTTTCCTCAATCAATAAATTGATTAAAAAGCTCGAAAACAACTGCAGAGCGGGCCAAAATCGGTGGTGGGGAGATGGAGGGGGAGGAAGGAAGAGGTTGAAGAAAGGGAGCAGTGGGATGAGGTGGGAGAATGGCAAATGGAGGATTGCCAGAAATGATGACAGTGACAGACAGGGACAGACAGAGAGAGAGAGAGACAGAGCAGGCAGACAAAGACAGCGACAGATAGACGGAGAATCAGAGGGCGGAGAGGGAAGGAAAACGTGAGGCGAGAGAGAGATAGGAGAGATTAGGACAGAGAGAGAGAGAGAGAGAGAAAACGTTAGGACAGAGAGGGAAGGGAAATGAGAGAAGGACGGAAAACATGAGGACTGAGGGAAGCGAAAATAAATGCCGTCTGAGCGGGCGCTCGAATATTGCTGGATAGATAAAAGCCAACAAAAATAACAACAGCAATAACAACAAAAACGACGACAACAACAAATTCGTCAACAACACAAAGAAGAAAATGGGTAGGTTGGGAGTAAGTGAGAGAGAGAGAGTGTGAGAGAGAGAGAGTGTGAGAGAGAGTGTGATAGATAGACCAGAAGGAGAAGGAGGTGAGAAGAGAGCAGTATAATGGAGAGAGAATGTGAGAGAATACGAGATATAGGATGATAGGGAGAAGTGGATAATAAGAGAGGGGATAATAATAGATAATAGAAAGAGAGAGAGACAGCTAACAAAAGGCAGACAAAGTGAAAAGGAGAGGGAGAGAACAAAAGACATAGAGTGAAAGGGCGACTGAAAGAGATATACAGAGAGTAAAAGAGAAAGATAGATAGAGAGAGAGAGAGAGAGAGAGATAGAAAATGAGAGACGAAGGTAGACGGAAAATGATGATAACTGCGACAACTACAACAACAACAAAAATGAATGAACAACAAGAAACCTAAAACAACTACAATAAGAAAAAAACACCCCCAACTACAACAACAGTAAGAAAACCATTATATATTACAACAACAACGAGGACAACACCGTCGTCGTTGTCGACAACAACAACAGCAACAACAACAACAATGATATCTGACAGCTGCTTCCGGATTTTGACAGTTTGATGTTGAGATTTTAGCATAAGTCGAATTTTAGTGAAATTCACGAAATTCGAATTTCACGACAACGACAACGACAGCGATGACGACAACGATGACGTCGACGTCGACGATCGACAACGACGACAAAGAAAAGCCACGAGCGACATCGACTTCTAAGCCGGAAGGAGAGAGGAGGAGGAGGAGGGGGCGGGGGCGGGCGAGAATATGGCCAAAGTGATGGGCGGCATTTGTCTGTGAAGCCCTTAATCAAAAAAGGTCGGAGAGATTTATGGTAGAAATCATCATTGGACTAAATTCATCATCGGACACAATTCATCATTGGACTAAATTCATCATCGGACTAATTTCACTTGACGAAATTCATCCATGGACAAATTTATCCATAGACTAAATTCGTACCTTGGCTGAGTTCATCCTTGGACCGAATCCATCCTTAGTTCGACACAACACTTTGTCTAAAATCTCTGTCTGAATTTCTTCTTGATCTGAATGAACAATGATGGACTAAATTCATCCTTGTTCTCAATTCATCCTCCTCCGTTTGAAACTTAATTTCCATCTTCCCCCTCGAGGCTCAGACAGAGTCTGCGATCAGACCCCCTGGCTCTTTGGTCTCTTTGGCCTGTTCCCCGAGTTATCGGCGGCGGCTCCACCTGTTCCACCAGCTGCTCTCGGTCGTCGTCGCTACTCCGCCCCCCCCCCCCCCCCCCCCCCGCACTTCCCCTCTTTGGCGCCATCGACCCGTTTTCCATTGTAATCACCGTGTTCCGTGTGGATTGTAAACGGAAATTGAAATGTGTTGAGCTGCAATCGCGGCCTCGTTGTCGTTGTAGTTGTAGTTGGAGTTGTTGTTATTATTGTTGTTGTTGCTGCTGCTGCTGCTGCCGCTTTTACTGTTGCTGTCGCCGATACAAGCGATGATAAAGCGCCGCTCGGCCCCCGGCCCACGACGCGTCGGAATTCAATTGAAAATTCGCGACTCGCAGCGCTCGGTCGACAGCAGGGGGGATTGTGGAAGGGGAGACTGTGGGGGGGGGGGGTTCAATGGGGGAGGAACTCAATGGAGGGAGGAACCTGTGGAAGGGGGGATTGTGGTAAAGAGGAGGAGGAGGAGGAAGGGGGAACTCAACAGAACTCAATTGAAATGACTGCCATTCGCTCGCTCGATCTTTCTGTCTCTCTGCCCCCAAACCAACCCTCTGTCTCCTTCTCTCCACATCACTCTCTCTCTTTCTCTATCTCTCTCTGTTCACATCACTCTCTCTCTTTCTCTATCTCTCTCTGTTCACATCACTCTCCTTCTCTATCTCTCTTTCACTCACTCCATCTCTCCATCGCTCTCTCTCTCTCTCTCGATCTCCACTTCCCCCCCCCATCTAGATGAAGTTCCCTTTCAATTGTCATTTTATTTCCATTATTCCGCTTCGTCCTCACCAACCCACCATCAACGTCTCCTATGCCCAAACCTCTCATCCGCCTCCGCCTCCATCTCCCCTTCACCCTCCCCCTCTCCCCTCCCCCTTTCCGTCCACCAGGCCAGGTCTATTTTCGACTGCATGCCGTGAGCTCCCCGTATTTGCCCGAGATTAGATTAGAGAGGCGAATTTAGTCGCGTCGAAGTCGAAATCGAAGCGAGTGAACGAATGGCCGGAGGTTTGTTTTGGTTAGTTCTTTGCATAGTTCTCCATTTACTCCTTCTTCTCTTTCTGCTACTTCTCCTTCTTCTCCTTCTTCTTCTCCTTCTTCTTCTCCTTCTTCTCCTTCTTCTTCTCCTTCTTCTTCTCCTTCTTCTTCTCCTTCTTTTCCTTCTTCTCCTCCTTCTTCTCTTTCTCCTTCTTCATTTCTCTCTCCTTCATCTCCTTCATCTCCTTCTTCTTCTCCTTCTACTTCTCCTTCTTCTCCTTCTTCTTCTCCTTCTTCTTCTCCTTCTTCTCCTCCTTCTTCTCCTTCTTCTCTTTCTCCTTCTTCATTTCTCTCTTCTTCATCTCCTTCTTCTTCTCCTTCTTCTCCTTCTTCTCCTTCTTCTCCTTCTTCTCCTTCTTCTCCTTCTTCTCCTTCTACTTCTCCTTCTTCTCCTTCTTCTTCTCCTTCTTCTTCTCCTTCTTCTCCTCCTTCTTCTCCTTCTTCTCTTTCTCCTTCTTCATTTCTCTCTTCTTCATCTCCTTCTTCTTCTCCTTCTACTTCTCCTTCTTCTTCTCCTTCTTCATTTCGCTCTCCTTCATCCCCTTCTCCTTATTCGGGCTCTCGCTCGCTCTTCTCTCTAGCTTCTCACCAACTTTTTCTTTATCTGGCTTCTCCCACCTCATTCTTTGGGCTTCTCCCACCTCATTCTTTCCATTCGGCTTATCTTATCTCGCAGTTGGTTCTCAATTGCCCCTAGATTTCGTCAACGACGTCCCCCCTCAGCCACCCCTTGAGAACTCGCCCCACATCAACTCGAATCCGAAATCTGGCCCAGATTCAGGGGATCCCTTGAGTCTAGAACTGGATTTTTGTTTTGAGTTTTCAAGAGCCGAAGTTCAACAACTGGAGATCGATCTTCTCCAGATCCAGGTCGAGGAATCAATGGTAAGTTATTTCTTCTAGGATCCTTGTGGTCGTTTTTCTTCCTTCGACTGTCGGCTTCAAATTCTTCGGCTTCTTTGGTGAAATTTTCAACTCCAATTGCGCTGTAGTCGCCTTGAGGACGTCGCCTCGTTTTTTGTTGAATTTTACAACTATAACTACAACGACAACAACTATAACAACAACTACAATATTGACAAAAAATTACAACAACAACAACTATAACACAAACCAAACCAACTCCAACGACAACTTCACTTCTATTTCTCTTGTTGGTATTGTTGTTGTTGTTGTTATTTCTCTTGTTGGTATTGTTGTTGTTGTTGTTATTACTCTTGTTGTTTGTTGGTCTTGTTATTACTGTTGTTGTTGGTCTTGTTATTACTGTTGTTGTTGGTCTTGTATATTGTTCTTGTTGTTCGTGGTTTTGTTGTTATTGTTGTTGTTATTACTCTTGTTGTTGGTCTTGTATATTGTTCTTGTTGTTCGTGGTTTTGTTGTTATTGTTGTTGTTATTACTCTTACTGTTGTTGTTGGTGTTGTTGTTGCTACTATTATTATACATTTATTTACTAATAAAATTTGCATTTACTTCAATTTTTCCACTTGACGATGGTGCCCAGTTGATTGTTGTTGTTATTGTTGTTCTTGTTCATGTTGTTGTTGTTGTAATTTGTGTTGTTGTTGTAGATGTAGTTGGTTTTGTTGTATTCGTTTGAATAGTGGTTTTTGTTGTTCTTGTTGTCTTCTAGCGCGACAATTTTATATGAAACCTCTTTCGACTTCAATTCAATCGATTTCTTGACTCGAATTTTGTAGACGTCGTTATTGTTGTTCTTGTTGTTATTGCTACTTCAAATACAAAATTATTGTTGTTGTTCTTGTTGTTATTATACTTTTTATAGTTGTTTTCTTGTTGTTATTTTTGTAATTGGTTTTCTTGTTTATTTTTTTGTTATTCTTGTTTTTGTTTTATTCTTCTTGTTTGTTTGTTTGTTTTTGTTGTTATTCTTGGTTTTTTTCTTTTTGTTGTTATTGGTTTGTGTTGTTATTGGTTTTTGTTGTTGTTTTTCTGTCTCTTGTTTAGTTATTGTTGTTGTTGTTGTTGTTTTGGTTGCGACAAGCAAATCATCTGATTAAACATTGAACAGAAATTCAATTGAAAAATCAATAGGAAAACAACAAGTGTTTGTGTTTGTTGTTGTTGGCGAAACGATTTCGAGACGAAGCGATGGAGAAGAGAGGATGGGCCGAGGAATAAAGGGCGGAGACACAATGGACGATAGTTTTTATGTGGTCAAGGGATGGATGAAGGAACCATCGACCATGAGTTAAGTTGAGTTCGTGGCTTCGGGATCGAGATGATGAAGGGAAGGAATCCGAGTTGAAGGGGGGAGGAAAGTGGAGGAGAGTTAGGTGGAGGTCGTGCCCAACCCCATCCAAATCCCCCAAACCCCCGCCCCCTCCACCAACAACTGTCGCTTGTCAACGATACGAAATCGTTGTCACTCACGGCAGTCGTGCACTTTAATCAAATTGAATTTAAATGTCAGCGTCAGGACAGATCTCTCAACAACAAGAACAACAACAACAACAAGAACAACAACAACGAGAACAACAACAAGAACAACAACAAGAACAACAACAACAAGAACAACAATAATAATAACAACAACGAGAACAACAATAATAATAACAACAACGATCACCATCAACAACAAAATCAAGAAAATTATCCAAATTACTGGAATTACAAGGGAGATGGAGGAGGAAGGGAGAAAGAGAGAGGGAGGAAGGGAGAGACAAAGAGAGACATAGGAAACAGAGAGAAAGAGACAGAGGATGAGTGAGCGGTTGGGAGAGGGAGATAGCGAATTCATCAGAGCAGAGGAGGAGGAGGACGAGGAGGAAGCAAGAAGAAAGAATGAAAAACGCTGCCGGCTGCAGCGTCGACAGCTGGAAAATTGCTCGCGACTCCAGTGAAGCGAGGAAAATGAAAACAACAACAACAACAACAGCAACAACAACGTCAACAACAGCAACAATAACGACAATGATGGCGACAACAATAACGACAATGATGACGACAACAACAACAACAATAAAGAGAACAACAACAATTACGACAACGTCAACAATAAGAACAACAGCAACGAGAACATCAACAACAACAACAACTAAAACAACGACAACAAAAACAACGACAACAGCATGAAAAAGTAATGCAATAAACACATTCACACACACACACACACACACACACTCTGAAACTCACACACACACACACACACACTCTGAAACTCACACACACACACATACGCATACGACCGCAATACGAATGCAACGAACGACAAAGACGTTGAGTGATTGTTGTTGTTGTTGTTGTTGTTACAATTATCGTTTTTTTTGTTGCTGTTCCAATTGCTGCATTAGTTCTTGTTTTTTTTTTTGTTGATATTCTCTCCGTCATAGTTGACAATATTTTTCTTGTTGTTGTTGTTCTCGTTGTTGTTATTTTTCTTCTCATTGTTGTTATTTTTCTTCTCGTTGTTATTATTTTTGTTGTTGTTGTTGTTGTCCTTGTTCTTATTTAGTTGTTGCTGTTGTTGCACATTATTTTTGATGTGCTGAAGAAATTTGTTACAAGGTCAATTTTCCATGATTCCGTTTTTCTCGCTCTCTCTCTCTCTCTCTCTCTCTCGCTCTCTCTCTCTCTCTGTTTCTATGGAGTGGAAATTTTGCATTTGATAAAAATTTGATTCGAGTTGAGTTCTTACATATGTATTGAGAATGTTTTTCTTCTTCTTCTTCGTTTTGCTGCCATTTGCTATTGGACGTTGTTGTTGTTGTTATTGCTGATGATGATATTACTATTGGTGTTGCTGTTATTATTGTTGTTGTTACTATTGCTACTATTGCTGTTCCATTTGTTATTGCTTTTATTATTTTTTGTTCTTGTTACGATTTCTTCTGTTGTTGTCGGTACAATTGTTGTTGTTGTTATTTTTGTTGTTGTTATTACTGTTGTTGTTGTTGCAATTGCTTCTTTAAGTGGTTGTCAACAGAAATAAATGAATGATATTGACAACAAAAACACGCTGCACGTCAAATAACGATGTTGTTGTTATTGTTGCTTCTTCTATTTCTTGTTATTGTCTTCTGTTTTTTTATTGTCGGGTTTGTTGTTGTTGTTTCATGGCGACAACTGCAGCAGACGATGTTTTTTTCTGTTCTTGCATTTTATTTCATTGTTTTGAAAATTCTTCGAATTCAAATCGTGTGCAAAACGTTCCTCGTCCTCGAATGGACGAAGGATATGAAGAAATTAATTATTATTTTTATTATTAATTATATATTAATTATCACACCCAAAACAATATGTTTTCATAACCACATTGGACAGGAGGAGGAGAAATAACAATAACAATAACAACAACAACGATTTACAATTTGTTAGCCAACGAGAACAGAAATAACGTCAATAAAAAGCAACAACAAATACTGCAAAAATAATACAAGCAGCAACAACAATGTTGTCAACAACAACATCAACAATGACAACAACAACAATGTCAACAGCAACAATAACAATGACAACAACAACAACAACAAACCCAAACTACAACAACGACAACAACAACATTTGACACGCCCATTGAACAAATTGAAACTCATGTCGAGACAAAGGATAAATAATGTTTATAGTAATTTATATACGATATTGTTGTTGTTGTTGTTGTAGTTCCGCCCATTGTTGTTGTTATTGTTGTTGTTGTTGTTGTTGATGATGTTGTTTATATTATTGCTATAACTGTTCTTGTAGTTATTGTTATTATTTTCATTTCTGTTGGTATTACTTTTGTTATTATTTTTGTAGTTGTTATTGTTCTTTTTGTTGTCATTATTTTTCCCTGTATTTGCGGCTGCTTTGACCACCAGCGTTACCACCTATCGCCACCATCGTCAACGTGTGCGGAACAAACGACAGCGACGAGAGGATTTTAATCGGTTGGGAGGAGAAGAAGATGGGGATAGAGGAAGAGATTGAGAGTGGGTTGAAGAAGGAGGAGGAGGATACGATGTAAACGGAGTCGAAGGAGACGGAGAGAGTGAGACAGAGGAGACACAGAGAGAGAGAGAGAGAGAGAGAGTGTGTGAAATAGAAGAAGGAGGGTGTGAAATAGAAGAAGGAGGGTGTGAAGTAGAAAAAGGACAATGTGAAGGAGCAGCCAAAGGACAGAATGAAGGGGAGGACGGAGAGAGAAACTTATGGTTTGGGGTTTGGCCTCGTGCCGGATTCGCACCAGGATTCGATTCATTCCGAAAATAGTCGCCACTTAATTTCGTCGACCACCCACGTGGACGACGTCGGACCACCGGCCACGCCCCTCACTTCTGACGCCCGTGGCTGCCGAATTGAGTGAAAACAGCTGAAAGAACAGAGAACGAGAGACACAGACAAAGAAAATGTCGGAATTGTCGCCTAAACGGAATGGGTTTGTGTTTTTTTTTTAATTGTCGGAAGAAGCAACAGAAGCAGAAGCAAAAGGAGGAGAAGCTGAAGCAAAGGAGGAGAAGCAGCAGCCGTTTTCGCTATTGTTGTTGTTGTGGTGGATGACGGTGATGTTGTTGTTGTCGATGTTTTTGTTGTTGTTTGTTGTCGTCAACGTATTTGCTGTTGTTGTTGTCGATGTTTTTGTTGTTGTTTGTTGTCGTCGTCGATGTTTTTACTATTGTTATTATAATTGTTTTAATTGTTATTATTTTTGCTATTAGATTTGTTGTTATTTTTTGTTCTTGTCATTATTGTTTTTGTTATTGTTCTTGTCATTATTGTTTTTGTTATTGTTCTTGTCATTATTGTTTTTGTTATTGTTGTTATTTCTATTTTTTGCTATTTAAAAATTGTTGTTGCCTACTGTTGCTTCACCTGCTGACGGCAGTCGCTGGCTGGCGTCGGATTCGATTTAGCGTCGCTTCATTTGGCGCGAAAAACACTTGTCGCCACCTTAAAAAGGGGGCGGGTGGTGGTAGGTGGGGTAGTGAAGACTTTATTTAATGTCAACAAAATGCGCCAAAGCAGGAGGAATAACAATGACAACAAAAACAAAAACAACAATAACAACAAAAACACATCTATAATAATAATGACAATGACGACAAGAAAAAATAATGAAAATAACTATAAGAATAAGATTTAAACTAAGAGACTACAAATAAAACAACAACGACGACAACAACTACAAAAACAACAACCACAACAGCAAAAACTATCACAACAACAACAAGAACAATAACAAAAACGTGGTGCGAAAACAAAAAAACTGAGAAATTCTTCACGTTGAAATTGTTCGAAATCGAGAAGCTCGAGGCAGCCACGCCCCCACTTAGGGCGGAATTCACCTACCTTCTGAATGAACTTTCAACCACTGCGGCCTGCAAAAGACGAAGCTGGAATTCATCTGAAATCCCTCTGGAGTTGGTCTGATATTAATTCATAAAATGAATGAAATTCATCATGAATTGATTTGTAATTATTTGAAGAATTTCGATTCTCCTTCATCAACAACACCTTGAAATGATGCGGGGCAGCGGATGAAATTTACTGATAAAATTTCAACAGGTTGTGGTGATGATGGAGGCGGATGAATGAGAGAGGAACAGAGAAGAGAACACGAGGAGATGAAAAGACGAGTAAAGGAAAAAATTAAGAGAGAAGTGATGAGGCAGAGAAGAAGAGGGAGAAGGGAGAAGATGTAAAACTGATCGGCAGCAAGAGTTGAAGTAGAAGAAGCAGACAGAAGCAGAATAACTTGGGTTCGAGAACAATTGTTAACAATGATCATAATTGTTGGCACTCGAAACGGCTGTGAAACAATAATTGAAACAATAATAAAAATAATAATAATAACAGGCAACAGCAGCTACAGGAAAAGACTAAAACAGCAACAGCTACAACAACAACAACAGCTACAACAACAACAACAGCTACAACAACAACAACACCTTCAACAACAACAAAAGTATGTCCAACAACAGTGCGTACAAAAAAAAAATCGAGTACAAAAACATAACGATTAAAGCGGCTACAATAATAAGAGCCAACAACACAAACAAACAAACAATAAAAGCCAGCAATAACGGCCTACAACAACTGCCTACAACAACAATAACAATAACAACACCTTATAACAAAATCCAAACTACAACAACAACAACAACAACTCATCTACTCAGCCTACACCAACAGAGACAGCAACATGTGATGTCAGATCGAGAGATATCGCTCTAATTAAGAGGAAGAAAATCTCGTCACGTTCACGCAGTTATACTCTATCTCTCTCTCTCTATCTTTCTTTCTCTCTCAAGCTCTTTATTTCTCACTCCTACTATTACTCTATTCTCTCTCACTCTCTTTGTGTCTGTCTCCTTCTCTCGTCTTTTTTTTCTATCGGCCCCTGAATCTCAATCTCTCTCTCTCTCTCTATCTCCCTTCTTCTTGCTCTTTATATCACTTTTTCTCTCTCACTCCTTCTCCTCCACTCCACTCTTATAGTTGTTGTTGATATTTTTTGTTGTTGTTAATCTTATTGTTGTTATTTTCATTCCTTTTTTTGTTGTTACATATTGCTCTTAATTGAACGATATTTTCAGCCATTTTTGGGATTTCGCGCCGAGTGCCGAACGCCTTCATCCTCCATCCTCCATCCCTCGCCTTCCTTCTTTTATATCTTCTCCCAAACTCACTCTCACCCCCCTTCATCTCTCACTCTCTTTCTCCTACCGCACTCTATCGCTCTGCCTCACTCACTCTCTCTCTCTTTCTCTCACTTCATCTCCTTCTCCCCTTCCCACCATCTCCACCTCGCTGAAGTTTCTGTTGTTGTTCGACGTCGCGACGTCTGATTTGTTTGACTTTGACGTTGATTTAAATAATTTTCGCTCGATTTTCCGAGTGCTCTTCAATTCACTTAGCGAAACGGTGTTAATTGCCATCAGGGTGGACGGGAGGACGGACGGCAGTCTCCCCTCTCGCCCCCCTCGCGGCCATCGGTGGCAACCCTGGTGCTCGATATTTACGTGTTGTGTCTGGAGCGATTCTCAGTCTTCTAGAAACACTCGAAGTCCACTACGATCTCCCTTTATTACTTACCTCTCACTTCTCCTTTTTTCAGCGTCTATTCTTCTCTAGTATTTCTCAACTGACTCCACTCAGAACCCCACCCCCTGCCGCCTACTTCTTCCCTTCCTCCTCATTCATATCTTCCTTTCCTCATCAATCAATCGCTTTATCGGCCGTCCACAATGATCCATCCGTCTATTCATTCCACTGCCGATCTTTCGAGTAGACAGACAATAAATTTATCTGTCAATCTATCAATCAATCAATCAATTTATCAATCTATATATTGATATCAATATCAATAAATTTATCAATCTTTCAATCTATATAATCTATATAAATCTATAAATCTATAAATCTATCAATCTATCAATCTATCAATATATCAATATATCAATCTATCAATCTATCAATCTATCAATCTATCAATCTATCAATCTATCAATATATCAATCTATCAATCTATCAATCTATCAATCTATCAATCTATCAATCTATCAATCTATCCATCTATCATCATAATCTATAAATCTATCAATCTATCAATCTATCAATCTATCAATCTATCAATCTATCAATCCATCAATCTACCAATGAATTAATCAATCAGACCGTGTATCGCCGGTCCAAGAATCGACCTTTGGATCGAACGACACCGGCTCATGTTCGACTGACGATCGCTCGATCGTTCGACGTATTTACGATCGCTGCATCTAAATTCGCATCCATTAGTCGAGTATCCATGCAGCTATCTGTTAGTCTATGCATGTCTCTCTCTATCTATCTATCTGTTTATCTCTCTCTCGCTCTCTCTCAATCTGTCTTGTCCGTCTGTCCATCGCCGACGTCCGGTCGAAGCATCCGAAACTCGCCCGAGACCCCGGTGATCCATCGAAGTCGCTGTCGGTCCATTCGACGACTGTCATTGCTTTTGTATATGTGTCTGTGTGTTTGTGTATGTGTGCTTGGGCTCACACCACCCAGAAGCACCGTCGGCCCCTCCAAGAACAACAACCCACCTCGCCACGCCCCTCGCTTGGGCTGGCGCTCCATCAACGCTCGACGTTCGGCGACTATTTTTAAAGTTCGAAGCGCTTTTCGATTTTTATTTCCATCGCTTAATTTATTTGCATCTGCGAGTGTGTGTTTTTTGTTGTCTTCTTCATCTTCTTTCTCAGTGTCTTTCTCTCTCTCTCTCTCTCTTTCACCTCCCCGTTCACCCCTTTTCTCTTGCTGCACCCGCTCTTCCCTCGGCCTCCTTCGTCTTTGCTTTGTTTGAATGACGTCGTCGTCGTCGTCGTCGTCGATAGACTTTTATTTTATTTTATTTTTTTTCTCTTGTTCGCATCTATTGTTGATTCCTATGATGTAGTTGTTGTTGTTGCTACTTGTTGTTGTTGTTGCTACTTGTTTTTGTTGTGTCTTGTTGTTTTTATGACTTGTTTGCTATTGTCTTGTTGTTTTTGTTTTGAAAATAATTAATTAGCAACTGCTGCTGACGCTGGCGAGAAAAGCAAAAAAGAAAACAAACTTACATTAAAGTCATCTGCTCAGAAACCTCTGATCAGTTGATATCCATCCTCCTTCTTCTTTTCCTTCTCCACCTTCTTCTTTCTCTTTCTCTTCCTCTCCTCCCCCTAACAATTTCCTCCTCCCTCCCCCCCAAGAAGAATCGAAACAAAAGCAAAAAACCAAAGCCAAAAACACACAAAAATTCTTCTCTAAAGTGAAAACAATTGTAATTATTATTATTGTTATTTTGTTGTCTTGTGCTAATCGACCAACTTGTTGTTGTTGTTCTTGTTGTGAACTACTTGGCACCGCACGAGTTGATTGACGTTCTTCTTATTGTTGTTGTTGTTATAGTAGTTTTATTGTTGCTGTTGGCGCAAATCACTCAATTTCACCCCACACCTCAAGACAACGTCCTCTGCTTCGCTTCGTTTGCGATTTGTTGCCGATGTGGTTGGGGGGACCGTGGGGGAGGGGGGCGGGAGGAGGCGGTAAGGGGCGAAGGAGGGCGTGGCACATCGAGCAAATATCGATTAAAGAACCATCGAAGGTTTTCTTCCCACTTTTCAGAGAGTTTTCATTCACAGACTTCTTCCACAAGGCCTCCAGAGAACCCCCAACAGCCCTAGAAACCTTCCTCAAAACCCAGATCCAGCCCAAGAAAATTCCATCCCCTGTAATCAAAATCCAACGACATCGAGATCTGAAACAAAACCAATCGATCGTAAGAGAAAAAACACAGTCATTTATTTTTTTATTATTTTTTTAATTTCAAATGTTTTGTTCAGTTTTATTTATTCTTCATTTAATTTATCTGTTTGTTTGTTTGTTGTTTGTCTCTGGTTTGAGTTATTTTTATATATAATTTTCTTTCCTTTTCACCTCCTCCGCCTCTTAATCCATATTATTTTTCATAATAATAATAATTTCTTCTCATAATTTGTTTTCATTTAATTTATTTTTTTTTTTTTGTTATTTGCATTATTTTTTTTTTTTATTTTCATTATCTTTTTTTTTATTTTCATTATTTTATTTTTTATTTTGTTTTGTTTTTTTTTTTGCTTTTGGATTTGTCTTCAGAACTAAATTTACAATACGTTCTCGTCTATAGGCGAGAGTGTGTGGGTGTTGGGGTGATGGTGTGTGGGTGTTGGGGTGATGGTGTGTGTGTGTTGGTATGTGTGTGTGTCTGTGTTTGTCTGTGTATTTTTTCTTATCGTTTCGAATACGACTCTACCACAGAGTCCACAAATTCTGATGGATTTCTGTTCACATCTATCTATGCTTCTATTCATCTACTAGGTTGCTTCTTTAACTTGCATCTACATTATCTTCATTATCTTACTATCTTCATTATCTTTCTATCTTCATTATCTTTCTATCGTCGTTATCTTTCTATCGTCGTTATCTTTCTATCGTCGTTATCTTTCTATCTTGATTTTACCTTCAATATCTTTCGATTTTCCCTAATTTTGTTTCTTAGCGATCTTTAAATTCTCTTCTTCTTTCCTCCCTATCTTCTTTATCTATCTATCTTTTTTTATCTTTCCCACATATCTCCTTCATTTTTTTATCTCCATTTTCTTTATATCTCCCTTTATTTTATATCTCCTTTATCTTTCCGTCATCTTATTTTTCCATTTCCTTAGTATTTTTTTCATTTAATCATCTTTATCATCTTTATTTTTCTATCTTCCTACACAAATATCTTAAGATTTAAGCTCGAGGTCAAGCTCACGATGCTCGGGGATTCGGATGAAACACGACAGGATTTCGGCATTTCCTTTATATTTGGGATTTCGTATGTTTTCACATAAGGATACACCAAATACGTTTCATCTAGACTAATATAAAAGTGTGTGGGTGAGGTTATGAGTGTGGTAGTGTGTGTGGTTTTGTCTGAGGTCAGGAGCTGAATATGTGAAAAATTCGAGAGCTGAAAATTTTCAAATTCAAAAGGCGATGGATTTCGAATCAAACTGAACTTTATACCGAATGTTAAATATGGTTCTTTGGATTTTACTGCCTGGCTTAATCAAGGAGACGTTTGTGTGTGTTTGTGAGGAGTTTCCACGGTTCAACTGGGGTCTGGGATTCTGTTTTTTTTTGGGTCTATTTTTTCTTCTGGGGTCTGTTTTGTCTTCTGGGGTTTGTTTTTTCTTCTGGGATTTATTTCTGATTCTGGCGCCAGGTTCTTCGTCTCACATTCGAGAGCTTCTTCTAATTTTAATTCTGAACTCTTAAATTCCTAAAATTACGACAACGACATTTCTTAATTATCTTCATTCTCCATCCACTAAACCTCCTCTCTCCCTCCTCATTCGTCGTCTCCCTCACGCTTTCGTTCCATCCATGTGGTGTCTTCTCTTTTCCTCCCACTGATTTTTCATTCTTTTTCGGCTGCCTGTGTTTTCAGTTGTTGTTGTGGTTGTTGTTGATTTTATTGAGGATGTTCTCGTTATTGTTGTTTTTACTCTTGTTATTGTTGTTTTGTGCTCTCGTTATTGTTGTTTTGTGCTCTCGTTATTGTTGTTGTTGTTGTTATTGTTGTTCTTACGCTTTATTAACAATTTTTATATTGAGTTGTTTGTTTTATTTGTTTGCAAAATAAATTGATGATTGTGTGTGTGCGTGTGAATTTACGTGTTTTTCTCCCGTGTGTGTTTGTGTGCGAGTGCGACTGAGTGACTGAATGAGTGTGTGTGTGTGTGTGTGCGTGTGTTAATTTGTATGCGATCCCCACATGCATATCAACGAAATACTTATCTACGCATGTATCTGAAATTGTCCCACACACACACACACACGCACACACACACAACCTCCCCCATCCACCGGTGTGCGTGTGTCTCTGTGTTTGCATTTCCATGTGTATATGTGTGTGTGTGTGTGTGTGTGTCTTCCCCCCATATCTCCCGCATTTATTTGTTTATAGTTCTCGGTATCTTCTATTTGTTTTATTCATTCAAATCAAACTCTGGCTGCCGAAGTTGCTCCACATTCGCCTCCTCCTCTTCCTTCTCCTCTTCCTCTTATTTATTTATTTACTTTTCCCTCTATGATTGAATTTCTTATGATTACATTTATTTTGTTTTTTTTTTTTTTTGTTTTCTACTCCCCCGAACGCATTGCAAAAACTCAGTATTCGCCTAAAGTACATTTAGTACGAGATCTCGATCGAGGGACGCAAGGGGCACAGGGTGACACGGAAGCCACAGGGTGACACGGAAGCCACAGGGTGACACGGAGAGCACAGGATGAAAATTTCATACAAAAGCTATGTGAGAAAGCGACCCAAAATGAACAAAGTTACACTGGAAGAAACGACCACAGCTGATCTGATCCGAAGGTTCTGGCTCCTATTTCTCATGGTGTATTCTCTTCTCCTTCTTCTACTTCCTCTTGTTGTTCTTCTATTTTATTCTCCTCCTCCTCACATCTCGTGAACTATTCGTAAACGTCCTCTCGTGTTTTCTTTTTTTGTTTAAATATATAAAAAAATTTCGTACATCGCTTGGTTTTTTGGTATTTTCAATTTATTCTTTATTTATTCATTTATTTATTTATTTTACTTGTGATTTTTGTTTTGTTTTTATTTATTTAAAAATATTGCATTTTCCATTAGTTTTACTTGTAAACTTTTGTTAAATACTTTGCACGTTTGCTACACATTCACATTTAATTGGTTTCCATAAATTTCATCTTATCTGCCTTAGTAAATTTTAGTTTAGTTCAGTATTATTATTATATTTAAATGTTTTTTGTTTGTTTGTTTGTTTCTTGGTTTGTTTGTTTGTGTAAACTTTATGTTTTTGTTTTTTTACAAATCGCTAAAACACTCATAGATTATATATAATTTCTTCGAATAGTCATACTTTAGATTTAGTTTTACTTTTTAAATTCATGGTTTTCCTTGATTTCTTTTCTTTTTCATCATTTTTTCTTACAATTTATAAATTTAGTATTTTTCTCTATATTTTTTTGCTATCGTGTTTCTTTTTTTTTTTTTTGTTTGTTGTTGTTTTTGAAAGGTTTTTTTTCTTCTTCCCAAATGTATCGTGTGTCCATGTGTGAGTGTGAGTGTGAGAGTGTGTGTGTGTGTGTTTGGGATAAAACCATCTTAATGGAACATAAAAGGAAACTCAACACAAATCAAAGGAAGGAAGATCTGGCGATCGAGGTTGATGGAATCCTTCAAGGAGCTGGTTCTAATGTCAATGTGTGAGTGTGTGTGTGCTTGGGGGAGGCGGGTGAGAAGGAGAGAGACAAAAAGAAGGAGAGAAGAGCACAGAAAAGCATCGAAGAAGACGCTCCTCTCCTTCTTTTTCTCCTCCTTTCGCCCTCCCCTGCCTTCGACGTCGTCTCCCAAAAGGTTTTCGTCGTTTGCTGTCTCCTTAATGAGACGCACACACACACACATATACGCATGCACACGGCACATGTACGTGAGCGAATGAAAGAAAATGGCGGCCAGAAGGAAGCACGACCGAGGCGCACGGAGCGAAACGAAACGGAGTGGAATGGAACGGAAAACAAGGCCGAGAACATTTTGAGTTTTCGTGTCCCCGAGGTTCGGATTCAACATCTGTCTCCCTCTCTCTCTCTCTTTCTGTCCCCCTCTCTCTCATTCACAGAGTAATCGAGGCTACCGAGGGCCTTCGGGGAGTGTGCGAGTGTGTGTGTGTGTGTGTTTGCTTCCACTTGTAGTTGTGTCGATGTGTTCGTTCGTCAGGAGAAACACCTGCCGTCGTCAGAAGGACGGACGGACGGACGGACGGAAGGAAGGAAGGAAGGAAGAAACGACACAGAGTTCGAGGTTTCGTCGTCAAATGTTTGGGTGTGTGTGAGAACCACTCTATAACTGTGTGTGAGAGAACCACTCTATAACTGTGTGTGTGTGTGAGAACCACTCTATTACTGTGTGTGTATGTGAGGACCTCTCTACGACTGTGTACGTGTGTGTGTGTGCTCAGGTATTTAAGGCAAGTCGTTTGAAATTAGAAGAGAGCGGATTGCGAGGCAAAGAAACTCAATAACAGTCGGAGGTCGTCCACAGAATTTTAAAACGGAAACGGACAAAAGCAAACACGAACTCGAACTACACGAAGAATGACAAGGGGGCGGGAGGCGTGGCTCCTCGCGGGGGGGGAAAGGTTTCCTTAAAGACAGCCATTCAAAAAAGTAGGCAAAACCTAATTAAATTTTAAACGACAAGAAACTTTCAAAGTTAGCCGTGGTGAGGGGAATCAAGAGACTTCGAGCTTCGAGCTTCCTCCTCGCCTTGATTTCTTGACACTTGACGTCACGACAGAGCAGAGCTTTCGGTTTCGCCCTCAACCCCTCGGTCGTTGAGTTTCGGTCGACGTCGAGGCAAACGACAAGTTTACAGCGTGTAAAAAGGCACCTCTGTGTAAACTTGTGTTGTCTTTAGAGAGCCAAAAATACTTTTCTCTCCCTCACCACCAACTCCTTCCATCCTTCCGTCTGTCCATCCGTCCATTCGTCCGTTCGTCCATCTGTCGGAGTCTCCAGGGTCGCCAAAGGAAATCGATCGATTCACGAAGGGCGGGCCGAGCAAATAAAACTCGCTCGGACTCGCTCGTGAGTGAGGACCGAGGGGAGGATGGGGGGGAGTGATGTGGTTGAAAACAATACAAAAAACATCCGAAAATAAAATAAAAAAAACATGTCAAGTGGGATTTTGTGGTATTTCATTTTATTAAATAATCTTTTATTTTTTCACTCGCTAAATTAAAATTATTTTATAAACTTTTCGCGCAGCTCTTGCGCTCGCTTTTTAATGCAACTAATATTTTTTCTTCTCTTCTTCATCTTCTTCAATTTTCTCTAATTTAAACGAAATATAATAAACGAAAACTTTAATGGGTAAAAATGAATTATTTGCATTCCCTTTGGGCCTTGCCTTTGTTGAAATATATTTATAATTATATATAGATATATATGTGTGTGTGTGTTGTGTGTGTGTGTATATGTGTTTGTTTATTTGTTTGTTTGTTGTTGTTTTCCTTTTATCATTATTACTATTTTTACATAGAATATTACGCTAATTTTACTGACATGTAAAATCATATATAAATTTTATTTTTAAAACAAAAACAAAAAAATGTGATGTAAAATTAAAAATTAACAAAGACTTCATCTTCTACTTCTTCTACTTTTTTTTTCTTCCCTCACCTCCTCCACTTTCACTTCAATAATTATTTCTTTTAATTTACAAAGTATGTTTTTCATCTTCTTTTTTCGAATTTGGCTTTGATTTCTTGATGTGGTTTTATTTTAGTTGCTTTTGCTGCATTTCATCAACCATCTCATTACACAATAAATTAACAAAAATTGTAATAATAATCATAATCATAATAATAATAATAGTAGTAGTTGTTGTTGTTGTTGTTGTAAGAGTAATAGTAACGATAGTGGTTAGAAGTAACAGTGGAAATGGAAACAAAATATTAAAAGAATTTACATATCCTATGAAAAGGTCGAAATATGGGGCAAAAAATAAAACATCGATTAAATTTAAAACTTTCAACTAAATTTAATTTAATTATTTTTGCACATGATTTCTTTACTTATCTTTTTTTTTTTCTTATTCTTCTTATCTTTAACCTTTTCTCCTAACTTCAACTTCTTCTACTTCTTCTTCTTCTTTGCTTGTTTTCTTGTTGGGGTTCTTGTTGTTGTTGTTGTGGTTGCTTTTTACTTGATTATGACTAATGTTCTTGTGGTTGTTGTTGTTGTTGTTGTTTTCATGAATTTTAAGTTTCTATGCAAATCTTTTAAACAATTCTTAATTTATTTATTTATTTTCTCTCCCGCATCTTCTCGTTTATTTTTCTTTTCTGCCTCTGTTTTCATATTATGTTTAACTAAATTTACTTGATTGTTGTTTGTTTGTTGTTGTTGTTTTTGTTGTTGATGTTGTTGTTCTTGTTCTTGTAGTAGTAGTTAATTTTTAGGTTTTACTATTATTACTTTTATTTCTATTATTATTATGATGGTCTCTTAATTGCCGTTGCTGCCTGTTGTTGTTGTTTGTGTTTGTTGTTGTTGTTGTTGTTGCTGCAACAACACACAATCTTAAAGCGTTTACATTCTCGTGATTGTTGTTATTTCATATTATTATTATGATTTGCAATAGTTTTTATTGGTGTTATATGTTGTTGCTATTCTGTTGTTGTTGTTGTTGTTGTAGTTGTTGTTGTTGTTGTTCTTGTTTTTATTTATTTATTTACTTGTTTGTTTGCTTTTGTTCCTCTCTCATATTTTGTTATCGCTTTTGTTTGAAACATTTTCATGCATTAATAAATATTTATTATTATTATTGTTGTTGTTTGTGGTTTTTTATTTTTTCAACACTCAAATGTTTCTCCTTTCGGTAGTTCTTTTAAATTGGTATTTTTTTTGTTACAATTAAATTGCATAGATTTTTGTAGAATTGTTGTTGGGTTTCTTGTTCTTCATCATCATCATCATCTTCTTCTTCTTGATGTTGTTGTTGTTTTATATTTAAATATTTAAATTAATAAAGCGTTATTCTTCACAAGTTTCCTTTATCTTTTTATCATTATCTTTATCTTTTAATTTTGTTTTACTTTTTTTGTTTTTTGTTTTGTTTTTTACTCTTTTACTTTATTCCTTAATTTTTACATCTAAAAAATAGTCTCGTGATATATTTTCCATTTTTGTTGTTGTTTCATTTGTTGTTAATGTTTTTGTATTTTGTTTGCTCTACACGAAAAACTTGATTTCTTGTTGTTGTTGTTGTTGTCTTTGATGAAGGAATCATTGTTGTTGTCTGTTGTCTCGTGAATCCATGATCCAAGGAATGCTGCTTATTCATGTGTGTGTGTGAAAGACGTAGACCGAAAGAGAGAGAGGTCAAGCGGGCGAGAGAGAGAGAGACAGACGAAGATGGCGAATGGCGAGAGAAAGAGCGCGAGTCGGAGACGCCTCGTGAGACCAACAACGACGAACCATCCATCGGAAGTCCTCGGCTTCGTCCTCGTCCAAAATGTTCCAGCAGACAGCATCCGAGCGAGATGGAGAGACACAGCTGAAAGAAAGAAAGAGAAAGAGAGAGAAAAAAGACGAAGGTTAGAAAAAGAAGAAGAAGAAAGCAGTATATTTCTTGTCCCATTCCCGGAAACACTCAGCTAAAAGCAACATCGACCAAAGTCTCCGTTCGTTCCCCTCTCTCTCTCTCTCTCTTGCGGACCCTTCAACCTTCGAGAGAGAGGAAATTTCCCAAAATAAATCGCAACAACAACACGAATCAGGCCGACAAGAGGAAAAATTCCACTGTTTCCGACGACCCTTAAGGACCCGAAATTCTTCCCATCCTCTGGTGCGCTTATTTTCGCATCTCTCGAAACGCTTGCAAAAAAAAAGTCGACAACAACAAACGACGACGACGACGACGACGATGGGCGAAGATGATGAGAGGGAAAACGAGGCAGGAAGAGAGAAGGGCCAGGTTTAATGAGTCGAAATATTTGTCTTAATTATTGCTATGATGCGCAAAGAAGAGACGAACGGACGGACGCAAAGAGGTTCAGACAAGAAGCAAATAGGTTCAGACAAGACGCAAAGAGGTTCAGACAAGAAGCAAAGAGGTTCAGACAAGAGGCAAAGAGGTTCAGACAAGAGGCAAAGAGGTTCAGACAAGAGGCAAAGAGGTTCAGACAAGAGGCAAGAGGTCCACAAGAGACGAAAAGAGATCCACAGACCAGACGCAAAGACATCAGAGATGGACAGCAACAAGTACAGAAGAGTCTCGACTCAGGTGGAGGAAATGAAACATTTGTTTATTCCCTGGCGAACGACAGCGAACAGAACAGAAAAATTTCGTTGCCACCTCGGAATCGATCTTCGCAGCGTATTTGTTGTTTGTTGTTGTTGGGCAATTGCAATTAGTTCGCGGAACTCGAGCAGAGAGCGCCTCATTATAATCGCAGCAGACGATCTAAAATTAGTCTCCCAATTCGATTCTTTCGGCCCGAATTGGCCCCGAGTGGCCAAACGCAAAGTGGAAAGTGCAACAACGAACTTTTGGGAAATTATGTAGAGAAAACCATCAATTTGGATGGAACTTTCTGTCTCGAAATGTCGAAGGGAATCAAAGTTGGAATCTTCAGTTCGATCGATTATTTTCCATCCCCAAATGGGAAAAGACTTTGGGAAAGTAATTTGGATGAACACGAGGAGGCTGAGGGTCATCACCATGCGATGAAGGCCTTGTTCTTGAACTTCTCCCTCGGCGGCGACGGTGGAGCGACCTCGAGAAACCACTTGCGCCATCAACAGGCGACAACGACGACGATGGGTTCCTGTTATTATTAATAATTCGCGGGACGACAACCAACCAACAAACAGAGAATCGAGAATAGAAATTCAATAAATTCTCTCCGCTTCTTCTTCTCGCTTGACCTACAGGCAATGACAATTTTCGAACGTCGAACGACGGCGAAATCATCGAAAATAGAAGCAGTAAAAAGAAGAGCAAAAACAAATCGAACGAACACAAACATAGACGAAAATTTGTGGCAATCGTGTATGAATTTTTATCATAATTTCGATCGTATATTTGGGGGATTTGCAAAAACCGAAAATACTAAAATACACTGTGTTATTTTTCAGTTATCTCTTTCCTCCTCGTGCGTTGGTCGGCGGTCGTCGGTCGCCGTCGATCGCCCACGTCTGACGAAAATAGCAGCGACGACGACGACGACGACACTCGGCGGCTCGACTCGAATCCACTCATCGTCCGCGCCCGCATCAACATCAAATATTTAACTTTAATTGCGAGCATAAATAATTTGTCCGTCCGCAAAACCAACTCTCGTCCATTTGTCCGCGACCAACTCTCGTCCATTTGTCCGCGACCAACTCTCGTCCATGTTCGACTCTCGTCAGTTCGTCCATCCATCCGTCCATCTGTCCGTCAGTCGATTTTGTTATTTGTGTTGGTAGGAAGAATGCGTGCGAGAGAATTCCTCGTTCTACTCTACACATTTCCACATTCGTTTTCTCGTCCATCTCGCTTTCGCTTTTCCGGCACCGGTCGTCGATCGCGAATCGTGGTGGGGATTAGTTTGGCGTTTGTTGAAATGAATTGAATTGAATTGAATTCCACGACACACAGAGGTTTTAATTGAAATTTGAGTCGAGTCGAGGAAAATAGTGGAAAAATCCATTAGTAGGAAGGAGGATGAAGGAAGGCGGATGAAGGAAGGAGGATGAAGGAAGGAGGATGAAGGAAGGAGGATGAAGGAAGGAGGATGAAAGAAGGAGGATGAAGGAAGGAGGAAACGAAAACATGTCGACAACTGACAAAGAGTTCAAGGGAGCTGTAGTTTTCCCGACGACGACGACGGCGACGTTTTCGTTCCAACCGTATTGAGAAATGCTTGACCTTTGGCCCAAGTCCACAAGTTTCATCCACCCCCCCCCCCCCCCCCCCCCCCCCTTTCGAGTGGTCACCGAGAAAAGTTTTCCCTTGTCAACGAGGACTTTGGGACACTTGAGAAGAGAAGACGGAAGGAATCTTGTGTGGAGACCGACCAACAAAGTCTCAAAAGCCTCGGAATTCAATAAAACGCAGTTGAGAAGAGAATTTCCGAAAGAAGAGAAACGCAGTTGAGAGGAAACCGTAAAGTTTCACAGTTTTCGAAATCATTCGTTTGAAAATGGAAAGAGGGCGAGTCCAACAACAACGGCAACAACGGCAACAACGACAACAAGCGACAACAATAACGAAAAATGTTGACGACGAACAACGAAACGACGACATTAGAAAATAAACGCAAATTAAAAAGTAAATACCGAGAACAACAGAAGCAACAACAACAATAACAGTAACAACAAGAGCAACAACAACAAGAGCAACAACAACAATAACAGCAACAACAACAATAACTACAACAACAGCAACAACAACAATAACTACGACGACAGCGCAACCGCCGGCAGCAACGAACAAATATTTGAACACAAATCGATCGAAACTCGGTGCAGGGTTTCAATAGCAATGAATGAAGAGGTGAGAGGAAGAGAGAGAGAGAGAGAGAGAGAGAGAGAGAGGGGTAGGACGAGAGGACGTGAGGGAGAGGACGAGAGGGAAGATGGAAAATTGTGGGCGGAAACGAAGGCGGACGGGAGGAAACGTTGAAGGCGGCTCCTTTAAAAGGAAATATGAAAAACGCGCAAAGGCAACGACATGAGGTCGAGGACGAGGACGAGAATGAAAACGGGAGGAAATTGACTGAAGTGAGAAAAAGTAATTAAATAGCAGGAGAAGCAACAACAACAAGAACATCAACGACGATGGATGCAATGAAGCGCAACACACACAAACACACACACACACAAGTACACACTGGACGATGGATAAGATGAGTGGGGGGGGGGGGGAGAGTGAGGGACCATGAGTGGGGGGTGAAGGACCCCGGGACTGAGACCCATCGTCCTGGCAGCCAGTTTCATCATCAATAAAAATTAAATTCGATTCGCTGAACTGCAAAAACTGGCTGCACTTGGGGTGGCTGAGACTGGGGCTGGGTCTGAGACTGAGGCTGAGTGGGATGAAGGTTCAACCTGAGAGTTGGGTCTGAGAGTTCGAACTGAGGGTTGGGCCGTCAGTCGGGTTCACTCGCCATGTAATGCGATCCTGCAACGAAAGAAGAGAGGGAAGAAAGACAGACACAGAAGCACGAGGGGGAGCGAGAGGAGGAGAACGCAATCGGAGGATGGCTGAGTGCTCGATAATCCACTGGCCGAAGGACGCAAATGAGGGTCGCAGCGTCACAAGCGACACAAGTGAAGAAGGAGGAGAAGAAGGAGGAGGAGAAGGAGGAAAAGGACGAGAAGGATGAGAAGAAGGAGAAGGATGAAGGATGAAGGAGTGTGTGGTTAATGGAGGTCAACGGGAAATAAGGACAACTACGAGGAGGAAAGAAAGGAAGAGAGGTGGAAGGAAGAAAAGATAAGAATGAGTGGGAAATAAGAAAAAGGATGAGTTGGAAATAAGGAGAAGGACGAGTTGGAAATATGGAGAAAGATGAGTACGAAATAAGGAGAAGGACGAGTAAAAACTAAGGAGAATAAAGTAGAAAATAAGGAGAAAGACGAGTATGAAATAAGGAGAAGGACGAGTAAGAAATAAAATACGATTACGATCGAAAAGAAGGACGTGCAAAAATAAATACGAAGGACGAGAAACCAACGATAATCGAGTAGCGCAGAGCAAAAGCAAGAGAGAAGACACAGCGAAACCCAATTAAGGCCAACGTACGAGGCGTATGAGGAACCTCGAATCAGGAACGAAGTGATGAAAATATCACGCATACGACGCGTTGTTCCTCAAGCCTCAAAATCCATGATGGTTCATTAGGGGAAATCATTCAAAATATTGTACGACGAAAATGGAGCAACCCAAAGTAAATCAATTTCCTCTTCTCTCGCCAAACCCCAACACAAACCTCATTCTCCCCCAAATAACTTCTTCCTCCTTCAATAACTTCTTCCTCCTCAAATTTATCCTTCTCTGCGCGAGGCGAAAAACATTTAGGTTGAAATATTGAATCCAGACCTCGACGCATACACACATAACAACAACAACAACAACAGACGACACATCCACACACATACACACAGAAACCCTTCAAATCGATTTGCCAAAGTGTGCGTGAGAGACGACAATAGAGAGGAAAATAGAACGCCGGAAGAAAGGTTGGCGTTGGGGGGGGGGGGGGGGGGGGGGAGGGGTTGGAAAGAGAAACATAAAAAAAAAAACATAAAAAAAAAAGCATAAAAACAAAAACATAAAAACAAAAACATAAGAACAGAAAACATAATTAAACAAATTATTATGATTATTTCTATTGTTGCTGCTGATGCGACCGATGATGTTGTTGTTATATTTTGTTGTTGTTCCTGTTGATATTTAGGCACACGCACACTCGCGCACGCAATTTTACGGTGGGGAGTTTCTCGAACGAAGGCAGTCGACGAGTTTCGTGCTCGTGAAAACATCGATAAACTCTTGAGGGGGGGATGAAATTGGTGCAAAGAGAAGGAGAAGAACACAGAAGAAACCTCTTCAGCATGGATTCGGGGGGGGGGGGGGGAGTTAAGTGAGGGAATGAAACGAGGGAGTCGAGGGAATGAGACCAGGTAATGATAAAGACGGAATGGTTGAGGGGAAATGAAAGAGAGGAAATGAAAGAGAGGAAATGATAAAGAGGGAATAATAAAGGGGGGAATGATAAAGAGGGAATAATAAAGGGGGGGAGTGAGAAATGGTGCGATTAGTTAGTTGGTTAAAGCAATTTACACCAGATTGACGAAAGTCGTGCATCGATAAGAGCCACAAATTAAATCAAATCGAAACGAAACGACAGCAATGCGAGTAAAATGTAAGCTAAACCAAAAAAGGGAGCGAGAAATAAAATATGAGTAAGACTAAAATATGAGTAGAACTAAAATATGAGTGGAATTAAAATGCGAGTGGAATTAAAATATGAGTGGAATTAAAATGCGAGTGGAATTAAAAAGTGAGTGGAATTAAAATGCGAGTGGAATTAAAATGCGAGTGGAATTAAAACTTAAGTGAAACTAAAATAGAAGTAAAACTAAAATACAAATAAAACTAAAATACAAATAAAACTAAAATACGAGCAAAATTAAAATGCGACTGAAACCAATTTACGAAAGAAATTTAAACGAAAATTAAACCAAATTACGAGTGAAGTTAAAATGCGTATTAAACCAAATTACGAGTGAAACTAAAAAAGGGAGTTAAACTAAAATGCGAATTTAGTTTCACAAAAATCCCAAATAAAACCTGATAATGAATCGAGGAAACCCCTGGACACCGCTCTCTCCTCTGTCTGCACTTCATTCTCAAGAGCTGATTATTCGAGTAGGACACGATGGAGACACCTGCAGAGAGAGGGCGGGAGTGTGAGGGGAGAGGGCGTGATTTTGGGCCAGAAGAGATAACTTCGTGTGATCCACATTTTTTTGGGAGGGGGAAAAGAGTGAAGAGGAGAAGAGTGAAAAGGAGAAGAAACCTTTCCCTGTCTCTCTCTGCACTCTTCACCTCCTCAATCATTTCGTTAAACGCGGTAGTGAATGTTTTCTAATCTGGTGTCCGTTGTCGTTGTTGTTTTTTTTGTTGTTGTTGCTGTGCGCTCACACAATAAATTGTTTAGTGATAATAATAATAACAACAACAACAATAACCACCATCATCAACACCACAACACACCACCACTACTACTATCATACACTACTACCATCATACACCATAACCCATCACATACACACACACAAACACTACCAAAAAGCGAAAACAACTACAACAACGATTTCCTCTACTGACGTCTGTTATGTTGTTGTTGTTGTTATTCTTGTCTCTTCTGTTTCTGTGATTTCTGTAATTGTTTTTGTTGTTATTGTTGTTATTATTGTTGTTGCTGTTATTGCTGTTGTTATTATTATTATTTTTGTTGTTGTTCCCTGCTATTTTTGGGGCTTCACGGAAAACTACAAGCGAACGAAATCCCAACCCAACCCCAAAAACACAGCGGGAGGGCGGGACGTCGAGGGCGAGGAAGCCAAATATCTACCGATTATGATTAACGAGGAACCCAAATTTCAAATTTAGGTTAGCTACTTGTCGTTGTTGTTGTTGTTGTTATTATTGTTACTGTTGTTGTTACTATTGTTGTTGTTGTTGTTTTTGTTACTGTTCGCTTGTGGGTCGAATTCCCGAAGCTCATCCAAACCCGATAAAGCAAAAGGAGTGACGAGGAGTGAAAGAGAGAGCCAGAAGAAGAAGAAGAGAATGACAATCAACTCAGCGGGAGGGAGACAGAATTATGTACATGTGCAGGAACCCTGCAGAACAACAACAACACAAAAGACGACCTTTCGAAGGGTTGATGAAGGCTGAAGCTCGAGCTCGGGGAGACTTTTCCAAGAACGAAAACCACTTAGGCAACGACAAGTGGGGGGGGAGGGGAGGGGACGAAAATTCACTCAAGATTCACCTAGGAATCTGAATCGTTCAATCAACCATCGTCCGAGCCAAAAGCCGACTTCCTTCCATATACATAGAGCATAGAGTTGAGCTAAAGCAGCTGTGCTTTGAGCTCAAAATCCATTTACGACTTTCGTTTCGAGCACAACTGGGGGGGGGGTTACAACAACAACAACAATGAGAATAACAAAAACAAAAACAACAACAACGACAAAAACAACAACAATAATGTCTATGAAACCATCAGACGACGCAGCAAAACTGACTTCAATATAGAAAAAAAAAATAATGCAAGAGAGAAGTGAAGGAACGAACGAACTATAATAATAATGTTGATTGTGACGAAGCCGAGGGGAGAAGAAGCAGAGAGAAGAGACAAGAGTGAGCGAGAGAACCTTGTAACAGTGCCCTCATATAATCACAACAAAAACATCAACAATAATAACAACAATAACAACAATAATAACAACAACTAGTATCACTACAACTACTACAACTTCAATAAAAGCAACAACCAATCGACATAAATGCTAAAACATTGTGTGCAGGGAGGGACAAAGAGAGAGAGAGAGGGAGGAAGAGAGGGAGAGAGAGAGGGAGAGAGGGAGAGAGGGAGAGAGAGAGAGGAAGAGAGGAAGAGAGAGAGGGAGGAAGAGAGAGGAAGAGAGAGAGAGGAAGAGAGAGAGAGGAAGAGAGGAAGAGAGAGAGGGAGGAGGAATAAAGAAACTACTGCAGAATGAGACAGGGTTAGAAAAATGAAACCGAACAAGTTTTCGTAATGAACGCAAAAAACAGAACCAACAGAAAACAGAAAAATAAAACAAAACAAAGCCATTCAAAAGCTCGAGTTGCGATCGACTAAAGCTTGGAATGAACGAACAGACGGCTGGACAGACAAATAGATAGATGGACAGACTTTGAATGAACGACTCTGAGTGCGTGAGGCGGCTTCGATCGAAAGAACATTCGGAGAACGGCCGAGCGACAGGTCGAGTCTGAAAAATTAGCCTCAAAATGTGATTTGCATTGAAAGCAAAGACCAGGGAGACGAGAGGAGAGGGAGAGAGAGAGGGAAAGAGAGAGAGACGTCTGGTTGTCGCGGCGCGCTTTTTCAAAACGGGGTCAAATTGACAAGATGTGGTTTTTGTTCTTGGTTCTTTGTTGGTGTTATTGTTGTTGTTGTTCTTGTTGTTGTTGTTCTTGTTGTAATTGTTGCTGTTACTCTTGTTGTTCTCGTTACCATTGACGACAAGAACTCTATGTGGGTTTTCAAGGAACTCAAGTTTCTTCTAATTCAATTCATTCAAAAAGAGAATGAATGCATCCAATTCAGTTCAACTCACTTGTTAGAAATCCTTTTGAAGGTCGTCGACGTCACGAACGAAGGTCGCCTTTTCGAAATCCTCCAGAGCACGCCACCAACCACTCGACTCGTTGCTGTCCTCCATTTCGATCCTTTCCTCCTTCACCTCGCGCATCCTCCTCCGCCCCACCTTCCTCCAATCGCCTCCTCCTCCTCCTTCTCCGTGTCTCTTCATCACACCACAGCAAATGCCGAAGCGAACTTCTCGAGAACGAAACTCTGCACAGCTTTCGGTGATGCTTCTGTTGTTGTTGCTGCTACTGCTGTTGTTGTTGCTGCTACTGCTGTTGTTGCTGCTGATTCTGCTTCTTTGTTGCAGCTTTGACGACAATGGAAACTCTTACAACGAAATGCTTGCAATTCGAATACGAGCGCAACTTCTTCTAGATATTGTTGAGATGGTGATGCAGGTGAAGGTGATGATTTGGTTTGGTGTGGTTGGTCGTGGTTTTGTGACGAGGCGGGGGGGGAAACTGGAGGCGGTGGCGATGATGGTGAAGACGACGACGACAACGACATCGACGACAACATCGGAATACACAGGTTCGCAGTTCGACGCACTCAAGACAAAACACAAAACGGGAAAACAGCAAGAAACAAGAGAACGGAAATCTTAAAATTCGGCAAACTCCTTGGCGCACTTCTCGGTGCTCGAGATCCGCAGCGCCTCCTCCTCGTAGTCGTCGAAGTTGCTCGTGTCGCCGGGTCCCTTACACCGCGGAATGAAGGGCGCTTCGATTTTCTTCTGGAAGATCGCAATCCAGTCCGTCGAGGCGAACCACTTCTGGTTCTTAATATCATTGACGCCCGCCTTCAGATTGCCATAGCGCTTGGTCAGATCGACCTGGAGCAGGTTGCGCAGCAGGTCCTTCAGGTCCGAGCCGAAGTGCGAGGGGAAGCGCACCTTGCCCGAGACGATCTTCTCGTAGATCTGGATCGGCTGGTCCGCGAAGAACGGCGGATAGCCGGCGGCCATCTCGTAGACGAGCACGCCGAGGGCCCACCAGTCGACGGCCTTGTTGTAGCCCTTCGAGAGGATGATCTCCGGCGCGAGATACTCGGGCGTGCCGCATAACGTCCAGGTGCGGCCCTTCACGCGCTTGGCGAACCCGAAGTCGGTCACCTTGAGGTAGCCCTGCGAGTCGATCAGCAGATTCTCCGGCTTCAAGTCGCGATAGATCAGATCCAGATAGTGGAGGTACTCGAACGCGAGCACGATCTGGGCGGCGTAGAAGCGCGAGTGCGGCTCCGAGAAGCGGCCGACCTTGCGCAGGTGCGAGAACATCTCGCCGCCGGGCACGTACTCGAGCACCATGTACAGATTGGAGTTGTCTTTGAAGTGGTAGCGCAGCGAGACCAGGAACGGAAACTGGATCGCCTGCAGGATGCGCTTCTCGTTCAGCGTGTGCTCGACCTGCTTCAGCTTGACCACCTTCTGCTTGTCGAGGATCTTCATGGCGTAGTAGTCTTTTGTCGGCTTGTGCTGGACGATCATTACCCGGCCGAACGAGCCCGTCCCGAGCGTCTTGATCCGCTCGAAGTCCTCGAGGGAGGCGGTGTTTGTCGGGTTGCGGCGCCACTTCTCCTCGAACTCCTCCTTGGCCTGCTCGAGGAACTCCTTCACCGTCTCGGCGGCGTCCACCTTCTTGTTCGAGGTGGTGGCGTTGTTGCCCATTTTCGAGATGGTGCCCGTGAGCGAGGATAGGCGAAATGTGGCTGTGGCGGAGACTTGTGCGGAATCAGCGGTGGCGGCTCCTGTTTGTGGTGTCGACGAGGAGGACGACGACGACTGCTGGCCTGTGGCTGTTGGTGTTATCTTGTGGCTCTTCTGCGTGGCGCTCGACTCGGCAGCGTCGTTTAGTGCGTCCAGCGTGAGCGAGGACTTGGAGCTGGCGACTGCGGCGGCGGCGGCGGACAACGACGACGACGATGGCGCTTGCGACGCTGTTGGCGGCGGCGGCGACGACGACTGCGCGTCGTTGCTGCTCGGCAGCTGCTGGTCCTGCTCCTCCTGCTGCTGCTGTTTGTTGCCTCCGCTGCTGCTGCTACTGCTGCTATGATGGGATTTTTTCTTTTTTAAAAACTGCAAAATGGATTTAGCAATTTTGAAATTTTATCGTAGACGTGGGCGTGACGAAAATGGGCGGCGTTGGCGACGAGGGCAACGCGCGGTCTGCTTTTGCAATTGTGGAGTTTTTTTTCCCCTATTTCCGTGCTTCTGTTTTGTTTTCTGTGTCTTCCTTCTCTGGCTTCTGTGCTGCTTGCTTGCGTGTTTTTTTTTTTCTTTTGGTATTTGGAAGATGAAGTTGATTTGTAACACTTTTTGATTTGCTTAGATTACGTTTTATGCTTAAGGGCTACTTTAAACATAGAATTTGTAGAACTGCAAGAGAGGGAGGGGGGGGATGGGGTTTAGTCAAACAAACGTCTCTTGATCCTCGAAACCCTGGAGGAGAGTTTCCAAAATCAACAGACGTCGGCGGCAACCCTGACCGGAGCCGAGAACGACTCGCGCACCGAGCTCGGTTTCGGCATTGACAAGCGAAGAGAGAGCGAGTGAGCGAGATAGTCACCGAGTACGAAGAGTGCAAACGACGAACAGCTGAGCGACGAAGATCGGCGCGTGTGTGGGAAAAAAAATCTATTCTGCGATCGGAAAACCCGAAAAGAAAACTGCGAAAAACGAAGCGTATGCACCGAGGAGGATCCGACAGACAACCGACGACGACCGACCGTTCGTTCAACTGAGTCGAGCGACCGACCGACCGAACGACCGACAGACAAAAAAAACCTTCTTCTTGTTGCTTCGTTCGGTCTTCTTTGCTTTTTCACTATGTACACATTTTTCTACTCGACTGATTTTCTATTCTGTGCCTGTGTTATCTTTGAATTTTCCTCGATTTTCGCACTTTTAGATTTTCCACCAGATTTTTGTTTATCGCAAACCCGCTCGATAAAATCGGTCGGACTCTTTCCCAGGTCCGCCGAACGCCGAACGGAGAAGAAAACTAATTAGTTCTTCGCTCGGAAATTCCTTCGCTCGGAGCGAATGAATGAATGCGATTGAATAATCGATTTTTTATTTTGGTTTTCGCTCTGCAGCAGGACCCCGATTATTTTCGCACAAAACCAACAACCAATATTGCAAACTCCTGCAGAGGATTGTTAAAAAAAAAACGACCGAGACTTCTCACTAAAGATCCTCGAAAATATTATGTTCGCGATATTTTACGATTTTTTTTTAATTTTTCCGTCTTCGCTCTCGGAAATTAATTGATTGGTTTTATTTATTCGATTTCGACAATTCCGCACTATTCCAACGCACTTCCTTGAAAAAGTCACCAACACGACGCTTCTTCCTTACTTTTCTTTTGTTGTTAATTTTTTACAAAACACTTTTCTTATTTTTGTAATTTACACCCGCATCCGTAGTTCCGTACGACGACCGAGCAACTTCGCAAAATGGCGAACGAATCACACAGACAAGATTTTTTTTCTACGCGAGAGGCCAAAATTTTTCACTCCGCAGCAGGGTTGCACTTCAATCGCAGTGTTTCACTCCACTTATGACCAAAATACTCCGTTTTTGTGAAAAACACCGGCATCCCTGATCGCCGCGAAAATTTTGTTTGCTAAATAGTTAAATAATTAAAATTCAGGACAGAAAATAATTTTAATTTGTATTTCATTGATTTCAATATCCTCTATTCTTTTTTATTTTAATTAAATTTTAAATAAATTAAATTTAGCGAATTTTTTGTACAACACCAAAGACGCGCATAGTTGGCAACGCTACAACAATAGCCAGACAATTCCACTGAACTGTAACGTGAACACAGCAGGGATGTCGCGCCGAAATTTTTGAGCGAAATTATTGAAGTAACATAATAAATTTTGATGAACTTTAAGTCCAAGAAACCCATAACCAAACCAACAACAATTTTGCTCAGCAAAAATAATTGTTTTCACAGCCTAATTTAAATAAAAAGAACAACATTTGGCTCTTTGTTCAATACTGGAATGTTGCCGCTTGTTAAAATGTGTATCGCACGGATTTTTCCCCTCTTTGGGTTGGCATCGCTGCCAGGGTTCATACTTTTTGCGGCTATGAGGGTGCTTTTTTAGGTAGTAGATTCGATCAAAAAGTAGTAGAGTTGTACCTCTCGTAGAACGCGTAGAATCAATTTTGTAAATGTTGCCAACTTTTGCAGTGAAAACAAAACATAAATATTTTTGCAAAAAAGTGAAATAATTGTGAATAAAACGACTAACAATTGTACATAAAAATATTATAAAGTATTATAAGACACAATTTCATTAAAAATTTCGAACTTCTGTGTAAAATTTATTTTTTATTTCGCCACCGCAATTTCATTATAAGATTTATTTCTACAAGTCATTGAATAGCTTTACTGGAAACTTTCATGTAAAACATTCATATAACTCAGCTTTCATCAAAATCATTCAACTAAAGTTAAGGTAGTAGATTTCTGGTGAAAGAAGTAGAAAAAGGCTTTATTAAGGTAGTAGAAAAGCTACTACCGTAGTAGAGTAGTAAAAACCATTTTGGGAAGTAGATCTACTTCGATCGAAGTAGAGTGTGAACCCCTGGTATTCACCAATCTCATAAAAAATAAATTTTTTTTTGACGTTTAGCCTCAAATGTCAGAAGTTCTGTTCGATTCGCACCAGGGTTCCGACACTTCGGCAATCTGCTCAAACCGATGCACCCCTGAAAGAGTCTACAATATTTTACAGCAGTTATTTTTTTTTTGGTTTTTATATCCCTTTTATTTTTTGGTAATTAATTATTTATTTCCTCTTTTTATTTTTTTCTTCTTTATTTTACCTTTTTTTACGTTTATTTTTTATTTTATTTTTTCGTCATTTATTGTTTCTGTTTGAACTTACTTTATTCTTATTTCCTCTATTTATTCTATTCTATTCTCCTTTTTATATTCTCACTTCATTTTTCCATCATTTATTTTTATTTTTCTATTATTTTTTATTTATCCTCTTTTCTTCATAATTAAACGTAGTTGTTCCTTTCTTGAATTAATTGTCTGTCCACTTTTTATTTTTCTTATAAATTATTTTACCTATTTTTATTTAACTCTACATTCGTCTCCATTGCAGCTGCCTGTCGAACTGCTGGCGAGAACCAGATCTGGGAGGCGAAGAGTGGCCACGTCGACTCCACGTTCCAGAAAGGTGCCCTACGCGGGCCCCAACTTCATGGGATTTGAAAGAAACACCCGGATGTGATGCCAAAAATGTATTTTAAGTCCCCTATTCTGTCTGAACTGATTTAATTTTTCACATATTTAATTAAGTAAATAAATAATAAAATAGACTAAAATATAGTTCATCAGGTATTTTTTAGTGAGTGCGTTTTTCATAGTATTTTTAAAAAAATAACTGCAATTATATAATGTTTTCATAAAATTTTAAACTTTTATTGCAAAATTTACAATAAATAAATACCACATTTTACAATATAGGTTTTATTTGTTCTTTTTTGTGTTTGTTTCGTTATACCAACTATAAATCTCTATAAATCAACATAACAACTATAACTATAACATACCAACTATAAATCTCTCCAACAGAGAGCATGAAAAATAAATCTGTTTAAAACCATTGTTCAACAAACATCTAAAAAAACACTAAAAATAGGCTAAATAAAAAACAAACGTGATTGAAATTGCTCGTCGTCGTCCCCCATTAGAGAAGCTTACTTAGGTAAGACGAATGGGAATCATCGATAAAGTGCGCATAATTAGCGGTGGGAACAATAAATGCGACGGATGCCTCCTCCTGTGCTGCATAGTTTAATGGCTGCGTGACCATTGGTGCCGACGGCTCGGAAGAATAATTCAATTCTTGCGCCATGGGCAAATCACGATCGATCACCTCCTTGGCTATCAGAGTATTAGTCTCTTTGTAATCTAATCCAGCTTCGGCTTTGGCAGCCATCAGCAGGTTGCCCTTCTGCACTCCCATGTATTGGGTTGCCTTGGCATTCAGTGGCAGAGCTCCACAGGTATCGGCGTGCACCTTGCGATGTGCCTGCAGATTGGAGATGTATGTGAATCGCTTGCCGCAACCATTACACAGGAAGCGCTTGATGCCGGTGTGGGCAGTCATGTGGGCGTATAGACTTTCGCGGCGTGGATACTCCTTGGGACATAACTGCAAAGAGAGAATACCATTGAGTAATGGAAAGGATTATAATAAATCATCATCTCACATGACACTTGAATGGCTTGTTGTGACGATTTTGTCACACTGGAATGGCGTATCGTCCTTGTGCAGCAGAGGCAGGCATTCAAAAATCTTATTTGAAAGATTTTAAATTTTGGCGCGCGCGCGCCAGCCGCCCACCGACGACGGAAATAAATATATTTCCATTTTGTTATTTTTGTCTTTCTTTCCTTTCTTCATCCCTGGAGCTGCCTTGCTACTCGTTAATTGCAGTGAAGACAGGGAAGAAACACAAAAACAACGAGAAGCCTAAAAGTAACGAGTTGGACCAATTTCCGAAGTCATTTTTTTCCTGACGTTTTTTATTTTTTCACTCGAATCGAGAGAGCGAATTTGAGTGAGAATTGGAGAGAGGGAGAGAGAGCCGCAGCAGGGTTGCACTTCAATCGCAGTGTTTCACTCCACTTATGACCAAAATACTCCGTTTTTGTGAAAAACACCGGCATCCCTGATCGCCGCGAAAATTTTGTTTGCTTCAGGAAAGGAAAATAATTTTAATTTTTATTTCATTGATTTCAATATCACTCTATTCTTTTTTATTTTAATTAAATTTTAAATAAATTAAATTTAGCGAATTTTTTGTAAACACCAAAGACGCGCATAGTTGGCAACGCTACAACAATAGCCAGACAATTCCACTGAACTGTAGCGTAAACACAGCAGGGATGTCGCGCCGAATTGAGTAAACTAATATAATAAAATTTGATAAACTCAGGTCCAAAACTCATAACCAGGCAAACAACATTTTTCCTGAGCAAAAATAATTGTTTTCACAGCCTAATTTAAATAAAAAGAACAACATTTGGCTCTGGAATACTGGAATAAAACACTTCGTTTAAAGGTACGTTGACAACCCTGACACAAACAAAGCACGTGTTTACAACTTTTGACATTTCAGAGTTTCGCGTGGTTTCAGACATTCATTCTAATTTTTTTTGCCCTCAGTGAAGCAACAAGCCGAGAGGTTGCATTTAAATTTGTATTTTTGTCCAATTTAAGGGAAAATAATCAACTAAAATGGTGAGTTGAGGTTTAACAAACAATTAGGCAATCAGTATTTAACGTTTTATCCATTTCCAGACCGAGGAAGTCAACCCGAAAGCATTCCCCCTGGCCGATGCCCAGCTCACGACCAAGATCATGAACTTGCTCCAGCAGGCGCTGAACTACAACCAACTGCGCAAGGGGGCCAACGAGGCAACCAAGACCCTCAACCGTGGTCTCTCCGACATCATCGTCATGGCTGCGGACGCGGAACCCATCGAGATTCTGCTCCATCTGCCGCTCTTGTGCGAGGACAAGAACGTGCCGTACGTCTTCGTGCGCTCCAAGCAAGCCTTGGGCCGCGCTTGCGGTGTCTCGCGCCCCATCGTCGCGTGCAGCGTGACCACCAACGAGGGATCTCAGTTGAAATCGCAAATCACATCCATTCAGCAGGAAATCGAAAGGCTTTTAGTTTAAGTAATTATGTGTGAAACAAGCAAATGCTTCACAGACAACTCTTTGTACAAATATTGATTACAAAAATACGAAATAAACATGATTTTACATACAATAACATGTTTTTAAATTCAATTGGTTGGTTGAAACACATCTTGGTGGGGATTTGTGGTGAAATAGCCAACCAGAAGTCCGAAAATACCAAAATATATAAAAAAAACTACCCGAATACAAGTCCGAAAAATCAACCACGGTTGCCAATAAACTAAATTTTTTTGATGTACCAAAATGTTGGAAGAAAAAATACCAATTTTGTTTTACCAATTACCAATTTTGTTTGAAATGTACCTAATTAGAATAAATTGTACCAGTTTACCAAGTGAAAAAAGTACCAATTTTGGTACAATTGACCCGAAATGGCAACCGTGAACTCAACCCGTTGACATTTGTGTTTCGCGTCTTTTTGGCACACTTGTCAGTGGGCTGTCATTATTTGTCATCCGTCGTGGTCACTTTGGAGCATGGTCCAATTTGTTTATTTGCGATAAATTTGCAATTTCCTCCGAAAAATGAAAAGCGATTTGTGGAATTCGATATGCAAAGACTTCGCTAAACACAAGTGACAAACAGTAGAAGAGGAAAAGAAGCAGCAGCGGCAACTGGATTGCAGAATTCCGCGACAGCGACTTCGAGAAAAAGAGCATCAAAATGAAATTAGTTAGCAAATATGTGGACAAGGGGATGCAGGGGTGAGTGCCACCGAGATGGAAATTTACAGGTTATCCACAGGCGGGCCAAGTTAATAACTCAATCATTCATTCGTTTTCCCCCAGCTCCGTCGTCCTGATTCCCGAGGAGCCCGAAGACATGTGGCACGCCTACAACCTCATATCGGAGGGCGACAGTGTGCGCTCCACCACCATTCGCAAGGTGAGTCGTGGCGTGGACACGGTGAACCCAAACAAACTCTAACCATCTGGTGTTCTCTTGCAGGTCCAGAATGAGACGGCGACGGGTTCGTCGACCAGCAGCCGCATTCGCACCACGCTCACCATCTCCGTCGAGTCCATCGACTTCGATACGCAGGCATGCGTGCTGCGCCTCAAGGGCCGCAACATCGAGGAAAACCAATACGTCAAGGTGAATGAACTTCAGTCGTCCCTTTCTTTCGTTGGGTTCATTTTCGTTTTCGCCTCCTTCAGATGGGCGCCTACCACACGCTCGACCTTGAACTGAATCGCAAATTCGAGTTGCGCAAACCCGAGTGGGACTCGATCGCGTTGGAGCGCATCGACATGGCCTGCGATCCAACGCAATCGGCGGACGTGGCCGCGGTCGTGATGCAGGAGGGTCTGGCCCACGTCTGCCTGATCACGGCGAGCATGACGTTGGTGCGCAGCAAGATCGAGGTGTCCATACCGCGCAAGCGCAAAGGCTACGTGCAGCAGCACGAGAAGGGTCTGTCCAAATTCTACGAGTCTGTGATGCAGAGCATCCTGCGACACGTCAACTTCGAGGTGGTCAAGTGTGTTCTGATTGCGTCGCCCGGTTTCGTGCGCGACCAGTTCTACGAGTACATGTTCCAGCAGGCGGTCAAGCTGGACATCAAGCTGCTGTTGGACAACAAGAGTAAATTCATGCTTGTTCATTCGTCGTCGGGATTCAAACATTCTTTAAAAGGTGGGATTGGAATATTTCGAGTATTCTCTTATTATATTTCTGTTCGTATATTCTAGAGGTGCTTCAAGAGCCCGCCGTGGTGGCGAAGATGTCCGACACCAAAGCGGCCGGTGAGGTGAAGGCCTTGGAACAATTCTACACCATGTTGCAATGTGAGCCTGCGAAGGCTTTTTACGGAAAGAAACACGTTTTGCGAGCTGCAGAGGCGATGGCCATCGAGACGTTGCTCATTTCGGATAACCTATTCAGGTTTGTGAAGGGAGAGATACTTTCTCCGATTCGTATTCCCATATTCTACAGTCTACACACCTACACATTTATCTCTCTATGTCTGTCGTTGTTGCTTAAGTAAACCCTCTTCATATCCACTGAAGCATTAAGTTCAGCATAAAGCCTTAAACTTAAACTTGCGGCAATTTTCCACTTGAGCGCATTTGCTCCAATTCACCCCGATATGGACGCGTCCTCCGATCGCCCCGTGATCGCGAACTCATGATCAAGGTTAATTTCCCAAACGATATTTGCTGCGAATCGAATCGATTTGAATTTCGGTCTGCGCTCAAATTGCGTTCTCGGTCAGTTTATGGAAGTGGCAACGATATCGCTCGCTCATCACACCATATTAGCGCTCATTCCAGTGCTCATTCGTCTCCGTCTGCCTCGACGTCTCGCCTGCGAACGCATTTCTACTCGACCATAAAGCGAATGACGCGAAGAAGCCCCAATCGGCCAGCCAAGCGATTGAAATTTAAATTCAAGCTGCGTGCGCAAACTTCGCAATGACTTTGAGTCGTCGATTTCGTGCTAAAGCGATTTATTTTAATGGGACAGAGAAACGAATTTATCTTTTGGAGGACGCTGAGGTTGGTCACAGGACAACCTGAACTCCAAAACTCCTTTTATCACAGTTCGCGGCCCGCATTCTCTTCACTTCTAATTAAAACAAAAGCACTCTCATTATCTCCAAATGCCAAAAGAGTTGTTTGGACATTTTTATTAACAATTTAAAAAAACTCTTATCTAAGATCTTAACCTAAACATTTAATTTTGATTCTTAGCAGCGCGCACACATTCCGCAATCGTAAACACAAAATACACACCTCATCACTCAGACCCTCATTCAAACACAGGCGGGTAGCGGGGGGCAGTCGATTGTTCGTCCGTCCGTCCGTCGGTCCGTCGGTCGGTTGTTTTGGCTGTTCTTTAAGCCACGCCGTACGTTCGTACGGCAGGTGATAAAGACCCACAGAGAGAGTCTCGTCGCCGGCGGGGCCCGCAGTCTCTCTAGAACACATCCAAATCGCTGTCCAACGTGGCCCTGGTGGTGTTTCTGACGTGCCGTCGTCTATCTAAAGCGTTCGGCTTGCTTCACGTTGCGTTGATTTCGCCAAAAGCGAACATGGAAGCGAAAAGTGAATAGATTAGATTTTCTGTTTCGCAAGACAATAGTCTCAATTGTGTGTGCGACTTTCGAATCTCGTTCGCTTTACCTGGTCATGTGGGTCGATAGCTTGATGGCCTCATTCCGTTGGCCCTTCCAGTGCTTCACGGCGACAGGATCTTGACTCCGTTGACTTTGTGTCGTCGACTCTCTGTGCATGGCCAGCCTTTTGCTCGCCTCCCAGGCGTCCAATTTGCTGACCAAAATTCGTGCGTTGTAATCGGCGAGAGTTTCTCGCAGCGGCAAGAGTCGCTTGCTCTTATCGCCACCGATGATTGGCCGCTTGAGTGCGGCGAAATCCTCGATCGAGCGGCCACTTGTGCTCCACTTGGGGCACCCACACTCGGCTATCACGTAGTCCGACGACTTCGCCACCATTGCTGCTGATCAGTTGAAAGTGGTTCTCTGCAAGTAATCAAAGGGGTTCATTGTAGAATGAGAATTCTTTTAATTCTTCGATGCTATTCTTTGGGCATCTACTAATTATTTGAATATCTACTAATTCTTTGACCATCTTCTAATTCTTTGACCATCTACTAATTCTTTAGACATTTAATACTAATAATTTGATTATCTATCAATTCTTTGCCCATTTATCAACTGGTTCTATTGATACTTTGGTCATCTACTAATTCTTTAGACGTCTACTGATTCTTTGATTATTTATTTGGTCATCTCTTTATTCATTTACTTCTTTGATCATCGACTTATTCTTTGGTATTATGGCCTAATGAGTTGTTCAATCGACCGCCTTTGATAGGATCTAGGAAAGATTCATGAAACTACCGGCTTTTCTCCCGAATGTCTTTGTTGATAGTTTTCCCCCCTTTTAGTCACATGCCGCCCCCATGAGCCGGCGCTGTTGACACCCCATTAGTGCTTGTTGTCGTCTCTCAAGACGGCCGGCAGACGCGGTGGGGGGGAGACGAACGCGTTTTAATCCCCGTCTCGCACTGACCTACGTTAAGCGGCTTGTGACGCCTCTGGTCGGTCGGTCGGTCGGTGCACGTGGGCGTAATTGTTGTAGTTGTCGCTTGGTCTTGTCTTGGTTTTCTCCTAATTTCCACCTCCGGTTGTATCTCTTATGGCATTTGTTAATTTTCCCGCTTTGGTCAAGACGTGATCCGTGGCCGGCTGTAAGCCATGAGCCCAGTTGGAGGAGCTTAATTAAAACGTCGGAGCTGCTGTTGAGCAGATTAAAAGTCTCCAATGGCACTTCTTTTGGGCGGGAGTCACTTGTCGGCGTCGTAGTCGTGGTTCTGGTCGCGTTGTTCAGTGTTGAAACCATTTGCAAACATCTGGCTCGAGGTCTTTATTTAGACTCTGTTTGCGCTCCCGCTCCCCCCCCCCCCCCCCCCCCCCTTCGCAAGTGTCACTCGGCTGCTCGAAGTGTTGCCCCAATTTCCTCCCCATTTCGAGGAAATCGCCTCACGGTTCACGAGTCCAATGAAATCGCCTTGGTTCACGCGTGCACTGAAATCCGATCGGTCGCTCCTTTGGGAGTCGTCTTCCAATGAAAGAAATGACGAGGAAGCAGGGGGGAGGAAAGAAGTGAAGAGGAAACAGGGGGGAGGAAAGAAGTGAGGAGGAGTCAGGGGGAGGTTTGGGCCGTGTTTGTTGCAGTTTTGCACATCCAGTTTTTCTAGTTGCCACGCGGCTTTGTCGCTCAAGCCATCGGCGGCTGTTGGTAATGCCAACTGAGCCGCGATTTGGATAATTTGCTGTGCAAGAAGAAGGAGGCAAGAAGAACGAGGCAAGAAGAAGGAGGCAAGAAGAACGAGGAAAGAAGAAGGAGGCAAGAAGCAGAAGGCATCGAAGTCGAAGTTGGACAAACTCATGTTGCACTCAGACTTCAACAGACTTTGGGAACACCTCGCCTCGATCTTCGACCTTTCAGCACAGACGGACGGACAGACATTTCTTGGACTTTCCACTTGTTCTTTGCATGCCTGTTTGCCCACTTTGTTATCATCCATATTCGGGCGTTCTTTCCGAAAATAAGAACCCCGCTAACGAGTCCAATTTACGCCTTAACGGCCCAATCGTTCCCTGGTAAATGGACGTGACTAAAATTCGCCACATTCCGTTCCCAAAGCAATGAGCGAAATCGTTCTGTAAAAAAGTAGTCCCCCAGATCAAATTGTATTAAATGTAAATTCTTGCTTGTGCAATTCTTAATTTACAACTTTTTAATAGCACTTGTTTTCGTGTTTTTTGCGAATTTCCACATCACAGAACAAGCCGAATCAAAAACTGTTTTGTTTTTTCGTTTATTTGTGGTTTTATTGCCGTCACGCCAGGCTCTTCCGCCTGTCTCTATTGTCTCTATTGGAACAAGTGCACGATCGTTCGTTCGTTCGTTCGTCTCTCTCGCCGCTGGGCCAATAAAATGAGCCTGCATTCCTCTGCATTGTTTACCACCACACCTCTTGCCTTGTTTTATTGCTTTTTGACTTCCTGGACAGACGTTTGGGCTGTTCAAGCCTTTGCCAAGCGCCAAAAGTTGCTTCAAACCACCTCAAGTTGTATCAAAACACCAAAAGTTGTCTCAAACCACAAGTTGCCTCAATCAACCTCAAGTTGTCCCAATCAACCTCAAGTTCTCTGGCCTAATTGAGTCTTTTGAGCCGCTTGCAGAATTCCAAGATTGCTCTCGGCCCAAAGCGGCCGTCGAACAACTTTCACTTTGTCCCGTTAAGAAGGCGTCGTCGGCGTTCCCCCCACCCGCACACGTACCTCGATTAACAACAGTCCCGATCGATCTGTGCTTCTTGTTGTGAACACCGAACACTTTGCTATATGGCGAAATTCAATTAGGCTCCACGTTTTCCACGCTTCCCCCCCAGTTGGTTGGTACTAGTCGCGGTTTCTTTCGTAACTTCTGCAACGCGCTTTTGTCGCCTTCGACGCTTTGGACTCGACGCTCGTCGGAGGAAAGTAGAAATGCAACTGATTCGTTGTACTCTCGACGGTTTGCCGTCGTCGCCGTCTGACGAGACCAAACGACACGATACGAAACGATACGATACCAGACGTAGTACTAGGGCTTCTCTTGCTCCGTCGTCTGTTCGAATCGTTTGCGAAGAGAGATAGAGAGAGCGAGCGCGAGTCGAGTTCGCTCTTTTGGCTCCAAGATGAAGAGCTGACGTTCTCTTCTTCTTTTATTCTGGAGACGTAGCCAGAAATGTGGATGATCGACAGAAGAAGGATTGCAAGAAAATTCGATTGCTTGAGATCTTTTACCTGGTTTCCAGCTCGACACTCCCAGACTGGTCTATCGCAAGAGGGGGGGCTCTGACGCCTCCCCTGATATTCTCCTTTCCTGTTTGTGATGATCTCCACGAGTTTTGTGTAATGCTACCGAAAATCAATTCAATCCAACGACCGAACATCTTTTTTACCTGAATCGAGATCGCATAATTCGCATTCTACCGAGTGATCCTCTCTCCCCCTTTCCCACTTCTCCATGCATTGTTTCAGAGAGATGTTTCAGGGTTTTTTGAACCCAGTTATCAAAATCGAGTCTCTTCTCCGCTTCAAGACGATAGTTCTCAGTGATCTGCTTCGACACGATAGTTCGCCAGTGATCTGCTTCAACTCGATAGTTCGCTCGATGATCTTCAGCGTGCTATAAATGTCTTTGAGCCATGCGCCTGGAGTCGTGTAATCAACAATAAATAGAAATGACCCTTTCGTCCGGCTCCGAAACGCTGCAGATTGTTGCACCACATGCAGTGCTGCGAAATCTTCTTTGCTCTTCTTCTTCGTTCCCAACTGATGATGTCATGATCAGCCCTTTCGACGTGTGCATCCAGTTGTCTCTTGAATAATTCATGGTTTCCACTGAGGTGGGGAACTCCACACGATCGAATCAAACTAATTAAATTGAAAGCATTACTCATCGCTTCTCGTTCGTTTGCTTGCAGGTGTCAAGACGTGAATGTCAGGAAGGAGTACGTGAACTTGGTGGAGTCGGTGCGCGACGTCGGCGGGGAGGTGAAGATCTTCTCCAGCATGCACATCTCGGGAGAACGTAAGTATTATTATTATTATTATTATTATTATTATTATACAATTATGATAGATTTAATTCCAATTGACATATACAGAAATTATGTAAAATTGTATCGAATTTCTCTTGACCATGTTTCGTCAGATTCTATATGTTCACACGTCTGTCTCTCATTCTGTCTGTCTCTCAGTCCGTCTGTCTCTCATTCTGTCTGTCTCTCAGTCCGTCTGTCTCTCATTCTGTCTGTCTCTCAATCCGTCCAACTCTCAGTCTGTCCGTTCGTCCATCTCTCAGTCCGTCCGTCCATTTCCCAGTCTGTCCGTCCGTCTAATGACCTCGTTTATGCGTTATTTTGAAATGTAAATTTCGTTTTTATTTCTCTGTGTTGTGTTGCTGCTGTTCGGAAACATAAACAGAAGAATTAAAAATAAGTTTGTTTCCCCCCCGCTGCAAGGCGAGATGCGTCCGCGAACCGCGCACGAGCGGAAGACGAAAGATTTGAGGAGAGAGATCACTTTTGATTTCGTTCCGAGCGAGGGAACGAAATTCTATTTCGGAAATGCAGTTGTGCACAGACGGAGGTTGTGTCGTTATAGTGAGAGAGGGGTGGGGAGGGGAGAAAGGGGACGTTGTGGGTTATTTTTCTACCCAACTCATGCGACTACTGTCACCTCTGCTCCACGCAGAATGAGTCATCATCACCGGGAAGCTCCGCGGCACCGAAATGCAAGACAACGGATTTGTTTGTTTGTTGTTTACATTTGGCCGCCTTGCGAGTGGTGCAGTGATAATTGAATCTCGCAATTAGCCCGCGAGTTGTTGCGTAAACAACGACCGACCGACCGATGGATGCCGAGGTAAACGATCTTGCGAACCTGCACAATTGAAATGGTATTAAGAAGAAGAAGTGGTTTCCAGCGGTCGAGTATTAATGCCATGGTTTTTCAAAATCAATGTCGCCATCGCCTTCTGGAGCGAGCTGTAACATTGATCTTAAGTAAACGCCCGCGATCACTCGATCGCCGAGACGTAAATAATCCGCATTTATGTTGTGGGTTGCATTCATTCTTTTCAGAAATGGTTGCACCGGCCTTCTCTCATGGTCAAGTGGTTTTTTATTGTTGTCTAAGCAACCAGATTAATTGCTGATCGTATTGATCTTTGAAGCTCTTTATTTATTATATAATATTATTGTATTCCTTTAAACTAATGCGTGACTTTTGGTTTGAATTTCAGAACTCTCACAACTCACGGGCATCGCCGCATTACTGCGTTTTCCCATGCCCGAGCTGGAGGACAGCGACGACGAGGATGACGCAGATAACGACGATTCCGACTCCAATTGATCGACGGAACGTATTCATCTATTGTCAGTCGTGCTCTGTTCAAAGGGAACCAATCAACACAACCTAGTTTTAGCCATTCAGGATATTAAGTCACATTAAGTACGCTTAGCTCAACTAAATTGATTTAACAACTTCAACGAAATGGGATGGATGTTCGCAACTCACACAGCAAAACACTTGTCTAGTGGCAGAAAATCAAACTATTGAACAATCACTCTAGTTACTCGCGATATCATTACTTTATATTTATATTTGTTAACTTCCTTTGCAATGAGAACATTGAATTTTGCTCCTTTTATTGTTTAACAAGATTATTAAATTTCTTTTTGTTTTAGTTAATTCATTCGAAAAATATGTTAAATCTTCTCAATTTTAAGTTTCACAATTAAGATAAGGCGCGTATAAAAATAAACAAATTTTTACAAAAGTGAAAATAAAAACAGGGAACACAAAGTCTTTGATTTTTACTTTTTAGAGTTATTTATTTCAGTTATTAAAAGGCTTCACTATTGAATCGATAGACTTACACACTAAACACACGGGAAGGAAGGAAGGCTCTACTTATTAAACTATCATCACACGCCACTTATTTTCCAGCAGCAACGGCAGCCGCGGCCGCCTGTTTCACTGCCTTCTTGGAAGCTTTTCTCGCGACCTTGTCGTTTGTGTCGATGATGCGGCGCTTCTTCTTCAGCAGCCACTCCTCCTTCTCCTTGGCTTGTTTCTCGCGGATCAATTTGCGGAACAGATTGCGATGCCGTGGCTTCACCATGCGAGCCTGCAGACGGTGCTCGTCGACCTCACTCTTGCGAAGCTGGCGCTTGTTTTCCTTGTGCACTTTGCCCGATTGGACACCCATTTTCTTTTTCTATGAAATGAAAACAATTTTATAAACAGTTCCAAATTTAAACCTTTTCTTATTTACCTCTTGCAATCTGATTTTCTCCTTTTCATCGAGATTTTGCTCTTCATCATCGGAACCCTCGTCCTCTTCGTCGATTTCGTCCTCGTTGACGCCTTCTCCTCCGTACTGCTCGCCTTCGGCCTTCTCTTCCTGGTAGGCCAACTGCAGTTGGGCGTCAATTAGGTTTTGGTTAGCTTCCTCCTCTTCCTCGTCCTTTTCCTCATTGTCCGAGGACTCGGCATCACTTTGTTCTGAAGAGAAGTCGTCAAATTTATGATTTTTAAAAAACGAAATTTTAAATAATCATACCATGAGTCTCGATAAGGGAAGGATCGTGCAGGGCCTTCTCTTCCGGTGGAATATACGCCTCGCGTTTCGCGTCGACGAACGGAGACAAGTGTGGCGGCAGCACTACGCCGATAAAGTATTTACTCGTGGGCAGCAAGGTGCGTTGGTTGACGCAATCAAAGACCCATTGTGGTTGAATGTAGTCCCGGGAGATGTACTGTTGAGATAGAGAAGGACGGTCGACGATCTGATGTGTGATCGACTCGTCGGTCTCGTCGAAAGTAGCCCCAGTGAACACAGTCGAATCCCAGGAAACTTTGCCGCCAAACGAACGAATCAGAATGACGAGAGGTTCTCGTGGCACCTCACGGCTGATGAAGAATTTAAGCCCCTTGAACAGCGTTCGCAGTCGAGATATTTCCGAAGCCTCCTGCTTCATCTTGAGAATTCGCTTCGAGTCGCCGTCTTGCTCGAGCAGCTCCAAGTCCATTTCTTGATCTTCCTCGTCCTCTTGCACCTTGTCCGTGCGCATGAGTTCAAAGTTCAATGCAGCAATGCGATCGGAGACAAAGGAGGATTCATCCTTGAGGGTGTCTTCGCTGTCGGTGAGCACGCCAGCGGGGAATTGGGGTGGATAGGCGAGGTTGATGTTGTTGTACAAGCGGAAGTTGACGAAGCCCAACATGATGGTGTAGAACTCCACGAAGATGGACATCACCTTGAAGTCGACCTCGGCTTTGGAGTGCGGCTTGAAAGGGTAGTAGTGCGGGACGATCCAGGTGACCTTCTGGCCCTTGATCTCCGCCTGGAAGTAGTAGCCCTTGATGGAGATGAAGACTTTGCGCAACGACTTCGAAGCGATGACATAGTGCAAGAACTCAATTGTCAGACGACGACAGAGTGCCGACTGTTCCCTGGGAATCAGACGAAGGGACGGGAACGTACTGAACAGGAAGAGCAACGTAAGACAATCGTCCAGATCCTTGATGGCATCGATGAAAGTCGGGTAGCGTTCCTTGACGATGTGATCGATCTTCAGTTCAGGGAACATCGCAAGGCGACGTTTCAGATTGCGGAAATCCTTGATGGCACGATCGCGACCAGTTTTCTTGGCAAAGATCTGAAAGAAGGGTTGTTTAGAAATGGTTGTTGGGGATTCAGAACAAGTTCACTTACTTTGTAGTCACGCAACGTCCAAACGATTGGCTCGTGCAACAGGAAACGAATGTCCTTGGCATGGTAGAGGATTTTGATGTCCGAAGAACCCTTCTGAGCGCGACGACGATGTTTGGGCTCACGTGGATAAACGCCTTTGACGATGCACAAGCGGCGGAAGTCGTTCAGCGAGAGCTGCAACTTCTTCAGGGCAGCACGACGTGTGATATACTGGGTGGCCTCGCCGGATTGATACTAGGATAATGAAAGAAAATCATATTAGTTTAATCGCACCACCAGAAGTAAATATAACCTCACTTTGCTGAAGCGCACACCTCAGACAAAGCTTCTCTAATTTGAAATAGAATATGAATGCACTCGAATCTTACCTTCTTCGGACGACGCATTTTGCCTGTACTTCTTCTGGAATTAGAGAAACTCCTTTTCTATCTTGTATTAATGTTTAAAATCCCGAATTTGCACAGAAAAACAAACGCACGTTCTTCACACGACAAGCGTGTGTGTCAAAAAGAAACGACGACTCGGCCACGAGCAATAACAACATGTGAGGAAAGAGCACGGTTGCAACTGTGGTACAATAGTATCAAAATTGGTAAATTTTTTTATTTAGTAGATTGGTACATTTTCTGATTTGGTACGTTTTGAACAGACACGCTTTTTGGTAGTGCTCTTCAAATTAGCTATGTTATGTTTTAAAAATTATACATAATATGTGTTTTTAAAATAAATCTGTTTTAAAAAAAATTGGTATATTTTTTTCATTTTGGGTACATTTTGTCAAACATGTTGGTACATAAAAATATTACGAGTGACAACCAGAAGCGAAGACATTGAATGACGTTTCTAGTGTTCGAACCAGCCTGTTGCTGTACAGGGTGCTCTGCGATGTGGAAATGTTTACAAGTGGATCAAGTATTTCAGTCGTACTGTACGCACTAATTAGTTGTGTTTTTTTTTGCAAAAATTCGAATATTTTCATAAAACAAAAAGAACCGAAAATAATTAAATTTTCCATAAATCACCGGAGTTTCGCGGAAAATCCAGAAAATTCCCGGATTTGCTGATTTTGTGAAGCACCCCTGTTTTTGTTTACTTTTTCATTAACCGTCCCTGAAAAGCAGACAGATAAACAACAATTCCACTTGGAAAAGCGATTTGTGCGTGAAATACCGATTAAAAACGGCTAAAAGTCGTAGATTTTCTCCGAAGTGTTTATTTAGTAATTTGCCAAAACTCCGCCAAGGATGAGTAAACACATGTATTCCACGGCGAACCTCACGGACACGCAGCTGAAGGAGCAGGGCAACCAAATGTTTTCGGCCCGAAAGTACGACGATGCCATCAACTGCTACACAAAGGCGATCGTAAGTTTCTCCTGCACCGTCCCCGCCTCCAGCCCCGGCCCCTTCCTCCTCAAGGCCTTGGCAATGGGTTCAGTGGGCCACTAGGCAAAATCAATTCTGGGGCAGGGGGTTTTCGTGTGCGATTGTCATATGTTTGCGTCTGCTTTTCCCCCAGATAAAGAATCCAAACAATGCCACTTATTTCACGAACCGTGCTCTGTGCAACCTGAAGCTGAAGCGCTGGGAGGCGTCGTGTCAGGATTGCAGACGAGCCCTGGACATCGATGCGAATCTCCTGAAGGCGCACTTCTTCCTCGGCCAGTGTCTGATGGAGTTGGAGCTGTACGACGAGGCCACCAAACACTTGCAGAGAGGTGAAGAAATCGCTCACACTCACACACTCTAAATACATGTATGCTAATTCCAATTACGACAGCTTTCGATTTGTCCAAAGAACAGAAACAGAATTTCGGCGACGACATCACGTCGCAGCTGCGTCTGGCTCGCAAGAAGCGCTGGAATGTGTTAGAGGAGAAGCGCATCTGCCAGGAGATTGAGTTACAGTCGTATCTGAATAGGTTTGCAGATGGTACCATTTGCCCTTCAATATTTACTTATTGCCTCCTTCTTTAGACTCATTAAAGAAGACATGGAAAACCGCTTGGCCAAATTGAAGCTAGATGACAGCGCTAATGAAGAGCAGCTGAAGGAGAAGCAACAAGAAATCGAGCAGGAATGTGTAAGTAGAGTGTTGTTTTGATTTTAATAAATCGTATTATCGTTACTCTTTGATTTCAGGACGATCACATTAAGGAGTTGAACAACATATTTGTAAAGGTCGACGATCGAAGAAGGGTAGGAAAAAGTCAACAACATCTCTTAATCCACATAATACTCAATGATCTTTTGTAGAAACGTGATGTACCTGACTTTCTCTGTGGCAAAATCAGTTTTGAAATTCTCTCGGACCCGGTGATAACACCATCAGGGATCACATATGAACGCAAGGACATCGAAGAACACTTGCAGCGAGTGGGCCACTTTGATCCGGTCACACGCGTGAAGCTCACACAAGATCAGCTTATTCCGAATTTCTCCATGAAGGAGGTGGTCGACGCATTCATCACCGAAAACGAGTGGGCGTTGGATTTCTAAACTGAAGCAAATCATATCTTGGTGTAGACAATTTCGAAAAGGAATCAGTGAAGTTTTCAAGTTGAGCACCGTACAGTGAACAGATTGCTTGGTTGGTTTGAACTATATTGTTAGATATGTCTTAAGTTAAGCAATGTCCACTCATTTTCAAGTTTCAATGAATTTCAAGATTTATAAATATTTTATTCCCTCACTCACACACGCATGTGTACACACTACCATTTACACCCATCGAACATTTGTGTATCGATCGTTTTTAATTATATTTTGTTGGGTCGCAGGCTGTTGCGAAGTGTGGTGCGGTGAACGCCGTTGGGCGCTGCTTTCTGTGGTATCACAAGGCTGACGTTGTCGAATTGTGTGGAGTCTGAACATGGCTCAAGCGTTTGCAAGAAACATACAATTTAAATATATTTGAATGCATCTGAATTCGTGCAGAGTACTACATGTTAATAAACTATCTGCTACATAATACTTATATAAAATATATGTATAGTTAATAAAAATGAATAGTTGTAAAATTACTCAAACAAGTAGTTGTACAAATTATTGCAATCCATCAGCCTGGTTGATTGTTGACGAAGAATAGGTAGAGAGAAGTATTTACCTGAGAAGTTGTAGTGAATCCTCTGATATATTGACAAATTTAACTGAAATGGTCACCTTCTTATTGTCCCCAATAATTGAAGTGATTGTAATGAAACGAATAAATTGTATTTCTCTTTTCAATATTCATTATAATTTATTTCTCCTTATTTACAGAATGCACTCCGTCTTCTGTCGCCTCAACTTACTTTATGACATCTCAGTTAATGTATTCTCTAGTTTTATATAATGCTTTTGGTTTTGATTCTGTTTTGTTTTGTTTTTGTTTGTTTTGCGCTACTTAAACTTAGTTCATGTTCATGCTAATGTCCATGCGCAATATCGAACTGCATCATATCTCTCTCTATGTTCTATGCTAGCCTCCTACATCGCTCTTAAACTGTTATACATCGTGGGCATTGGGTTTTCTCTTTGGATACACATACATATATAGTTCTAGTAGAGATGTAACAGCGATAAATGTTTATGCATTGATCAACAAATGATAAATATGCGGAGTTTCAACATATATATATATATATATATAAAATCGACAAATCTATAACAGTTTGTATAACAGCTCTACCTCCCCTCCCCGCCTCGTCTCGCGACCCTGGCCTTCGAAAACCTCTTTCTTCCTTGCACTATTTATTGTTTTGCTCGTTTTGAATGAATGCGTTTGAGTTGAGTTGAGTTGAATTGAGTTTGTTTGTTCTGTTTCTGTTTCTTCTCTATAATTGATGTACATCAAATATTTAAGCACACACACATTCAAGTATAATTGTTTCATATTACATATTACATTTACTGTTATTTTAGAGTTTAGTTGTTGACAGAAAGAAATAGTTTTACATACATACACAACTATGACTTCTGTTAATAATTTGCTTTCTCTTCTATCTTTGCTTGCTTGTTCTACTTTGTTGTTGTTGTTGTTGTTACATTTGTTTTATTTTTTGTTTTTCAATTTTTTAAAGAATTCTCATATCTAAGTTTTGTGTTTCGTTTGCGTTTTCAGTTAGTTGTTAGCTTTAAGTTTAGTTTCTTGTTTTCTTTTTAGTTACTTCTCCGCAACTCCAACTACTTTGTGGCAAATTCCCCGGTATTCACAAATTCTTCCCGTTCCCCCCGCCCCCCACCGTCGTCGGACGAAGCAACTCGTCATATAATTTATTTAGTATAGATTCATTAAATATAAACGATATGTCGATACATAAACTTAACATTGGCGACGCCCTCTGCAGCGACGTCGCCCAGTATTTTTTTTCTTCTTCTATGTTTGCACTTATTTTTGCCTTTATCTATTTTAATATTTAACTAAAAAAATTACATACAAATATACCATACACTATAACATCATCTTATCGTAAATTTTTGTTGTTGGTGGCATTGAATGTGAGTTTTGGGGTAGATGAAACAAGTTTAGTCCAGGTGCGAAAGGAAGGAAGGAAGGAAGGATCAGGAGAAATGGAAAATGGGGGTGTTGAAAGAGTGGATGCACAGATCACAGGGAGAGAGAGGGCGACGACGTGGAGACCGAACCCCGGTGAGAAGAAACCCCATGTTGAAGACGATGAAGAAACCCTAATTGAAGAAGAAAAACAAACCCCAAGTTGAAGTCGGAGACAAGAAGTTAGAGAACAGTTGTTAGAGAAACTGTTGGTAGTTCAACAAGTATTGGAAAATTAAATGGACAACTCTTGAGCCACGTAGCTTTGTCTACTTTGAAGCACCATCTACTGAAGTTACACATAGCACACACAGATAGACATCGATTAATTAGGAGCGGACACTGAGACAAGGTCAAGATCAGCGGTGGACAGCGTTGATGGAAGGGTTTGCGTTGAAGGGTTTTTGTGGGGTGGGTTCGCGTTAAATGAAGGTCTCGTGGTTCGTTCGCTCCACGTCGAACGCGCTCAACTACTGGCCCAGCTTGGCCGGACTGAGCACCAGCTCCGGCTCGAATTTGCTCGATGGCGGCGTCGGGGGCGGTGCGAGGGTGGCGAGGGCGGCAGCGGCCCCGCCTACTGAGGCTGATCGGCCGTTCGATGAGGCCGACGAGGAGCCCGATGTGGACGAGAGCGGCGTGGGGAATTTGAAGATGCCACCTGCGCCGCCCATCAACGATGAGGTCGCTGGGGGCGTGGCCAGCGTCGTTTTCGTCGGTTGGAGTAGTTGTTGTTGTTGTGATTGAAACGACACCCTCGCCGCGGCTGTTGTTGTTGTTGTTGTAGTTGTTGTCGCTAGTGTTGACGCCGTCGTCGCCGTTGGCGCTGGCGTCGCCGATGTTCGTGTGGATGTTATTGTTGTTGTTGTTTTATTTGTTGTTGTTGTTGGCAGCAATTTACTCAGACTAGTTGTGTGAACGCCCTGCGCGGACCCCGCCCCCGACGTTGACGTCGACCCCGCCTCCGACATCACCTGGCCCGGGAGGATGGAGGACTGATCGGTTGCGGAGGCGGCAGCGGCAGCCGTCGTCAGGGCGGTCGGCGCCGGCAGCGGCAGCAGAGCGATTGTGGTTGTTGTGGTGCTTGTGGTGCTTGTGGTGTTGTTGGTGGGGGGCGTGGCGGGGTAGGCGTAGCGATTGGAGGGGGCCGTCAGCGCCGAGAGCGGCATCCCGAGGGGTCCGCGCACCCGACTCTCGCCGCCAACGCCAACGCCGACGCCGACGCCGGAAGATGAGAGCAGCGACGACGCAGCCGAGCGCGACGTCGACATCGCGGACGACTTCGCCGCGGCGTAGGTGTGCGGGACGGCCGAGGGCAGGTCGTAGGCGAGCGGCGCCGACAGGACCCGCGAGATGGCGCCGGTGTGCGCCGTCGAGGGGGGCGGGGGGATGACGGCGGGGGGCGTGGCACCCGTCTCAGTGACCGACATTGGATTCGCCACCATCAGCGAGGTCTCCATCAGCAGGTCGCCGCCGTCCTGGGAGTCCTTGATGGTCGACGAGGAAGAGAGCGAATGCGGCTGCGGCTCCGACGACTGCTGCTGCTGTTGTTGGTGGTGGAGGGCGACGCGTTGTCGCGAGAGTTTGCTGCCCGAACGCAGCAGCGGTGGCCGCTCGTTCACCGTCGTCGATGTGCTCGTCGATGTCGTCGCCGTCGTCGTCGTCGTGTTCGTGGAGATCGCCGTCGTTTGGCCACCGACATTTGTCTTCGCCTCCTCGGGCGAATCCTCGTCGTCGCTGATCTCGCAGACATTGAGCGCCGTCTCCAGCTTCTTCATCTCCAGCGGGGCGTCTGTGAATAAGATAAAAGGAGATTCGTTTGCTTCAAGGACTCTCCTTTTTATGCCGATGATGACTCCACTCACCGGCCGCCGTTGTTTGTGGCTCCCTGATGATGGGCACCACGCGATTGGTCGCCGTCGGCTTCTGCTCGTTCTGCATGAACAGCGAGGTGGTCGCGATCTGGCGCAACGCCTCCATCCCCTCATTCAACATCTTGCTGTTGCTCCGCTTGTGCGTGATCGGGTATTTCTAAAGGAAGAGAGAGTTGAGGAGAAGAAGCAATCAGTGGGTTGGATGAAGGAACCCAATTCCAAGTCTGAGACTCACCTGCATCGAGGGCCCCCTGGCGATGGAGACGCGCTTGTTCTCGCCCCTCAGCAGCGAGGTCGTGTGATCGGCGTCGACCTTGTTGCCGTTCTTCTTGCGCGCCTTCTTCCCCGACGAGATGCAGTGCGAGGGGCAGATGCAGAACAGGATGCGCAGGATGCAGCAGACGAGACCGAGACCTAAAACGGAGGTTGATGAATTGATGAAGCAGGGGTTTCATTGGTCAGAGGCGAAGTTTCTCACCTATCAACGAGGGCCCGATCAGGCGGAGTTCGACCGTCTTGAAGCCCTTCTCGCCGGTGCCGACGAATGCGATCACAAGACCGAGGGCGATCGTGCCGAGACCGACGTAGAGGAAGGCGTTGGCGAAGGTGCTCGGGCCACGAAGGACGCCGAGGAAGTCCTCATCGTCGGAGGAGCCGCCGAGCGAGGCGTCCTGGATCTGGAGGGGATGAAATCGGGGAGGGGATGAAATCAGGGAGGAGGTTTTTTTAAGGTGTTTTTAGGTGTTTTTTAGGTGTTTTTTAGATGTTTTTTAGGTTTTTTTAGATGGTTTTTTAAGTGTTTTTTATGTGTTTTTTGGTTTTTTTTTAGGTGTTTTTGAGGTGTTTTTTTTTATGTTCAACTCACCCTGTTCCTCTTCACCCAGCGTCGGTGGCAGGCGGCGGCTGCCTGTTGGCTGTCCTGGACGCTGCAGCGGCGTCCGCGCTCCAACCAGGCGGCGCGGCCCTGGGCGCACTGAGGACGACGACGGCGGCGGAAACGGAAGCGGAAACGAAAGTTCGAGTTAGTGGCTGTGGCGAAATGGGGGAGGGGCGAGAACGAGAAACAGAAACAGAAACGAAAACGGCGACTAATGCAAAAACAACAATTTGGCGCACATCACATCGAGTTGGAAGGAAACAAAATAAAAAAGAAAAGGAAAACAACAACAACAACCGAATCCATCATCGTAATCAAAATCAAAAAACGTTTGCATTTGCAGACAACAACAATAACGAACGGAGAAAGAGAAACAAAAGAGAAAATTACAACAAGAACAACAACTTTCAAATATAAGTTCATATTCATAATTCATTTCGAAGCCAATTAAAAACGAACTCAAAATGAAACGAAAGCCATACGAACGAAACACATATATGTATTTATTTATGTATGTTAGTAAGTAAGTATATAAATACGGAAATATAGATATATATTGCATTATATGTAAATATTGTAAATATCATATGTAAATATTGTATGGAGAACCGAGTTGATGATGGCGAGGTACATCGTAAATAAACGTGGAAGCATGAGAAGTGCCAGACAAGACAAGAGCGAGAATAAATATAGAGCAGAACGAACGAAGAAACGAAAGAAAGAAAGAATGAAAAGGAGTGTAAGGAAACGGAACAGAAGAAGAAAGATATTGGTGTGGAAATCAAAAGATTGAAACGAAAGCCGGAAACGGAAGTCATTCCAGAGCAGTCGGACAGGAATTGGGGGAACGGTGGGGTGGAGTGAGTGGGGAGTTGAGAAAATCAGAATGTTGAGAAAATCATGTTGAGGAAATCATGTTGAGAAATTGAAGTTGAGAAAATCAGAAGGTTGAGAAATTGAAGTTGAAGAAATCAAGTTGAGAAATTGAAGTTGAGAAAAACAAGTTGAGAAATTGAAGTTGAGAAAATCATGTTGAGAAAATCATTTTGAGAAAATGAAGTTGAGAAAATCAATTTGAGAAAATCAAGTGGAGAAATTGAAGTTGAGAAAATCAAGTTGAGAAAATCATTTTGAGAAAATCAAGTTGAGAAAATCAAGTGGAGAAATTGAAGTTGAGAAAATCAAGTTGAGAAATTGAAGTCCCATGCAGAGCGAGTGCGTGGCTGGTCGTCCTCCTCCTCCTCCTCATTAGAGAGATTCTATCCGAGGACGGGCGGGCGACAGACGAACACACATACAAATACACAAAGACATGAACAAATACGGTGGCAGAGAACATACGAACACGTGCACACATGCAAGAAATCGAACTAATTCAAATCGAGGAAAAGTCAAGAGTCGACCACGAGATCTGACTTGAACTTCGAACTCGAGAAACGGATGATCGAGTTAGATCTGGAGATCTGCATCCTTCGGTGGACCTCAAAATAAGGATCCTCCGGTGGACTTCAAAATAAGGATCGATCGGTCGACCTCAAAATCCGAATCCTTCGGTCGACCTCAAAATCTGGATCCTCGGATCGACCTCGATATCCAAATTCTCGGGTCGACCTCAAGATCAAAATCCTTTAGCCGACCTTCGATTAAATAGTAATAATATCGAACTCCCAGACGTCGTCAGCCCAATTTCCTCCTTCGACCCTTCGACGGCTGCATCAATCGTTTAAATGTACCCATTGTCCTTTGTCCCTCTTGTCTTTTGTCCCTCTTGTCCTTTTTCCCTCTTGTCATTTGTCGCCCTTGCTCCTTGTCGCTCCTCTCCCTTTGTCCTCCTTCTCCTTTGTCCTTCCTTCCCCACAATCCACCCACGACGGACATGCAAACCAACCATAAATAATCACGTTCCCTATCGCAAATAAATCCTTGACATTTCGCATGCCTGTCGCAATCGCAAATAAATTTTTGACAAATTAAGACTCGGGCGCGAGCGAGCGGCGGTAATAATTGAAAAGGACAATAATCGGCGGAAATGGCGAATTCGCCATTGTTTGTTTTCAAATGGCGAAAACCGAGAGAGAGAGAGCGAGCGCGCGCTCTGGGACGAGTGATTGATGTGACATTCAGCAAGGCACAGCTGGTGGCAATCGTGGAGGGAGGGGGGTTCGGTGGATGAGGGGCGGAGACGAGGGGGGAGGGGACGAAGAGGGCGGGGTCGAGGGGAGGGAAGGCGGTTCGTGGACGATGGGTGAGGATGATGGGAGGTAACGATGGGCTGCCGAAATACAAAAGGTTATCCAGATTCTCACTCCAAGCTTCATTCTTACTCCAAACTTCATTCTTACTCCAAACTTCATTCTCACTCAAAGTCTAATGATGAAGGCTCCCTCTCATGATTCCCTTGAGATGTTGGTGCTCCTCATACGCCCCGATAATCTCGCTACCCAAATCGACTCAAGGCCAGGCGCCTAATGTGACCCGACGTCCGTCCTTCATTGCCTTCGTCCTTCCTTCCATTTGTCCGTCCTTCCGTTGATTTCTTCGATAATGGGTCGACATAACTCAAACAGGTGCGAGTTCTTCTCCTCAACGACTCAACAACTCAATCGTCAGCCACGGTCAAATGAAGTCGATTCGGGGATCAGCAGCCTTCATGTGTTGATGATGATGACGACGATGGAGGGCACGAGGTCCCTTGGAGGAGTCGCGGAAATGAAAGTAAATCGATCGCAACGAGTCGCCCTTGATGAATGAATGAATGAACAGGCGACGACGAGCAGAGAAGGGTAGGGGAAAGTGGAAGGGGTGAGCGAGGGAGGAGAGTTGGGGGCGGGGAGTTGTGGGGGCGTGGTGTGGAGGGTCGGTGAGGGGCGGCTGGGCCCACCAAACACACAGGTGCAATCAACGGAACGTGGCGCAATCGATGAGGGAGTTGGAAAACTCACTAATCAAACACAAAAACACACTCATTCACTCACGGTTTCTCACACAGACGAACTCATAGTTGCACACAAACACTCACTCACTGTTACAAATACACACTCATTTACTGTTTCATACACACACTCAATCATTGTTTCTCATACACAGATTCACTCACGTCTCCACACCAATACACACATATGCCCAAAGAGTAGAGTTTCATGGGCTAATATTTGTTCTTGTTTCGTGATTACTTCTGCCCGTTGTTGTCGTTATTTTTTCGTTGTTATTGTTATTTTCGTTGTTTTTTTTTTTTTTGTTATTTTCGTAATTTTAGTAGCTCTCATTCTTTTTGTTATTTTCGTTATTTTTGTAACTCTCATTGTTTTTGTTATTTTCGTTATATTTTGTATTTTTGTTATTTTTTTTTGTTTATTTCGTTGTTTTTCTTATTTTTGTAATTTTCGTATTTTTTCTTATATTCCTCATTTTTGTAATTTTCGTTGCTCTTGTCCTTTTTTCCAGCTCACCCTTTGCCTTCACCTTTCCTCCTCCCAATTTCGATTTTTCGTCTCCGGCCGGACCCAACTCGCGACTCGAATCCTTCGTATGTTTTATTCACCAAATGCCGTGGGCGGGTTGGAAGTAGGTGCCCAAGGGGAGGGGAACGGGGTGCGACCGACGTTAATGAAGTCGGACCCTGGGCAACCTTGTGAACTTTCAGCACCCAAACATCGCCGACAATAACAACGACAAGTGTTGGACTAACAACAGCAACAACAATTGTTGTTATTATGGAATAACAATAACAACAACAATTGTTGAAATAACAATAAAAACAACAATTGTTCAAATAACAATAACAACAATTGTTATAATAGCAGTAATAATAGTTGTTGGAATAGCAATAACAATTGAGAAGGTGAAAAAACACGAATTTAAGAATTTAATGAATTATGAGTCAAGGCCCCGCCCCCCTCGCCGGGAGAGGACGGCGAGGCGGTAACCTTTGTCGCTTAATTTGCGGTTGTCGTCGCTGCTTGTTGTTTATTTAATTGTTGTTGTTTGTATGTTGTTATTGTTTATTTGTTGTTGTTGTTTGTATTCTCATGTTTGTTGTTGTTGTTTGTATTCTCGTGTTTGTTGTTATTGGTGTTCGAGGTGTTGTTTGGTGTTCAGGCCGCCAACCACTCATTATTCCCGTAATTATTTCGAGAGTTTTCATTTTTTGTTTAATGTGCCCGCGCGATTCTCGGAGGAACCACCTTCGTCTAATTCATGAATAAACACGTGGGCCGAGGATTGTGTGGGCTTCCATTAGCGCGGATTTCTCTCAATCACTGGTCGACGTCACTCCTTCGTCTTCAGCCCATTCAAATGGGGTGGAGTTGAGCCGGAAGTTGGCTGCCATGCGTGCGGATCCGGATCCGGCGGCTCCTTCGGTCGTCCGCAATCGATCAATGAAGCCAATCAATGAACGCGTGAGTGGCTTCCCAAGCGCAAACAACGGAAACCCTCCTGCCTCCCATGTTCTGCCTCATTTGAGCCTTTGTCGACTGGGCCAATCCCCACCCCCCCCAAGGGGCAATAATTACAGTTAATTGCCGCTATTTTCGCTCTTGCAAATGATTTTCTTGAGACGCCTTCTCCGATGTCCGTCCCGATGGTTTGTTGGAGGCGTAGAAAAAAAGACGTCGACGTCGTAAAAGACATGAATGGAAGTTTATCGATTTCTATCTCCTCCCCCCCCCTGCCCGCATTTGGTTAATCGTGTCTCCTTCGCACGCCCCATTTCGCGAATAAAAAAAAACGGCGAATGTCACGAGCCGCTGACCATTTGCTTCATTAGCAACATCGATAGGACACGTTTAGGTAGGAGGATAAAGAGAGGGGGGAGGAGGAGAAATAGGTTGTGAAAATGGACAAAGTGGAGAAAAAGGACAAAGAGGAGAAAAGGACAAAGAGGAGAAAAGGACAAAGAGGAGAAAAGGACAAAGAGGAGAAAAGGACAAAGAGAAAAAGGAGTAGTGTAGGAGGAAGAGCTGAAGGAAAAGGTGGAAGAAAAGGAGGATCGACGAAGGTTTTCCTTTTTGTATTCGACCCGAGTTAATTAAAGCCGTATTTCAGCGTCTGTTGCGGCTGCTTTTTCGGCACATTAAATGGTCGTCGTCGAGGACATTCAGACAATCGAACGGCCGCACCTTCTTCTCCCAGGAGGATCGGGGACAGGCGAAGGACATTCAGCCACTCGGGGAATTCATTCGACGATGTCCTCCCAAATAAATGCATAAATTTGCGAAGACCCAGCTCGAGTTGAAAAATCCACATAAGTCTTTAAAGACTTCGCAAGTCGGTCACGAGTCAAGGGCAGCAGAAGAGTGAACGGGAAAGAGGGAGAGAGCATGCCACGCCCCCCTACTTCGTCCGCCCCCCTCCATCGACCTGCGGTTGTGGCCTCCGACGAGAGTTTCTTTTGTTCTCCATCTCACCCATGTCGTTGTCGTCTGCAACGTCGACAACCGAGACCGAGATCGAGGCTTAAAAGTTTCCACTTTTTCGAGCCGAGGCCGAGTCGCAGGCTCTCTTATACACAAATCAAAATAGGTGAACGTGTGTGTGTGTGACGTTTGTGTGTGTCTCTCGTTCGTGTGTGTTCGTGTGAAGGTCGAGGTGAGGATGCAGGTGGCTTTTGTAGGCGGCGCCACCTTCAGTCTCAGCCTCGCCTCAATTAATTCCACACACAGATCGAAACAATGTTCCCAATTCGTGCGAGACGTGTTCCGGCCAGGGCTGCCACGTGCAATTGCCTTCCTGCACAGCCATGGCACAGATTTCTTTCTTCGAGGAGCAGCAGCAACGACGACGACGCCGCCGACGCCGACGACGCCGACGATGGCGGCCTTGTCTCGGCTCCCACATCTCGTTGGTCGTCCTCGGCACGTCCCGGAGGCCGTCTTCATCTGCGGGTCGAAGAAGACGGCGACGAAGGGTTTCAGGTGGAAGTGAAGATGGTGTTTCATCTATATATATTGAAGGTGGGTTGTTCCATCCATACATTCAAGATGGCTCTCGATCCATACATTCCAGATGGCGTTCCATCGACGCCCCCCTTGCCCAACCCCCTTCTCGCAAGTAATCCCCGCCCCGAGATGATCCCTCGATCCCCAGACACTATATTGATTTTCGAAGAAGCGACCGCCAGCGACCGTCGTCGTCCCAGCGACTCCCGGTCGTTGTGTCTGCCGCCCCCCTTCCGCCCCATCAGCAGCTTCGTTTCCCCCAGCAGCCGAGCTCATTACCGTTGGAGGTCGGAGGGAGGGAGGTGGTGTGGGTTTGGGCCTTGTTTTGTTTTCATCTCGGCTGATGAGACTTTTAATGAATTTCTGCATTTGAAAGCAGTTCGCTGGTGTCTGCAGGCGAGGCGAGCGAGTGTAGAGTTTGGATGTGAGTGTGGGTGTGAGTGTGGGTGTGAGTGTGAGTATGAGTGTGGATGTGAGTGTATGTATGAGTGTGGGTGCAAGTGTAAGTGTAAGTGTGAGTATGAGTGTAAGTGTGAGTGCATGTGTAAGTGTAAGTATGAGTATTAGTCTATGTGTGTGTGTTTACTGTGGGGCCAGCGACAATGTGTGTGTGTTAGTGTTCGGATGTTGGGCCTCCGCTTGAAGGCTCGCAGCGACTGCCAAGGGACTAATATGTCAGACGGCGAGTTTCGGCCGTTTCGACAAAAATAAATTAACATTGAACGTGACACAGTGAACTTGCAGGGACTCGTTCTGGTCCTGGTCCCCCCCCCCCTCTCGTCGACCCTCCCCACCATCTTCTCGGATCCCTCGCAGACCCATTTTTGCAGCTGGCTTTGTTTTAGCAAATTGAAATCGAGAGGTTGCGGTCGGCTCGGATGAGGTCAGGCATGGGTGGGTGGAAGGGTGCGAAGGAAGGAAGGAGGGAAGGAGAACTCAAACATTGGCGGTGGCGTATGAGCGACATTTAATTTGCATTTCCCTGCGTCAGCGCCCAAGTTGTGACGTCACGGGAGCTGCTTTCTATCGTCATCCCACACCACACTTCACTCCTTCACTTCACTTCACTCCTTTACTTCACTTCTTCACTTCACTTTACTTCTTAAATTCACTCCTTCACCTCACTCCTTCACTTTAGTTGAGGATGAGAGAAAATCAACCTCCACTGCAAGAACTTCTCGAGTGGATATTGAGTGGATCGCAGCTGTTTGCGAGCCACTTGAGTCGGCCCTCAATTTATATTTGAAAACATTTCGGCGAACTCGAGGACTCTTTAAGCCCGTCAATTAAAGTTCCACTCGCAGGCCAATTAAACAACTTAAGCCCTCTCTCACTTTGCCATGGCGAAGCTGCCGCAAAAAGAGAAGGAGGAAGAGGAGGAGGTTGAGGAGGAGAAGATGGAAAAGCCAAAGAAGAGGCAGAGAAGGAGAAGAAGAGTAAAGAAGGAGAAGAAGACGAACCGAGCTGCAACTGAAAATGCAACACAGTCACACAATGGCGGGGCAGGCGACCGGAAACGGAACTGAACCGACCCAGGGGGAGGACGTGGGGCAACGGAAGAAGCGGAAATAAAACACTGAAGATTTGACTAAACACAACCGCAGATTAAACTCAGCGGCGGAAGAGGCAAAAAAAAGCGTCTCGTTTTTGCCCCAACCGAGGGCTTCCGGCGAAGACTGTAAATAATGCTTTTTTCCACGGACCGACGAGAACGAGAGCCGAGGACAGAGAATTGTTCGGGATGTCTGTCCGTGCGCTGGATGTCTGTCCCCGTGTAGGATGTCTGTCCGTGTGCTGGATGTCTTTCCCCGTTCAGGATGTCTGTCCGTGTGCATGTCCATGTCCATGTCCGTGTCCTGGTCCGTGCCGAGTCGTGTTTGAGTCACCACAATCCACGGGTCGTTCCACATTGTGGTGAAATTAAAAAGTCGCAGGAAAAGTCGAGAACATGTCGCTTATTTTCAATTAGGAAACTATTCCAAAGCAGAAAGAATGAATGGACACGTAGTTAGAGAGAGCCGGAGAGCAGATGGCGAAAAGGACAAACAAATGATGGTCGTTAAGAGCCCGCAGTCGGTGGACGTAATCTGAATATGAGTGGAAACGAATTGAAGGGTTTTTCGAGCCAGGGTTCGTTGAGGAGTTTTTCTGAGATGAGAGTCAGGTGATGCTGGTGAGTCGGAGAGATAACTAGAAGGAAAGGTCGTCGCAAGGACCTAAGCAGGATTCGATCTGGGGCAGTTTCCCCTCGATGTCCTGTCTGTATCCTAATTTTGACTCCTTTTTCTGACTCCTCCTTATAACTCATACTTCTAACTCCTTCTTCAGACACCTCCCGTTGACCCCTTCTTCTGACTTTTCCTGCTCTGAAAAACTAAATATGAAGAATTGATTGCTCTCGAGTGCCAACAAATTCTCCCCCCTCTCCCCTTCGGTCCTGGCGATTACGGGGCCTTACATTTAATTTATTTGGCATTTGAAGACTCGCAAAATTTAGGCATCTGCATCCCCTGGTCCACCGCTCTTCCCCCCTCCTTCGAAGGATGAGCTCTCCATCGTTCCTTTTGCTTTCTCCTGCCCTCCATCGTTTATTTTGCTTTCTCCTGCCATCCATCGGCCCCCTTTGCTTTCTCCTGCCGCTGGCAATAACTTTCGACTGCGCCCCGAAGTATGCTTCATAAATTTCTTCGCTACGGAGCTACTTCCAAGTAGGCCGTGAGCTCACGTCGTCCGTCGCGTTGGGCCACGTTGCATTACGTTCGGTTACGTTGGGTTTCGTTTCGTTCCGTTTGATTGCATTTCGCTGCGCCAGGATTCGCTCACGGGCGAGTTGTGTTAGAGACGTGTCTGTGTGAAGAACGTGTGTCTGTGTGAAGAACGTGTCTCTGTGTGAGGAACGTGTGTCTGTGTTAGAGACGTGTCTGTGTGAGGAACGTGTCTCTGTGTGAAGAACGTGTCTCTGTGTGAAGAACGTGTCCGTGTGAGAAGCGAGTCGAACGTGTGTCGGAGTGTGGAGGAAATCCTTTGTTGTGTGTGTGAGATCGTAAGTGTCTGTGTGTGTCCTAATCTGTTCTTGTTCGGAGAGGAACGAAAGAATGCAGTGAATGCGGCAAATATGGATTTTCCTCTGACCGACCTCTCGCTTGCCGGCCTGACCTTTTCAGCTACTTGAGTGTGGCCCTCGCTGAAATCCGCCCGATAGACGCCCCCGGTCAGCCGCCCACGCTAAAAATCCTCCCGCTGGGCGTCTCCGCCTGAAAGTATGCCGCATTTTGTTTCTTTTTCCATTTAATCCACCCCACGACGACGACGCGAATTAGCATTTTGATCACCACAAGATGTCTATCAGCCGGAAGTAGCGACGGCGGAAGCGCGCGACCGCAAAGGTCACCGGAGATTGTATCGAAAAGAAAATGAGAGACCTTCAGGGAGGTGAGGGGAATTCGCCTGCGCCTGAAGGTATGCAACAAATAACCCTCTTCCTTTCATGCAATTATCAGCCACCCTCAGCCGAAGGGAAAAGCACCTGAAAATATTCTACAACTTAGAGAAAAACATGCATAAGCCATTTGAAGAAGCGCTCTGTAGAAATTCACACACATACACATGCACTAGCATTCAGCATTCGGCAGGATCACATAGAGAACATGAATAAAAATGTAACGAAATATGAAGATTAAGAGAGAGCTAAACTGAGAGAGAGAGAGAGAGAGAGATAGAGAGTGGTTGTGAGCGAGACAGAGAGCAAGTATAGTTGACACTGACAGCGAACACATCGACGTTCCACACACGAGTACATTTCGAGCAGCGAAAACAAACTTCAATTTCCAATTAAAACTTTTCCACTCTACCTAGAGGAGCGACCGAACGAACAATCGATCGATCGATCGACTTCATTTTCACTATCGTCATCGAGATCTGGTCGGATGTGGCCGATGGACGTCGATAGCGAGAATTCAGCGATCGTCTTAAATTTTGATCGGCGATCGATTTGAATTTTAAACAGCGATCGACCTGAATTTCATCGCCGATCGAGATGAATTTTCATAAGCGACCGAGTTGAATTTTGAACACGGATCGAATTGAATTTTGAGCGATTTCGGATGGGGATGGTTTCGAGAAGGACGAGGTTTATATCGTATTAATTTGGCGTGTGAATTTGGCCACTGATTTTGGACCTGACTTTGGTTTTTATTGTTTTTTGACTGATCTGATCCTCCTTCGCGGGATGGGGCAGGCGTGAGCGAATGCGTTTGCAGTGTGCACGATATGTTAAAATTTGTTGTACTTGGTCGAGATTAGTTCAATAATTTCGTCGTATCAGTTGTTTTGTGTTTCTTTGTCGAATTGAGAGGATTCAAGGAGGTTCGAGAAGAAGAAGAATAGTAGGAAAAATATAATACACAGCAATGAAAATGAAAATGCCCGATCGTTGACACGGAAAGAATTCCTCGATTCAGTTCCCTTAATTTGTTCCGGTATCGGTAGGCGTGGTTTTTATAACAACAATCGAGATTCAATCTAATATTTTCCCTTTTATATTAAATTTCGATAATTTTTGATTGAATGTTTGAATCGATAACGAGCCGATTAACAAGAGCGAGATGAACAAAATATTCGAATTAACTCTAGACCAAGATCATTGCATCTGAGTATCGATAATAGACCATCTGTTTATCGATAACAGACCATCTGTTTATCGATAACTAACCATCTGTTTATCGATAACAGACCATCTGTTTATCGATAACTAACTATTGATCGATTGCTGTCAGTTATTTATCGATAAACAGATTGGGTCTAGTTTGCTACATGATCCCGGAAATGAAGGTGTTATCGATTTTTCTAGAATGAGGACTTAGACATGGAAGAAGCCATCGGATGCACTGCCTTTATGAACCATGTAATCCGGGGCAAAAGGACACAGTTTCGCGTTTTTCCCCTACCTTGCGGAACTCGGCTCATGCTGAAACGTAGGTAGGTCAAATCACAGTCGATTAATGATTTGAATTTGGGCACAACTAAACCTAGAATTAGTACTAAACTACGGAAAATACTCTTGCTGTTGCTGTGTGACATCGGCCCTTCGTGGTGTGTTGAGGTGGGTCCGTCGCTCGGGAACATCGACGATGGCGTGAACAAACACTTACCCGGTCGCCGAGGGCGTGTGGGTTGGGTGGAGTGCAGTGGAGTGGAATCCTCTGAGTGGAGTCCTGGGCGCACTCCCTTCTCGTGAATTTCGCATGAATCTCATGAATCGCTTAAAATTTTGGGGTCTCTGCGATCGCGGTCTCGCAGTGAAACGAACGTGCCAGTATTAGTTTTTCGCTTGCTTCAACTTGTGAATGTTCCACAAAAATGAAATTAAATGAATTTTTCCTTTGACGGGGCCCAAAGGAAAATTTTTAATTTGGTTTTTGTCAAACATTACGTTCGCATTGCATGTTTCATTTCTTTTCTGGTTTTAGTTTCGTGTTTTTTTTTATTTTATTATCTGGTTTCGCATTTTTTTTGAATTTTGTGCTTTTGTGGAATTTTTCGCATATTGAATCAAGTTGAGCTCCTAGATCGAAAACGGGAATGAGAGGCAAGTAAGCTTAACTGAATCGTTGGGAAAACTTGATACCCTTTCGCAGACTCTTGGACTTAATCTATAACTAGTACTTTGTTTTTTTTGCTTTATCTGTACTTTTTTACTTGTTACTCCGCCTTTACAAAGGAACGAAGAACGGAAACGGAACTAAACTAAACTAAAATGACAAAATGAAATGAAACCAACCAACAATGAAAGACAATGAAAGAAAAATAATAAAACAGAAAGGACAGGAAGCTACAAAACCGTCGGTCTTCATCTGTACAAAATCGGGAACTCAAATGAAAATGAACAAGGCGGTGGAGATGGTGGTGGTGGTCGTGGTGAGCGGTGGGGTGGGACGGCGGTGAAGGGGGGACGGCGGACAGTGGACGGCAACAGTGGAGCACGCGCCGACGGTAAGCAGAAGCCTGGGAAATGCTTGCAAATCGCATCGTGTCCTTTCCTCGCCTCCTTCTCCTCCTGCCCTACTCCTCGGGATGCATTCGCCGGTGTTCGCGGTGTTCTTCGTTTCTTCATTTTCTCAGTCTCAGTTTTCGCTGTCGCGCCTCGTTCCAGGCTCGGCCCAAACAAACACTCTCTCGAAGCAAACACGGGCGAATCCAAGGCGAGGAGAAGCGCAAAGGGATCGGGGCGACGGCGCCGGAGGACCTCGTGAAGGTCGCCAGACGCCGCCCGAAGGCATTCGTCATTCGTCGTCATTGTTAGCAACATCAACAACAACAACAACATCAACAACATAATCATAATCGTGCAGAAGAAGTGTTTACAAGCATTTCCATCAAACTTCATATTTACATCGAGAGCACGGCGCAGAACTTACTGTCGTTTTTCGTACATCGGATCAGCAACGGAATCGAATGGAAACGGAACGGAAACGGAAACATGAACGTTGATGGAGAATCACACGTGGGTGAGAAGTGGAGAGATCGATCGCGAAGTTCGTTGCATGGCGATCGAGCACAGATTGCGGAAAGAAAGAGAGAGAGAGAGATGTGGAAAGATTGATTGATAGAGGGAGATGGAGGAGTAGCAGTTGTATTTGAATTAGATTTAGTGGTAATTGTGGGTCAACGAACGAAACGCGCGAGTAAATCCAAAAAAGATTCGTCCTCAGTTTTCTCACTTCCAGGGGTTGGGTCGAGTGATGTCCGCGTGGTTGGGGGCGTGGCTGGTGGGCGGGTGTTCGTTGGTGTGGTAAAAAAAAACTACTCAAAATATGTATGTCAAAAACTAAGGCAGCAAAAGTGGTGCCGACGCGACGTTCACTACTTTTTTTGACTGAGGACAACACTACCGGAAGTGGGCGGGATCTATGTGGGTGTGTGTGTCTGTGCGAGAGAGTGTGTGTGTGTGTGAGAGAGAGAGGGGGAGAGGTGGGGGAACGGTAAGAAATCTATTTGCAAAAGTTGAAGAAGCTCTTAAAGTTGGTCAACTACTGTACTTGGCAATTACTATTGGTTGAGAGAGGTGCAAGAGAGACATCTACGAATGAGAGCAAGAGGGAGAGAGAGATAGGGATAGAGAGAGCATGAGAGACAGAGCTATGGAGATGCTCAGAGATCATTGAGACCTAGGCAGAGAGAGCGAGAGATACTACAATATAAGCCTACATTTTGAAGAAATTTCAAACTAATTCAAATGAAAACCAAAAACGAAAAGAACGGAAGAGGAAACGGAAACGTAAAGAAACTACAGGCGAGGGGCGGGGAGGGGACATCTTTCTTTGTATCGTCCCCGAAGTTGAATCGAGGGAGCTGCGGCCGAGGACCGAAGGAAGACTAACAGGGCTCCAAGAGCAAGGATTCAAACTGAAAATGTGTAACGAAACAATGGGGGAAGTAAGTAAAAGCTGGTCGTTTGGTCCTCGCAGCCGGCAGGAGCCCGAGAGCTCACCGGGGACATGGGAGGTGGGTTGGGGAAGTAAGCGTGAAGCTGTTAGAGTGTGTGTGCCTACGTTGGATTGAACTAGCGGAAGAGTGGCTGGGATAGAGAGAGAGAGGCTGACTGAGTGTGGGGGGACAGATAGAGAGCGAGGTACAGATAGATACAGAGAGAGAGCGAGAGAGAGAGAGATAGAAAGATAGCTATAGTCTTTTCATATAATATCGTTTAGTTATATCATTGTTTTGGTTTGTTTGTTTTTTTTTGATTGATTGATTGATTGATTGTTTGATTTACTCAATGTTTATTACCCATGACTCAGGTGGATAACGAGGAAATGGAGCTATTTCTTTGGTTGCTACATTACTAGGCAACTCAAGTCTTCCACCTAATTTTCGTAGCTTTCTTCTTCTCGCCACCCGAGATTTCGATCTTAGCATCAATGCCGCCTGCATCTTGTTTGTTGCTTGTGCTTATGCGCGGTAGTCGCAGTAGCAGTAGAAGTGGAGTAGAGTGGTAGAGGTAGTGGTAGTGGTACTAGTAGTAGTAGTAGTAGTAGAAGTAGTAGCAGAACGCCTTCTCGACTTCTGGACTTGAATGTGAAACAGGAGGTTTAGGAGCTTGTCTTAAACTAAAGCCGCGATTAAATTATTCGATTCGATTCGATTAGATTAGACTGGATTAATTTGAATTGGTTTGAAGTGGTTCCGATTCAATTGGATTGGATTTAATTCAATGCTAATTTACAAGTATGAAAATAGGAGTTTTCGCCGAGACCCGGTTCGAGGAGCTGCTCCTCCTTCGCTTCGTTTCGCTTCGTTTCGCTTTGTGGCGTTGATCGTGGTCCTGTGGCCCTCGGAAAGTGGGCGTGGCCAGCTGCTCGTTCGTTCTCCTCCGCGTCGCTGCTGCTGCTGCTTCGTTCGTGAACTCTGCGCCGCTTACGACGCCGTCGTCGTCGTCTTCGATGCCGCCGCTTGTCACGTGTTTGGCTCCACGCGCGCGACAGACGATACATAAATTTCGTGGCGAGCGCTGGCGGAGGTTCGAAGGAACGCGATCGTGGGCGTGGACGTCACGGCGGAGGGCGTTCGGCCGAGTGAGCGCGACGGCGAGTGAGCGAGAGAGAGAGAGTGAGTGATTACGTTTAAGCTCACTTTACTATGTTAGTGTTCAATTTATAATTACGTTGACCGGCGTCGTTTCTACTTAAATTATTTTTTGCTTTACGTTAGGTTAGACTAGAGTTTTTTAGACTAGAGTTTTTTATGCTAGGATTTGTTATACTAGGATTTGTTATACTAGGATTTGTTATGCTAGGATTTGTTATGCTAGATTCTATTATGTTATTTTATGGTACGTTATTTAATCCTAGATTTTGTTATGCCACTCTAAACTTCGTCACGTTACGTTAGACGACCGCTTTAAGTCCTATGGCGAGGATACCAAAGACGAGTTTCCCCCACTTTCACTGGCTCCCGATACCGAACGATGATCTTGAGTAATCACCGATATCAAGTAGTCGAAAATCTCGAGTATTCGTTGATCTCGAGTAGTCGTTGATCTCGAGTAACCGGTAATCGGAATTAACCGTTGATTTCGGTAGTCGAAGAAGAACCGATTGATCTTCGTGTGTTCGCGTAGTCGTTTTCGTCCCACTCTTCGTGCATTAACTCGACAACGACGTTGACGTTGACGTCGACCGCTGGACGTCCGCGCTCTGCCGCTGAGGCGCTCGGGTACGTCTTGACTTGACTTCGGTCGTGTTCGTTCCGCGCTCGGCCGTTTTCGCTTTCGTGTTCGTGGGCGATTTCATTTTCGACTTGATCTTGTTGTTGTACTGCAGGCACATCTAGCAACGGCTCGGGTCGCTCGTCGTCCTCTGTTCGGCTGTTTTCGTGGCCGTCGACGTGGGCGTGTGCGTGTGCGTTCGGGCGGCAGTCGAGGGGGGCCGAAACCGCGTGGACGAACTCGTGACGATCATTGGCATCCTCCCGATCCTCGGAGCGTTTTCGCAGACGATTTCGTTGGACTCGCGGTCGCGACAATAGTGGGAGAGCGGGCGAGAGAGAGAGAGAGCGAGAGAGAGAAGGCAACGCGGAATTTCTTTCTTTTCGTTTCGTTTCGGGGATCACAATGTGGCGAGAAGCACTTAATTTCTATACGACTGAAACCGCAGTCCGAACGTGTCCCTGGGTTCGCCGACGATTTCTTAAATCTCGTATCACAAGAGCAGATTATTCACTAACGAATCCGCGTAATTGTTGCAAGTAATTGATTCAATTGTTATGTTTGGCTTTGGAGCTCCTTTTCAGAGACGCTGATCTGTAAATGGTAAATGGTTTTAGGCTAAGGTTAATTTCAGGTGGGGCCCCCAACATGGTTTCGGCTGCATGGCGAAGTCTGTGGTTTTAATTGAATTGCTTTTTTCGAACCTTGATGAGGATAAAGTATCGCTTATACCTGGATCCCATACCCGAGAGAGAAATATAAAGGATGCAGATCAGTCTACTATTAACTAAAATCAGGTCGAGAAAAAAATACTAGTCCAGAAGTCCTCCAAGGATTCCTCGTTTAATTCACTTTCAATGGACCGCGATTTCCAGCACTTAATAAGCTTCACAATTTCACTCTCAAGTGGAGCGAATCGATTTCAATGAAAATGTCTGGCCCGAATTTATATTCATTCGATGTGCCGCGAATGCAGTTGTCAGTGGATTATGACACACACACACAAGAGTCACGCACACACTCAAGAATGAACAATGAACACAACGCAAGCGACATCGAAAAGTCACATTCAATAATTCAGCTGGCCCACCGGAAGTTGGCCACGCCCCGTTTTATCCCATTCCACCCTCGACCAGAACGATGCAGATGAAATTTTAATGAAATTCAGATTCATGTGCTCAACGCAATCACATCTCGACAACGACACATGGACACAGGGAGAGACACGGACAGACAGTGGGACAGACATGGACAAAGGGACAGACAGTGGGACGGACATGGACACAAATCGGACACGAGCGAACAACGCAGTTAACACAAACACACAACAGCGTAAAACACGGCAGGAGGATCCCAATACATGTGCAATTACACGAGGCCCACATCCGGTGGGGTGGGGGAGGCTGCCTTTGTGGACGAAGTTTTAATTACGCCAACGATGGAGGATGAAGTGGAGGATGAAGTGGAGGATGAAGTGGAGGAGGAGTGAGAACCAGGTGAGCTGCGGATATTTCCAAAAATGCACGCCGGCTGCCCACGTCCGACCGAACCGAGTGGAGCAAAGGGAAGGCGAGAACTTGTTTCGCTGTTCGATGCAATTTACATGGGCCGGAAGAGGAGTCTAATAGAACGGAAGTGCCTGTGAATAATGGGTCTGTGTTGTGTGAGTGTGTGTGGGTGAGCGTTCGAACTGAAATTCACGCCCCAGCTCGTGAGTGTTTCATGGCTCACACGACCACACGCCATGGTCAGAGTTCGAATGTCGAATTTTGAGAGTTCGAATGTCGAATTTTGAGAGCTCGCTTTGTTTTGCGGAATTTTATGCACACGTCCTTGACACACTCATTTGTCGCAAGCGTCCGTCAAACGTCTGGCCGCCCACCTCTGACCCGCCCCCGACGGGCGTGTCCTTAATTCTATTGAGTCGTAATTAAATTCCACTGATCTGATTAAATAATCATCGCCGCTCGCTCGCTCGCTGCAATGACGTGTGCAATTGCAATGAGCGCTCGGCGTCCTTCCATCAGGTCCTTGTGCTCGCTCTCGCTCTCTCATTTACATGAGTTCGCCTTCGTTAAAGTCCCTTAAGTGCGGCCGAATCTCGGAAGCAAGGACCACGTTGTTATTGTGGAATTAGCATGGAGCTCAAGCAAGGAGATTCCGTCGTCCATCTCTTTGTGTCAGTCTGTCCTTTGGAATCCTTGAGCCGAGGCAGCGATGGTGGAGGGGCTGATGATCCACCCTCGCCCCACGCCCTTCCTTGCTTCATATCACCTGTCACACACAGCATTTGTCACGTTGCAAACAACTACCACACACACACATACACACACACAAACGCGCACGCTACTAAAACAACAACAACTACGATAACATTATACAGTTTGAATCGCAACATTAATTATAAATGTTCGTCCCTCCTTCAGTTCATCCGTCTGTCTGTCCATCCGTCCGTTTGTCCATCCGTCCTTCCTCCAATTCATCCGTCAACCCTTCAGTTCCTCCATCCGTCCGTCCGTCCGTCTGTCCTCCACTCTATCCATCCGCCTGTCAGTCGTCCGTCCGTCCCTCTGTCCTTCCCTTTGTTTTGTCCTCGCGTTCGACATATCGCACGAGGCTCGTCGGAGTGGGCGGTTGGTTGAAGTGGGCGCGGCCGTCGTTAAGCACGACACCTCAAAGCGCGCTCGTTGCCAGCGGAAATCGGGGAAGAATTTGCGGCCATTTGCATTAATTTAATGCATCCGGCGTGCGCTGCGCTTCCTGATTGTGTGTCCTGTCGGTCTTTTTGTCTGTCTTTCGGTCGTTCTGTCGGTCTTTTTGTCTGTCTCTCGGTCTGTCTCTCGGTCTCTCCGTGTGTCGGTTGGTAGGTTTTTATTTGAGGTACCAGTTTTTGTTGTTGGCAGTGGAAAGAAGTTCTTCTTCTCCACACATCTAAATAATTAATCAACTGAGCCGAGTTCGGTTTCGTCGTTTCGTTTGGGTTTCGTCGTTTCGTTTGGGTTTCGTCGATTCGTTTGGGTTTCCTTTCCGCATGCATTGGCAATATCTTGGCCGTGGTTCCAGTGAGCACAATTGTTGTTATTCGTGTTGTTGTTGTTGTTGTTGTCACCGTTCTGTCCTGTCCACCGATGGCCGATGAGCCACGTGAATAATGCAGTGGCGGATTATGTGCGCGACATTTTGCGTCCACTTCGGAGGCCTGCGTCACGGCTAATTATTGATCGTCGGAACTCGGACCGGAAGTCGTTTCGAGAGTGGGGCGGGACAGAAAAGGACGAAGAGAAGGCGTTCATCGAATAAGGCAGAAGAAGAAGAACTTTTCGTAGCACTTAAAAATGCAACATTTCATATTGGGGAAAACTTTCCACAGCGATTGTAAAGAGAGTGGAGTCTGAAAGGCTTTTAAGAGCTCGAGCAATTATAGGACGATTGCGCAATTTGTGTGGATTCCATGTTGTCGTCGGTCGCAAAAAAAAAACACTTGCACACAATAAATTCTGGCCTCGTGGCGAGCGAGCGAGCGAGCTCGGCAGATGCTCGGCCTCGAATGCAAAGTCGCCGGGTCGATCGCATGCCAAGCAATCATTGCTCGAGCTACGACAGCAATTTGTGTCCCATTAAAATAACGTCTTTGCGAACTTCCCAAAAGGGAACACAAACAAATTCCAAACACACACACACACAAACAAAACACATGGAGACGAATAGAACACACACACAAACAAATTGAACACACACAAACAAATTGAACTCATACAAACAAATTTAACACAGGCAAACTTCACACATACACACACTCGTTATAACATCATTCGCACTTTCGGCTCGGCTCGTCGACTAACGGACTCGCAAATCAAAATGAATGACATTTAATTGAATCGAATCGAGCGAAGTCGCCTCGTCACACGGCCGCGGGAGATTCGGGGCGGGACGAAGAGAATCTGTCATCGATCGCTCCATCGGCGTGTGAATGTGAGTTTTGTTGCTCGCATTTAGGCGTTGAATTATTAAAGAAATGATGGCTCACAGGAGACACTTCCATCTGATGGAAATCATTCAGCGAAACACTCGCCTTGTTTGCATTGACGCCTTATTAGCAAAGGCCCTCATCTCGAGTGTCGTCCTTTTGGCCAACCCATACTCATACCACGCCCCTTTCATAGACCCTTTTATAGCCCCTTTTACCATCTCTTTTACCATCCTTTTTACCGCCCCTTTCTCCACTTAATTCGACGACATTGCTCACTGAGCAGCAGCAGCTCGCTTGATTGGTCATTAATTGACACTTGCACCGCGTGAAGCGGACTCGAAGGCGAGCACAAGGCACAAGGCGAGCGACAACATCGTGTCGTGTTGACATTCGGCCATTGTTTGTTCGTCTCCGTCCTTCGTTCGCCACCCCCCTCCCCCCCCACATGGTTGACGTTTCGCCTCTGAAGGGTTCTTCACGAGCGAGGACTTCAAGAGGACCTGTCGAAGCTTGAAGCTTGAAGAACTGACAGGATATCAATTGCCATCGAGTCAACGCACAAAAGGCAGTCGGAGAGTACGGGAAAGGGCGCCTAGAATTATGCAGTGAATCGAGACGAGCGCCTAGAATTATGCAGTGAATCGAGAAGGGGCGCCTAGAATTATGCAGAGAATCGAGAAGGGGCGCCTAGAATTATGCAGTACTCCTGACGTTGCTGACTATGCTCGATATATGGATATGTTCAAGAGTCTCTCGAGCCTATCGAGAACGTCGCACAGTGGCGGAGGCGCCACTCGACTCAAGTCCCCACTTCGAGCGCCTTGAGGTGTGCCCAGATGATGTCCTCGAAGCTGTTTCTCCTTCGATTTCCCCCGCACCATCCCCCGAACCACAATCGAAACGAATCCTCAGCCCAGACTCGAGTGTCGTAAATTGAAAAAGTTCCTCGGAGTCGCGCGACTTCTGCGGCTCCAACGACGGTTCCACTTGAACTCTAACGATGTCTGAAAGTATGCACCGAGTCTATCGAGTACGTCGAAGCCGCCTGCACAGCGTGACGAGAGGACTTGCACCTGTGTGTGTGAGTGTCTGTGTGTGTGTGTAGGTGGGAGCATCGATGTGAGACGGAAGTTACACGTGTCTCCGTCCTCCATTCGCTCCGCGTCTCGGCGGTTGGGTTATCGTCGAGCGCATAAAAACAAACGACTGCTCCAAAAGCCAAATGTCAATCGAATGAGTGCTCGATGGGGGGAGCGAAGAGGGATTGAGCGGGGCAGAGGGGGCACACAAGTTGTCACTGGGGTCGTCTTGAGACGGGGCGTGGACGTCATAGCCAAAAGCCACAAGGTCATTACATAGTCATCGATAGAGGAGAGAAAGTCGATCGTCGTGCCTTCGCCTTCGATGGGGAGTTTCGATGATTGAGGTTTCGATTCGACTGCAGGAGGCCTTGGTGAAGGAGTCCCCAATCGAAGACGATGGTGGTGATCAGAAGACGACATGTGCCCGACCTCCAGCCGTACACCTTGGGCCACCTCCGACCCCCGCGGCTGGCTTCTTTGCGAACTCCATTCTCGGCTAATACGCCGCGACATGCCAGCCACAGACAATCCGCCGGAAGCCCTCTATCAACAACCGCGACACGCGACGCGCCGCCCGCCTCGCGTCGCTCCGAACTCATTAGAGCACCTGGACGGACGAGGACGGCGAGGACGGGGAGTCGTCCCGGCCCAATCCACCAAAAACCGAAGAGAAGGACGGACTCGAGACTTGGCACTCGGAGGCGTCCTGCCAAGAGTTGCACAAAAAGTTTCGAGCATTCTTGGGCCGGACCCAGGAGTTCAAGTGCTGACGAGAAGAGGAGAAGACGATGGAGGGGAAGAGACAGAGAAGATAGAGAGAGAGACAGAGAGAGCGTACAAAAGGTAAAAGTGAGAACTCGGGTGTGAGCCAAGAATTTATGAGGCTTCCAGCAGCTGCCAAAAGCAACAACAACTACAACAACTGACAACAACAATCAGAACATCAGCAATGACAGCGAACCATGGAAAAGGAGACGAAAAACGAAAGACGGACGGATGGAGGAGGGAGCGACAGCTAATAGAGGAAGTAGGGAGAGAGAGAGAGAGAGGGAGGGAGTCGGAGAGAGACAGACGATAATGTTGCCGTCATTAGCGTTAATTGCGCGCGATAGGCGGCCATATTTCTTTAACGGTAATCAGAGCTACTCGCGGATTAGTGGATTAGACGACGACGGCAGCAGCTGCTGATGGAACTGTTGCTGCTGCTGATGATGATGTTGCTGTTGTTTCCACCACAACAAGGTTTGTGGCAGTATCAGTGACAGCAACAACTGACAGCTAACACCAACAGCTCAGGCGGAAACGGAAACAAAAATCACACACAAATCATGCCACGACATCATCAACGAACGAAAGAACGAACACGCATGCAACACACGAAAAGATAACGCAAAAAGAATGATAGCAAGAGAAAGAAAGAAAAATAATGAAGATAGTGTGAGTTGGACTCCCGGTTACCTCGATGTGCTCGCAGACGCAGATGCCCTCCTCGCAGTAGGCGCACGGCTGCCACTTGCGCCCGTTCGGAAGCCCCTTGAACACGAGGCTCGGCTCGTCGAGCACCAGCGGCTCGTACTGCGGCTGCTGGAACTGCAGCTCGCGCAGCTGCTTCTTGCCCAGCAGCCCGCCGACGACGGACCCCGCCGACGCCTCTGCCGGCGACGCGTCCGACTCGAACGCATCGCTGCGCCGCATCCGATACACGCTGCACTTGCGCTCCAGCAGACCCGGCGGCGGCGGCGTCATCGCCTCGTCCTCGTCGCCGCTGGCCGCGGTCAACGGCTGCTTCTCGTCCGTCGCCTCGGGTAGATCCTCAACTTGTGGCTGTTGCTGCAACTTGGCCTCGTGGCCGGGCGAGGCCATGGGCGTGGCCGGGGTCACGATGATGTTGTCCTGGGGCACGGGGATCTGATTGCGCCCGGACGCCGAATCCTCCTCCTCCTCCTGCTGCGGCGGTTGAACCTTGGCCGAGGGCGTGGTCGGGGGCGTGGCCTCCACCTGGGAGACCAGCGGCAACGTGGCCGTCGCCGACTTGGGCAGGTGCGAGTGGTGGAAGCTGGTGCCGCTGCTGCCCGAGTGGCGGTGCACGAGCTTCGGCGAAGCGCGGCCGCCGGCGTGCACGTAATGGTGGTGGGCGTGTTGATAGGGCAGCCCGTGGTGGGCCACTTGTCCGGCGCTGGGCACCGGCGCCTGGTGCGAGTGCCCGTGGCTGTGGCCGTGCCGATGGCCGCCGTGTCCATGGCCATGGCCGTGGACGTGGCCGTGGCGCATGTGCATCACCGACTGCGTGTCGCCCTCGTCGATTGGCAGTAGGTGGAGCTTCGATTGGCCCGTGTAGGAGGCGCTCAGCTTGCGGCCGTGCGCCTGGGGGGCGCGCAGGTAGTTGGTCGGCAGCTGGTGGAACTGGCGCGACGTGCTGCGGGTGGGCGTGGAGGCGCCATGTTCGGCCGCGAGGAGGCTCGCGGCCTTCGGTGGATGTAGTTTCGCTTGTAGTTGTTGGGTTTTCTTCTGCTGCCGCTGCCGTTGGCGCGCTTGGCGCGAGGCCAGCGACGCACCGCCCGCTGCTGCGTACATCTCGACAGAGACGCTGTCGTTGACGTTGACGTTGGCGCAGACGAAGACTTCGACTTAGAGAGAGAGACTTAAAGCTAGGCTTTAGAGATACAGTGTAGAAAATTGACAAAATACAAAATCGCGCGCTACGTCGCCGTCGACATCGACGCGTGCTTAGAGTAAACTAGCGTTAACTAAACTAGGTGAACAGAGGAGGGAAGGAGTGAGGATAGAGGAAAGAGGAAGAGAGTGATGTGAGGTGTGGTGAAGGAGAGAAGGTGGATGAGGGAGGGACGACAAAACGTCGTTTGGCCTCCCGGTAGATTCGATAGAAAAGAGAATCAAGTGTCTACAAAATGATTGTACATTGGTTTTTCTTTCTTTGTTCTTTGTCTTCTTTGTTCTTCTTCTTGTTGTTGTTTGCTTTCGCTAATATTGTTGCTGTAAAAATAGTCGTAGTAGTAGACGAAGTAGTTCCGTAGTAGTAGTAGTAGTTCAAGTGGTATTCGTAGCAGTTATTGAAACGGTACTTGTGTAGTTATTTGTTGCTTTTGTTGTCGGAAAATGAATGCATGAAACCATAAGAACGAACTTTCGGTGTGAATTCACATCGATATTTTGCTTTTAGTTTTTCGCAGTGTAAAAACTAACTTTTGTATTTGAATTTGTTGTTGTTGTTGTTGGTATTATTGTTGAGTTGTCGTTTGCTAACTAAATTGTCAACCGAAGGGAATTGTCAAAAAACTAACGGCAATCGAGGACTCGTTTTCGACGGGTTCTCGATGCGATTTCTCTTGTAAAAAAAATCAGTATAAATTGTTTCTTTTTTTTGCTAACGTGTTGTTGTTGTTGCTGCTACTTTTGTGGTTGTTGTTGTTGTTGTACAAAAATCAGTTGTAAAAAATATGTCTGTCTCTTGGATTTACTCTATAAAAATAAACTCTATATCTGTCTCGTTCTACTCTTCCTACTCCTAATTCTCCTTTCTCTTTCTACACCTGCCTTGTATTGTCTTTACTTCTTATTCTTCTTCTTGTTAGCTTTCGCTTATTATCCTAATCTTCTTTCTATTCGTCTCTCGATTCGTCAGCTGTCGGTCCTTCGTCCTTTTCTACTTCCTCTTCTTCTTTTTCTTCGTGGGTTTCGACTACTTCTAGTTTACAACAACAATTTGATACTTTCGCCTAACTAAGGGTGGCCTACGACGTCGCGACGGGAGCCTCGGCGGCTAGCGGGGGGACCCGGGGCGCGGGGGCAGCATCGCCGGCCGTCCGCGGCTCCAGTCGAACGGCGGCTCGGTATAACAAAATGACAAATAAGCCGCTAAGTCGACGACTAATCTGTCCTCGACGGCGGATCAGCCGAATGTTTGTCTCTCTATCGACTTACAATTTCTTCTTATTATTCTCTATGTGGGTTTTTGTGAATTTATGTATTTGATTTTATATTTTATTGGTTTGGCTTCTGTGAGTTTTGGTTTTTTGTGAGTTTTTGTTTTTTGTGAGTTTTGTTTTCTGTGGATTTTGTTTTGAGTGGATCTTGTTTTATGTGAATTTTGTTTTTTGTGAGTTTTGTTTAGTTTTTTGCTATAATATTGTATTATTTTGTTTTATTGTTTGAATTTGTTTTCTCTTTGAAATAATTTTCTTTGTTTTTGATGCAATAAGACACTTTGGGTTTTTTTCTTTACTTTTGTTGGTTTTGCTTTGGTTGTGCTTTTCTTTTTTTCTTTTATGTTTTCTTGACAATGGTGTGTGAGTGTTTTTTTTTTTGTTCGTTTCAAAGACAATTCAAAAATCTAAATAATACTTTTTACATTGTGACATCGACCTGAGTCGATTTACATCGAGTTTCATAAAAAAACGTGCTCAAATGGTTGTGTTTTGTTCTTCTTTGCTTGGCTAAGACTTAAAAATAACTTAATCAATCGAGACGGATTTTGCAAGGAACACGTGATTATTAATTTATTTATTTCTTTCTGCGCTTTCTCGTCGAATCTCCTTCGCGTCGCTTGGCTTGATTAGGCTGCAAATCGAGAGATATAGGGAAATAGAAATATGGTGAAACCTTCTAGTGATAGAGGAGATGGGGGAAGGTTGGTTGTTGCAAAGTCTTCGTTGAAGGGAAAAGGAGTCTCAGGGTAAAATTTCTTTAGGATTCAACACAATCACAGAACAGGGGACCCATTTCCAAATCATTTTCCCTATTTTCACTGCAATACTTTGTCCACTATTCTTATCTCTTTTAAATTTCCTTCCGTGGAAACACTTGTGTCCGCAGTGCAGACCGCAAACCCATTTCATCCCGAGTGCCCCGCCCTCTTTGCCCCGCCCACTTTAGCGAAATCTCGAAACGAGAACGAGAGAAACTTTAAAAACTCTCGTCCGTCGCGAGAGGGACGACAAAACGACACCCGCGGCGCACTAAATTAAATAGTTTTCCGCCACACCTTCGTCGCCGCATGGCTTCGACCATCGTCCGTCCGTCCGTCCGTCTGTCGCTCCCGTGCTGCAGCTCCATTTCTCCGTATCTTCCCCCCCGATCGCCCTCGACCCACGAGAAACCTCATTTCGTCCTCGGCCTGACCAAAGCGCTGGCCCGGCCCGGCCCGAGCCGTGGAGATCGTGGAGAGGCGGGAGCACGAGGGACCTCCGTTGATAGGCGTAAAGTTAATATTTGCAAGCACGAATAATCCGCAAAGTCACAAGGACTCGTCGTCCGGACTCGCTGCAGCTGTCTCAGTGTCGCTGCTATCTCTCTTTCTCTCGTTCTCCTTCTCTCTGTGGACTGCGGCGAGTCCTTGTCCAATGTGGTCTCTCTCTCTCTCCCTCCCTCCCGCTCGCCATCGTCCTTTTGTCACCGCCTCAATGCATCATCTCCTGCAGCCGCATTCTTATTACCAAAGTCTTTTCCCTTCCCAATTCTCCTCTCTTCACTCTTCATATTTCTTTCTATTTGAATATTAAGAGGAAAATACGAGAAGGATTTCGGGGGGAGGGGGCCGAAAAATCGATGCAGTGTATGGCGGACGAGGTCCTTTGTCCACTGGCCAGAAGCCGACCGCCGCCCAACGGAAGTCGACCAAGTTTTTCGCCCAAGAAGGCATTCGTCTGGAATTGTTGCGAAAGTGGAGGAGAGAAGAAGAGTGGAGGAGAGAAAAAGAGTGAACATGAAGAGGAGAGAGAAGAGACCAAAGGAAAAGAGAAGAGGCGAAGCGAAGTTGCGAACATGCGATCCACTCGTAAACACGCAAATCGCGAGAACCTTTTATTAATATTGTTTCTAACCTTCGCCCCCCCCCCCCCCCCCCCGACTCCACCCACAGTCACAAACACAGTCCAACACCCCGCCCCCCTCGCTCGCATCGCCAGGTGTGCGTGCGCGTGCCGTGGCGTGGCGTGGCCGAACCGACAAAAGTTGCGAAAGTGTTGCCACTGAGAAGTTGCCCAAGTTCAAGGAGCCGACCCTTTACGGCTTTATAAAAGTTGCGAACGCGAATTTCGCCCTGCGCAGTGCGTTCGACTCGAATCCGCCCTCCTTTCCTCCCTCTGCCACGCCTCTCACTCATCGGTTGGTGTGATTTCATTCGACATTCGCCGCTTTAATGGCTGATGAGAATCTGCTTTTATTGCTCCCACCTCGACTCACCTTCATCGTCGTCGTCTACCTCCCTCCCTCCCTCCATCCATCCTCTTAATTACCACGCCTCACTTTTTATGATTAACTCCAATCCTCGCGAATGCGCTCGACTCGGGTTCGGGTCGCAGAGGTTCCCATTGTTCCTCCCGCTACCTCGGCCTCCATTCTTTTCAACCAAACTCTCCAGCCACCCTCTTCAACCATCCTCTCCGACCCACCTCTTCTCCAACCATCTTCTCCAAACCACACTCTAATCTCAACGTCAGGCTTTATTAGCCACCGGAAATGCAGGGGGCCGGTTGGTTGAGCCCCTAGTGCTAATAGATGCCTGCAGATGGTGGTGGCCAAAAGGGAGGGCACGAATCGCGTGGCGCATTTAATAGGCCGGAAATGTAGCTTCGAAGCGTTACAAAAGCCTTCGTCTCAGCCCACGAGTTCGTTCTGCGAGTGAAAACGAACCCAATGAGCGAAATGTTTTCAATTATATGCAGACCGATAACGGTGGGGGAGGGAGAGAGAGATGGGGGCGCCGATGTCTGACCGACTGTGATGACCGCTCTTCTCTCTTTATCCACCTCTTTTCATCGTTCTCCCTTAATCCTCCTCCCTCTTCTCCGTCGTCCAAAGGTCATGCAAATGGCTGCCATTTTCTTCAATTACTTCTTGCGGCAAATGTCCCAAACGAAGTCGCTTTAATTAATATGCCCGCACGATCCAACGCTCCACACCATCATCCCTTTTCAATGTGGGTCCGCCCAACCCTCTCCCGCCACGCCCACCGACCGCATTTCCATTGCGAGAACGACGGAAGCGGCAAAAACTTCATTTCCGGTGTTTTCGCAGCTTCCGTCGAGGAGTTTTTTTTTTTCCGTCGACTCACAAAACAAAGAGCTCGTGACGCCATATTGAGTCGACAGAGGGCAAAGGGCGGGGGAGTGGGCGAGGCACATTCATGGCATTTGCGTTTGCACTGAAACTAATGCAACAACGATAACAATAACCGTTTGAACAACAACTAAACGAGCAGAACAAAAAATAGTCACGTCCGCAATGGACGGAGGAGCAAAAGGAAGAGGAGTAGAGGGGAAGCGCTTTTAACGGCTTCCTGGCCGCCGATGCACTAACGGCCGTTAACTTAGACGCCGTCATTTGAGCCGCGCCCCCCGCCCACACCTTCCACTCACACACATTTACCTCTGAATATAACAGGCAGAGAGGGTGTGTGAGAGAGTCAGAGTCAGAGAGAATGAGATTGTATTTGTGCTTGTGCGAGCGCTTTAATGATGTAATTATTTCGAAGCGCAGCGCGATGGCGTCACGCGCCATTTTGCATGGACATTAAAATGGCGTCGCCGGTCAGTTTCATCTGTCTGTCCGTCCGTCCGTCCGTCCGTCGCAGGCGGGATTTTGTCGGAATTAATCGCAATTTACGGCTCACGACAGACAGTTTTATCTTCGTCCGTAGTCGTTTCCACTTTCTCGCTTCTCAATGCAATTCAGAGGAGTGTTTGTCGTTGAGTTTTTACGGTCGCTCAGGTGAACCGCCCCCCTTCCTCTCCGCCCCTGTCGTGAGCTTCTGAAATTGACTTGTTGGCCTCTCCTCTGTTTTCCCCTCTAGCCAAAAACTTGACATGACCTCATATTGCGCTGATATTTTATTAATAAGTTGCTTTCATTTCATTTTACTTCCTCAGCCACTAGTGCCATCTCTTTCTCGCCACTCGTACGCTCTCTTTCTCGCCTTCTCCTTCGCCGCGTTTTCTCTCGTCTTCCTTCGTCTTATTGAGTTTTGAAACTTTAACGGTCGGCTTCCGTCGTGGCTGCCATGATTGCGTTTGTATTTGTTCAGCGATTTATTCAGCGTGCGTGTGTCCGTGTGGCGTCTGTGTTTGTGTGTGGAAGTAAGCGTGTGTTTGTCTCTATGTGTGGGAGCCAGTGTTTTTCGAAATTGTGTTTGTGCAAGCGCTCAAAAGGCCTCCGAGGGGGCGCCGACCGAACGGCTGTTGATTCAACAAGTTTTCTGTGCGGAGAGGTTTCGGGTTGGAGTCGATCCACCTCCAGCTGTGAACAAGCTCTGACTTCAATTCTAAACACGGAGGCTACAATTAGGCAAAGGTTTCCGGTGGAAGATTTCGTTGGAAGGTTTATTTAAAAGGTTTCTTTAGAACGTTCCGTGACTCAAGTAACGATCGAACTCCTGAAAAACCAAGCTCTCCAAAGGGACCGAGGGTTCACGAAAGACGGAGAGTGAATGAAGGAGGATTCGAAGAGAACCTCGGGAAACTCAGATCGAATGTCGGGTCAGGCAAACAAGGGCTGGGGTCTTCGATGTGGACGGCAATGGTTGCGTTTTGCGGACGTCAACCGCTCCGGTGACAGGCGACAATTAACACAGACACTGGCACACCAATACCAACAAGGAAACAAACACCAATACTAACACCAACGACCAATATCAAATCCAACCACGATACAAACACCGACAACCACACAAACCCAGACACAATTACAATCAAAACAATCAGTATAATAACATGAACAACAACAACAACAACAACAACATGAAGAACATCCTCGGCGACGACAATATTAACGATAATGAGCGCTCCAGTGACTCCGACGACAAATTGTCAACGATGATGATGACGACGTCTTTCACCTGTCCTTCTGTCTCTTGGTCTGTCCAACTGTCGTTTGTGAAGTCGAGACAGACAGACAGATAGATAGAGGGAGACAGATAGAGGGAGACAGACAGAGGGAGACAGACAGATAGAGGGAGACAGACTGATAGAGTGAGACAGATAGAACAACTATATAGTACAATAATAAGGAGGACAGTGACAGACAACAATGGGAGCTATTGAGCGGAAGTGCAACGACGGAGTCGAAGTCGACTTCCTTTTGAATTAACGATAAGCAACAACAATGATTGAAACAACAATGATCGAAACAACAACAAATTAAATGCACACCGACACAACGAACAACAACAACGACAAGATTGACAACAACAATAGTAACGATGACAACACCAATAGTAACAATAACAACAACAATAGTAACAATGACAACAACAATAGTAACAATAGTAACAATGACAACAATAATGAATACAACAAAATAACTACAACAACAACCCGAGCAACAACACAGCGATAACGATGGAAGGTATCAGCAGAAAAACAACAAACCTCGACATGAAGACAAATCATATGGAACTGAGGGTGTGTGAGTGATTGAGAGAAAGAGAGAGGAAGAGATAGGGTAAAAAAGAGAGAGAGAGAGGAAAAGGGTGAGTATGAGAGTGTGCGTGAGTGAATGCGTTTGCGGTTCCCTCGACGGACTGTCAGACACTTCGCAAACGAGGACAAATGAATCTGAGCTGAAGCGAAGGCAACGAACCAGGGAAGGGTCAGAAAGAAACAAATGAAGATGGCGGGAAGGGAGGATGAAAGGAAGGGAAGGATGAAAGGAAGGGAGGATGAAAGGAAGGAAGGGAAGAGGGAAGGATGAAAGGGAGGAAGAAAGGGAAGAGGGAAGGATAAAATGACGGAAGAAAGGGTGGACAGATGGACGGACAGACAGAAGTCGACAGCAACTACTGCCATAACGGGCGAAAGAAATCGATACTTATAAATATTGTAAATAATATTTGCAAATACAAACGCATTCACACACACACCACATGCACGGACAGATTGAGAGATAGAAAGGCACCGATAACGAGAGAGTGAAAGGGAGAGATGGAGAGAGACGTAGAAAGATAGAGAGAGAGGTAGAAAGATAGAGAGAGAGAGGTCAAAAGATAGAGAGACATCGAGAACGAAAGAACAATATTACATCAATAAAATGGAAACGGTTGCGGGCGGGAGATGCGAAGGACGACGTTCAATCGGCAGCAACAGCGAGAGCCACGTGAATCGCTTTCCTTCGACTCCTCCGACGTCCTTGGTTTGGGAACGGGGACAGGTGGGGAGCGCCTCGGATCGGATCGGCTGGAGCTACGATTCATTCATTTAAAATTATAAGCCATTCGGAGCGAATTCGATCGAGCATCGAATGTCGACGGTTGCGCCGCGTCGGCAGAATATTGGATATTGGACTCGTGGGCAGTTAGAATAGAAGCGAGGTTCTCGATGTCTGTAGGCTAGAGAGATTCCTTCTAGTTTCATGAATCGCCAAGAGACAACATGTGGAGATTATGATTTAAATATAAATCATGGATAGGCCCGAAGAATCTCAGATCCTTCCATCGACTAGTCCGGTTGAAGGTCCTGGTAAAAGATCTCCAGCGTTGAAATCACTTTTAGTCCAGAGAATCGAAAGTGTATTAGAAAGCTCAAAGAAGTTAGACTCTAGAAGCTTCCTTCAGCCCCAAGATTCCTGACATCTCGCGACTGCCGTCGAAGACGACGTTCACGTATGCAAATAGACCTCGTTGTCGACTGATCCCCGGGGTCCTGGTAAGCGCTTTCATGCGATTTAATTACGAATTAAATATTAAAGCGCCAGGACTAAGGATTCACTTCCCTCCACAGACACACACACAGACAGACAGACAGACAGACACTCACATACAGGGTCATGTATCGTAGAAGGAAAGGATGGAGGATGAGGAACGAGTTTGAGTCGAAGTCGAGCCGGGGCGAAAATTGAGGAAATTTGTGAAAATTGGGGAAATTGGACAAATTGTTTGGAGGAAACGTTCGACAAACGTGGAGCACGTCGTCGCAGCGCACGAATGCAGGATGCATACGAAAGCGAGACTCGGCCATGGACGAGCGTTGCCTGCGAGTGGGGAGGACGATGAGAATTAGAGCCTAAAACAGACAGCTCGACATGGCTCGAAGATGATGATGACGATGACGAGGAGTGGAGGAGAAGATGGGGATTAGGTTTGGGTTGAGTTCTCTGAACGGCCACGAATCGAAGGGAAATCAATAGTTTTCGATAGCAGTCGACGGCGTCGGCATCGGCATCGCTGACGATGGAGGACATGGAGCGGAAATAAATAGGATGAGACATGGCTTCGAATGCCTAAAAATATATGCAGCAATAATACTCGATGTCATGCAAGCAAAACACAACAAAATGATTTGCATATCTCATCAAATGAGTTGTTGTTCGACGGATTATTGTATTTGGTCGGATTATTGTTGTTATTTATATTGTTGTTGTTATTTATATTATTATTATTATTGTTGTTATCGTTGCATAATACACATGAGCACACACAAGGCCATCGATCACAGGTGGGATCGATCGAGGGCCAGGGGAACGAGGTCTGGAAATGCGGGTCCCGAATTCGAATCCGAATCCAGTCGCTCGTCACAACGATATGCGTTAATCAATAGTGGATTTGGCACACTAACTCAAACACTCAAACATTCACTCACTCACACACACACATACATGTCCTCACTTATGTATAGAAGAGGGCAAAGCAAAAGCTCCACGACAACAAAAACTTTCATTGTATTATTCTATTATGCTGTTATTCGATTTCCTCGCCGATGCGATTCATCTTTCGTTGAACCCCTCGTTCTTTCATCCTTCCTTGGAGTGAGTGAGTGAGAGAGTGTTAGTGTGAATGTGTCGGGTGGTGATGTATTCGCTCAACTCTCTGTCTGTCTGTCCGTCTGATGTCCGTCCTTCCTCAGTGTCGATGGCTGGCGCTATCTGCCTGCTCGACAGGCTGGCAGACAGACAGACAACTTCTCATGTTGATGTTGCAATATATTCATCAGCGCCGCATTCATCGCTCGCATATCTCCTGCTATAAATAATCGTGTCTGTGTCTGCGTCTCTGTGTGTGTGTGTGTGTGTGTGCAAGGGAGAGAAAACACACAAAACACAGAGCGAGAGAGATAGACAGACAGACAGATGGATGGATGGACGGACGCGAGCGCATAGAAAGGAGCACGAAGTAAACAAACCACTGAGGTGAATAAATTTGCATGAAGACGGATGGGAGTCGTTGAAGTGGGAATGAGAGGGGACGAGAGACGAATGGAGACGAGAGCGAGAAATCAGAGCGAGAAGATGGAGCTGCGATTGTTCGGGGGCGAAAACTCGAGAGCAGAAGAAAAGCGCTTAAAGTGAAACTTTGCATCAGATCCTTGCGAATCTTTCCGCAGATCGATCGATCAATAGATGGCGAAGAATGGGATGCGATTCGAGGTCGAAGCATGGGCGGCAACACATCAAAGAGATCTTGGCCAGGTGACGTCCTGCATCCACTTCCATTTCTCATCGATTCCGGTTTTCCCCAAAGACGAATTGCAAGAAGAACTCATCAAGAGAATGGATGCAACCGTTTTCTTTCTCCTCTCCTTCACTCGTTTTCGGACAAAGGACTCTTCTGCACTGCATTTATCAAAGCTGGTGCCGTGTTTATCTACTAAACGACTTGACCCCTCTCAATCGTCGCCCCCCTCACTCTCTCTCCCTCGCTCACTCTCTCTAATGGCCTCCTGTGTCCAGCTCGCGTCGTTCGAAACGACCTCAATTCGAGAAACAATAAATTTATTTATGCAAATAAAATACGGGACGAAACAAATTGGAATAAAATTACTCTCCGTTATGCACAATCATGTAAATCTCGATGGGAGCGAATCGAATGGAGGCGAGTGCCACCTTCACACCATGCTACAATAACAACAATTACAACAACAACAATGGTCAATATGGTCACCCAACAAAATCGAGATTCCATTCGTCTCTTTTTCGCTCCTGGTTTCACATCGATTGGATTTTATTGTCTTGCGAGTCGAGTGGGCCGCAGTCCCCGGAGTCTCCGTGGCCAATCGGACGCAGGTGGATGGAGGAGGAGGAGGAGGCAGAACAATTGACCTCACTTACGGCGCACAGATTACGGAAACTAGTTCCGGCCAGCAGCAGCAGCAATGAAACATCACCAATAAAAACAATTGCAGGAGGAGCAGAACACGAGTAAAAAATCGAGAAACGAGAGGAAAAAATCAAAACAAGATCAAAAAAATCAAAACAAAACCAACAAATCGAAAAGAGAACATAAAATCGAAACAGAAGCAAAATAGAAATAAGAATAAAAAATTCAAAACGAGAACAAAAAAAATCAAACGAGATAAAAAATATCGAAAAGAGGACAAAAAAATCAAAACGAGACAACAAAAAATGCAAAATGAGAACCAAAATAATCAAAACGAGAAAAAAAAATCAAAACGAGACCATCAAAAATCAAAACAAGACCAACAAAATTGAAAAGAGACCAAAAAGTGGAAAAAAGGAAGGTAAAAATCGAAATGGAAAGAAAAAATCATCAACAAAAACGATGGTCGCCACATAAAGCGAGAGGAAAATTCACCTGAGGGCGGGTGGAGCGCGGCTGTTCGGTGGAGGATTAGAGTTTTGGCAACTGGACATGATACGCCTCGCCCGCCCTCGCCAAGCGCCGCCTTCTTGGCCATGGAACATGGAACGCTGTAAAGCATGGCAACGAAACGAGGACGACCCGCAGGACAATCTCGTTACGGCTTTCAAATGAAGTGCAGCTCACTTTGGGGATGGACTGAGGAGTCAAATACACACAAACATAAAGCTAAAGTCGCACAGATGGTGGACGACGTGGAGATATGGACATGGAGAGATGGACGGAAGGGATGGAGATGGACAGAGAGAAGGGCAGAGGGATGAAGAGAGAAGGGCAGAGGGATGAAGAGAGAAGGGCAGAAGGATGAAAATAGAGGGACAGAAGAAGGCCGCGAGACGGACAAACGGAGGCCGAGAGTGGGACAAACGGAGGCCGAGAGTGGGACAGACGGAGGCAGCGAGACAGGTGGTTGGCATAAGCAGCTCCTGCAACGGACGGCCGCTCGTCGCCTGGGGTCCGAAACGTAATTAGATGGAGCGTCGAAGGGGGGGGAGAGGGTGGGCGAGCGTCGGTTGGAAGGAGATCCGGATTCCGACAGAACCTCGCCGGAGCCTCGTCCTAGTCTCGTCCGAGTTCTAGGCACCGTTTCGGGGCGAGAGACGACAACGACGGCTGACCACAATTAAAAGGACTAGTCATCGTTGGGAGGCGTTTGTGGTTTGTGCCGCGGGACGTATGAGTGATGGAGATTTTGAGAATGAGGTGGATTTGAGTTCGGACCGGAGGCAGGCAGACGTGTTTTGAATGGATCTCATTGTGACCTGGCCCAAAGGCTTATCATAAGCGAGGAGGAATCATAAATTAAACACCACTATGAGAGGAGTGCGAAATCTCACATAAACAGAGACAAATACCATCACAATGAGAGACAATCACCGTCACAAACTGAAACAAGCAACGTCAAAATGACGCACATGGACACAAACAAACAATAATAACAACAATGTGAATGGTTTTTAATTATTTTGTATTTAAAAATTAAATAAAACCAACAATGGGCAGACCCTGAAAGAAGTCGAGGACGACCCTCGAGCAACCGACCGCCGCCCACCTCTGGGTTGTTTCTTCTGACGCCCCTTACAACGAACTCACACACACCGACTTTTCCTTAGTGTGTCCTCAACAAGAGAATAAAAACCAGAATAAGAATGAGGAGAAAACTCTTGGAGATGAAAATAAAACGTCGTAAAGAAGTGTGAACGTGTCTCTATGTGTGTGAACGTGTCTCTATGTGTGTGTGTGTGTGTGTGTGTGTGTGTGTTTCTGTGTGTGTGATGCAGATCCTGACGACGACGGCAGCTGCGGAAGCCGTGAAGGATTCGCCGAGGGGCGAGTGTAATTCATGGAAAATACAAACACACACACACACACACATAGACAGACACACACACAGACACTCACACATAGACACTCACACACACATACACTGACTCGAATGCAGCGGGTTTTTCTCAAGACGCAATCTGCTGCCGCCTCTCCGCCCCTCTCCTTCCATCATCTTTTCCCTCATGCATTTTTTCAATATTTTCCCCCGGTTTTTCCTCTCTTGGTTTTTTTTCTTGATGCGCTCGCTCTGCAGATGATGAGCTGTCGTTTCGATGTTGTTGGGATTTATCATGTTGTTGTTGGGATTTATCATGTTGTTGTAGGTTTCTCTTCATGAGATTTCACTTGTTATTGTGATTTCTCTTGTTATTGTGATTACTCTTGTTGTTGTGGTTTCTCTCATGCAGTTTTTGTAGTTCATCGTTTTGTTGCCACTATTGCCGATGCTGTTGTTGGCCATGTTAACATTCATGGGTCGTGCTAAACGTTGCGGGGGGAGCGCGAGTTGGGGTTCGGGTCGAGTCCGGGTCTCTTAAAGTGCAATTTGCGGCTCAAAGAAAGCTCATTTGCCAGGATCGTCGTGTGGATTACTTCTGTGTCTCTGTGCTCTTTTTGAGGGTGAAAATTTGCCATCCTCCAGATTTGGGGGAAAGTGCGACTAATGGTTATCCTTCGTAAGGATCCCTATTTAGTCAAAACTCTCCCCCACCAAACTCTTTCCCTATGAATTTTCATGTCTCCTTGTGTCAAGCCGAGGACATCCATTAAGTCTCCAATATTTTGTCAACAAACAGAGAATTTCAATTAACAAACATCCGCTCCGCCGAGCGTCGAAGGGTGCTGGGGCAGCAAAACTTCGAAGGATCTGCTGACTGGCGTCTGAAATCCTTTTACGACTTCGTAAATGCACTAAAATTTAACGAGCTGCACATCGAAGGACTTCGGGATCTTCACAACAAGAAACTTCTCATACACACAAACACACACAGACACAAGTCAGCCTAGTCAGCAACATTCGAATCGAATTTGATCAATCGATGTGAAGTCTTAGAAGGAGATCTTCACACACACACACACTCTTGGGGAAGCGAACATGGACATGAACATAAACGGAAGCGGAAGTGGGAGGAGACCAAGATAAGGGCAGGAGGTGATGTAGAAAGGGAAGGAGGAGAACCAGAAAAGGGAAGGAGGAGATGTAGAAAAGTGAAGGAGGAGACTTTGGGTTGGAGTTTGCAACAGAATTTGCATAAAACGATCCGCATTTCACCACCTCACAGAGAAGAGCCAGGTTTCCAAACCCGGTTCTTCCCTCTCACTCACACACTCTCTCTCTTTTTCACCCACTCTCCTTCTCTCTTACCCACTCCCACTCTCTCTCTCTCACCCTCACCCACGCTTAACACGATTCTGCTCGCTTCATTGGCTCCTTTCGTGGACCTGAAATATTCATCGCACACAGCGTGGGGCGGTGAACGAGGCTCGGCGAAATAATTTGTGAGCGTTTCAGCCGTCGAGAAAAATCTCGAGAAGAACTCGATGGCGAATGTCGGTTGAAGAAACTCCTTTGTCGAGAGGCCCAAGGAAATGGAGAAAACCCAGTCAGAAGCGAATTTAAGTGCGATTTCACCACGAACACATCGTGAGAAGGTGGCGAAATTTTTATCGTCCTGCGATCGGTGCGGACGTGGCAAAGCTGCGCCGAGGGCCCAACGTTCGCGCCTTCAACACGAGTTCGTTCGTTTGCGATGGAGAAACGAGGGAAGAAGAGAGAGAGAGAGAGAGAAAATGCAGGAAATAAAGAATTTTGACCTTTTTATGGGAGGCGGCGAAACAAGGCGAACGAGGAGATCCTTGTAGGAGGGAGGTGGAGGGTGTTTCGGTCACGTGATGCAACAAAATAGAGGGAAACGAGAGAGAGAGAGAGAGAGAGAGAGAGAGAGAAAAAGCGCATTCGAGCAGAAATGATGATGTGCTAACAATTTTGCCAAAATGGCGAATAAACGAGGACTTAGACGAAGTCCCGGGCGCAGGAAGGAAGGAAGGACGAAGGATGCAACGGGAAATGGAGGAAGGAGAATGCGCCAAGCGATGGAGGACGAAGGATGCACCGAGGAATGGAGAACGAAGGAGGCGCCGGGAAATGGGGGACGAAGGATGCATCGGGAAATGAAAACTGATGGGCGAGGACTGCCACGAATCGAGCACGAGTGGGAATTGAGCAGCACGTCGGAGCCTGTTTAACGCAACACGAGAAATTACTTCGAGCCCCGGGACGACAGAGCGCCGATTCGACGTGTCGTCGCACCGCGATCGATGAAGGGAAGAAATGGACCTTTGGGAGGCTATATGAGAGGGGATTCCGAGAGCAGGTGATTTATGTTCTTATGTCACAAAGCTCATGCATGATGACCCCAGACTCGAGATAATAATCCATCGTGTGGCATTCGACTCTGTTGCCCACGTTTCAACTGGGTCACATGCGATTAGTTCAAAGGACAATCGACTGATTCGCTTGATTCTCTCGTGTGTGTGGAACCCTCAGACACTTGGCTCTGTTTTTGACAGTCAATCAATTAGTGTCAGGTGCGCGCGCCGAGGGACCGGTTGCTCGCTCGCCCGCCCCTTGGTCGGAGGCGGAGCGCGCTAATTTCGGCGCTTGAGTCGAATCATTAGACCGGCTCCAGCGGGGCGGCCAACAACAATGACAACGACATCAACACGACCCCGGCGCCCCCAGAGAGAGCGAAACAACACGGCTCCACCTCGCGGGGGAACTCCTCAGCTTCTCCGAACATTCGTGAGCGAAACTTTTTCGAAACTCGCGACGAAGGCCACAAACAACTCGAGACTGAGAGGAGGATGACGACTACGAGTGAAGACGAGGAACGCGAACGAAGGAGTCGCAATCGGAATTGAAAATAAGTTAATTGGATGAATTTCCTCCAGGTTGAGAAGTCGTCACGTCGCTCCCACCCGACCAACGATGGAGCCCACTCCACCGTCCAACGTCAGCCCGTCGGCAATTCAATTAAAACCACACGTCCTTCCGTCAGCCGATTCGCCATTGATTCGCCGAAGTCCCAATCAATGGCGAAATGGCTGTGCGGGTCTTCGCAATTAACTAATTCGGACACTAACTACCTGCAGAGGTCATCGTCGACTCCGAACAATGACGAAACGGAAGCGGATCTCACGCCATCGCAGAGCTGGGCCCGCATTTCTCCTGCTGCTGCTTCTGCTGTTGTTGTTGCTTCCGTTGGTGGAGGTGATGATGACGTTGGTGTTGGCGTTGCCGCTGACGAGACCTGGCAATAAAAACCGCTAATAGCATTCTGCGGTTCGCGCGTCGGGGCGGCAGCGCCGGCTGCGTTGGGGGGCGTGGCGTGGTCTGCGTGCGGCTGGCATCAGGGCTGCGGGCGTGTGTGTGCGTTCGATTGGGGATTCGAATGGGGCCGGCGGCAAGAAGGCATTTCAAGGTAGTCGTTGTTCGATCGCGATTGACATTTCATTGGTGATATTTCGGTCGATTTGTTTTTGTTTCTGACTCAACTCCGACACGACTGCGGATGAACTTCGTATTCTTTGCTATTTTGTAGTTATCTTACTATTTTTGGTTTATATTATTTTTATATTTTATTATTTTATATTTTATTTCATTTTATGTTGTTTCTTTTTATTTACATTTCATTTATTTCATTTCATTTCATTTATTTTATTTCATTGTATTTGGTTTCCTTTATTTTATTTCATAGTATTTTATTATATTTATTTATATTTTGTTCCATTTAGTTTGCTTCATTTTATTTTATTAAATATTTGTTTATTTAATTTTTCTTTTATTTCTCATTTTATTAAATTATCATATTATCGCGTTTCTCTTGTTCTATTTTGAATTCGCACTCATTTCCTCGGCTGCACTGAAAACTTTTCGCAATAAGACTCGACATTCGCAGTTTGCCCCGCCCCTTCCTCCGCCTCCTGCTCCTTCTGTTCCTCCTTCTGTTCCTCCCCTCGAGACACTCATGCGAATTCGAGGCCTCCCACGGCGCCCCCACCGTTCCCGGCCCGGTCTTACATAAGCCCCCATAAGGAACTTTGGGCTCATTGTTTCTCGACTCGTTTCGCTTTTTTGGGGGGGAGTCCGGGTCCGGGTGAAACTGGGGGTGGGAAACGAGCTGAGGATTGATGTCGAAAATGGCACGAAAGAAACTCTTTCGCTGACCTCTGACCTACGCCCTTCGCCCTTCGAGTCGAGACGCAATCACACGTCTCTGAGTCGCGTTCGACAGCGAAATTAAAGAAGTTCCACCGCTCCCAGGGTCCTCGCACCGAGGTCGGACTGCGGTGGTTGAATTCACACGGTGTAGACGTTGGGACAGAGTTTTCCAGACCAAACTCAAACTCAGACCACGACAACGACCAGTGTCCAGTGGATGATGATGACATGGCCTTAAACGGTTCGGACCGTGCGAAGGTCAGAGAGTCGGAGGTCGTCCGCGATTGTGCCGGCCACAGGTGCAGGACTCGCGCGGTGTCACCGTGAGGACCCTGAGCCGTGGTGCACGTCGACGTCGACGTCCACGAAATCGCGACCTGATCTCGCTTTTAATGCCTCGCTTCGGCAAGGTCGGAAAATTAACCCTTGTCACGGAAGACCCGCGAAGGCCGACAGCGCTTGGGACTCGCGGAATGTGTAACATTCAATTGTCCCTAATTAGGGATCACGCATGGCCGGGACACGCCGAGGAGGCGGAACGGGGGCGCCTCTGTCACAAACATTCATCTTTTAATTCTAAATATTATTTGCGCGGAGCCGCCTTCCAGCCGCAGAGGTCGCAAGGAGGAGAAGGAGGCGAAGGACAGAACCCAGATCTTCCCAAACTTCTTACAAATACTGGGCTCATGCGTTGTTTTTATCTCGGATTAAAACCACTGAACGAATTAAACTTCGATTAAACAATACTTTTGATTATCTGCTATCGGATTTTTGATTCGGGATTTGTATTTATTTGCAATTTTGTGTTTGTTTAGACTTTTGTATTTACTTCCGATTCTGTATTTACTTTCGGTTTTGTATTTACTTTCGATTTTGTAATTATTTGCAATTTTGTATTTACTTTCGATTTTGTATTTACTTTCGGTTTTGTATTTACTTTCTATTCTGTGTTTACTTTTAATTTTCTATTCTATCTGCGATTTTAATCAACGTTTTAATTAATTTGTTGTTGCAAATTGTATTTTTTTTTTTTTGTTGTTGTTGGGAAAATCGAAAACATCAGAAAAACCGAAAAGAGGAGCGAAATCAGGATCCCATCGCACAAACGAACACAACGACAAAAAACCCGAACACAAAAGCTCGACACTTGGCGCAACCGTCCGAACCGAGTCGAATTTGGGAACGAACTGAGCCGAACCCCGACGAGCCGAATTGCAAGGACCCGCTCGAGGACCTGCAGCGGGCGGCGAACGAGACGAACGCACGGCCTCGTGTCGTGTGCGCCGCCTGAGCCTACGACACTCTCAGCCTCTCGTCATTCACACACACTCACACTCGCGCAAACCCCAAACAAACACACACCCACACACGGTGAGGGGCCCAGTCTCGGGTCGGGTCGGGTCGGCTGCGGGTTCGGCTCGTCGTTCGTTGCAACCGAAACTGCAGACGAGCGAACGAACAGCGGCCGCCTCGCAACACGTTCGATCGCGCTCTCTCTCTCTCTCTCACTGTCCCCAACAAAGTTCGTTCGTTCTCTCTCCTCAGAATTTCTTCCTTCCTTCGCTCGTGTTGGAGCCTCGAACCTCGTGCTCTCCCGACTGAGAGCGGCTCTCGCACGTGGGCGGCGCTCGTCGTCGTTCGCCCCGGCCGCCGTCGCTCGACTCCTGTCATCAGGTGGCGTTTAGCGAACATTTTTCATGTCCCTTTCTCTCTCTCTCTCGCGCCCTGTCTCTCTCTCCCCTTTTGGTCTGATTCTCGGTCGTGCTCTGTTTGTTTTCGCCTCCGCCATGTGCTCGATAGCTGTTGCTGCGCTGCCGCCGAAGGACATCGCGATACGCGAAATAAATATTTATTTTTACGCGCCTCGGAAACGGACGGAGATTTCAGGAAATTTTAATTTTTCTTAACTTTCGTTGCCATCGAACGTCCGGCGGCCACAAGGAAAGAACCACCTCCTTCAGCCAAGTCGATTCGATCCGGTCTGGTCGGTCTCAACGTGGCCCAATTTGCGACACGAACCTCGGGAGAGGACGAAACGAATCGTGGAGAAGAAGGAGGCGTTCATTCTCGAGCAACGAAGCCGCCCATGCGGTCTGTTGATGGCCGAGATTATCCTTCGTTTACCTAGTCCATGGGGACGGACGAGCGAAGGACTTAGACTAAGGACTCGAACTCATTACGACAGGATCCCTTCCATTCCATTTACTCCACTCGGGCGACTTCTCGCGTTATGATATGGGATCCCTTGTTGACACGAAAATGCGAGAAATGAAGATGGCATTTCTTCGAGTGGAGACGAAAAGAAAATTCTAATAACCAACGAGTGGGTGAGGAGGAAGGAAGAGATGGAAAGAGAAATAAAACAGATGCGAAGGGAAATTGAAACGTAATTGAAACTGAACAGAAATGCATGGAACAAGGGCTCGAGGGACCGAGGAAAACAAATTACATAGAGATTAAAATTTGAGCCAGCCAAGTGAATAGAAAAATGAAAATAATACAAAATTAAAAAAAAAATTAAAATAGGAACCAAAATTAAAGGAAATAAAATAAACCAGAAACATAAGCCAGTGATAATAAAAAAACAAAACCCAAAAAAAGGCGAACTCAAACATAAACCAAACGAGAGTTGCATAGAATAGAAATAAAAGCGAATTAATATCACGAGTTTGAAATAAAAATAAATTGATTTTGAAATTCAATTTTTGGCTCCAACTGCAGCCAAAAGAGAGATCGACACAAACACATGAACAAAGCGAGAGAGGACGACACCCAAATGCACAGGGAAGTGTCGAAGGAGCTTATCGAAAATCGCCATTGTCCAGAGTGAAAGCTCCCGAAGATTTATGAGCGCAACACTTTCGTCCACAACTAAATCATTTAAGCATTTAATTTCATCGACCCCCGGTCGTCCATCGATGGATGCCGATGTCGATGGCGATCGCCAAGAGTCATAAATCGACGCTTAATGAGAGCGTCTGCAGCAGCGCCTCGGAACCTAAATCATTTCCGCCGAGAGTGGAGGAAGACTTTATCGCCAGAACGAGGCTGCTGTGGTCACTTGTTGCGGCCGGAGCATGGCTCCGTGCCGTTTGACACAGAGCCAAAAAAGGACAAAAGAAGAGCTGCAGAGTTTCTTCAGTCGAAGGTATCTTGGAGGGGAGCAACAAGTGGTGAATCCTACGACTGAGGAAGCCAAAGGAAACGAGGATCTCAGCTGCGAAGGAAGGGGGCGATGTCCATAAATCGAACTTCGATGCCCCGCTGTTGATTTACTCGAGTGAAGTTTCTGAGTTTCATCAAACCACAAGGATGAAGAAAGGAATCAACTTAAATTTCTAAACTGTTGCCGACTGTCGATGAAGAGGATGAACTTGTAGAAAGCTTTCGTGGACAACTATAATTTGTTTTCCTGAGCTTTTGCGCAGGACAAGAACTTTCATCATTGCTAGTTCACAGAACTAGGCACAGATGGCGCTGCGATGAAGTTGGTGAAATATCCTTCTCAACCCTCGCCCTCAAAGCTTTCGTTTTGGTCGAAGCTTCTTTGGCCCTTGCTTTGCTTGGAGAACTTTGGAATTCGAATTTCGACAATCACTCGCTGTTGGCCGAAATCAGATTCAGAGATTTGGGAACAACTCCATCGAGCAGTCGACTCAGGTGGGGCGAATATCGATTGTTGTTGGGGTTGGTTCTTTGACTATCGTGGGTTGTTGTTGATTTTGTTTGTTTGGTTACATATATACAAATACATATTCATCTATCAACGCGACACGAATTGATCTCCATCGGAACTCACTTGATTCGCTTGGTCGTCGTTGTCGTCGTCGTCTCCCAGCTCCTTGTCCTCCATCAGCTGTGGACGCCGATGAAATCGATGTTGATTGTGTGGATTTCTCTGATGGTTTTGATGCGATTGTTGTTGATGATGATTATTGTGGTTGTTGTTGTTGTGGTTATTCTCTCCATAGTACTCGGCCACTGTGGGCACGGCGAGGACGCCGACCTTGTTGCGCGCGAGCTGTTGATGAGTGCGACGCGCGCGCATCGGCAGCATCATTCGGTGAGCGATCAGAGCCATCTCGAGTTTTTGCCAGAAGCCGGCGGAAATCGATTCGAATGATGTGTTTTTTTTGTTATTGATTCTATTGCAGTTGTTATTAATGTTGGTTCTAATGCTGTTGTTATTAATGTTGTTTCTAATGCTTTTGTTATAAATGTTGTTTCTCTTGTTGTTCCTGTTGTTGTTTCACTTGTTGTTGTTGTTGTTGTTGTTGTTGTCAACGTGGTCTACCGCGATGAAACCCCGCGATGACGAAGCTGTTGGCGCGCGCGACGCTCGAGTGCGACTGAGCGGAACCCCTGGAGCTTCTGATTTACACGCTCGCGTCTGTCTGTCTGTCTGTCTGTGTGTTTGTTTCTTTGTTTGTCTCCATCTGTGTCTGTCCCTCTGTATGTCTCTGTGTGTGTGTCTGTGTGTTTGTGTGTGGGTTTTGTGCGTGTCTGTATTTATTTCATTAGTCAACGTATCAAATATTTGTTAACTTAACTGTGAGCAAACGACACCGGAACAACAACAACAACAACAACAACAACAACAACAACAATAAGAATACAATCAACTACATCACCAGTGACAACAACAAGAATATCATGGTGAATAACAACAACAATATCGTCGTGAAAAACAACAAGAACATGGTGAACAACAACAAGAACATGGTGAACAACAACATAAAAACAACAAAATTCGTCCCCAAAAACAACGAAATTCGTGCACAAACAACAACAGCAACAAATGTTCAAATTAATTTTCTTGGTTTTCTTCCCATCAATTCTCTTATTGTCCTTCTTCTTCTTCTTCTTCATATTCCCATTATCCTTCATTGTATTTACTATTGTTTTAGTCAATGTTGTTGTTTTTGTTGTTCTTCCTCATGTTGTTGTTCATGTTGTTGTTGTTCCCGTTGTTGTTGTTCCTCTTGTTGTTGCTATTGTTGTTGTGTTGCAATTCGTCCTTCACCTTCTTATTAAGCACTTCCCCTAACATGACTCCTCCTCCTCCCCAATTTACTTCAGCCCCATCACTTACACCTCTCTCTCTCTTTCACTCCTTTCGATACTGTTTGTTGTTATTGTTATTGTTGTTGAACAAAGCCTAACCATTAAGTGAACATTTTATTAAGGACAATATTAAGGACATCATTAGCCGACATTCAGGAACAACAATAAACAAGCGGAATCGAATCGAAAAAGAAAAAACGACTGTGGTGTAAAGGACATGGTTATTACGTATGTTGATATTGTTTTTGTTATCTTGTATTGTCCTTTGTTGTTGGTGGAATGTGCTTGTTCTTGTTGTAATGTCCTTGTTCTTGTTGTTCTTGTAATATCATTGTTGTTCCCTGTTGTTGTTAAGTCCTACAAGCATATTTTTATTGCCCAACATATGGCGAAACAAACACGTCTCCATCTATCCACGTATTTAAAGGTCATCCGTCACACGTCAATCGAGGGATTCCGGGAGGCACCAAAGCGAACCCAACCTTGGGTATCCTCTACCATCCTCTCCTCCTCTCCGCCTCCTCCCCCATTGAGGAGATCCTGTGCGTCGACGTCGTCGTCATCACTTCGATGTGCGTCAGTTGGTGTATTTTAAGATCAAACCAATTGAGGAAATTACACAATTTATTACGCTTGTAAGGGCGAAGCTTGTCAATGGATACGAGAAGAGTTCGATTAAGAGAGAGAGAGCGGGGGATAGAGAGAAAACCAAGGACGAAGACAACAAACGATAGAGCGGTAGACGAAGGAAAGACAAACGACAGAGAAGACAAAGGAATGAGATGACAAAGATATGAAAATGATAAAGGCCAGAGAAGACAAGTGACAGAGATCTCAACAGACAGAGACTCCAATCTACGATAAACGACAGATAAAGACCGAGAGAGACCAAAAAACCTCACACCGATTTCGTTGCTCTTCTCAATCTTCGCAACTCCTTCTCCAACTCAGCAGCCCCTTGACTCAGACTCGTTCCCCCTTCCAACACACGCACGCCGTTCACCCTTCGAATGTGCTGCTGAGTGTCCTGCCTGCCGTCGACCCCAGGGCGTCGTTCATAATTTACATTGTTGCGCCTCATTTGGTGTTGGCGCGGAGCCAACGTTCACACCAGACCGATGAGAAAGGAGGTGCTACCACCGTCCATCGTCCAGAGGCAGGGACGAGAGCGAACGTGCAATGAAGATGCACGGCGTGCGATGGCGGAAATCGGAGAAGCGGCGTCGATGCCGGCTGGCGGAAGCGGATGTGGACGCCAGTGGCCAGTGGTCGACAATGGAGCGGGGGGGGAATTCACAGCGAGCCATTTTGTGAATTGGCTAAGGATGGAAAATTGAACCCTCGAGACTCCGGAGGGGAAACTTTAAAATAACTCCAGACGAAGACTTTGCAAGGGAGATGATAATAGGATAAATAGAAGACCAAAGAGAATTGATGACTCACCTTGTTTGCGCTTCTTCACGTTCGGCTGCTGCTCAACACTGCTGCGCGTTGTTGTTGTCGATGCTGATAATCTTGTTATTGTTGTTGTTTGTGTGGTTATTGTTGTTGTTGGCGATATAAGTCGAGTCGATTCACGGGATTTGCACATTTTCTCAATTTCGATTTCGTGGTCTGTTTCGAGAGTTCGAGTGGTTTTTCAGTGTTCAGAAGAGAGGAGACACAAGTTATTCGGGAGGTGGAGGAGGAAACTCTCGGTGGCGGTGGGGAGGACGACGTGAAACACATACACACATACAGAGATAAGTGCAGGTGATGATGATGTTGGAGGTGGTTGTGGTTGTCGTTGTGAGTGACTCCTTCCTTCACCTGTGGATCAGAATAAAAGAGGTTAATTTGATGATGGGTTGAAAAGGGGGGACGGGGTCCATACGCTCAGTGGGGCCGTCGCGGTTTCCGATCTCTCTCTCTCTCTCTCTCTCAGACAAAAAAAAACACTGAGGCAAATTCTCATCTTCTCCAGGTTTGAGGTTGGCGAATTTGTGGAACATAAAACTTTTATTGCTCTAGCAAAAGCCAACGACCTCTGCATGAATCTTGATCGCACAAACAAATCACAGTCGTCTCGGCGTCAAACAGGCCCACAGTATAAAAATCCCCTTCGAGAGGAGGGAGGGGGGGTGCTGTAACCGAGGATGCCTCCCCCCCATCATCCTGAACAAGAATGTCCGTCCGTCCTTCCGACTGTCTGTCTGTCTGCACTCCCGCGCGCGGCACGCACATAAATCACGCAATTACAAAAATCGGGGCCGAACGAAAACACAAAACAAATAAATTCACACAAAGCAAAGGCGTCGGGCGTCGGGAACGCCTGTGGCGGGAAAGTGGGCGGAAATTGACCACAATCGTTAACAAAACGCGCGCGATGGACTCCAGCGGACGCTTTTTCGTAGAAGGAGGGGGCGAACCAGAGAAAGGGAGAAACATTTCAATGAAAAAATAAAAAACAACAACACACTTAACTATTATTATACTACTATTATTATTCACTTTTTAAATATTTTCCACTCCGCTTTGTTTTTAAAAATTTTAAATTTAAATTTTAAAAAACCGAGTCGGATTTTCAGAAGCACTGTAGTTCAGTCCTTCACTCGCTGCTGTTACTCGTTGGTCCCCAAGCGGACTCCAGTGCTTCTCCAATGCTGAATCGAACGTTGTAGAGTTGTAAAACCAAATCATGAATGCTGAAAATCAACGAGTGGAAAGGTTTTCAGCTCAAAGAGAAAAATAATAATTTCGTTCGTAGTTCGTCCTGTTTATTTATATCTCAACGCGCTGAGAAAATAATCCATTTCGTCAATGTTTCGTCCCATTTCATTCGCACCAACTTTCCATACGCACTCCAGTGCTTCGCAAACTCTAAATCCAACTGTCACTTGTTCTTTTTTTTTATGGCCAGCCAACTGTCACTTTTCGATCAATGAAGTTCGAGAAAAGTTTGTGTTTTCGTTTTCCGTCGGTTGTTGGAGCAGAATTTCTTTTTTATCGCCGCCGGTTGTAAATAATCAATTGATAAAACGCCAATAATTACGCAATCGATGCAAGAGAGTGCGTGCGAGCTGCAGTTGTATTAGAGAATGCGTGAAACCAAGGAGAAACTGAATGTGCCGGTGCCGCCGGCCAACGACGGGAGCTCCGCTGGCCGGACCCAGGCTCCTCCGGCGGCAGCCGTCTCGCAGCTGAGTCCCTTGATCTACTGGGCCCAGACGGAGCAGCAAATCATGCTGAAGGTGGAGCTGAAGGATGCAAAGGTCTGTCCGACTGACGAATCCACGAAGCGACTGCGAACGCGTGAATCGTAAAATCGATTTTTCTCTCTTTGCAGCCGCCGCGCGTAGACTTTACACCCAAGTCCATAACCTTTGCGGCCAAAGGCGTCGGGGCGCGAGGCTTCAACGAGTACAAGTTCGAACTGAGCTTCTACGGACTGATCAACGACGAGGTCAGTAAGAGGAGAAACCTTTAACGAATTTAATTAATCTCCTTCTTCCCCCCGCAGGATTCCACCTACAAAGTGCACGACTCCAAAATAGAGTTCGTGATCAAGAAGTGCGAGAAGGCCTGGTGGCCGCGCCTGGTGGCGACCCCACAGAAACCCCATTGGCTGAAAATCGACTTCGACCGCTGGCGCACCGAGGACGACATGCTGGAGGACGAGAAGCCGCGCGACGTGATGCAGGACTACTCCAAGGAGTACGAGCGCTTGCAGAAGCAGGAATTCGGGTACATCAAGGGTGAGTAGAGAAAAATAGAGTCACATTTGATTTTATTTATCATTTCCTTCCTTCAGAGAGCTCCAAAAAGGTTTACATGGTCTTCTACAACCTGGCACAGTTCATCGGCTACCTCTACATCGTCTGCGTGCTCGGCATTCTCTATTATCGTGACGGCAGCGATGCGATTCCCAAGGCCTACGAGTCCGTGGGCAACGCCATGAAGTTCTGCCAGCTGCTGCAGTACCTCGAAGTGCTGCATCCGATATTCGGCTACACCAAGGGCAGCCCCATGATTCCATTCTTCCAAGTGACGGGACGGAACTTCGTCCTGTTCATCATGATTGAAATGGAGGAGCGGATGCAGACAAAGCCAGTTGTGTTTTACGTTTTCCTCATCTGGGCATTCGTAGAAGTTTTTCGGTGAGTTTGAAATAACAAGAATCAGTTGGATCAAAGTGTTTATGTTTGTGTTTTCTTTTCAGGTACCCGTACTACATCTCCCAGATATTGCGCAAAGAAGTTGGTCTCCTCACTTGGTTGCGCTACACAATTTGGATTCCCCTCTACCCCATGGGCATCATTTGCGAGGGAATCATCATTCTCCGCAACATCCCATACTTCGAGGAGACGAAACGTCTCTCCGTCGAGATGCCCAACACATGGAATGTCTCGTTCGACTTGCCCACATTCTTGAAGATCTACCTCCTGCTACTGATTCTCCCGGGCACCTACATCATGATGAACCACATGGCGAAGACACGCGTCAAGAAGCTGGGCGGCGGCAAGCGAAAGAGGCTGCATGCCGACTAAGTACACTAGATCTTCGAGGCATTTACTATAAGATTTTGAATTTTCTCACTCCACAATTCGATTACAATAATTGTAGTTTTCCTAAATCAAGAAAGTATTTTGTAACAAGGTGTTTGAGGCTACAAGATATGTATTTTTTTTTTTCTAAGATAAGCCATACTTTGTGCAACTGGAAGGGGTAACGGTACCAAAAATAAAGATAAGCAATTTCAAAGACAACGACAAAAGCGTGAATCCACTTAAAAAAAACACAAACAAAGATACACAGCTCATTTCCATACCAAAAGCGACCTTGCGTTCAGCGTCAACATCGCGGAGGATGCTCCAGACCAACACAAGCGGCAACAATGGGCGGGGCCTTTTCACGCCCCCTTGTTTCGAGATTCGCTATTGTTCGCTGCAGCTGCTGATGCTGATGATCCTGTCGAATGGAGATGGAGACCTTGCTCACTCGGCCTCGGGGCGCCTGCAGCTGCCACGGCGCATTAACGCGTTGAATGACAACGTAAACAGTCGTCGAGAGCGCCCTCGAGTCGCACCTCGTGGCGCCCTGGGAGCGGCACAAAGGCCACCCACTGGGCCAGGCGGAGAACGAGAGGCGCTCGCAGTTTCACAAAATCCGAAAATTCACTTCGCACCGGAGACTTTTGGAATTTCTGGCACTGACTTTCACATGCATTCGGTCGCTCTCCACACCAGACACACACAACACTAATGGCCGCCCTTCCGCTTCCTCCCGCCCGTTGGAAGCTGTTCGATTGTTTCCCGAGCACTTTTCAAGCGGCTCACAAACGCCTCAAATGGGATGAAAACACTTTTAATTGACGAAAGTTTGCCCAAGCGTCGGTTGATGAAGTTTTGAAGACCTTAATTTAAACCGTTCGCAATTGAATTTCTCGTTGCACTTGCGGCGACGAGGACGACGGAGGATCCATCCCGATGGTTTTGCAATTTATTCGAGCGCCATAAAACACTTCCACACGCGGCCGGAAACCTCGCATTCGAATTAATTATTCAGCACTTTTCACTCCGACATCGCACGGAAGCCACGCCTCCCACGACCCGCGCAGCAGCCGGGCCGGACCGGCAACAACCGTGACCGTGACGGCGATAAGTTGTTGGTCGCCAAACATCTGTTAAAAGAGCTTTGAAAAAACCAACTCACATCGAGCGATTCCTCGTGTTTTTTTGTCGTCGTCGCTTTTATCGTTCACGTTGTCGTCGTCGTCGTCGTCGAGGACTCTGAGTGACGGCCATCGAGTGCAGGCGATAACTCAACGTCACCTGCACCTCTGTCCGGAACGAGACGAGGTCGACGCGGAGGATGTGGAGACCTCGGTCTGGGGCCGTCGATGGATCGCTGTTTTTTTCTCGTCCGCTCCACTCCGTCCCGTGTGCGATTTATCGCCGCTGCTCCTCGGTGTCTCGTCAGGCGTCGCGGCGCAACTAATGGACGTCGAGGAAAATGAGTTTTTGATGAATGCCGTCGTCGCTCGATTCCAGGCCCCGTCGATTCAGGTGGCCGCACCATGGGGTGGAGGAGGAGGTGGTTGAAGTTGGAATTGTTTGAACTGCGAGGATTGATTTTGATTCGTCTGCAGTTGGCTCCGAGACTTTTGGCTAAGGGGGAGTCGGTTCCATTGAATGTTTGGGCGAGTGTTTCGTGGTCTCGTGCGACGGAAGTCAGTTAACGTTAGCTTGGAACGAGGGGGAATTCCGTCGACCCTTCGGCCTTCCTCCCTTCGCTTCCCCAAGTCCTTAACGAGAACGACACGAAAGGAAATGCATTGGGCTCGTTTGGGTTTGAGTCGTGGTCGCCACTCCAGGCGTGGGCGCTTCCCTGATATGGGCCGAACGGCGCCTCCTTCGTTGGTGCATTATTTATCGAAATAATCAACTTAATCGGCACCTGCAGCAGCGCCACCGATGATTGGACGGCGATTTATTTATGTTGTTGGCGCAGTCGGGTTGGTAAACATTGGACATCGGGTATGCGTGGACGTCCATTCGAGTGGATTGACATTGGAAGCGATGATGGGGGAGAGGAGGGGACGAATGATGGCAGAAGGAACAGAGGAGAAGAGAGGACAGAAGGGAAGAGAGGACAGAGAGAAGAGAGGGTGGAAAGAGGAGTTGATCAATTGAGTGAGAGGATAGAACGGAATTCGATGAAGTCGGAAACGGAAGCGATGGTCGAATTAATTGCGATGTCGCTGCTTGTTTCCGGTTCAAAGTGGAAACGGAAGTTGCGTTTGAGAGGAATTTCCCGCTGGTGACGTCACACTGCAACTGGGTGGAGATGAGAGAGAGAGGGGGAGAAGGAGAGAGGGGGGGGGGGGAATGAGGGACTCCCCAATTACGTCAGAAAAAAAGACTCCACTTTCACTGCGATGAAATTCTTCGCCCCTTTTTTTCCTTCCCTTTGACCCAAATAATATCGCATAACGTTTACCTTATCCTTCACTTTCATTTCCTTCGCCTTTCCTCCTTCCTCCTTCATCCTTCTCCCATTTTTTGTATGCTTTTTTTCTTATCCTTCCCTCATCCTCAACTTTCCCTTATCCTTACTTCCCTTATCATTCTTCCCTTCCTTTCCTTATCCTTCACTCTTCTTAGCTTATAATTCACTCTCTTTTCCTTATCCCACCCCTTCCTTATCTTTCTCCTTCTCACTCCTTCCTTCTCCTTCTCTTTTCCTTCGCTCTCTTATCATCATGATAGACTCGACCATCATCTCGCATTATCACGACTTTTCTCTCTCCAATCTTCCACACCCTATAACTTAGTTCTTTCCTTCTCATTTTTCTTCACTCTCTCTACCATACTTTCTCTCCCTCTGTCTTCCGTATGCAAGCTGGATTTCAGTCAAATCCTTTTAATTTTCTTCAACCTTCACCCGATTCTCCCCCTCCTCCTTGATGCCTCCCTGCAGACTCAAATGCATTCGCCATCGTCTTCGCCTTCGCTCGAAAGTTCTTTCGGCGTCTCCAAAGAACTCAAACAACCTTCTTGGCCCAACCTCTCTCTCCGTCCCTCAATCCTTCCCTGGAACATTCGATCCCTCTCTCCGCCGTCGATCCCTCCCTTCGGCCCTCGATCCCCCCCCCAGTAGCCAGGCGAAAACGGAAGCCGGAGGGCGAAAATATAATTGGCAGATGAAAACATGAATGGAAAATAAAGCGCGCCGTCGACCTCACTTTTAATGAGTTTAAGTACCCTTTTCCGCACACGCCAAACAGTGAAGGGGCCGACGTCCCCCTGCCCTCCATGCCACGCCCACAAGTACAATTACGAAACGACGATGGGATGGGTGGCCGGACGGACGGACATTCGAGTTCGTCGGCATAAATCATCGTCTTGAAGGATCCCAGTGAGTGGGGGCCGTAAATAAACACGAGCGCCCACGTGATCAGAGGAAATGAGGGAGGGAGAGGGGAAAGGAGAGGAGGAGAGGGAATGAGGAGAATGAGAGGGGAAAGAGAGGGATAGAGGAGAATAAGAGGGAAAGAGGAGAAGGACGGGGTCGAAGGAACGAGAAGGAAATGCTCGAAAGAAGGAGAAGAAAGAGACTTAGAGAAGAGTCGAACGAAGGAGAAGGAAACAGTCGAAGGATCGAATCGAAGGAAAAGTCCAAGGAAGGAGACTAAGGGAAGAGGAGAAGGAAAGGGGCGAAGAAAGAAGATGAACCAAGATGAAGGAAGAAGTTGAACAAAAACGAAGGAAGAATTTCAAAAGATACGACAGAAAGAAGTCCAAGGAGACGGATGAAGAGCTTTCGAGAGAGTGTTTGAAGGAGTGTTTGAAGGAGTCCTTCCTTCCTTCCTTCCTTTGAGGACTCGAGCGGCTCAATCCGCCGGCACTGAAAACACGCGAAATAATGGAGCATATTTTTAGGCGATAATGGAATTTTATTTTTCATCTTTTTTTCGCTGTCCATGGAAAAACTGCCGTCAAAAGTCGTCAGCGGTCGGTCGACCATTAAATAAACATGTCGTCCTCGTCTAATGTTCTTTATTTCACTTTCGCCAACTTTCTCCGAGGACTTTTTCGCCGAGGTCCTGTGAATCCCCCCCGGAGCCCCCTCCGAAGGGACTATTAAAACTTAAAATTAGGAGAACTACTCGAGACGATGGAGTTTGGTCGGGGATTTGTTGTGGATTGGGAGAATCAACAAAGAGCTACAACAACAAGGAAGAACATCTTTGCCCAAAGGGAAAGAAAGGAAAAGGACGAAAGAAAGGACAACAAGAAAGATTCAAGAAGTTCGGAAAGAATGTCCAAGTTAAATGGAGTTGATATTTGAGGAAAATCGTGAAAAATATTGAAAATCGTGAATGAGGAAAATCGTGATTGAAGAAAGTCGGGATGGAGAAAATAGTAATTAAAGAAAGTCGGGATGGAGAAAAATCGTGAATAAGGGAAATTGTAAATGAGAAAAATCATGAAAAAATATAGAAAAACATGAATTATCCCTCTTTTTCCTAAGAAGGATTTACTTTTTCCTACTGGGTCACTTGAAGACTTTGGATGATGGAAGAAACTGAGAAATGAATTCATTGTAAATGTTTGGAGTTTTTATTTCTCTGTTTGCTTTTTTTCCTGAGGGCAAGAACTTTAAAAAAATTCCCTACTGGGTCAGTTTCATTCGTTCGCACATTCACTTAGAAAGACGCACACACATTCTCTCGCTCTCACACTCAGACACTCTCACACACAACGAAACAAACACAGACGCAAACACTTGTGCGATCAAATTATTTAATGCCGCAGTGGGTTCAACGAAAGCGCTCGACGTCTGCTCCTGACTTTAATTAATGTAAGCCAAATAGCGAAAACAACAAGAACAACAACAAAAATAATACAACACAAACTGCAACAACAATAACAACAGCAACAACAACAACCCCAATAACAACAGACAAATAAACACACACACACACTCTCTCACTCACATGGAAAACACCGCAAAGAAAATAATTAAAATCTAAGAAAACTTAATTTGAGGCAAGAGCAAGAACAAAAATAAAAAGAATAGGAATAACAAAACAAAAATAACAATAACAACAAAAATAACAAGAACAACAAAAAATAACAAGAACAATAACAACAAGAATAATACCACCAACCAAAACAACAACAATGGCATACATTTTACGGTTTAAGAAATATTTTTAATTTAAATCTCAATTTGTTGTTGCAGTAGTAGTGAATGCAGCATCGTGAGAAGAGGAAGAAAAATAAATAAAGGAAAAATAAGTGAAGCAGAAGAAGAAAAATAAGTGAAGCAGAAGAAGAAGAGGAGGAAGTGAAGGACGAAGAAGATGCAATAGAAGAAGAAGAAGAGAAGGAAGCAGAAGAATTAAAGGAACGACCGCTGACCAAACATCTCGACTTCAATTTATCAGAATGTCTTTGAAAGGGAATGCACAATAACAACAATAATAATAACAACAAAAATAATAATAACAACAATAATAATAACAACAACAACAATAATAATAATAATAACAACAACAAAATCAACAAGAAGCGATATCTATACAAAGATTAAATATTTAGAGAAATTATGAAAATAGACAAAGGACGATGGAATAAGGGGGAGAGAGAGAGGGGGGAGAGTGAGGGAAAGAGAGTGACAGGGAGTGAGAGAGGAATGAAGAGAGAAAGAGAGAGAGGGAACAAAAGAGAGAGAGGTAGAAAGAGAGTGTGATAGAAAGTGATGGGCAGTCAGAAGAATTTCAGTGCTGGAATTTTAATTAAAATTTTAATAATAAATTCAACTAACAAAACCATGTTGTTGCTATTGTTATTGTTGTTACAATTGTTATTGTTGTTGCTATTGTTATTGTTGTTACTATTGTTGTTCTTGTTATTGTTCTCCAATTCTAGTGCAAAGCGGATCAAGGGCAGAAAGCCCAATACTAGAAACCCCAACTCCATGATACCCAAACTCCCTGAACCCCCAACTTCCTGAACCTCCAACCTCCAGAACCCCCAACTTTCTGAAATCCCCACCTGAACCCCCCACATCCATGGGGTTTCCGTCACCTCCCCCGACTCGACCCAAGGACGCCTCAAGGCCGACGATGATGACTCATCGGCCAACCGACTGCCGTCGGACACACGATGCCACGCATGCAGGCGACAACGCGAATCGCAGCCCAACTCGCGACACGCCACACGACAGACGACGACGACGACGACACACATGCAACATGAGTTAGGTTCGCGCCATTCGCGCCATTCGCGCTTCCGCCGTCGGGCAGGCGAACATGACGGAGTTTCCTGAGGCTTCAGAAGGAGGAATGAGGAAGGAAGGGATGAGAGAGAGAAGGACGACAGATGTAAGGACGAGGTAGAGAAGGATGAGGTTGACTCGATTTACCGCCGCAGTCACTTCGTGTCCGAATGATTTGCCTAACAATGCAACTGAAGGAGTGTCCGAACCGCATGGATTCCAAACCCCATGAATACGAAACCACACGGAAACCAAAACTTGCCCTCGCTTCTCTTCTCCCTTCACTTCATGGCCTTTATTCTCTTCTCCCTTCACTTCATGGCTTTTCTTCTCTTCTCCCTTCACTTCATGGGTTTTCTTCTCTTCTCCCTTCACTTCATGGCTTTTAATCTTCTCCCTTCTCTTCACCTTGTGCTCTTTTCCCTTCTCTAAACTTTTCTCTCGCTTCTCTTCTCCCTTTTCGAATCTCTCTCCTTCTCTCTTTCCAAACACCTGTCCACCACTTCCTCACTCCCTCACTCTCTCCATCTCCATCCTTTCCTTATATCTCTCTGTGTGATAGTCAGCTCGTTGGTGGGCGAGACCGGGAAAAGGTCGACAGCTCCGAAATGTCAATTTAATTCCGCAAATTAGTGACACTTCAGTCGTTGTCTCTCGAACCTCGCCGTTCACTTCTCTATCTCTCTCTCTCTCATCAGACCGCTGCTCAAAAGCACTTCGCGCCACTTGAAGCCTCGGTCATCGGACATCCTCCCAAAACCCTCCTCAAACCTTTTGAAGTCCCTCTTCAAGCCTCCTAAAACCCTCCGAATCTTCTCGAAGTTCCCTGAAGCCCCCTCGAAGCCCCCTCGAAGCCCTCTCGAAGCCCTTCCGAAGCCCTCCTGTAGTCTTCCCGAAGCCTCCCTCGAGGCCTCCCCGGAGATGTCGCGAGGCTCCGGCGTTTGTTTACGCTTCGTTCATCGGTCCTCGTTCCTAATTTGTCGTCCCTCGTGTTTCAGTCCATATTATTCATTTCTCGTGCTTCATTCTTCCTCGGTCCTTGTTTCGTGTTCTCGGTCTCTCTCGGTTCTTCCTCCTTCATTCCTCATTTTAAATTCTTCCTTCCCCGTTTTTCATCACTCGTCCTTCGTCCCTCGTTCTTCCCCCTTTGTCCTTGGTTCTCCAATCCTCGATCCACGTTCTCCACGCTTCGTGCGTGACCTTTTGCGAGTTCAGGGTCGAGGGTTCTCGGCCCCGCCCACCGTCGGCTGGAGTCTGATGGGGGTCGGACGGAGCTAGTTTTGACAGTTAATAAGCACAACAACATCGGCGACAGCGGCAATAAGAACATAAGACTGTGACAAAGAAGACGTGGAGGAGGAGAGGAAAGAGGAGACACAAGTGGAGGAGGAGACATTGGGGGAGAAGGAGACATTGGGGGAGAAGGAGACATTGGGGGAGAAGGAGACATTGGGGGAGAAGGAGACATTGGGGGAGAAGGAGACATTGGGGGAGAAGGAGACATTGGGGGAGAAGGAGACATTGGGGGAGAAGGAGAGAAAGAGGATCTGGAAAAGGGAGAGAAGTAGGAAGAAAACTAGGAGGAGAAGGCTCAAGAGAAGTTGGAGATGATACAGAGGTTGGAGAAAAACTATGAGCAGATGAAAAACAAGCAGCTTGATAAAGAAGGAGGAGAACCAGAAGAAGAAGAAGAAGAAGAACGAATCCTAGGTTTAGGACGATGACGAGGAAACCCAGACAAGTTCTGTTGCTTGTCAACGTCCTGCTCGGCGGGAATTGAGAACATGAGAAGCGAAGCAGCTGCTCCTGGTTGTTGGCCATGATTGTTGTTGTTGTCGATTAAAATGTGTGTTGTATCGGAAGTTGTTGTTGTTGCTATTGGGAGGTTGTTGTTGATGTTGTTGGGGAGGTTGTTGTAGATGTTCTTATTGTTGTTGAAGTTGGATTTGTTGTTGATGTTGTTAGTGTTGATTATTTTGTTATTGCTGGTTATGTTGTTATTATTTGTGATGTTCTCAATGTTGTTGCTGTTATTGTTGTCAATGTTGCTTGTTGTTGTTGTTGTTGTCAGGAAACGAGGTCAGCATCTGTCTGCTGCTTCTGCTTCTGTCTCTTCGGCTCCGACACGAGCTCAACTTGTCAACGCGAATGGAAACCCTGAGCCGAAGTTGGGCCGAACCGCGCTCGCTCGCAACTCATCCAAATGTCAATTAAGAAGGGAGCCGCCATTTAACAACAAATGCGGGTGTCTTTGTGCGAATGGGACGAGCTACGTTTGTATAAGTGAATTATGTGAGTCCTTCAAGCGAATTTCGACAGAACTCCAAAGAGAAGTCCATCAAAACCGCATTCGTGTCCGACGAGGATTCCCACTGAGGATTTCTAACCAAACGATGGTTCGAAGGACTCCACGATCAAGTTGTCAACTTGGACTTGGAAGCAATTAAAACTTCGACAGGGTCCTTGGAAGTTGACAAGGAAGATGGAAACCGCAAAGGAGACGATGGAGATGGGGACGATGGAGATGGAGACGAAGGAGATGGAGACGAAGGAGATGGAGACGAAGACGATGGAAGGAGATGGAGACGAAGGAGATGGAGACAAAGGCGATGAAAACGTTGAAGACGATATGGACGACAATGTCGAGAATGAAAGGAACCCCAAACAACTATCATTGGAGACAAAGAATTCAATGGAATTAAAAAAGAAAAACTTCGCATCGAATCCTCTCCACCGACCATTGCGAATCTCGGAGGATGCTCCAACGACAGCCGTCAGCGCGACGTCCGCTCGAGGCGAATCCTTCGAATCCCTCGACCACAACATCCTTCCGGAAGTAAAGAGCGCGCTTCCGGTCTTAAAGAGCCAAGAAAATGCAGCACAATAGGGTGGAGGAAAGGGGCGTGGTCGGAGGAGATGGGAGGCTGCTCCATCCAGTTCGGATACAAATTGACGTATTTACAAAATGGCAAAAACCGCAGCGCAACAGAAGATGGCGAACTCTGGGCGAACCAAAAGAAGCCACGAAAATAAATATTTTTCATTCAAGACAACGAAGCAAATAACAAAAGAAACAAGAATAACGACAATAATAATAATAAGAGGAGAAGAAACAACAACGACAAAAGGAGCAGCAAGAACAAGAAAAGCAACAACGACAAGAGAGGCAACAACAACGACAAGAGAGGCAACAACAACGACAAGAGAGGCAACAAAAACCTCGAGAAACGAAACAAAGACGACGCCCCTCGCAACCCTCCTCGAATCCTCGAGTCGAGTCCTTCTCATTTATCACAGGAAGCCACCGAAGCGCCGTCGTCTCGAGACTCCAGGGTCAGAGGGGGAGACGACGAGGGACGGGGAAAAAACTCGGAATTGTTGCGATTGTGCACGGACTGCGATAGAAGCTGCAAGAAAAACACTCGCAACAAACTACAAATCGTCGGCGTCGCACAGTGGGTCGGATTCTAATTTTTGGTATATGGGGGTTTTTTTTTCTTTTCTCTGATTTCAGAAAAAAAATATTCGTTCTTTTTATTTCCAATGAACTGATTTGAAATTAAAATTTTAAAATTAAAAAATAACTATAAAAATCAACAAAAAAAATATTTTATTTTTAAAATACCTTTTTTAAAAAATTTTTTATTAAACAAAAGAAATTGTAGCAAAATAAATTTAAAAAAATATCAATAAAATATTTTTCATATTGTTGTTTAGATTTTTTAAATAAATTTATTTGTTTAAAATACCACAAACATTTTTTTTAAAATGAATTATTTTTAATAACATCAGATATAAAGATATTATGAGTTTTGAGAACAAGAAATTTACAAACATTCACATTTCGAACAGAAAAATAATGTCGAATTTTTTAAGAATTGTTGCTTTAAAAGCTCAGCAAAAAATTTTCAAATATACAAAATCCAAAATTAAAAAATAAAAAATTAAAATTATTTTCCTCTTTCTAGCCACTGTGCATCATCAGCTGCAACTTCTTCTATAAGAATTATCCTCGGCGACTTCTTGGAGGGGAAGAAATAAAAGAGAGAGAGAGCTGCAAAATTATGGAAAGACGAGAATGCGAGAAGAAAAGACGAGAATATTTTCCGCGGCTGTTGCGATCGAAATAAAGGGAATAGAAACCGGACAAACGAGTTTCCAATTCAAGAGAAATTCTTGCTTTTTATTCATTGATGAAGGGAAAGAGGATAGAGGGAGTGAGTGAGAGGGAGAGAGTGTTTGAGGGGGAAAGAGAGACCATCATGTAAGAGGCTCATTATTTCGTAGGCCAGGAACCTGCGGCGATTTCCTGGAAAAATCAAATGAGTTTTTCTCATCTTACTTCTCGTCCTTTTGCACCTCCTCGTCTTCATCCTAATGTTAATCTCCTTCACTTTCTCATCTTCCTCATCTTCTTCCCCTCCACTTCCTCTTCCAATATCCGTTCGACCTTCCGCTCGTCCTTCCGTTCTGCCGTCTCCTTCATCTCGTTTCGCTTAAAACATCGCACACTTTGCGGCACCTGAGCATTGGTTATGGAAATGCAAATGCCACGCCTCCCTCCCGCCCATTCCTCTGGTTCGCCCTCCTCTTGCGCCACAGGGTCACAGCAGGCGATTATCAAAAGTGCAACACTGGCAGGACGATTGGCCAGACGCCGTCGCCACCCTCTTCATGCATATTTCTGCCAATTTTATTACGCTTATTCTTATTCCGAACCAACCACGCTGCCCCCTTCGCCTCCTTCAACCATTCCCAACCACGCCCCCTCCGCCCCCTTCATCCACGGTCCCACGGTTCACAAGACGAGAGCGCGCTGAAATTGCATTTTTCATCTCGACTCTCATTGCTTTGTCCTTATTTCCATCCGCGTCCTACTTCTCTCTCTACCTTTCATTCGACTTCTTCTCACCATCCTTCTCAACCTCCTCCTTCTCATCCTGCTCTTCATCGTCCTCCTTCTCCTTCTTCGAACCCCCTTCTCAACTCCCTTCTCATCTTCCTTCTTCTCCTCCTTATCCTCCTTCAAACCTCCTCTTTCTTCTTCTCCTCCAACCCATCCTCCATCGTCGTCTTCTCCTTCGTCATCTGCAGCCTTTCAGGCGCCTCGTGTAGGTGTGCGCGTGCCCGTGCGTGTGTGTGTGGGTGTTCTCCTGCACGTACACACTCCCCTACCCCCTACCTGCCTCCCTCCCCTACCCCCTACCTGCCTCCCTCCCTCCTTCCACCATCACCTTCACCTGCAGTCGTAACCCCCCCCCCCCCATCGTCCTCGACTCCAACTTGGATCCCTCAATTTTTGATGATGTGGCGCAATTTTGCCTGAGTTCGGTTTCGTTCGAGTTTTCCTCTGACTCAGGCAGTAGTTCTAGTTGTAGTTGTTGTTATTGTTATTTTTATTGTTGTTGTTGTTGTTGTGTGTCGCCCCAGTGACAGTTGTTGCTGTGACATTTTACAATATCAGAAGGACGAGGGAGAGAGACAAGAGACAAGAACTGCGACGAAGCATCTGCGGCCGAAATGCAATTTCTTTCCATTGTTTTTGCTCATGGAATTCTTGTTAGTGATTCGTTTTTGTCGTTGTTGTGGTTGATAGTAGTTGTTGTTGTTAGTACTTGTTGTTGTTAGTAGTTGTTGTTGATAGTTGTTCTTGTTAGTAGTAGTTGTTGTTAGTACTTGTTGTTGTTAGTAGTTGTTGTTAGTAGTAGTTGTTGTTAGTTGTTGTTGTTCTTGTTGCATTATTATTGGTAGTTGTGGTTGTTTGGTTCTGATGGTGTTTTTCTTCTTGTTGGTGATTTTTGTTTAATGGTTACATAAAACATGGCAGTAAATGACAAGGAAGAGAAAATAATGAACGGTAAAAGTTTACGACTCGAGGACGCGATACGACGATTGCAATGGAATGGCAAGAAGAAGGAGAAGGAGGAGGAGGAGGACTAGGAGTAGAAGAAGAAGGAGAACAAAAAGGATGAGCATCAGATATAGGATAAGAATAAGAATGAGACATTAAATTGAAGAAGAGAAAATGAATAAAGAACGAGGCGGAGATGAAGAAAGGATGATGAGGAGATGAACGGAGGATGAGGAGGAGATGAACGCGGTAAGAGAAGGAGATAAATGAAGAGAAAGAAGATATTGAAAATCCATTGATTGGTGGAGAGGAAACGATCTCATGGAAGATGAAGGAAATGGCCACAAGGAATACGAAGAAAATTAAAATTAATTGCGACGGAATCGAAGAAAATCACAGAACGAAATTGAGTGAAATCCCAGCGAGCGCAAACAAGATCGAAATAGGAGAAGACGAACGAACCAGAGCCATAGATAGAAATCGATTAAATATCAAAGAGGAGAATGAGAAGAGGAGGGGAGGAAAAGAAGACGAGGGAGGAAGAGAAGAGAGGAAGGGAGGGGCGAAGGGGGCTAGAGTGGCATGGGCCATGAAGAGTCTTTTAATAGCAACAACTGGAATCCAATCGAATCGAATTGAGTTTCCTTCCTGGGACTCCAGGGACACATGGAGCGCAGAGGAAGAAAAGAAGTCAATAAATGGGGAGAAAGAAGGGAGGGAGATGAAGAGGAGGGAAGCAGAAAAAGAAGAGAGAGGGAGAGAAGAGGAGAAGAAGCCAGAGGTTAAAGAGAGTCAGACAGACGACAAACACGGACGGACGGACCGACCGATCGACCGAACGACAACCGCGAAGCAGCCTTGAAGGAAAATCAAACAAGGCAATTGATTAGTGACAACACAAGGACTCCGATGGCAAACAAAGGCCGCGAGGCCTCCTCAGGTGGCCAGAGATCGTGTGGATGGAGCAGGAGAGCGAAAGTGAGAAGGAGAGCGAACATGAGAACGAGAATGAGAACGAGAATGAGAACGAGAATGAGAACAGGAATGAGAGGAAGATACCATGTGACTCGGTGACCTTTGGGCTCCTTTTTGTGTATATTTTTGCAGTTGGTCTACATATTTTTTCTACATAATATTATGTTTTCTACAGATTTTTACAATCATAGATATATTTTTATACTTATTTTTACACATAAATATTTTTTTTTACAGACATATTTTTACACACATTTTAATGAATATTTTCACATTTATTTTTTCAAATTTTTTTACACATTCATTTTACATATATATTTTTTTACATATAATTTTGCACATATTTTTTTTTTTAATTTGTTAACATGTTTTTAATAATATCAACATGTTTTTTATGAAGTTTTTTACACATAATTTGTTGCCTTTTTTACACATATTTATGTACAGATATTTGTTTACACATTTATATAAACTTTTTTAAATAAAATTTTCCATCTTTTTGCTCTACATATTTTTTCTATAGTTAGTTAGTATAGTTTTTTACATATTTTTACACAGAAATATTTTTCTCCATTTTTATCTGAATATGTTTTCTACATGTTTCCTTCACAATTCTTTTACACATTTTTTACACATTTATTCACACACATTTTTTCACATGAATATGTAACATATTTCCCACAAAGACCTCGCCTTTGCCTCCTGTCTCACCTTCTTCTTTTTCTCCAGCAATGGCGGCTCTTTTGAAAATGGCCGCCACTCAGCTGCGAAGTGTGGCCGCATTTTAATTAAATCGTCAGGAACAAAAACTCAAGAGAGAAAACAAGAAAAATCAAACAGAAAAAAAAATAACGACGACAACATTGTCCGATGTGAAAGGGAAAGTGTACAAGGGACGACTTTGAAGGAAGAGAGATAGAGAGGGGAAGAGAGAGAGAGAGTGAGAGGCGAGAGACAAAGGGACAACATGAGAGTAAGAGTGAGAGAGAGTGACAATAAGAGTGAAAGAAAGAGTGAGAATGAGAATGAATGGGATTAAAAGGAATAAATTGTGAAATAAAAATTAAAATCGCTTTTTTGCGATTCACGTCTTGCTCTTGTTGTTGGCCTTGTTATTTTTGCAGCGAGGACTTTAATAACAACAACAACGGAAACAACAAAAATAACAACAAGGACAACAGGAACAACAACAAGAACAAAAACAACAACAATAAAAACAACAAGAACAACGACAATGGCATCCGCCAGCAACAGCCCGAGTGCAAAAATGCACTGCGAAAAACAGGATGTTTTTCACGTTCGTGTTGCATGTAAACGGAGCAATTTAACGGTAACCCGCAAATACCAACACAACCCAAACACACGCACATATACAGATACAGTGGACTCCTTCCTATTCGACTTCATCTCTCATTCTCGTTCTTGTTTTCCTTTCGTTTGATTTTTTGCAGTCGGATTTTCTATTTAAGTTTTTATTCCTTTTTTATTTCGTTTTTATTTCATTTTTATTTACTTTTCCCTATTTAATTTGTTTTAACTCATTTTTTTTTCATCTATTGTTTTTTTCTTTAGTTTAGTTTTCTTTTCCTTTTCAGTGGTTTGAAATCCTTGCTTAATTTTTATTTTTCTTATTTCCTCATTTTTGTTTGATTTTTTATTCATTTTTCTTCTTTATATTCGTTTTGTTTTAATTTTCATTGGATTCTCATTTATTCTTCATTTTCCTTTCATTTTCATTGAGTTTTCATTTTTTTTTTTTCTTTTCTTAGTTTCGCCTTTTTTCGCTTTATATGGATTTTCTATTTTCTTCCTTTTCGTTTTCCTTTAGTTGAAATTTTTGTTTTAATTTTTTTCTTTATTTTCCTATAGTTTTCAATGGGTTTTCATGATGTCTTCCTTATAGTTTTCCTTTCATTTCATTTTCATTAGATTTTAATTTCATTTTCATTTCTTCATTTCGTTTTCATTTTGATTTTCATTTCATTTTGATCTCGTTTTCATTTCTCTCTAATTTTTTTCCTACTTTTATATGTCTTTTTTTCTCCTACTTTTATATCTGTTTTTTTTTCCCTACTTTTATTTCTCTTTTTTCCCTTCTTTTATTTCTCTTTTTCCTTATTTTTATTTCTTATATTTTTTTTTTATCTTTCTTTATTTCTACTCCTTTTATTTCTTTTTAATTTTCCCAACACACGTTCGCAGTTGTTGTTGCTGCGAGTCGACGTGTGTGCGTCAGTCATTCGGAATGTATGTATGTGTGTGTGTATCTATGATATGTGTTCTGTGTGTGTTCGGTATGTTTGTGTGGGTGGGGCGCAGTTGGATACAAAAATCGCAACACGTTCCGCTAATGACCTCCAGTTGGCGCCCTCGAGGACTCCGCATTCGAAGGATTCCCGAGTTCTTCTCCTTCTCCTCCCTCTGCTCCTTTTCGTCCTCTTCTTCTTCACTCCCCACAAACTTCTGTTAATAAATTGTGTAGAACTTGGCAACGAGCGAGCGTGCGAGGGAGACGAAAGATGGATAGGGCTTTCTCTGTCACTCGTGTACTTCTGAGAAATGCATTCAATGAGTACTGAATTCTTCGTGTTGTTATTCTTGTTGTTGTTGTTGTTATTATTCTTGTTTTTGTTGTTGATTTTGTTGTTTTTGTTAGGCCAGATCGAGCACATCTCGATTCTCGCACTGATAAATGTGAAGGATGTTGAAATATTCCACTCGAATGACAGCTGATGTCCTCGATGGAGCTCGATGGAAGCGAAGGTGGAGAAGGGGGCGGAAGAGAGGGGGGAGAGGAAGAAGGGTATAAGAGGATGAAGTGGAGAACAAGGTGGAGGAGAAGGTGGTGGAGAAGATGGAAGAGATGGATGGTGGAAGAGGAAAACCCTAGAAGATGAGGGTCGTTGAAGGAGCCCGAGGTTAGACTCAATTTTAACGAGCAGCTGCATGCGTGCGCAGGTGAAGGGGGCGTGGCGGATATCTCAATGTATGTGTGTATGCGTGTGCATGGACCCTGAGCACCCTGATGAAGCACCCCAAGTGGCTTCCTTGCTATCGAATCGACGATGGGGAGATTCAATTCAATATTGAATTAGAGGCGCCCCTTCTGACATCGGCCACGCCCGCTTTCCACCAACCATCTGCTTCAGACTGGCTTTGTTTTTTCCGCCTTCAATTTGCGCCCCCTTTAGACCACGCCCCATATGTTCCCTCTCCCTCACTCTAACTCATTCACCACGAGTCTCGCGAATGCAACAAAGGAAAATACATTTTCTTTCGGTTTCCTGTTCACTTCATGACTGCATTGGTGTGAGTGTGTATGATATGTGAGCGTGTGATGTGTGCGTGTATGACGTGTGAGTGTATGATGTGTGTGCATGTGTGTGTTGTTGCATGCGGGTGAGCGACTTCCGGTGCCTGGTGTACGCCGGAAGTCAGCAAAGTTCTAAATTCATCTTCAATGCCATAGTTCATCGCTAGGTTACAACAAGAACTATGGTAACAACTGACAGCAATAACAAACATCTAAAAAAAACAAAAACAACAACAACAAAAAAAATAACCGATAGCAACAAAAAACAACCAACAACAAGAACAACTTTCTTCTGAACATTTCCAACTCAGCTTGTGGAAATTCAGCTGCTGCCGCTCCATTCACGGACACTTCCGGCCGTTGTTAATGCCCAGGGATTTGTGCACTAACACAGGCATAACACACACACACACACATATATCACACACTCACACATCCGAGGCGAGACAGAGAGAGAGACAGAGTGAAAAAGAGAGAGAGAGAGACACAACATACGTTCACAACAATCCCTCGAGCAAAACGACACGAACGACAAGCGGCAACAATGGAACAACTGGCATTTGCGTATGCGTCGCCCCAACCGACGAACGCTCCCTCCTTCCCCCTTTGCCCCGCCCACTCGAACGACTGACAGACAGACTGAATGAATGACTGACTGGTCGCCTGCCAAAGTCGAGGCAATAAAAAGGCGACTTAAGTTGCAATAAAATTTCCCTCGAATTACATTGAATTGCTTTTAATGGCAGAGAGACCAGGGGGGGGGGGCCGACGAGAAGGGAGAGGAAGGGGATCCAACACGAACATGTTTACAATATGCCAAAGGGCGGAGGAGTGAGAAGGAGAGGGGGAGAGGGGAAGACAGAAAGAGAAAATCTGTGCCTCGTCGTCTGCCTCGTTGTCTTTATTTTCTCTCTCTCTCCCTTTTGGTTGGTTGTTTCTTGTTTTTTTTCATAAATGTCACTCATTCATTTCCTCGCTCGACAGTGCATCATTTTTATGGCCCTAAAATCGCCCATAAACGCGGCCAAGTTCCGCTACGTGACCCGCCCCCCTTCCTTCCCCCTCTGCCCTGAGGGCTTTTTTAAAACGCACACTGACCAGTGGGCGCCGAGGTCGATCCCTTTCAGCCTTCGTCCGTCCCTCCGTCCGTCCTCCATCCATCGTCCGCTGATGACCTCGATTCGAGCTGCGATCTCGATAAATTTCAATTATTATGGATATGCGCGGCGCCGCATTTTCAACTCATAAAGTGGGCGGGGCTGTGGGCGATGGGCTGGTGGGGATAGCGAGGCTGTGGGCGAGAAAGCTGATGATTATTGAAGGACGAAGAGAGAGAGAAACGGGCTTTGGGGAGATTCCCGCAGCTGGTTCGCTGAGTGATGGAAGGAATTCGTTTCAATCTCGGCGGCTAATTGCCCTCATTTGTAGTTGGAATTGGGTGATTGTGGTGTGATTGTAATCAGCTCACGTTTCACTCTTCCTACGACAACCTCCCTACCTCCTTCTTCATGATACTCTCTCCAACTTCATGATACTCTCTCCAACTTCATGATACTCCAAGTGCAATTCTTGACACGCAGATCCGAAAAAACAAAACAAAGAGAAATTCAAACACAAAGAAATTAAGTGTTGAATCGTTTCAGTTGAAGTGGAATGAAGTTGTTATTCATTAATTTATTATTATGCTATTTCTGTCTATATCTACATTTCATTTTATTTTAATTTTGTTCGCTCTAATCATCGCTCTTTCTCTCTCTCTCTCTCTTTCCATGTCACTCTTTCTCCTTATCTCTAAATTATTACTTTGAAGCCACAAGAGACCAAATACAAAAACTTTTTGCTGCTCATTTGTTGACGGTGTCAAGAAACATGTTGCTGCCAGGAGCAACAACAATCAGAAAGGAATTCCATAACAATAACATCAAAAACAACAACAATAACAACAACAATTACAACAAAAACAACAACTCCAACACTAACACCAAAAACAATGCCGACAACTAATTTATGGCCTCTCTTTTTGCCTAATTACAACATTTTCCCACCCCACAATTGTTTCTGCCTTTCACATTTTGTCCTTCTACTCAAATTTTCCGAGGTTCGGGGAGTTCCGCTTTGTGTCGATGCCATTTATTAAAGGACTCTCCAGAGGTCCCATTGCCCATTGTCCCATGTGACTCATCCTGGACTCTTAGAATTATCCATGAAATCGAGAAGAGCGAGAAAGACAAGAACAGTGAAACAGTTTGTGGTTGAAACTAAATTTCGATTGAAAGCGAATTTTCGGTTGAAACCTAATATGAAGGATATTTTTTGGATGAAACATATTTTTCTGTTGAAACATATTTTTTGGTTTATTTAAGATTTACTGGTTTAAACTTATTTTTGGTAGAAAATATTTTTATGTTTCGGTTGAAATTAATTAATTCTTGTTGAAACTGTATATTCGGTTGAATCTGAATTTTTAATTGAAGCTAAAGTTTGGTTGAAACAGAATTTTAATTGAAACAGAATTATAGGTTGAAACATTATGTTTGGTTAAAATATTATTTTAGAAAGAAACTGAATTTTTGGTGAAACAAAATTTTTGGTTGAACCAAATTTTTGGTTGAAAAAGATTATTGGTTGAATCAAAATTTAAGGTTGAAAACAAAATTTTTCAATGAAACAGAATTTTGCAATTGAAACCTCTTTTTTGGTTGAATTTTAGAAACATAGTTCTCGGTTGAAACTGAATTGTCGATTGAAAGTGATTATTCGATTGAAACGTATTTTTTCAGATCATTTTGTTTTCTGTTTTAAACTCGTTTCTCTTTCATTCACTTCACTTTGTCCACGTTCATTCAATTTCACCCCTTGCTAATATTTTCGCTCGAATTTTTCTCTCCCCCAGGAGTCAAAGTGCATTTAATTTCATTTCTCTGCGCGTTTCTCCGCGAATTTTCTGCCCCACTGCTGCCGAATGCGATTTCTTCACACGCACTGAATTCCCTCTCTCTCTCCCACTCTTCTCCTCTCTCCCACTCTTCGCCTCCCTCTCTTCTCCTCCCTCTCTTCTCCTCTCTCTCTCTCTCTCTCTCTCTTTCGCCGCTAATTAATACCCTGCTGTGGCGAACCGAGCCACGCCCACCAACCGACCACCGCCCCCTTCCATCCCCTGGGGTCGAGTGCACGATGCACAGGAGCGTAATTAAATCGCTCCAGCGAATGATTCCCGCATGGATGAATTCGCGGCCAGTGCTGCCAATTGTGGGGAATTTCCCGCGGGGACGAAACTCTTCCCCCTTCACCTCCCCATCCAATTCCCCTCGGTTGTTGCCTGATGTTGAGAGCCGCCAACATATTTGAAATTCAATTGGTTTTCGCCATCATTTGTGCTCATTGTTTTATGGGACGATATTTTCAATCTGTTGTTGTTGTTGTTGTCACTTGGTTCCTTTGTTTCTTTTTTGTCCTTTGTCCCTTTATCCTGCCCTTCCTCACAATTCTTGCGTACTTCATCTGCTGCCAAGAGGCCGATCCCGTTCCACGCTCGGAAAAGACGTTTTCATTACGTTTTATTTGCTTCTCTTATTTATGACGGCTGCGGTGGCGCGTTGGCCGCCAGCTCCGCACCCCGCCTCCCTCGACGCACCGCCCACTGTCATGGCGGCTAATATGGCGGCTGCATGCGACGCACCAGCGCCGCCTGGTGGCGACAACAACAACAACAACAACCGCGACTCGGCGCCCCATCGGCCGACGACGGATCAGAGCGGGCGGAAATTTATCGCATGTAAATAAATGTGGTCGCTGCGCGTGGCTCGTGGTCGAGAGCGTGGGCGTAGGCGGGGGCGTGGTCGAAAGGGGGCGACGATTCCGGGGGCGAGGTCGCGGTCGTAGGCGCGATTGTCTCATTTGGCACGAGTGGCCCCGGGACCCAAGACGTCGTCGTCGTTCGGTTCGTCAATCAGCGCTCGAGACTCGTTTCGAGACAACGGTGGCCTCTTAAGGAAATTGCCGAAATTCACAAACAACACACGAGACACAAACACATTCACGCACACGCACACATGGAGATACGCACGTGTGTCTGTGGGTGGGGCGGGGTCGGCGGAATTAACTTCCGACTCAGCGGCTGCTGGTGACAGCAGGAAGAGGACGAACATCAAAACAACAAAGTGGGAGAGAAGTCAGAAGAGGTTGGAAGAGGAAAAAGAGTGGATGAAAAGGAAATGAAGAAGGTGAGAAGAGGAAACAAATAAGAGCGAAAGAGAAAACAAAGAAGAAGGTTGAACAAATTAAACGAAGAAGGTTCGGAAATTTGCGTAAAATATTAAATGCCCACCAAGGAGACTCCTGAAGACTCCTCCACCCCGAACTCCAGCTGGAGGTCGAGAGAGGTCAAGACGAGGTCGATTCCGCTCGAACGCCTCCATCCAAAGGTCGAGGCCACATGGTCTTAACCTAATTAATGGACACGTTCGAGGAGTCATCAACGCCAACACATTTCTAATGAACGCCTGTCTGCGAGGCGACGCAATGAATGAAGGAATGAATGAGACGTCTGTCTGTCCGACCAACTGAACTATAGAATAATTGTCCCACTATTCGATTGTCCTACTATTCGATTATCCTACTATTCGATTGTTCCACTGTCTGCTTAACCCATTGCCCGTCTGTCCTCTTGTCTGTCTGTCTTTCAGTCTGTCCACCTACCATTCTGTCTGTCTCTCGGTCTATCAGTCTCTCTCTCTCTCTTTATTCTGTCCGCCCTTCGTCATTAATTAAGTAATTTGCAGCCGTCCGAAGACGAAGGAGCATTTAACGAAAATCGATAAATATAATAAACATTATTAATTCAACGCGTTGCCAACTGCAATCGATTCGCATGCTGTTCGAAAATTAATTTTTCAAATTGATCGCATGCGAAGGAAGCCGTAAGTAAAGTGGAGAGGAAAAATTCTCGCTGCCAAACACCCACGAGACTTGACCTCTGACCAAATGAATGAATGAGGGAGGGAGAATGAGGAGGAAAAAGAGGGAAGGAAAAAGAGGAGAGGGAGGGAGGAGAGAGAGTGAGGGGTAAGCCCAGGTATTTTATCTGTCTAATTCCCCTCCGGGCACTTCGATTAATAAGTTGTCGCGATCGATTCCACAGGACGTATGAGTGACTTCAATCGAGCCATAATCAACTGTCACTCAACAGTCAGTCGACAGTCGACCGACCGACAGATGATTAAAATGTCCATGAATTTTCGATATGAGAAGAATGAGAAAATAAGTGGGGGAATGTGTGAGAGAGGGGATGAGAGTGAATTATATAAATATATAAATAAATAAATATATAGAGGGAATTACAGATAAATATATAGAGGAAATATATATAGGAAATGTAGTTAAATATATAGAGGGAAATAGAAAAATATAAATTGAGAGAAATATAGAAAAATATTGAGAGAGAAATAGAGAGAAATAAATAGGTAGAAAAATATAGGTAGAAATACAGATTAATATATAGAGTGAAATAAAGAGAGATAGAGAGAAATACTAACAGGAGATAGAGTGACATAGAGACAGATATATAGGTAGACTGAAAGACAGATAGGTAGATAGAAAGACAGATAGGTAGATAGAAAGACACAAAGATAGACACATAACTAGAGACAACGATTTGAAAACATTCTTCTGACTTTCTCCTCTATTTACGTTTGGTCTCTGTCTCTTCTCCCTTTCTCGTTTTCACTCCTGTGACATTTCAACTGTGTACTTGGCAATAACAATAACAACAACAACAACAATGACAGTGACACCACCACCAAAGGCAGAGGCAACAATAACAGCAACAAGAACAAGAAGAAGGCGAACGACATGTCGACGAATCACCGCGACGTTGCCCAGCCTTGATTTCGGTAGACACGGACAGACGTGAGGGCGAACAGATAGACAGACAGACAAGCGAACAGACAGACAGACAGATGGGTGGATAGATGGAGGGCTGTCCGACAGAACGACCGACTGACGGAATGATTGACTGAATGACTGAATGGGTGACTGAAAGAATGAACGACTGTTGAACGGCCTCTGATTTGCTCATCGCACACAGAACCAGAGGTCCTGGCGGACGAGGTCGCAGTTGTGCCATAAACTGACCTGCCCTTCACTTCATTCACCCCCTCTTCTCATCCTCATCCTCTTCCTCATCCCCCCAGCCGGCCACCACTCCCAGAGACAACAAAAACGCGACACGAACATTGTGATTTCATTCTCGCCATTCGTTCGTTTCGTCCTTTTCCAAGCGATTCTTCGAAACTCTGACCCACTCATGGCTGACGAGGGGAGTACGGCGGACGTTGGGACAATTGTGGGCGTGTCGGGGCGTGTTTGAATCCCGTATCGCTTTTTTTTGGTTGCCGTCGAGCAAACATCGCGAAAATAAAAAAAATATAACAAATGACTTTCGCCGAAACTCAGAGTGGATTACATTTGGCCAGACATCCGAAAACACTCTGTTCGCTGCCCTTTGCTCTCTCGCTCACTCACTCCATCAGTTACTCATTCCCTCTCTGTCTCACTCTTTCCATCAATCTCTATATCTTTCACTCTGTCTCTCTCTTTCCCTCAGTCTCTTTCCTGAGACTTTCCCTCAATCTCTCTTTCCCTCAATCTCTCTTTCCCTCAATCTCTCTCTCATTTGATCCTTTTCATCACAGTTCTCTTTTCTCTTTGTCAGTCCGTCCGTCTTTCTGTCTGTCTGTCCACCATCTGTTTGTCTGCCTGGCGGAGATTAATGAAGTACAACCGTAGAGGTGGACAGGCGGGAGGCAGTGGGCGGACGGACAAACGGATGGAGGGGTGGGGTCGACGGATGGAGAGACGAAGGATGGACGGCCTGAAGGATGGACCGACAGACAGACGAATACATTAATATACAGATGGAGCAGCCACCCATTTGAATCTCGCCGGCGAGGTGCGCGGGGTGCACGCGAGGATTGAAAATTAATGGAAGGTATTTAGAGGGAACATCAAAATGAATCGCGGTAGTTAGCGAGACTTTTCACGGCCAGAGGGCGGAAGAAGGAGGAAATGGTCAGAGTGAGAGAGAAAAGGGAGAGGACAAAATAAAGTAAAAAAGAACGAGATGGAATTCAAATGAAGTGGAGAAGGTGAACGATTTTCGAAGGACTCCATACGAACGATGCAAGAGCAACATTTTGAAAAAGACCACGGATAAATGAGGTCGAGGGCTGGAGGGATCGAAACCAATGACCAAGAGCGAATCCATTGGCCAAGATAGTCACAAGGAGGGGACTCAGCGGGAGACCCCGAAGGTCACCCGCCATCTGATCGATGGCCCTTCGGGGCGTATGAGCAACATGCGTCCACTAATTGATTCCGCGCCGCGACCCGAATTCCATGTGGCGTGACTCGAGCGGATTAACGTGGCCCCAACGCTGATCCAATCTGGACTCAAACCCCTCTCTCAGTCTCCCCTCTCTCTTTCTCTCTGACTCCGTTGGAAAAATGGCAGCCTTGGGAGTAAAACAACAATAGCAACAACAATTGAATATAAAATGTGATTGCGTTGACGAAATTTAATTGCTGAAACAAAGACAAACAATGGGGAGTCGGTGGAGCATTAGTAATTGTTTCATTGGCCACCAGGGGGCGACTGAGGCCAATCAGGCGGATCGACAAAAGAGAAACCTACACACACACATTCACACACAAACACACACATATTCACACACAAACACACACTCATACACATGAACAATGGACAACAATGCAATGCAAACATCAGCAGCAACAGCAGCAACAACAAGAGAAATAACAACCATAACAGCGGTGACGGCAACAACAACAACAAACAACAATCGTTGTTGTCAGAACGATAAAAACAGCTGTAGCAACAACAATTGCCGCCAGTTAACGATGCAAATTGCAATCGTTTCGTTGTTGTCGTTGTCGTCGTCACTCACGCAAAGCCTCCATGTGTGTGTGTGTGTGTGTGTGTGTGTGTGTGAGTCCCGCCAGTGGGATTTGAAGATAAGGCCAAGCTGCTCAGATTCAATTGCGATTCCAGAAGAGGAAAAAGAAGAAGATTGACTGGCATACGTCGACACGGCCGATGGACGTCGGATTGGGGTCAAGGCTGGACTCGTGAGGAGGAGGACGAGGGGAGGAAAACGATAAAACAAAGACAAAGACAAAACAACGAGAATAGATCGAATGGACGAAGAAACGAAGGAACAGGCGAAGGAAAAACGATTTGAATTGAGTGCTCGAAATAGAAACACATTCGATATGGAGTATTTTTGGAAAACCACTCTAATGTGTGCTTATGCATAACGATGGAGGGAAGAAGATTGAAGGAAGCAGATGGAATGAAGAAGTTGGATTGAAGCAGATGGAATATGGAAGAAAGAAGTTGGAAGGAAGAAGATTGAAGCAAGACTATGGAAGGAAGGAGATTGAATGAAGATTATGGAAGGAAGGAGATTGAATGAAGATTATGGAAGGAAGAGGATTGAAGGAAGAAGATTGAAGCCAAGAACTTGAAAGGAAGAAGAGAACGAAGAGGAGGAGGCGACGAAGGACGACCGACGAAAGGGAAACAAAAGTCAACATTTAATCTCGTTGGCCATAAATCCTGGCAGAACAATTTCCCCATGAAAAATAGATCAAGATATTTGAATTCAACATCGTCTTTAGTTCTAGCCTCATGTTTCTTCAATTCCAAAGATTTCTTCGTTTTCCCAATGTCTACGGGAGACAAATTTGAATTTAATTTGATTTGTTGCTCAGTGTTTGTTGTTTCATGTGTCTCGTGATCTCGTGCAGCAGGCGTTGGCAACGCGACCGTCGTCGCCTCTGTAAAAGTCGCCGGGAATTATCGCGATTCCAGGCGGAAATAATTCAATTCCGGGATATGTTTGATAGGACGTAAAGTAAAGTTGGTAAATCCCATACAAATGATTTAAAACATGATCGTAAATTTGTAATTTTTCAGAAATTTCAAGTGCTTTTTTATAATCTATACTTTTTTTTTACTTTATTTTGAGGATTGATAAAATTAAAATTTTGTTAAATTTTAGCGTTCCAAAATTTACCACAAGGAATTATTTCAAAATAAAAAAAAAGGAAAAGAAAATAATTTTTAATGAAAATGTTGATGAAGTGAAATTTGAGAAGAGTCTTTTTTAAATGGATTATTTTTTATGGTATTCAATTAATTAAAAAAAATATATTTTTTTAGTTCAGAACCCTTGGTATCAAACTAAAAAAAAATATATTTTTTTAGTTCAGAACCCTTGGTATCAAACCCTTGTAATCGAACCCCCCCGGAAGAGTCCCGTGGTAATGGGTTCAAGAATAGAAAATGAACCGCGCGAGTCCTTCGGGACCCCGCGGCCCACTGAGCGCATGGACTTTGGATCAGATGGGTTCACATAATGGGGTGTAATTTAGTCATGGCCATCGTGATTGGCGGCTACTCACATGAAAAGTTGTCGTTGTCGATGTCGCTTCGGTTGCTGTTGCCGACTCCGGTTGTTGTTGATGTTGATGGCGCTGGGGAATCCACTAAATCTCGATGCTTTTAAGCAAATCCATTTTTCATTCTGTTGCTGCTCGTCTGTCTGTCCTTGGGTATGGCTGTCTGTCTGTCTCTCTGTCTGTTTGTCCTCCTCTGCTTCTGGTTTGTCGTCGTAGTCCTTGATGTTTTTGTTGCTGTTATTGCTGTTATTATTGTTGTTGTTATTATTATTATTGTTGTTGTTGTTCGCTTGTTCCACACGCTGTTCCGGCTGATCCTTGTCTTAATTATACTTTTAGCGCTAATCGATGTTTTCACTCACCAACGCGTCCTCGACCGACTGAGACGCGACTGCGACGCCGACAGTGACTGCGACCGAGACTTGAAAGTAGACAGAGACAGCGATAGAGACGGAGACGACGAGTGCGAGACACGGACACGGCGTTGCCACATTTACTAAACTCTTTCAACGAACGAACGACTGCGGTTTCGACTGCGGTTGAATGGGTCGAGGTTCGTGGATCGCGATTTGGGGCACGAGACGAGGTTCGGCTGGATTCGGTTCTGTTCGATTTGTTTCAATTCGTTTCAACTAGTCTCGATTCGGTTCAACTGGACTCGACGTTTCAACCGGATTCAATTCGTTTCAACACGATTCAATTCGTTTCGATTCGATTTAATTCCTGGACCTTAAGTTTAGCACAACTTTTGAATTTAGATTTCGTTTTGGGTTTTTTTGAACATTGAAAGCCACATCGAAAGCAAAGAAAGCACTTAATTTAGCAATAATAATTCCACTACGGATTTCATGTATATATATCTATGTATATTCACTCTATATATATATATATATCTATTTATGTATAAATATATTGGATTTATTTAAATATGTAGCTAGAGATGATTTCGCGGGGATTTTCTATAGATTATTCACAACACAAGCACACAAACACATGTTAGAGCTGCTATGTTGTTGCTGCTCGGATTAATTTGGTATTGGTTTTCACATTGACAGAAGTTGTTGTTGTTATTATTATTATTTTGTTGTTCTTTTATTTTGTTATTATTTTCTTTTTTATTTATTTTCTTCTTTTTATTCTATTTTGTTTGTAATTATTTTATTGTTATTATTTTATAGTTATGATTTTATTGTTGATTTAGAAGAGCTGTTGTTGTTGTTGATGTTGTTGTAATTTTCTCTATTTAAAGCCTGCACCTGGAAACAGAAGAAGAAGAAGTACAAGAATTAAATACTGAGCAATTATCGCAAGGACATTCGTCGTCGTCGTCCTTTGATCGCTGTCGCTGTCGCTTTTTGTCTGTCGAAACGTTAGCAAGTGATTTTTTCGGGAACCTAAATATCGAATGTTATTGTTGATAATATATCAATGTATATTTGTTGTTGCTAACGTATTTGTTGTTGTCAATGGATTTTTTTTTGTCAATTGCTTTGTTGTTGTCAATAGTTTTTGTTGTTGTCAATGGGTTTATTGCTATATTTCTATATTTGTTGTTATTGTTTCATTATCGTTTGTTGTCAACACTTTTCACGGTTTCCTCGTTGTTTATGAATTTCTTTTGTCCGCAACTCGAACTCGTTTACATCGCTCATTGTCTTCGTGTGTGTGGGTGTGAGTGTGGGTGCGGACACACATACACAGAAATGACCCACAGCCACATGCACGTGTATTTTCATTTATTAACAACACGCAACAACAACGACAAACACAAGAACAAAAACAACAACAACACACAGACAAGAAAAACAACAATAGAAAAATATGAATTACAAAAACAACACCAACGATGGTGAACAACAAAAAACGACCAGAATATTGTAATTTTCCCTGTTGTTATCCTTTTTATTCGCCTTCTCTCTCTCCCTCCATATTTCCGCTCATTCCCTCCAACGATCTCCATTCTCTTTCCATATTCACTCTCTTCCTATATCCACTTTCTCCCTATCTCCCTCTCCCTATCTCCCTTCTGTCCTATCCTCTTCTTCTCCTCTCCTTTCGACTCCGAATTTCAATAAAAATCAATTTCGGCCGACATGCATGAATATGAGTGAATAACTGAGTAGGAGAGAGAGAGGAGAGGAGGAGAGAGGGAGAGTGTGGGAGAGAGGAACTGTGTTTGTTGTTCTCTCACTTCCGCCCACCCGTTGTCCTCTGTCGCTTCCCCATTATTGTTTCGCTTTATTTCGCCTCGTTCGTGTTTGTTTCTCGCATCCTACGCCACGCCCACCGCCCCGCACGCCCTCGTGCGCCCGCATATTTGTCAGCCTCGTTTCAACTCGCATCGTTCGTTTGTCGAACTTTTAATTTTATTTATTTTCCGCTTTTGTATTTTATGGAAAAATTTCCGTTTTAAAATGGCTGCCGGCGGAAGTGAAATACGTGGGTTTTTTGCGCTTCCGTCCGGTCCGGACTCAAAGCGCCATCAAAGGCCAGAAAGGAAACGAGAGAGAGAGAAAGAGAAAGAGAGTGAGGAATCGACGAACGACGGGCGGCGGCGTTGCCACCTAGGGGATTATTAAGAGAGAAGAAGCTCCTCTTGTTTGCTCGCGGAAGTTTGCGCTCGTTCGGAAAGATTTCCTCGGAGATCCCACCATCTAAGCCGTAAGTCTGGGCAATAATCGTGACAGTGTCGCCATCTGGAGGGATCACGGCGTGGGCGCGATGTCGGGAAAGTTTTCCCCAGAATCTCACTCTGGGTGACAGGAGGCGTGGCAGAAGGCGGAGGGGGAGGCGGAGGAGGAGGCGTGGAAGGAGTCGTAGAAGGAACCGTAGAAGAAGTTGTGGCAAGGAATAAGTCGTACCAAGAGACGTTGAAGCAATCGTGGCTGGAGTCGGAAGAAGGGGAGAAATCGGAAGAAACTTTGACAGCGGGAACATTGAACTGGGGCGCTGGCGTTGCCACCTGCCACCGGGAGAGAAAACCCTTTGACACCTGCCCACCACGGCCCAGTCGATTCGTCGTCAGTGGCGCAAAACCCCATGAAGGGTCCGTTGGGGCTTCACAAGTGGCTGAAATGATGTCCTGTGGTTCATTGGGGTTGTTGTTTTTATGATGGTTTTATTGTTATTCCCATTCTTGTTGTTGTTCTTGTTATTATTGTTGATGTTATTCTAGTTATTCATGTTTTTGTTGTTATTGTTATTATTATATTCTTGTTGTTCTTATTATTCTGTTCTTCTTGTTCCTATTGTTTTTGTTATGACCATTTTGAAACAACAAATTCATCCAATTCATCGCCAAGATAATTTATTCAATAGTTTTCTACCCATAAATCTCACCGGCGTCTACCTTTTGCTCATGTGATTGTTGTTTTTGTTATTGTCCTTGTTATTGTTCTTCTTATAGTTCTTGTTATTGTTCTTCTTATTGTTCTTGTTTTTGTTGTTATTCTTGTTACTATTGTTTTTGTTGTTATTCTTGTTACTATTGTTTTTGTTATCCCTGTTTTTGTTGCACTTAATGTTATTGTTCTTCCGCACGTTTTGTTTTCTGTTGAATAAATTTGCGTCTCTCAATATTGAATATTTTCCATCTCTCCCTCTCTATTTATACCCTTTCCACTCCATACCAACCTCTCACTCCCCTCTATCTCCCTCCCACCTCACTCTCTCTCCCTCACCCTTTGAGGAAAAGTGGTTGCTATTGGTCTTATTGTTGTTGTCACCCAGTAGTTTTTTTTTGTTATTGTTTGAGTTGTTATTTTTGTTGTTATTGTTATGTCTAGGGTCTCGCACATAAATCGCGAATTAAAGATTATTTTTCACTGCGTCGCCGTCGCACAAATACAACGAACAAAAACAACTGCAAAAAAACAAATAAAACGCACGAACTTCGTGTGATTGGCAACGCGAGCACATTTTCGTGCCGCAACTTTGGGCTTCTTCACTCCTTCGGTGTTGCCACCTCACGCACCAAAGAAATGGGAGGAGTGGGAAGTGGTGAAGAATTTTTTTTATTTAGAAAGCAACGTGACTCCAACAATAAAATAACAATAGAAAAAATGCCTATAAAAACAATAAATACTAGGAATAACAAAAAAAATACCAACATCAGAAAAAATGCCAAACAACAGAAAAAATGCCAAACAACAACAATAAACTCCACCAACAACAACAACAACAACAACAACACAGGGGCCCTTCGAACCCTCGGTATTCGAAGGCGAAAATCCTCTTCGAAAACTTTTCGTATTCAATTCTCCTCAACTTTTAGTGAAATTCACTTTTCGGCCTGAGAAAAAGTTTAAAAATATTTAAATTCTCCCACCTGGCCACCCTGATCTTCTCTCTTCATCTCACTTCCTCCGCCCTAACGACGAAGGTCGGGGGATCGAGAGGGGAAAATTCATAAATTGAATTCGAGCGCAGTCGAGCGTTGCCAGACGATTAGGCGACGTTTAGAGGCATATTTACGAAAATTGCAGCCACTTTTCGACGACATCAACGACGATGACGACGACGACGACGACGACAACGACCTGCAATTATCAGTGTTGCCAACCACTCGTTCGAAAGACCTGGGGGACAATGCAATGGAATTGCACTCAATTACATCGCGTTGCCAACTGTCGCACCGAACCGTTTGAACCCTCTCTGTCTCTCTCTATTGCCACACGATGGCCCGAAACCATTTCGAAATTAATTCCGGAGACCCGAACGTTGCACAATTTGAATTTCAATTGTCCGCAAGTGTTGCCAACTATCACAAAGGCACTCACACAAATAGAGATAGACAGACAGACACACACACACACATAGACAGACAAACATACACCACCTACACAACGAGAGAAATGAATTTGTAAAATAAACAATTAAAATATGAAAAGCGCTTCTTCTCAGAGAGAGGGAGAAAAAGAGAGAAAGAGAGAGATAACTTGAAGTGTTGCCAACGAGCCCCGCCCCCTCTTGAGTGTTTGCTTTATTTCCGTATTTCTTATTTCGTATTTTCGCGAATTATTCTCATCCGGTCCTCGTTGCATTCCCCCCTCTCTTCCCCCCCGAAGCTCTTGTGATTCTCCTCCATGAAGACGAGTCATTGATGCGAGTTTTCGTGTCACTTTTTATTTCGTTCGCCTCGCCTCGTAATTATTTCGCAGCCTCTTGACTCAGACTGCGCTCCATTCAAGCGACGTCGCCGCGCCCCCTCTCCCTTGCAGCCAAATGTTTTCACTGCAACACCGAGGATTCCGAGGGGGAACGAGGAGGTCGAGGACTCGGAGGACTCCGACTGAGCCATTGAGGGATTGACAAGTGCTTGTGTTTCTTTCTGTTGGCTCGACTTGACTCGGGGATGGGTGGAGATGGAGGAGGACGGAGAGGAGGAGATGACGAAGGAAGGATGGAGAAGAGGAGGAGGAAGAAGAGGATATGGCCGAAGGAGAGGAGGACAAAGAAGAAGAGGAGAAGGACGAAGGAGAGAATAAATATAAGGAGTACGAAAAATAAGAGTTCAGTCAGGAGGATTACGATGATGATTATGATGATGTTGATGGCGCTTCGCCGCTGGCCACGTCGCCAAGGACGACGACAGCGATGTCGACAATGAGAGCAGAGTAGCGAAGTGTTGTTGAAAGAGAGAAAAAGAGAGAGAGAACGAGAAAAAGATAGAAACATTAAGGAGAGAGCAAAACATACGAAATAAACAGGAGAGAGAGCAACATTTCAAAGAGAGCGAGAGCCATATTGAGAAGAGAGCGCCACTCAACACTTTTACGCATCCCATGGTAAGAAGAGGGGTGGGATGACCCGAGGGAGGGGGGCCGAAGGTTGAGGCAGGCCGTTGGGGGGAAACTTCTTTATTGACTCATAATTGAACTTTTTATGAATCCTTGTCGCTCATCCGCCCCCACAAACGTCGTTTGAGACACGGTGCACGAACTCTAAAGACACACACATACAACATATGTATAGACATACGCACACAGACACACACTCATACATACATACATACAAACACACACGACTTGAGTTTCTTCCCATTTTGGAGCCCTCGGAGTCTTTAAAGACAAATTAAAAGCGAATCTTGAGGTGGAATCTTAAGGTGGTGGAATCCTGAGGTGGTTGAATGATGTTTGTCCGGGGCGGAAACTTCGCGTTGGGGGTTGGAATGTGATTGTTTATACTGTTGTTGTTATTCTCTTGATATTGTTGTGTTTTTGTTATTTCATATTTTTTTTTGTTTTTGTTTTTTATTATTATTTGTTTTGTTGTGGATTTTTTTATCCTCCCTCTAACAAACATTCCAAGTGGCTTTTTTCCTTCTCGTGAAATCACTTTTTAAGCACTTTATTATCGTGGTCTCTTTCACCATGTCATTAGATGGATGGAATTATCAATGATGACGATATTTATGATGATGATGATGATGATGACGATGTTGATGACGTTATTGTTGTCTGTTGTTGATGATGACGATATTGATGACGTTGCTGTTGTTGGTTGTTACGTTGTTATTGTTGTCTGTTGTTGTTACGTTGTTTACTGTTGTTGTAGGTCGGTGGATGAGTGAGTTCACGACACACTCCTACCTTGGTATACACAGCGAGACACGGCCAGCTGATGGCCGAGAATCGCCTTCAACTCAATGTCTGGAGAAAGGATGGAGAACTCGAGAATGAGACGCGGGACACGAGATGACGAAGGGAGAATGATAGAACATAGAAATGGATTCGAGACACGGAATACAAAACACAGAAGCACAGGATTCGGGAAGCCACACGAGAGGAGCGAAGTGAAAACTTCGAAAAACGTCCCTCGAAGGCGAACCGCGAGGCAGCCGAGAGTCCAGAAAGCTGACAGCATACAGACAGCAACAGTGTCCGCGAGGACGAAGCGGAGGCGGAGTGGGTGGACGACTACGAGAGAGTGTGAGAGAGAGAGAGAGAGAAAATTAGCGAGGGTGAGAGAGAGATATGGACAAGGACACGAAGACGACGGGAGCGAATGTTGAAAGTGAAATGGAAAGCTGCTTGGAAAAAATGGTGGAAAGTGGAAAACTCTCTGAGAGAGAGGAGACAAAGAGGAGACGACAGTAGAATAGGAAATGAGAATAGAGAGCGAATGTTGAGAGCGAGTGCGAGAGAGACTGCGAGTAAGAGAGAGTGAGAGAGAGAAAGGCGCAGAAACGAGGAGACGCGATGTGTTTGCAACAACAGAAAGAATGAAGCGAAGGCGCGACGAATAAGACGAGGAGTTGTTGGAGGGAAGCGAGGGCGGCGGTGGAAACGTTGAAGGACACACACCTGAAGACACGACTGGACGGACAGACGGACGGACGGACGAACGGATGTGTGGACGAAGAAGTGGCTCCCGAATGTAGACACGCGAAAAGCACAAGACGCAAGTGGAGAAGAGCGGGAGGCCAGAGACGCGAGGAACGTCTGGAGAGCAAACAAAGGGACGCGGGGCGGACGCGATTTTCACAAGGCGATTTTCGCTGTCCAAAGCAATGATATCGTGCGACTCCTGGCCTTGTCTTCTCTCGCCTCACCCGCTTCACCATGCTTCACCTCGCCTTCTTCTCGAGTGAAAATAAAAGTGAAAATGTTGAGAAAAGTGGACAAGCACAAATGAAATTAGAAACGAAAGGAGAAGAAAGCAACGAGGAGGATGATTTTCGATTTCCACACACGGCTGCTCACGCCTTAAACGCTGCCTGCCACGCAACGCGTCTCGTCGCGGATTTGGCAACACTTTTCACAACAACAACAACAACAACAGCAACAACACACAACAACAAGAAGAAGAACTCGAGCACTCAGCGAAATGTCAAAAATCACGATAAAGCAACGGAGCAACCGAACCCAAGGCGCTTGGGGTCGAGTCGAGTCCTGCCCGATTCCGTCGTCGTCGACGTTTTCGTTTTCAATTCGGATTTCGGATTTCGATTTCCCGTCGCACTTCGCACCGTGTGTGTGGTCAACGCGCCCGATCATTTTTATTCACTGTTTTCCATTCAATATTTTTCATTCTTCGCCATTTTCATTTTTCCACTATTTGATATTCATTGCAATTTTCTATTCTTCACCATTTTCAATTATTCATTATTTTTGTTTCCTTCACTATTTTCTATTCTTCGCCAATTTCTTTTCTCTGCATTAATTCCCACAATTACTTTCGTTTTCCAAGCGTTCGTTTCTCTAGGTGTTTCCTCTGGTCCAAGCGATCCGCAGAGTCTGTCTGAGAGTCTGAGTCCGGGCAGCTGCTTCACATGTTTGCGAAATGAAAAAAGATTGTCTACTGACTGATTTCGCGAGGCTGCTGCCACCAACTGTAAAGGACTTCGGTCGCCTCGGTCGCTCGCTCGCTACACACACAATTTTCACACGCACACACTCCGCGAACGAGCCACCGAGAGGAAACGAGATTGAGACAGAGAGCGAGAGCGAGCGAGCGAGCGGCGAGAGTGCGAAGAGAGCGGCGACCATTAGAAAACACGCACAGCCGAAGCGAGCTTCGGAGAGCGGTGAGAGTCGAGCAGTCGTCGTGTCGTGGGAGTCGGAAAATCGTAGTCGGGCTCCACTCGCAAAAGGGAGCCAAACGGAAACTCACTATGGGAATCCTCAGTCAATTTATGCATAGATTCTCGCTCTCTCTCAATCTCTCTCTCATTTCCTTCGGCCCGATGTCGGGGGAGTCTGCCCTATGATGTGGAGTTGTGCGCAGCGTTGCCAACTCCGTATGCAAATTTCCCTACGCTAATTTCATCTTGAGTTGTCAAATTGTGAAATTCAATACTTTACTCATACTCAGTACATTTTCACACTCAATTTAACATTTATTTCTTTTAAAAACTCAGTTCATTCCAACATTTTGTTCATTTTAACATTCACTTTAATTAAATATTTATAAAGTTTACAGGCAAAAATTGTCTGAAGTATTAAATTTTCAGATTTTAGAGGTCATCACGAATTATCGTCCTTTTCGCGAAATAACGCGTATTTACGGAGATATGAAGCAAAAAAGATTTCCATGAAAAATTGCCTGAAATTTGAAATTTTCGAAATTTTAGAATGAAATTTTCGAAATTTTAGAGGTCGTCACGAATTAACGTCCTTTTCGCGAAATAACGCGTATTTACGGAGATATGAAGCAAATAAGATTTCCATGAAAAATTGCCTGAAATTTGAAATTTTCGAAATTTTAGAGGTCGTCACGAATTAACGTCCTTTTCGCGAAATAACGCGTATTTACGGAGATATGAAGCAAAGAAGATTTCCATGAAAAATTGCCTGAAATTTGAAATTTTCGAAATTTTAGAATGAAATTTTCGAAAATTTAGAGGTCGTCACGAATTAACGTCCTTTTCGCGAAATAACGCGTATTTACGGAGATATGAAGCAAAGAAGATTTCCATGAAAAATTGCCTGAAATTTGAAATTTTCGAAATTTTAGAATGAAATTTTCGAAAATTTAGAGGTCGTCACGAATTAACGTCCTTTTCGCGAAATAACGCGTATTTACGGAGATATGAAGCAAAGAAGATTTCCATGAAAAATTGCCTGAAATTTGAAATTTTCGAAATTTTAGAATGAAATTTTCGAAATTTTAGAGGTCGTCACGAATTAACGTCCTTTTCGCGAAATAACGCGTATTTACGGAGATATGACGCAAAAAAGATTTCCATGAAAAATTGCCTGAAATTTGAAATTTTCGAAATTTTAGAATGAAATTTTCGAAAATTTAGAGGTCGTCACGAATTAACGTCCTTTTCGCGAAATAACGCGTATTTACGGAGATATGAAGCAAAGAAGATTTCCATGAAAAATTGCCTGAAATTTGAAATTTTCGAAATTTTAGAATGAAATTTTCGAAATTTTAGAGGTCGTCACGAATGAACGTCCTTTTCGCGAAATAACGCGTATTTACGGAGATATGAAGCAAAGAAGATTTCCATGAAAAATTGCCTGAAATTTGAAATTTTCGAAATTTTAGAATGAAATTTTCGAAATTTTAGAGGTCGTCACGAATTAACGTCCTTTTCGCGAAATATCGCGTATTTACGGAGATATGAAGCAAAGAAGATTTCCATGAAAAATTGCCTGAAATTTTCGAAATTTTAGAGGTCGTCACGAATTAACGTCCTTTTCGCGAAATAACGCGTATTTACGGAGATATGAAGCAAAAAAGATTTCCATGAAAAATTGCCTGAAATTTGAAATTTTCGAAATTTTAGAATGAAATTTTCGAAAATTTAGAGGTCGTCACGAATTAACGTCCTTTTCGCGAAATATCGCGTATTTACGGAGATATGAAGCAAAGAAGATTTCCATGAAAAATTGCCTGAAATTTGAAATTTTCGAAATTTTAGAATGAAATTTTCGAAATTTTAGAGGTCGTCACGAATTAACGTCCTTTTCGCGAAATAACGCGAATTTACGGAGATATGAAGCAAATAAGATTTCCATGAAAAATTGCCTGAAATTTGAAATTTTCGAAATTTTAGAATTAAATTTTCGAAATTTTAGAGGTCGGCACGAATTAACGTCCTTTTCGCGAAATAACGCGTATTTACGGAGATATGAAGCAAATAAGATTTCCATGAAAATTGCCTAAAATTTGAAATTTTCGAAATTTTAGAATGAAATTTTCGAAATTTTAGAGGTCGTCACGAATTAACGTCCTTTTCGCGAAATAACGCGTATTTACGGAGATATGAAGCAAAGAAGATTTCCATGAAAAATTGCCTGAAATTTGAAATTTTCGAAATTTTAGAATGAAATTTTCGAAATTTTAGAGGTCGTCACGAATTAACGTCCTTTTCGCGAAATAACTCGTATTTACGGAGATATGAAGCAAATAAGATTTCCATGAAAAATTGCCTGAAATTTGAAATTTTCGAAATTTTAGAATGAAATTTTCGAAATTTTAGAATGAAATTTTCGAAATTTCGAAAACGCGTATTTACGGAGATATGAAGCAAAGAAGATTTCCATGAAAAATTGCCTGAAATTTGAAATTTTCGAAATTTTAGAATGAAATTTTCGAAATTTTAGAGGTCGTCACGAATTAACGTCCTTTTCGCGAAATAACGCGTATTTACGGAGATATGAAGCAAATTAGATTTCCATTAAAAATTAATTAAATTAATTTAAATTAAATTAAATTAATTAATTATTAATTAAAATTAAAAAAATTTTAGAGGTCTTTCTTTCTTTGCCCAAAATTATTTCATACACATTTTAATGAACGTCAATATTTCGAACATACAACTTTCTTCTTTGATATATTAGTATATTAGTATATAAGTTTGGATTGATATAGATTGCCTCACATCACTTTGCCTTTGGCGGAAAACCGTCAACTCGACTCTTTAACATACGACTCGAGAAGCAACAACAAACGCTTTTGCACTCAAATAACCCTACGAGTGGCCCAAAAAACAACACAAGCGAACCGCAAAAAATATTTGTTTATGTTTTTTTTCTTGCATGTAAAACATTTTCAGTTAAAAAAACGATAGTATAACATTTTTTGCACAATTTTGTACAATACTCCACCAAACCCGAGAACATGGAAAAAGTCGACACAGAAACCCGATCCCAAGAACGACCAGAAACCGATCTCATCTCGGAAACTTGGCCAAGAGTTCTGCTTCAGACGTGATTGGTTGCTTTTTTCCTACATGTATAAATGATCGCAGCATCTTCAGGGCCCTCAGTTATCTAAGAGAACCCTTCTCAGTATGGTATTCAAACAACTCCCACGCCTCTTCTTCATCGTCGTCTCCCTGCTTCTTCTTTCATCTCGCTGCATGGCGAGCTCCATTGCGGAGAACACAGGAAGTCGGTCCAAGTAAGATCTTTAGAAATAAATGTTGGAAAACATATCCTAATGATTTCCTCAGAAGTTATCTGAAGCTTCGAGGCTGGGCACCCAAACCAGATGTCGTGAATAATTTACAAGAAGGTTGTGACCACATGCCCAGCAGAGCTTCCGTGGAAGTCTACAAGCCAAGAGCTGGTCCAAGGGTCTCCAACAAACAGCCAGAGGATTGTTCGAAGTCAACAAATTTCAATTACCTACAGCAGAATCAGGATACTTCGAAGGATAGACAAAAATACGACGATGACCTTATGCTGGTACTTGTTTCTGCCTACATTTGAAAACGCTCTCTCCTTTGAAAACTCTCTATAACTATAATCTTCCAGCGTACTCCACCTCCATACTTCGATCTCGAGAAATCCGATAGCACCGAATTGGATCCGATGTTGGAGCAGATCCTGGCGGTGCTCGAGAGCGAGGAGCAGCGGGTGTTGAGGGGAATTTTCGAGGCCTTCTCAGGGGACGAGGATCGAACGACGACGACACCAAAGCCCCAATACTCCTCATACGCCCCAACGCACGTGTGTCGTCAGTGCCTCAGGTGCCAGAAAAAGAAAAACCAACCTGAAGGAAAGGACAATTCAAGGCTCATACCGAAATTGAAGCGATATCGGCCATTGATGAAGGCAGACGTCAGTCGTGGAGACTATTCTTCTGTTGGAGGCAAAGGGGCGAAAGGCTATAAGTTTCCTATAGGGAACTACGAGGAAGTGGACCAGGAAAAACTGATGCGACTGTTAAACATTTTAGAGAAGGAATAAAATTATAAATTATTTTGAACCCAAACGTCTTTATTTTTACGACATTGATTTTGAATCTGCTTAACTTCCGATCTCCGTGTTGTTCTTGTCTGACACCCGCATTCGCTCCTCTCTCTCTCTCTCCGCACCCGATTTATCTCGCTCTCCCTTATCGCATCCGAAGGCTCTCCGTGACAACAGCTTCTTCCGTTTCCTGTTCATTCATCGTTCCTCTCTCTCTCTCTCTCTACTCATCGAGTTTCGAAGTCGGCCGTGATAAGAACTCGTCGGCGTTGCCAACGCGGAAATAAGAAGCTGCTGCTAACGGTGAATGGAGCTGCCTGCTGCTGCCCTACTTTGTTAGCAACCACCTTGCGCTCCAATTTTTGGCGCTCTCGCAACAGCGTTTGCTCCAGTTTGAGGTCCAAACACTCGAGCCGAAGAAGCGTTAGTTCGACATTTGGCAGTGAATGCGCTCTTGACACCGATTCGTGCAGCGAATGGAATTGCAACAGCAACAACAACAAACACCGCGTCCATCCACCTCAGCAGAGGGCGGGTGTCTACAACAACAACAAGAGAAATGCTTCCCAATGCAGAAAACTTATGCTTAGCTTGGGACTTAAGTTTGAGTTTGGGCTACGAACTTCGTTCCCATTCACGTGCACGTTCAGTCAGCACTTTTGGCGCGGAAGGCTCTGCGGAGTCGACACAATTTCCCTCCAAGTTCTTACGATTTCCGTTCGTTTGCTCGCCTCCTCCACTCACGACACGATGGGCATCGACGAAAGAGTATAAAAACTTATCGCCCAGTCTCAATCACCATCAGTTCGATTCGTCCCATCTACCTGTAGTGATCATGAACACCTTCGCCGTATTCTTCATCGCCTTCGCCGCGTTTGCCGGCTCCTTCGTTGCCTCCGCCGAGAAGACCGAGGACAGCATCATCGGATCTTCGTATGGCGGCGGCTCCTATGGAGGATCATCGTACTCGGCACCAGCTCCAGCCCCATCATACTCGGCTCCTGCTCCTTCCTACTCGGCACCAGCTCCAGCTCCATCTTACTCGGCTCCAGCTCCATCCTACTCGGCTCCAGCTCCATCATACTCCGCACCAGCTCCATCATACTCCGCACCGGCTCCATCATACTCCGCTCCAGCGCCAGCTCCCGCCTACTCCGCTCCTGCTCCATCCTACTCGGCTCCAGCTCCATCATACTCTGCTCCAGCGCCAGCTCCCGCCTACTCCGCACCAGCTCCAGCTCCCGCCTACTCCGCACCAGCCTACAAGCCAACCACGATCCCGTCGCCTCCATGCCCCAGGAACTATCTGTTCAGCTGCCAGCCTTCGTTGAAACCAGTGCCATGCAGTGCTCCCAGCGCTGGATACGGCTCTGCTGGTGCCTACTCGCAGTATGTGCCCAACTACGCTATGCCACCTCTAGGATTCAGATATTGAGCAAATCCCACTAGGATCCAGATATTGAAGAAATCCCGAACGAGTAGCCAGAAGCCATAATTGAAGATTACTTGACAATAAATCGCATATGAAAATGTATTCAATTTGTATCATTTCTTTCATTTCCACTGCAGCTAAAGCGTCAGAGGAAACAGCGGGTTTCTAATGGGAAACAGCGTGGTTCTAATGATAATATAATCTTTAATACAAATTGGGACATAAAACATTCGTGACGGATCGGCTTATAAATAAAGTTATGTAAAAAGGGTTCACGTATCAAAAAACAAGTCGATAACAAACATCATTAGTAGCGTCAATCAATATGCGTAACAAAGTAACAATCGGTCGTAAATACAAACTATTCTCCATAATTAATTACAATTAACTCTGCTCTAAGATTACTAATTAAGTGTAAAAAATCGCATCGAAGGCCACTCAATATTCGCCCGCCATCATCCGGTCGGCCTGCAGCTGCTTCCGTATGGCTCCGACTTGCGTCAGCACCTGCGGCGAGGTGGGCGAAATCGAATACTTTTGCACAGCTGGAATCTGCAAGGGAGAATGCGATTAACAACTGCTCATTTATATTCTCAATCACTCAGTAACTCACCTCCCAACGACGACTCAGATTGTCGATCATCCTGTGACCATTCGAGGATGCGTCCGCCAGCATCTGGGTCGTCTCCCTTCGCGTCATCTTCGGCATCTCGCGCAGCAGCGGCATCGACAGGTTGTTCTCCTCATGCAGAACCACGTCGCGCCGCCCCGAACCGATCGGAGTCGTCTGCGTGCTGCGGTTGCGAGATTCGCTCTGGCTGCGCGAATTCGTGTACTTCGCCAAGTCGCCGTAGTTCTTCAGATAGCGTGACAATCGTTTGTCCGTCTCTCGGCGCACACGCTCTATGTTGGAGTTCTCGTCGGTCGCGGGTCCAGACGACGAGTCCAGGTCGTAGCTGAAGTTCTTGTCCATGATCTTGGGCAGCGGCTCGAAGGAGAGTTGCTTTTTCGGCTCGTAGCTGGAATGGAATATGGAGTTGCGATCGATGTTCATCGAATACGGCGGTCGATCCTTCGGAAGGCTGAGGTTGTTGTTGTAGTAGCTGATGTTGTTCGCCGGCAACGGAGGCGATCCCACTTCGCCATCACCATCGACCGACTTGCGAAGTGGATAGTTCACCTCGAGCACCTGGAAAGAACGTTCCGAACCGCCGGAATCGTTTTTACTGGGGGAAGCCTGAGGGAGAGAGTTGAAATTAGAAACAAATTCCGATTCTTTACACGTGTGACGTCGTACCTTCTTCTTCTTCTTCTCGTCGTCGTCCAACTTCTCGTTCACATGACAACTCTCCGCATCGCGTCCACAGGCGATTTCCTCCAGACAAAAGGAGCAAAGCGTGCGACGACAATTCATGCAGACGTTTCGCTTCCGATGGCATGCGCGACACACGTCGCTCTTCTCCAGACAAGTGGGGCACAGTGTGTACAGGCGCTCGCACTTGGAGCACACCAGGGAGTAGCTGCGTCCCGCGTCTTCGTCCTCCTCGCTGCCGTTCGCCTCCGCACTACCGTCTGCCTTGGCTTTCGGGGTCTTGATCTTCAGCGACAGCTTCCGCTGACACCGGAGACAGCAGCTCTCGTAGCTCTTGAGCGGCGCATCGCACATCGGGCACACCTTCTCGCTCAAATGGAAGCACTCGCGTTCGGTGTTGTTCGAATGTGCCGTCGCCAGCGACTCGGGCAACTCCAGGTCGAGCTCGACATCGGCGGGCAGCGGTTTCCCCCGTCGATACTCGTGCCGCGCCGAGTTGCTGAAGTACTTGTAGACTTTGTTCTCGCTGTGGCTCTGACTGTCGGCCGACGACTTGGCCGAGGTGTCCGCTGCCTTCGTCGCCGCCTCCTTCTTCGCCTTGTTGGCAAATAAGAGTTTGCTGTCGTTCTCTAATTTGGCAAGAAGATGCTCTCGCATTACACGATTCTGCTCGGTGTCGAAGCGGATCTGAAGAGAAGAAGGAGAGATGATAAGTTGAAGCCTACAATAATGAATGAAAGACTCACCTTCTCCGCTCGAAGCTTCTCCTTTTCAAGCTCCTCCTCCAGCTGTATCGTGTGCAGTTGCTCCTGCAGACGCCTAGAGTTTAAATGGAAAATATTAAATTTAGTTCTTATAGATTGATGAAGACTTCTCACCAGGCGCACCAGAGCATGCTTGGCGAGCACGACCATTCACACCAAGGCTCGATGTTCGAATAATTCACTCACCTGGTTAGAGCTTCCTCCTGGCGACGTTCCTTCTCGCGCAGCATTTCAATCGACCGCCGCTTCTCCTCGATCTGCTGCACCAACTCGCGCTGATAGTCCTTCTTGCGGGCCAACTCAATCTTTAGGAACAGAAGGAAACGAACACGAATTAGTGCCAATCGACGACAATTACCGCCGTTTTGGGCAACCTACTTCGGCGCTGTGACGATTGCGCTCCGGGACGCCATCTCCGGTGATGATGTTCGCCAGCTCCGTGTGCCGCAGGTCCTGCAGCAGGCGGTGGCGCGTGGTGCCGAGGCGCGCCACGTGCGACGAGTGCTTGGGCTCGTAGTTGGGATTGTTTACGATTATCTCTAAGTCAGTCTTGTCGGTGGAGGAGGTGTTGCTGGAGCGCGCCGTCGTGGGCGCCTCGTGGTCCCTGGGCCTGCGACCCGTGCCCTTGGCTGGCGGCGGATGAGACATCTATTAAAAATACAGAAAATCCATGAGTTAAATATTTAAATATTGAAGTTGTAGAGGAGCTCACCTGGTGCTTGAGGAAGTTCTGCTGGTTCTCTAGCTGGCGGTCGCGCAAGTGGTTCTGCCGCTTCTGATACTCGTTGTTGAAGCCGGGGAAATACGAGTAGAACGTGTCCGAGACCCATTGCTCCATGTCATCCTGCGCGAAAGTGGGGCACAAAGAAGAGAACGAAAGAAAAGTCAGAACATGTTGAACGGAGGAGTATGGTACAAGCGCTCTTGGACATGAAACTTAACGACAATCAAAAAACTTTTGTACATTTCGACCCCTCGGCTCCGACGCCCTGGACGTCGGTCGTCGTCGTTTGAGCTTTGCTTGATTTTTATTGGGCAATTCAGCGGTCAGAAATCCCAGCGCCGTCGTCGTCGCCGCCTTCGCCTTTGCCACTCAAATCAACATTCGCACTCATTCAACATAATTATTATGCAGGACAGATTGAAGAGGGATTTCGCGGTGGGAGTTCGCGCCCTGGTGCCGAGGATGGACGGGGTTCTCGAGAGGGTTCGCGACCTACGATGACGACGACACGACAACGATACCGAGACCGACAACCTCTCATCAATGAGAGGTCATTACTTGCGAATAACGAAGCGATAAACGAGCGTTGGTGGGACGAGAAGTTGTCGTTGGCTTCCAGCGGGCGACGCAAAGGTCTCGGAAGGATTGAGAACTGTGAGCGGAACGAACGCTGATCGTTGGACTAATGAGAAGAAGAGCTTCTACTTTGGAGATAGAGTCGATAATCCTCCAGAGGTGGGCAAGCCAAGGTGATGACGTAGTTCATAGGCGTTTCCATTTTCGAGGCGCGTTGAACCTCCGACGTCGGTTGCCCGCCCCTGGCATTTGCTATATTATTATTTACATTTATTCTTGTTTAACCCTAATCTTTGCCCCCACAAAAAGGTGCCAAAAGTCAGTCGGAGCACGAATTGGGGCCAAGGAAACGATAAAAAGCAGCACGAGTTTCGGCGGCGACTCTGGCCCGAAATAGAATAAAACTAGGAAATCGCAGAAGGAAGTTGTTATTAATACCGCAACTAGGACCCGAACGAGCCAAAGAGTAACCAACCAAAACAACAAGAACAACCTCAACAACAAGAACAACATCAACAACGAGCCGAACCACTTGGGGAGCCCAAGGAGTCGAACTTGGAACGAAGTCGGAATTGATACGTTCACGCGTCGAGCTCACCTGGTGCTCCTGCTGTCAGATCCGCAGCCAGGAGTCAACGACGAGGAGGGGATTGAATTGCGTGCGTTAACGAAGCGTGTCAACTCCCTTCTCCCTCTCTCCAGCCAACGTCGAACACCAAGAGTTGCGCCCAAACGACACCAAATCGCGTCGGAGAGAGAGAGTGAGCGAGTGATTGAGGGTGATGGATGTTGGGGTTCAGAGTGTGGGTGGAGGGTCGCCCCTCGATAACTTCGAGTGAACTTAAATTCAAATTTAGACCTAGTTACATGAGGTTAACAAGCTTCATGTTCGTTCGAGCCTGCCCGGAAGTTCAAGGACATCGGGAGCCGATGTAAACAATGAGCAGAAATGCTCCAGAAACCACTTAGCGACCATTTGTTTGGGCTTTTTGTGTTTTCATTAATCTATTTAAACGGACGTGCACCAAGCGGAGGCAACTTTTTAACACCAACAACCTTTTAGTAAAGTAAATTGTGGAGAGCACGAAAACCCGGCCCGGGAAAGACTTTTAAAATGTCGTTAGAACGGGTCTGAATACCATGGGGTAATGGCTTCTCATTTGAATGCTTTTATGCAGTTTCTATCAGCAATCAGTTGTTGCTCCACCATCATTTATTCTAATGCTAAGTTGGTGGGAGGATGATGATGATGATGAGGAGTGGGAAATCTCTGCTTTGCGATTGGCTTCCGGCATCCATTACATCAATCAATTTCGTGAACTTTAAAGACGACTGCGTTCAATGCGAACTTTGTGAAATGGTCTGGAAAAATTGCACAAAAGCGACTCCGTCCGTCTCCAGTCACGGCCAATTAGACTTGAGTAATTGGAATTCTTGGCGATTACTTGCTGCTGAAAGAATTTGAAATCAAAGAGGCGCGTCCACAATTGCATACGCTGCTTTCCAATGAAATCAACTCAAGGCTCAAGACCGGAACTGCGAAATAGCTTGGAATGTATAAAATTTTAATTTCCCAAATGATTCCTTTGCTCAAAGCAACGGAGGAGCAATAAACGTGCTCCATAATTGCACCATTTCGATTTTATTCTCGTCCTGAAAACGCAATGACTTCCTGCCATATAATTTGCTACACACACGATGTGGCTTCCGGCGCTTGTCGGGAATCATGCGATGTTCTTCCGCCGGAAGACTCTCGCCATTCGACCTGCCGAAGACAACGCCATAGTATGATTCATTATAGTATTCTCTCTCTCCTCTGAAGACTGTTTTAAAAGTTATTTTTGTGAATTTTTGGGGAGAGATTTTTCAAGGATTTAAACCATCCTCGAACTTAATGCAAACCCTGCTGCTAGAAGCTGGTCACGCACTCCTCTGGGAACCAAATTTCCGTCTGTTGTTTCGGCCACCTTCGTTGCATGTGCAGGCTTGAATATTTCATGTTGGGTCTCTTTGTATTTGTCTTGTTGTTGTTGTTGTTTGCCAGAGATCTGAATTATTCAGTGTTGCATGTTTGCGTCCAACAGCGCGGCCAGTGGGCAGGACACGTTAAATTCCGACCAGTCGAGGCCGGCCGGGTCTTTGTGGTCATGTTTTTGAAGCATTACTCTCGATGGAGGGGGGGCGGCAGCAGCCATGAGTCAGGCCCCATAATTCGGGCCAGTTTATGAGGCGAAAATAATTGTAAATTAAAGCTTTTATGCTGGCCGGTTGACACGACTCTCGAATTTGCACAAAACCTAACAAAAGGCCTCACTTCCGCTTCACTTAAGCGACCAATTAGACCGCGACGGAATGATTTAACAACAACAACACATTCCCACATTCAACAAGTTCATAGAACACAGACGAGAATAATATAGTTTAAAGTTTCGACCTTTAACACATGGTCCACATAAATCTGAATTGAGCAGAGAAAATCTATTGCACAGAGAAAATCTATTGCACAGAGAAAATCTATTGATCAGAGAAAATCCATTGCTCAGAGTTAATCTATTACTCAGATTAAGTCTATTGCTCAAACGAAATCCAATTCTCGTTAAATTAAATGAATTGTTTTACGAACACAAATCCAAATGGCTTTTCACCTCTGTCTCTATTTTACCGGCTCTTGTGTCCAGAAGCCGTGCACCCAACGTAATGAATCCTTCGAGCGAGCAGCACAAAGCCTCGCAGCTACAACAAGTAATAGTGGCTTTCAAACAACAACTGACGCGCGAAACAATGGCGCACGTCGATCGAGGAGTCCGTCGTAGGTGCCGCCATTCACTCACACACACGGGGCAAATGGGGGCGGTTGGCACTCGATGAATGGAATGTGGGAAAAAATAAGTAAAAACAGCCATTCTATTTGATGTTTTGGACTCCCTACTCCTCCTCCTGGCAGACAGTATTAATTGTCGAAGGCAAAACAATTGTCCTGCAGACGCGCACATGTCCGTTGGGGGACGGTAACGGACGTAGTTTTTTAGGCGCAGAAGTCAACGGAGTCTTTAGTGGTCAACGTAACTCGGATAACAATCGCGAGGGCTGGAGAGCGACCAATCGAATCCAGAAATCGACAAATTACTTAATTGGTTGCAGCCTGTGAGGTGGCCATGACTTTTCCATCTTCAGGGATTTAGCTACAATTATTTCTTAATTTATATTTTTATACCATTCTACTAAAAAATAAATCAAAAACAATAATCAAAAAACTTTCCAATTAAGGAGTTTCTACATGAGGCGACGCCTCAAAATATTCTTTTATGATCTATACCGAACTCTGTGAACCATGACAATTAAATAAGATCGACCTGAATATTTCTCGACATCCAACGAACGACACACTCTCCAAATACCAAGACAAAATGTTAGTCAACTCTCCCAATATATCAGACAACAGCTGTCTTACCTTGTTCTTGCTCCTGAGACTTCTTCTACTGCCGGTCGATGCCTCCTCCTCGGCCGGTGCAACAGCTTTCGATTCTTTGTGGTTGGCCAGGTCTTTCTGTGTTTTGCTTAGCGCTTGCTGGGTATTTTCTCCTTCTTCCACTTGGGGTCCACTTTCCCTAGCGGTGGAAGCTCCTGGTACACTGGAAGCCTTTGCGGTCTTTATGTCCTTTGAGAATTTCTCATAAAAGTCGGGTGAATTGTTTCGTGGGTGGTGGACATCAGCACGCGGTGTCTGAGTAGGCGATTTATGTTGCGCCAACTGAGCTGCACCCGTTGTCATGGAAGACTCTGTTTTCACTTCGGCATGCGGTGCAGCTGAATGCTGCGTGGAAGACGACATCTCATTGGCACCATCGGCACCCAGTCTTAAGGCCTGCTCCGTGAAATCCTTTCCCGCATGGTCTCCGATCACAGCCTGATGGAAATGACTACCATTCTCGTTTATGTTTTTCCCCACGCGATTGCATTTCATGTTTTTGAGGCAATCCTTGTCTTGCAAAACTCGCAGTGCGGCGCATTCCTCCTTCTCCTCGATGCCCCCCATGCATGAAACACTGTCATTATGACTGGAAGGACCTGAAGAAGAACCCGGTGCCGAACGCGCACTCAGGCGCTCCTTTTCCTCCTTCAGCTTGCGCTTCTCCATCAAAAGGAAGGTTTCCAAGTCCACGTCCATGTCGCCACATTGATAACTAATATTAAACAACGAACGAAGGAAGAGTTAAATAAAGATGAGACTTCTTTCTCGTTTTCCACTCGGCTGCGTTTGGCGAAATGAAATTCAAATGAAAATTTTGTAAACAAAAACGAACTTTGCCGATTTGTCGCGTGCGTTGTCGCTGCGCAGCTGTCAAATGTCAGTTCTACTCGCTGGCGATTACGCTTTTCTAACGAGTAACGAAAACACTCGTTGTAATTTACCACAGGGTGGTCCACATAACCCAATGATTTAAATAATTTATTTAAAATATATTTTAATTATTAATTTATTTATTTTTTTATATTGCAATTATTACAGTTGAATAATATATTTTGTTTTTTAAGTTTTTGTATACAACAAATATTAATTAGAAACACACATTTGTATATAGCACTCCATATACTTCTCAATAGGTCTGCAGATCCCATCGATTCCACTGCATCAACACTTTTCGCCGGTACCGCCGCAAATACTGATGATCCAGCTCCGAGTAAAAGTTCGTTGGCAACAAGTGCGCGTAGCTCTCTTCGCTGGTGGTGGTGTCCAGAAACTGGGACAGCAGCCCAGCGGAAGCCGAAATAGACCGAGTCACTTGTACCACCAACAACAACAACATGGCGATCGCCAAGGTTCTAATAAAACTGGCCCACGGCATTTCTAACACACACCGGCCGAAATCAATCCAATTATTGACGGAAGCGATCCTCTCGCTTACCAACGACTCGGGGGAAAACTCAGCCAAACTAGCTTTTCTGCAACCTTTGGATTATTGTTGTAGACAACATTTCGTCAACCAGCGTTGTTGAAACCCGAGACTTCTTTTGCTTTCCAAGTTCCGAATAAGCATTTCGCAAGCGACTTCTTCCTTTATATTCTTTGTTTTCGTTGTAATTTGCGGCCCCAATCGAAATTAATTGATTTCAGCGATTTTCATCGGATTCGAGGAAAACCATGTTTTGCCTATAAAAACATCTACTCATTTGATATGGAATCAGTATTGAACTCCGATCAAAGCCTCGAGCATTCATCAGGTTACCGTTTTCTTTTACCAAGAGATCTCAACATGAACTTCGTCACTGTGCAATTGTTGGTGGCAGCCGTGGCTGTGGTCGCCGTCTCCGCAGAGAACATCCAGCTGGAGTCAACCCAAGGCATTCTCATTCCGGCTCCGATCGCCCAGTCGCTGCGCATCGCCCGCGCCTCGTCGTATGGCGGTGGCTCCTACGGCGCTGCGCCAGCTCCAGCTTACTCTGCTCCAGCTCCAGCTTACTCAGCACCAGCTGCCGCCCCAGCCTACTCTGCTCCTGCTGCCCCAGCGTACAAGCCCACCACGATCCCGTCTCCACCATGCCCTAGGAACTACTTGTTCAGCTGCCAGCCATCGTTGACTCCAGTGCCGTGCGCCGCTCCAGCTCCATCCTATTCCGCTCCAGCTCCCTCCTATTCCGCCCCAGCTCCTTCCTACTCCGCCCCAGCTCCATCCTACTCCGCCCCAGCTCCATCCTACTCCGCCCCAGCTCCCTCCTATTCCGCCCCAGCTCCATCCTACTCTGCCCCAGCTCCATCCTACTCTGCCCCAGCTCCATCTTATTCTGCCCCAGCTCCCGCTCCAGCTCCATCCTACTCGGCACCCCAAGGAGCCTACTCCCACTACATTCCACAGTATGCTGTCCCCGTCGTTCGCGAGCTGTATTGAGGACGTGCTTCAGATAAAAGGTTCCAGCTATGATAGACTAAGTTTTGTACCGAAATAAAATGAATTTACCTAAAACACGATTGTTTAATTTGAAAGATTTTCATATGTAAATTGAGATAATTAATTGAAGTAGATAGAAAAAAATCGAAATAATAGAAGAAATCAAAATGATAGAAAAAATCTAAATAATAGGAAAAATCGAACTGATAGAAAAAATCGAAAATACCAGATTTTCGAAATCCTAGATATTATATTTTTGGAATAAAAAAAATATGATTCTTCAAAAAATATGTTCATCCTGGAAATTTTATCGTTGGTCTGTGCTTCGATTCCAGAACTACATGTACCAAACAAAATATTTCCTATGTTTCTTTCCACCAAAGATAAATAATCGAGATTCTTTGCTTTCCAACCAACTGTCTGCAACAATCAGAACTCACTTGAACTTCATAAAAATCATTTATTTACACAAATTTAGATCATTTCCTAATGTTCAGTACGAGCTCCCGCAAGGCACCGGCGTTAACCGCGGCTGGCAGGAGAACAAATAGTTCCTTGGACATGGCGGAGCAGATATCGTCGCTGGAGCAGACTCTTCGGCTGGTGCTGGAGCGTAGGCTCGTGCTGGAGTTTCCTCCGGCGTCTCCGGTTCTGAGAGGACGCGTGCGAAGGGATGCCTGAAGCCGCCGAACTTCGAGTGGTGTCCGAAGTGAGGGGGGCCGCCGTGGAAGAAAGGCCGGTGACCTCCGAAACCACCTCCTCCGAAACCATGTCCGCCGAAACCATGTCCGCCGAATCCGCCTCCTCCTCCTCCGAAGGGACCGACCTGCTGGTTGGCGTTCTGGTTGACCACTACTTGTTGCACAACCGACTGCTGCAGTTGCCGCGCCAAACGCTTCGACGACTCGACCATCGAAGGACTGGCTGCCTGGATGGGAACGAGTTGCCCCGAGGGCAATAGAGCTGCGGGAATGAGGTGAAATATCGGGATGCTGCGTTCGCATCGGGACAAAGGTATGGGTTCGGCTGAATAATCGCCTCGGGATCCGACCACCAACGTCACAAGGACACACAAAGCGTACTGCCAACTAGTCATCTTAGTGCTTGAAACTGTAAGCCTCTCGAAAGATCGCTGTGCAACTGACTAACTGAAGAACAAATGCCGCGTCTTTATTGAACTTACTCTGATGGAGCGACTCTCGAGGTGGTTTCCACACTTGCTCTGGTCGCAGAAGATGCGACTTTGCAAAATCGGACGCCCCACATTTGGCCACTGCGGAAGTCGGGCCAAAGAAGAACACGAAACTAGGAAAAACATTGACACACTTCTTTCAAACACATTCCATTGCGAAACTTTATTCATGGCAATCTGAAGGCACGGTATAAACACATCTAAAGCTATTTGTCCGATCTTCAGGATCGAGTCCCACATAATCTCATTATCCTTAGTATGCGGCGGTAGGGGCTGCTTGACTGCAAGGCGCTGGGAGGAGAGCTGCTCGACAACTAACCAGATAGTTGGCGGGACATTTGGGTGCTGGAATTGTGACTGGGCTGTCAGAGGGCTCATCGTAGCCGGCGGACTTGTAGGAGGCACCAGAATATCCTTTCGCATGACTGGCCGAATGATGGGCGTGCTTGTGAGCATGAGAATGGTGATGGCCATATGATCCTGAACCTCCGTATTTGTTGTGTGCTGGTAATTTGTGATATGGACTTTTATTTCCTGATTTCATATAAGATCCATATGGGGAACCTAACGAACTGGAACTGTAAGGTGAAGAAACTGATGTGGGCGCAGAATAGCTTGCTGAAGTTGAGTAGCTTGCTGTTGCAGGAGCGGAATAGCTTGGTGCTGGAGCTGAATAACTTGGAGGAGCTGAATAGCTTGGTGCTGGAGCTGAATAGCTTGGTGCTGGAGCCGAATAGCTTGGTGCTGGAGCTGAATAACTAGGAGCAGCAGGTGCTGAATAGCTTGGTGCTGGAGCTGAATAACTTGGTGCTGGAGCAGAGTACTTTTGAGCAGCAGGTGCTGAATAGCTTGGTGCTGGAGCTGAATAGCTTGGTGCTGGAGCTGAATAGCTTGGTGCTGGAGCAGAGTACTTTTGAGCAGCAGGTGCTGAATAACTTGGCGCTGGAGCTGAATAACTAGGAGCAGCTGGTGCTGAATAGCTTGGTGCTGGAGCTGAATAACTTGGTGCTGGAGCAGAGTACTTTTGAGCAGCAGGTGCTGAATAGCTTGGTGCTGGAGCTGAATAGCTTGGTGCTGGAGCTGAATAGCTTGGTGCTGGAGCAGAGTACTTTTGAGCAGCAGGTGCTGAATAACTTGGCGCTGGAGCTGAATAACTTGGTGCTGGAGCTGAATAGCTTGGTGCTGGAGCTGAATAGCTTGGTGCTGGAGCAGAGTACTTTTGAGCAGCAGGTGCTGAATAACTTGGCGCTGGAGCTGAATAACTAGGAGCAGCAGGTGCTGAATAGCTTGGTGCTGGAGCTGAATAGCTTGGTGCTGGAGCTGAATAGCTTGGTGCTGGAGCTGAATAACTTGGTGCTGGAGCTGAATAGCTTGGTGCTGGAGCAGAGTACTTTTGAGCAGCAGGAGCTGAATAGCTAGGAGCAGCAGGTGCTGAATAACTAGGAGCAGCAGGTGCTGAATAACTTGGTGCTGGAGCTGAATAGCTTGGTGCTGGAGCTGAATAACTTGGTGCTGGAGCTGAATAGCTTGGTGCTGGAGCAGAGTACTTTTGAGCAGCAGGAGCTGAATAGCTAGGAGCAGCAGGTGCTGAATAGCTTGGTGCTGGAGCTGAATAGCTTGGTGCTGGAGCAGAGTACTTTTGAGCAGCAGGAGCTGAATAGCTAGGAGCAGCAGGTGCTGAATAACTAGGAGCAGCAGGTGCTGAATAACTTGGCGCTGGAGCTGAATAACTAGGAGCAGCAGGTGCTGAATAGCTTGGTGCTGGAGCTGAATAACTTGGTGCTGGAGCTGAATAACTTGGTGCTGGAGCAGAGTACTTTTGAGCAGCAGGAGCTGAATAGCTAGGAGCAGCAGGTGCTGAATAACTAGGAGCAGCAGGTGCTGAATAACTTGGTGCTGGAGCTGAATAGCTTGGTGCTGGAGCTGAATAGCTTGGTGCTGGAGCTGAATAGCTTGGTGCTGGAGCAGAGTACTTTTGAGCAGCAGGAGCTGAATAGCTAGGAGCAGCAGGTGCTGAATAACTAGGAGCAGCAGGTGCTGAATAACTTGGTGCTGGAGCTGAATAGCTTGGTGCTGGAGCTGAATAGCTTGGTGCTGGAGCTGAATAGCTTGGTGCTGGAGCAGAGTACTTTTGAGCAGCAGGAGCTGAATAGCTAGGAGCAGCAGGTGCTGAATAACTTGGCGCTGGAGCTGAATAACTAGGAGCAGCAGGTGCTGAATAACTTGGTGCTGGAGCTGAATAGCTTGGTGCTGGAGCAGAGTACTTTTGAGCAGCAGGAGCTGAATAGCTTGGTGCTGGAGCTGAATAACTAGGAGCAGCAGGTGCTGAATAACTTGGTGCAGGAGCTGAATAGCTTGGTGCTGGAGCTGAATAACTTGGTGCTGGAGCTGAATAGCTTGGTGCTGGAGCTGAATAGCTTGGTGCTGGAGCTGAATAACTTGGTGCTGGAGCTGAATAGCTTGGTGCTGGAGCAGAGTACTTTTGAGCAGCAGGTGCTGAATAGCTTGGTGCTGGAGCTGAATAACTAGGAGCTGGTGCTGAATAGCTTGGTGCTGGAGCTGAATAGCTTGGTGCTGGAGCTGAATAGCTCGGTGCTGGAGCAGAGTACTTTTGAGCAGCAGGAGCTGAATAGCTAGGAGCAGCAGGTGCTGAATAACTAGGAGCAGCAGGTGCTGAATAACTTGGCGCTGGAGCTGAATAACTAGGAGCAGCAGGTGCTGAATAGCTTGGTGCTGGAGCTGAATAACTTGGTGCAGGAGCTGAATAGCTTGGTGCTGGAGCTGAATAACTTGGTGCTGGAGCTGAATAGCTTGGTGCTGGAGCTGAATAGCTTGGTGCTGGAGCAGAGTACTTTTGAGCAGCAGGAGCTGAATAGCTAGGAGCAGCAGGTGCTGAATAACTAGGAGCAGCAGGTGCTGAATAACTTGGCGCTGGAGCTGAATAGCTAGGAGCAGCAGGTGCTGAATAACTTGGTGCTGGAGCTGAATAGCTTGGTGCTGGAGCAGAGTACTTTTGAGCAGCAGGAGCTGAATAGCTAGGAGCAGCAGGTGCTGAATAACTAGGAGCAGCAGGTGCTGAATAACTTGGCGCTGGAGCTGAATAACTAGGAGCAGCTGGTGCTGAATAACTTGGTGCTGGAGCTGAATAGCTTGGTGCTGGAGCTGAATAGCTCGGTGCTGGAGCAGAGTACTTTTGAGCAGCAGGAGCTGAATAGCTAGGAGCAGCAGGTGCTGAATAACTAGGAGCAGCAGGTGCTGAATAACTTGGCGCTGGAGCTGAATAACTAGGAGCAGCTGGTGCTGAATAGCTTGGTGCTGGAGCTGAATAGCTTGGTGCTGGAGCTGAATAGCTTGGTGCTGGAGCTGAATAGCTTGGAGCAGCAGGTGCTGGAGCTGAATAAGTTGTTGCTGGAGCTGCAGGTGCCGGTGCAGGATTGGCTGGAGCTGAATGACTTATCGGTGCGGGGGCTGGGGCAGGAGTTTTAGTACTCGGACTTGGTGCAGCTTGGTGCAGCTGATATGACTCATACTCTACAGGTGGTCCGAATGCTGTGGACGGTACTGATCCGAATGTGCGAGTGTCTCGTTTTGCATTCGATGCTTCGTCCTCCACTGTAATGCTCACATTATCGTCGGGTATACTTGGGCTTATAGACAATGGTTCTTTTCCATCTTCAATTGATTCGGACGATGAATCGTCCTTAGTTATAACATCACCCGACGTCACACGTGCGAATAAGTACAGTACAGCTAAAAGTTGAAGGCCTTTCATGATGAAGGACAAACGGTACACTTGCAGACAGAAGTCGATGAGTACTGAACTTTATTCTAGTGTATCGTAAATTTTATACGGGATAATGGCGAAGGTCAGCAAATCATAGAAAAAACAATCCGTCCTATTTCACAACATGGCCATAATAAAGGTCATGATGCCAACGACCTTATTGATTTAATAAATTGCTGATCTTCGGTTCCCAATGTGCTAATTGTAAAAAATAGTGCAATAAATAAACATTACATTAATTAGTTCACTTATTTCTTATTGATTTTACATACATAAGACTCTTACTATATTGTGATCCTGAAGAGTTTAAATATTTTCACTAATATTTCAAGACGTTTATTGTCCATAAGTATGGAGTGAATGAAATGTTAATGAATGAAAAATTAAATATTATATTCGATATAATTACTGAAATAAATTAAAGTAAGAATAGTTTTTAAAAACATATATTAGGGTAAAGTATAAACAAATTACGATAAATTTATGTTATGATAAACTCATGAAACAGTTTTTATATTCGAAAAAAATAAAATTATATTTTGAAGAAGAAGTGTTATGGAAGTTTGGCTGGTGTGTGGAAACAAAATTACATGCAGCTAAAAATAAAGTTTTTAAAAATTCATCAATGATTGCGAATTATTTGTTGCGAATTATACTTTTTTCGTGGATGATACCAGAAATAGTTCAAAATCAATAGTTTATATTTTTCGTACCTAAGGAGTATTTTTATTTTCTCGAACAAAAATTTAAAAATTAAAAAATAACATGCAAACAAGTTTTTGTTCAAGAACGATAATTATCATTAATGATGAAAATGCGTTTGTTTATAAAGGAAGACTACCGTGCAAATAATTTCTACCAGGCGAAAATTATCTTTATTATTTATTTGTTCTAAAATACTAATATACCGATCTATCATATAATTTCTCGTAGTCGAAAATGATATATTTTTTTCTTCTAAACTTTTCTAATATATCGATGATTCACGACAACAATTATTTTTTCATCTTTGATGATGAATATCTATGATATATATATGTTAATAGCAAAAGAGCGATGCACGTTTTTAAGATATTTTTTGTGCACCCTAGTTGGAAGACTTCGAAATAATAGAAACAAGTAATTTTTTTGAATATTTTTTATTGATGCTGTTTATTTGAATCAGTTTAATACATTGCTGCACCGAAACCGATCAGTCGCGAATTGTCCTCGTGCCAAGTCGTCGTGCGCGTCGACATCGTTTAGTACTGCAGGTATTGGTTGTTGTAGCTGAGTCCCTGGGGCACGTAGGCGCCGGTGTAGGCCTGGGGCAGGCCGTAGTTGCCGCGCACCGGTGTGATGTAGGTGGCCACCGGGGCCGAGTAGGCGCCCTGGGATCCGTACGAGGGAGCTGGGGCGGCGCAGGGCACCGGCGAGAGGTTGGGCTGGCAGCTGAACAGATAGTTCTTGGGGCATGGCGGCGACGGGATGCTGGCGCCGTAGCTGCTGCCACCGTAGGCGGCGGCCTTCCTCAGGCGGGTCAAGTCGGTGAGGGCCTGAGCCTGAACGGGCGCCTGGACCTCGGTCTCGGCCTCCTGGTTGATGTTGGTGGCGGTGGCACCGGTTGCGCCGGTGCTGGCGGCAGCCGCGAAGCTGGCCACGGCAGCAACGAAAGTCAAGCAGATGAAGAATTTCATGTTGAAGTGTTGGAGGATGTTTGTCGATGATCTGGAAGATACCAAAAGTGACTGATGATTGTCAACGGAGTCACCACCAGTTTATATACTGCGAAAAGTGCGTCAATCGGGGTCAAGCGGCAGAAGAATACGGCCAGCAGAAGGTAGCCATGTTAGCCTACGTGGGCAAAAGTAGAACTCAGTCCAGCAGAAAGCCGAGGTCATCGCCTCGCTTCCCCCCGAAAAGTCTCGAGTTGCATTTCCGATCGAAAGACGCGGCGACGGCAATTCAAAAGTCATTCACATTTCGCAATCGACATTTATTTATTGTGTATTTTTCAGATTTTTGCTAAATTCTGTTAATTTCTTCACAGGCCGTAGGCCCAGTAATTCTGCTGTCTCCACAATACCTCGATATTCCCATTTTAATGCAATTAAGTACTTTCTGACCAAATAATAAAACTGCATGGAAAATAATAAAAATCCATTTCGATCATTTGGAATATAATAAAACTTCTATTTCCATCGATTGGAATAACAAAAATCCATTTCGATCGATTTCCATGGATCCCTGATCATCATAGGGATCGTGAACAACAACAACGATACCACACTTAATTCCAGACTAAAATTCTCTATGTGTGAGTTGGTTTCTTCAATCGTCATGATTTATGAAAGCAATTTCTAAAATATTTATAGCCGAATATTTTTAAATTTAGACAGATCTGTAACGTTCGTTTCTGGTCAATAGATTTTGAGATGTCTGTCCAACGAGAAATTGTATGTGTATATTTTGGTGGCAACAACCACACTCCAACTACAACAACAACAAGCTGCATTCCACTGCACTACAAGCACAGAAGTTATTTTAAAAATTTTCCACAGCTATGGTCTGCTGTTGTTTTTGTTTTTGTTGTAGTCGTAGTTTATTATGTGATACATATTTTGAGCAAGTACTGCTCCGAGAAGAAGCGCCTCCGCACGTTGGATCCCCGGATCAGACCCACGACGAGAGGGAAAAGAGAAAGAGAGAAGAGATCGGGTGGAAGAGAGAAGCATTTATTTTTGTGGGTGCCGCGATGCCGTGAGTGAGCTGATCCATATGCGATCGAGCGATCTCCCATGAAGAGTCAGCCGTCCGCTACTTCACCTCCCCCCTCCCTCTCTCTCTCTCTCTCTCCACCGCCTCCCCCTCCCTCTCTCTCTCACTATCCACCGCCTCCCCCCTCCCCCTCTCTCGAAGAAGCTCTCATAACGCCAAACCATCGACGATCATGCAAGCGAAGTCATTCAACTTTTTCAGCTCCTCCATTGGCTGCGTCTGTTTTTGCGGCGGGAATTTTTGCTAGGAAATTGGGTAACAGCCAATTAGGCTGTTTGTCCCACTGTGCGGGTGTCCTAGTTACCACCGAGGCTCCACGGTTCCCCGGAGGAAACCATTGAAGTCGAAGTTCCATCAGTTGAAGCGGATCATCCTCCACAAAAACATTGTCACCAAGTGCAAGGGTTCGTTCCAAAAACCCAGCCACGGCTGGTCTAAAAATATCGCCTGGATGGAAGAAGAAGAAGAACTCTCGCGTTGCCAACGTTGCCATGAACACATGGAGGAAGCCTTCACCCCCTTCCACTCGCCCCTCGGCACGATGCAGTTCCACCACTTGACGATAGATTTACACTTTCGCACTATCGGTGCTTTGTTGTTGTGTATTCCGAACCAGCACCCGAGACATTGAGGCCAGAGAATCGAGAGAGAGGGGGAGGGAGGGAGGAGGTCTGCAAGGCGAGAAGAACAGCTAGAATAATAATTCTGTTCTGCTGATGCTCAAGGTCTAATCGACTCGCATATCGCAGCGACGACAATGACGAAGACGTCGTTTGCTGCTCCGTTGGCGGCACATTTTCCTTTCTTTTCCTTCTCATTACCATTCACACTTTCCGCTCCCTATCTCACACCCGCGCTCTCTCTCCCTCTCCCTCTCTCTTTCTCGATCCCTCAACCCGGCACCGCATTCAAATTCCAAGCGAAGATAAACAAAGCGCTCCACAGGCAAATGTCTGCGAATGCGATAAGGAACGAAACGGGGCGAAGGCGGCCACGAGCCTCAGACCATGACCGACTCGAGTGAAAGTGAGAGGGGCGGAAGGGGCGGTGCGAGGGGCGCAGGAGTGCAACCGAGTTGAAACTGTTTTTCAAACCGAGTTGAAATAACATTGAAAAGCAATTTGAAACAATATTTGCAAACCGAGTTGAAATAACTTTTTTGTTATCGAGTTGAAATAACATTTGGAAACCGATTTGAAACCGAGTTGGAATCCGAGTTGGAAACCGAGTTGGAATCCGAGTTGGAAACCGAGTTGGAATCCGAGTTGGAATCCGAGTTGGAATCCGAGTTGGAATCCGAGTTGGAATCCGAGTTGGAAACCGAGTTGGAATCCGAGTTGGAATCCGAGTTGGAATCCGAGTTGGAATCCGAGTTTTCCAACATTTACCAACCGAGTTCCAAAAAACTTTTTCTTCCGAATTGAAACAACATTAGTCATAATATTTATATTTTAACATTTATTCTTTCAGAGTACAAAGGGGACGTAAAATTAGTTAAGAGCTATTCGAACATCTATTCGAAATTTACAGGCCGCTCCCCCTCGGGAGGGGGGGAGGTACGCGGTACGTGTCTCCGTGTGATCAACCGATCACTTGGGCGTTGATGTAGGTGTTGCCTCCGGAGAAGCCGCTGCCGCTGCCCCCGCCGCCTCCACCTCGACCGTGGGAGACGAGTTGGGCCAGCTGATTGTTGTAGTCGGCGAAGAGCTCCGGGCAGTCGCGGTAGGGCTGATCGGCCTGGGTCAGGTGGATGGGGCCGACGCAGGGATCGCGGGGGGCGGCGGGTTGGACGGCGTTGTAGGAGGGCGCTTGAACCGGCTGATATGGAGCTGGTTGGTAGGATGCTTGAGGTTGTTGATAGGAAGCTGGTGCTTGTTGGTAAGAAGCTGGCGCTGGTTGGTAAGAAGCTGGAGCTGATTGGTAAGAAGCTGGCGCTGGTTGATAGGAAGCTGGCGCTGGCTGATAGGAAGCCGGAGCTTGATCCGGAGCCTGAGCGTACGGCCTGACTCCAGCACTCGCTGGCACTAGCGTATAAATCGCGGACACCGTGGTTATTCCTTGAGGACTCGGGTAGGCGCCATAACCAGCCGCGGGACGAGCAGCAGCCATGATCGGGCTGTAACTCGGCATCGGCGCATAGTGGGGATGGTGCATGGGGGCGGCGTACGGCGATTGTCCAAAGTAGGGCAGGCCGCACTGGGAGCAGCCGCAATTGGGGATCTGACAACAGGGCGGCGACGCCGGTTGAGGTTTAGGTGGAGCGCTGTACTCGGGAGCTGGAGATGGCGCCTCGTACGATGGAGCTGGGGATTCATACGATGGAGCTGGAGCCTCATACGCCGAGGGAGCCTCCTCCTTCTCCTCCGAGGACTCGGCCGACTCCTCCTTGGCCGTCTGCGAGGCCGACTGGAATTGGGGCGAGACATAGATGATGGGCTGGTACACGATCTGCGGCGTCTTGCCGTAGGCCGAGGGATACGTTCCGGCGCCTGTGGCTGGCGACGAGGGTTCGGCTGAAGGTTTCGTTGGCTCGTAGGTCGCTTCGTAAGAGGGCTCGTCGTGAGCTGGCGCCTGGTAGCCTTCGGGGTAGGCGGAGTCGGCCTCGGCTGCGGGAGCTTCGTCGTAAGAAACTGGTGCTGGAGCGGGCGCTGGAGCGGGCGCAGGATCTGAATACGAATCGGCCTTGGGGCTGTTGTCGTAGTCGGAGCCATACGCGGGCGCTGGACTAGGGGCGTAGCTGCTGGGCGAGGAGCCGCCCTGGTCGTAGGATGGGGCGGCACCGCCTCCGTAGCCTCCACTTGGCTTGGGTCCATAGTTACCCGAATTTGCAGAGCCTCCGCCATAATTTCCGGATCCCTCGTTGCCTCCATAGCCTCCGGTAGGTCTGCCGCCGCCTCCTCCATATGGTGCCGGTCCTCCTCCGTAGTATCCACGCGGGGCGTAACCATAACCCCCATAGCCGCCGAGTGGACCCAGGCCAAGTGGATTGTTGAAAAGGCCGAATGGCTGGAGCCTCAGCGGAGGCAGCGCCGGCAGCGGTTGGAAGGGCTGGTAGTAGGGATCCTCGTAGCCGGGTTGGGGCGGAGGCGGCGCGTTGTAGGCGTCGCCATCGCCAGCGTTGTAGTTGTTATTGTTGTTGTTATTACAACAATTCGTGCAACCCTCGTCGCCGAACAAATCGAGACCGAGATTGTTCTTGAAGAGCTTCTTCCAGAACGAGCGCTGCGTCCGCTTCAGCTCGTCCTCGGGACCCACCTGCGAGGTGTCCGCATCGGCCAGAAGGTAATATTGGGGCTGGCCCGGGACGACGGCGCTCTCGCCGAACTTGATCGTGTGGCCTTCGATCGCCGCGATCACCAACACGATCCACATCATCAACGACAACAACGCCCACGAGGACCTCATCATCGGGAGTCTTAGTCTGTAGAATTTTCCGCCTTCGTCTTATGTTTTGTTCTGACTACTTCTCCTTCTTCTTCGAGTGCAGAACAATCGTCGCCCAGTTCGCTTGAGCTTTGGAGCTCTACTGATATCCAGTTGCAGAAACTGTAATCGATCACATGTGGGTTCATTTATTTGTAGTCTCGGCAAGATCTTCGCCCAACCGACCGAAAGGTGCAGCGTCTGCGAATCTGGTGGTGGGGAGAAATACGAATGGGAACACCCGGGGTGTTGCAATCGCTTCGATTAACTGGGTTGCGTCCGAAAAACCATCGTGGCAACGGGGTCAAAGCGATGGTGCTCGTGTTCGAGGAACACATACTTACTACGACTACAACTACCTGTTATTGGCTTGGTTTGCATAAGCAGCCACTAAATACTAAATTGAGGATCGTCCACTCGGCACATTCCAAGATCTTGGGTCGTCTAATCGATTCATTTGCCTTCAAAGCAAATGGATCATTTTAATGAGGTTCGAAAGCAAGTGGTTCATTTCAATGTGGATCGAAAACAAATGATCTGAATCAATGAAATTATCAATAGAGATCGAAAGCAGGGACTTAGGTCCAATAATTGGAAGAAGCCCCGAGCGGTATCAGAGTTAAAAAGATCGAACTTTCTCTAGTTTAGGGAGTCGAGTCAAGGGACCCATAGTTTCCTGGAGGCATCGAGATTAACTCGATTTCAACTCGAATTCAACTCGATTTCAACTCGATTTCAACTCGATTTCAACTCGAATTCAACTCGATTTCATTTCGAATTTCACTCCTCTGGCTTTTGGAAACCCTCCGACCTTCCGATCGTTGTCCAGTGAACTGAGCTCGAAGCCATTGACTTCTCCCGCTCTCCCGCTGTTCCGGTGTCGGGGGAAGTGAAGAGCGGGAGGGAGCCTCAATGTGTCTACGTGCCTCTCATCCCAATTAATCGAGTGCGAAACAATAAAGCATAAATAAGTATTTTCCACGCGCATCGAGTTCCTGCTTCGAGTTCGGCGGTTGCGCTCCATTGAAACAACAACAAAGCGGAAGTGAGTAAAAAGACCAAAAAACAACAATATATGATATTAATAACAACAACAACGTCGACAATAACAACAACAATTACAAAAACAACAACAATTACAACAACAACAACAATTACAACAACAACAATTACAACAACTTAAGCACGATCAGTTGTATCAACGCTTCCTAAAGGAGCCAAAACCAATAATTGACGATGATGATTGCTATGATAATGAGGAAAAGGAAGGAGAAGGAAGAGAAGAACGATGGAGGAGGAGAAGAAGGAGATTAAAGAGGAGGAGGAGAGAAAGAGGAAATGTAGGAGGAACAAAGGAACAATTATTTTGTTTCAATTTATTTTGTTTCATTTTCCCTTGTTTTATTTTATTTTACTTTGTTTTATTTTTTTCATTTTAATTTCTTTTATTTTGTTTATTTTTTCTGTTTTAATTTCTTTTATTTTGTTTATTTTTTCCGTTTTAATTTCATTTATTTTTTATTAATTTTATTTCATTTTCATTAATCTCCTCATTGAAACGAAGAATAAAAAAAACGGAGAGTAAAAAAACGAAGCGAAATGAAACAACAATAAATCGAAGTTATTGAAATGCATAAAAGTTGCAGGCGTCGTTTCGACGACGGCGACGATGACGGCGGAAGCACTTAAAAAACACTCCCGGCCAGGGAGCTCCGAGTGATGGCGCGCATGCGCAAACACACGACCGAGTCATCGCTGCCAGGCACAGTCAAAACAACAATAACAACAATGGTACCAACAACAACAACTGCATCACCAACAACAACAACAACTGCATCACCAACAAACCCCAATACCCCAAAGCCTCATGCAAACCCCATCCAAGTCGTTTTCGAACTTTTATTCACTCAATAATTTAGTTAATAATTTATGTATGTAAAAAAGCAGTAGAAAAGGCATTTAAATTACAGCTACTCTAAGGCTAAGCCACGATCGTCTCCCCTCAGCTCTAGGGGGAGCCTCTCCTCTCTCTCTCTCTCTCTCTCTCTGTCTCTCTCTAAATACTCTGGATATACTGCCGTTTGTAGACGACTCCGGGCTTCGTGTTCTGTCGCTTGCGCTTCATCGCTGCCTCCGCCTGAGCTTGAGCATGGGCTTGAGCTTGGGCATGGGCCTGCTGAGCATTCGCTTGAGCTTGTGCTTGGGCCTGAGCATTAGATTGAGCCTGAGATTGAGCCCGGTTCTGAGATTGTGCCTGGTTCTGCGCTTGAGCCTGATTCTGCGACTGTTGCTCGGGTCCTGCGAACACGACCTTGTTCAATTCCTTGGCCGCGTGCGCCATCCCCAACAAGCTGTGGAAGACCGCCTCCGTCTCCTCCCCCATTTGCGGGCTTCCATTCGACAGCTCCTGCCGCGGTGTTGGATTCGTCGCCGTTTGCATCGGTTTCGTCGCCGTCTGCATCGGTTTCGTCACAGCCTGAGTCGGCGTCGGTTTCGTCTTCGGCGCCGGCGTCTCCTCCATCGGGGCGCCCACAATGGGCTGCGCCAGAGTTGATCCGACAATCGGCTCGGGTTCGAAACTATGGGCCATGCCCACTGTGGGCTCCTCCGTGACCGTCGTCAGACTCGCCGCGGCCTCCGCGGAGTCGGCGATCGTCGTCGTTTCCGACACCGACTCCTCGTTCTTCTCCTCCTCGGAGTCGCCGCCGCCGCCCGACTTCTTCTCATCCGACTCCGCTTGGGACTCATCGGAGCTGCTGTCGTCGCCGCCGCTCTTCGGAGGCGCCTTCGTCTTGGCCCGCTGCTTCGTCTCGTCGCTCGTGTCGTCGGTCTCTCGGCTGTCGGACGAGGCGGAGGCGCTTCTGGCTGGAGCTGGAGCTGGAGCCGGGCCCATCGGAGGCATCAGGTGGGGCTGCATGTGATAATAATAAGGATTGGGCGAGCCGAGGTGGGCCAGGCCCAGGTTCTGGAAGAGGTTCGCCGCCGGTGCGGTCACGCTGTGGAAGAGGGCGGCGGCGGCCGCGGGAACACCTTGAGCTGGCATCAGGAAGCTGGGGTAGGGCGAGCTGAAGGCCGGCTGCTGCTGCTGTTGCTGCTGCTGGCCGAAACAGGGGACAGCGATGAAGACGGGCTGGAAGGGACCGAGGTCGGAGCGAGGACACGAAACGCAGTCGGAGGTTTCGGCAGGGAAGCGGGATCGACGTGGGATGGATTGCCGTAGGATGGCTGGGGCTGTGGTCGAGCTGGAGTCGGACACGGGGTCCTCGAGGGAGGAGGGGGCGGCGGTCGATATTGCTGAGGTTGGTACTGCGTTGGAGGCGTTGGAGCTGAGTATGACGAGCCCAGGGAACCTGTGGCTTGATAGGGTGAACCTCGAGAATCCGTTCCTTGGTATGATGAACCCAGCGAATCCTTCGTCGGGCAGTTGGCGGCACCCCCACCTCGATACGGCGGTGGAGCAGGACGCGCGGGTGGTGTCTGTGGCTGAAATACCTCCTGCTGCGACCCGTAGAACGTTCGCATGACCGGATCGTCCATGTACTCGGCCGGCATCGACCGCGACTGTTGCCAACCCCAATCTTGAGGATCGACCGAGGCCATGAAACGCTCGTCGGCCAAGAGATCGGGCCACGACGGCTCCCGGAAGATGTCAGCGTCCATGGCAGAGCGGTAGGGACTCGGGATGACGACGGGACGACGATGGGCCATGGGGCTGGGTCGATAGGCGCCTTGGTTATTGGCTCCATGATAGCTCAGTTGGACCGGCGACAGGCCGTACTTCTCACTGGGGTCGGGCTGGGCGCCAACGAGGGATTCGTAACCTCCAGCCGTTGGCCTCACATAAGCCGATAGCGGTCGCGCAGTTGCTGGAGCCACAGTTGGTAGCGCTGCCGGAGCCAGATCGAGTTTTGCTGCAGATGTTGGCGCAGCATCTGGACGCGCAGCAGGAACTGTTGGGCCAAAAGCCGATTGCGCAGCACCTGCAGCCGCAGCGGATGCAGCAAAGGGTGGCTGAGCACCGGATCCACCTCCACCAACTCCACCAAGTCCTCCTCCTCCTCCTCCTGCTCCGCCGTTCGTTGTTGAGTAGGATCCACCGGCGTAGGCAGCCGCACCTGCTCCGGAGCCGACGGCCGGTCGCGATCCGTAGCCGTATCCCGTGGATGGGGTCGATGGCGAGGATCCGGCGAACGATTGCGTTTCCGCTGGCCCACCGTAGGCGGCACCCGGCTTCGGCCGCGGAGAGTTTGTCTGAGGTGCGACGGAAGCCCCAGAGGAGGCGGGGGCGGCACCGGTCGACGGTCCGTAACCAACAGAAGGCTGCGTGGGCGGCGACTCGGCCTGCTTCTGGTTGAAGGACTGAAAGGGCTTCGGATGAAACTGCTGCTGCTGCTGGTTGGGGTCCGCGGCCTCACCGTAGTTGTTGTTGCCGGCTGTCTGAGATGTTGGCTTGCGAAACCCACCGTAACCGGGGCTGGCGAGAGCTGAGCCGGAGTTCGGGACTCCATTGTTATAGTGGGCTGATGAAGTCGGCTCAAAGGCGTCCGCCTTGTTGCCGTAGTACTGAGAGTTGAAGGAGGGAGCCTGAACTTGGGATTTGCTGTCGCCGTAGTTTGTTTGGCCGTATTTGTTGTCACCGTATTTATTGTCGCCGTATTTATTGTCTCCGTATTTATTGTCTCCATATTTATTGTCTCCATAGTTCTGCTCACTGTAATTGTTGTCCACATCGGCGGCGTATGTCGACGTCGTCGCCTTGAACTGGGGCGTGCTGCGTGTGGGCGGCTCGGTGTGGGCGTGGTAGGCGGCGGCTGCTTGGGACGCCTCCTGCTGCTGTGCGAACTGTTTCGGCCTCTTGGCGAAGGCGTTGAAGTCGCTGCCCTTGCACATGAAGTACGGCTCCTCCTGCGGCCCGCTCGGCTTGATCTCCACACAGATCGTTGTCATCGATCGCTTCGAGCGTCGTGGATCCATCGTTGTCGGATCCTCCACCTCCACCTCGGCGAACTCGAACTCTTTCGCTGTGCTCGGCGAGCTCAGGACAGCCAGCGTGGCCACGACGAGGACGAGAACCACTTTGAACAGCATTTTGGGGACGTACCGGAGTCGTAGAACGGGGAACTTCTCAACTGCGACGTTCCTCAACTGACATCCAGCCAACGAAATTTGTCGACTTTTATACCGAAAATTCCAAAATTCCAGATTCCTCGGGAGGTTTCGTCAATGGATTATTCAACGGAAACTTCTTCTTGGAAACTATTTTCTCACACTTTTTACACTTACTTCGGATTTCTCAATTGGGTTCTCGGGGTTCTTCGTCTTAAAATCGGAAATTCGAGCGGTCCACCGACGAGCGAGCGGTCGACGTAGCGAACTCTTCCATCGAAATCGGAATAGCGATTGAGTCCGGGGATCCAGCCGAGTTTGAGAAATCGCCAACCACCCGGGGCCGAGCCTCGGCTTTCGGGATTGCGCAGTGTCCACTTTTCCACCATTGGGACGTTTGGGCCGCGTCAGCGAAATTTCGATTTCGTTTTCGCCGACTCGCCGCAGGCTAACGACCGTCGACCGAGGCCCCGTGTCGTCTTCGGAAATCGCTTCGGTGGCGGTTTCCTCGTGTGGGTTCAAACCGAAAGCCAAATCGGACGAACCCGACCCAAACCCGATCGAATCCGACCCAAACCCGATCGAATCCGACCCGATCCAAACTCGACCCAATCCGAATCGATTCCATCCGATTCCGATTCCATCCCTTCCCGATTCAATCGAACCCGATCCGATTCGAAGACCCTTTGATTGAAATTTGACTGCAACGAGGGCTTTTGAAACTGGGTTAAGAGTGTGGGGATCTCATTTCAAAACACAACGAGAAGATCGACATGGGTTTGAATGAGAATCGAAGCTCTCTGGCCTCGATCATCGAGTGTTGCAATCGTTCTCGTTCTCTGTCAATAAATGAAAAGAAAAACCAAGGTGTTCACCAGATTGAACAAAAGGGAGGGAGAAGGAAAGGGAGCGAGAAGGAAAGGGATCGATGGGGAGAGTGAATGATAGAGGTAGAAAGAGTGAGAGAGAGAGATAGCTGTATGCAAACATTGTTTTACAAGTTCCATTAAGAGCAAACGTTTGCTTATCGTCGACAATCGAGTTCAATTGACTATTTCACTGCTCCTCCTCCAATGGATATCCGATTACTTGCAATTAACAAGTGAACAAGTAGTTGGGAAAACCATCAACGAACCGAGCCGAAGACGACTTTAACCAGGAGTCGGTTTCCTTAGACTTCCACAGGGTCTCCCTGAGTGCCCAAAAGACCCCACCTTCCCTCATTCTGGACAAGAAATAGGCCATAAATCGGCTCCGTTTCAGCGACTAATTAAAATAAGTGCCACAACTCATTACGAATTAGCGCCCGTAACAGGGACTTCACCACACTCGACCCCCCACCCCCCTCCAAGAGGCGCCCCCCGCTGAGCGACTCGGCGATTGTGCATTGCATAACAATAGCAACAACAATAGTAATAATAACAACAACTGCGCACAGGGCGTGCCCACACACTGCAAGCATGTGGCAGCCGATCGTCGACGTCGTCGTCGTCATCGTCATCGTCTTCGCTGCGGAAAACTCGTATTCAGATTAGAAGCAAGCAGTCGATGGATAAAAGGAGAGAGAGACGGAGAGAGGGACGAAGTGGGGGACGAAGTGAGAAAGCGTTGAAACAACAAGGGGATGAGGAAAACAGCTGAGGAAAGCAGAAGGAAATCAAGAGAAGGAGGAGGTGGAGACGGATGAGGAAAACTGAGCGAAGAGAAACAACTTATGGAGGAGAAAAAACAAGAGAGGAAGAAACAAATGAGGAAGGAGAAACAACTGAGGGAAGGAAAAACAACTGAGGGAAGGAGAAACAACTGAGGGAAGGAGAAACATTTGAGAGAAGGAGAAACATTTGAGAGAATTAAAAATAACAGAGAAACAACTGAGGAAAGGAAAAATAACAGTGAAACAACTGCGAGAAGGAAAAGTAACAGAAAAACAATAGGAAGCAGAGAAACAACAATGAAACTGATAAGCGACTCATTGCCTGATGACTGACTGACTGCCCGACGACCCCTCCCACTCCCGGCCGCCCCCACCCCTAGGCCTAGGGCTAACAAACTGACAGCCAGCTAGCCTAGCCGACTACTCAGTGGCCTAGTCGTGTGTGTCGTCAGCTGTGTGTGTGTGTGTTTGTTGCAGCCGAACGCAGCACGCAAGGCCTCGAGAGTTATCGCCACCATTGGCCGGCCGGCTCTCTTCTGTTTGTCCAGCTGCCCCTTCCTTCCCTACCCTTCACCAACTATCTATCTTTCTGTCCCTCCGTCCGTCCGTCTGTCGGCGACCCTTCGTTAAGAACGACCTTCTCGAGCCCTTGCGCTGACCGCTCGCCGACAACTGACGACATATGTTTTATATGCCGACAGACAGAGCGACAGACATCGCCATGGTTTATTTATATTCCAAATGTAGATCATGCCGGCTGTGGATGGGATGGATCGACTGGCCGAGTTATCGTTTCATTACCAAGTGGCGAGTGGATTTTAATTGAACTAAATAAAGCACTAATCGCAATAAGTGACTAAGTGTAATCCAACCAACACACGTCTATGAGTCATACTCTTTTCGATCCTATCGATGGATGAGCATCGATATCAATAGTCGTTGGTTGGTGTTTTATGAACAGCAATGATTATTCGTTCGTCACTTATTGATGTGATATGATTCATGTTTCGAATTCGGATGAACAGCGTTTGTAATTTGGGGAACATGGATCATGTCAAGGTGCGAAGAGATAGCGAGCCACAACTACAAAAAGTCGGGGAACCAGCGCCAGCTAATCTCTCGAGGCCGTCAGGGTAGAGCAAGAACAAGCGATATATGGCGAATAAACTTCCATCCACACGTCATTCCCGCGAGACGATATCTCATCCACTCACACATACACCAATGCACCACCGAGTACATGTGTGTGTGGGTTACCATGGGTCTCCCAGCTGATAACTCCAATCTCCTCCAGCCGGTAGCCGAGGTCGACGAATTTAATCTCCAGAAGTCGAGGCGGAGGCGAAAGAAACTCCGTCCACCACGATTTCCTCTGGCAGTCGATTTTGAATTTGAATCTCTAACGGTCCATGGAGAGAACAACAACAACAACGACGACGATGATGATGATGATGAAGGCAAAAACGATCGATTTATCGAGCGATCGAATGTAGAATGAAACTAGAAAAACTCGTCGTCGCACACGCATGGGACACAAAAGAGCCGGAGCAGGAGAGAAACAAAAGAGACCGAGTGGGCCAAGACGAAGAAGAGGGGAGCGTGGAGGGGGGGAAGGGTTCAACTGTCGCCAGAGACCACTCCAGAGAGTCCGTCCGTCGTCCGTCGTCTGGCGGCCCCGACAATGGAACCGTGGTGGAGATCTGGATCTGTGTAAATGGCTCCGGTTCCGAGTTCGCGGATTACAGGTTTCGCTCGGAAAGCGGCCGTCGATGTTCTTTTCCCAAGCGCCGTCCATCCGAATGTATAACGTTGCTTTCCCCATCCTCTCCATACCAAAACCTCCCCCCTCAGCCCCTTTCCCCCCTCCCGCTCTCCACAATCGCCGTCGTCGTCGTTCTTGCGGAATCGCTAATTTCTTAATTGTTTGCTTTTTATTATTCTGTGATTATGAAAATATGCTTTTCTCCACTTTGCTGTTTGTCGATCTCGCGTCCATCTATTTCTGTTGGACGTTGCCACCTTTTCGAAGAAATGAATTCTCTTTTCCGCTATTCTATGGATTTCACAGAGGAATCTGAAAACCGAAGGAATGATTGACCAAACTTTTGATCGAATCCTAAAGGACTTTTGTTCAAGGAGAGGGTAGATTTCACTCCTCCTAGCAAATAGGTGGCAACTCTTGCTGGCTATTAATACAGCCAGCCAGCCAGCCGCGCTCTAATAATAGAACGTGATCGTACTTAACGAAAATGTTTGCCATACATTCGCGAAAAAAACTTGCGATCGTCCTCCGCCGCCGACCCTCGCCGTCGCCACGAAATAATTTCATAATCCCTGTTATTCGGCACGAGTGTGGAATGGCATCTATATGTAGAATATCCGAAGCAACAGAATCCCAGCCTACATTGTACCAAATCTTTCACAGCTGCCCATTCACAAATGTCCCCGACCCACGACGATAGCGACAACGACAGCGACAACGACATGGGAAACAAATAAATTCGATGGAAAGAATCGGATCGTAAATTCTAGAGAAATTTAAATTTGCCATTGTGTACAGCCGACGACGACGACGACGACGCCTGACTGGTGTACGATAATATATAGTATACACCATATATCGCTCAGCACAACAACAACAACAATGTGGCTTCCTTCGCTGGTGATACCATTGATAAGACGTCGGCTTGCCGAGGAATGGGAAAAAAATATTGATAAAAGAGCACTTGTGCAGCCCCACGATAACGAGAGATAACAAGGTCTCTGCAACGAGTTGACGCAACGACGGATCTTTCCCACAAGAACTTCTGCTGGTTGGTGGTGGCCCAACATCAGCAGCCATCGATGATGGTCGGGGTTCCATGTCTGAGGGACATCGAGTGACAATAAAATGTCACCAAAGTCATCATCGGGCCGGGGAGTTCAACGCTAGCCAGCGAAGATACTGCAATTTCAGCGACGAGCCGGAGTCTGCGGTGATAACTGGGTGAAAGGTTGCGCTCGGATATCGTGGACAGGTCGTTGACTCCCCAATTGACACGAGTCGCCGCCTCTCGCCGCCGTTGAGATGAGATGACAGCGTCCAGTCTGGAGTTGAAATGAAGGAGAGTTCTCTGTTGTTTTTTTGTATGTTTATTTAAGTTTTCCTTTTAATCAATATTATTAAGGTATTATATCATTTTATATTATTATATATTTATATTATGCATTTTATTGGTATTACTTCGTTTTCCTTTGTATCAAATAAAAAAAGAACATAAAAAGCATTACGTTACGTTACGTTTCAAGTAGTTTAAGAGATATTTAGCAAAAAGTTGACACAACACAAATGATGATTCTCATATTAAATATATGTTTTCATGTATTTTTATTTTATTACTTTTACTTTTATTTTAATTTATGTTCGATACACGTTTACTCTCTACTTGCTCGTAGGGTTTCTTTCTTCTTAGAGTTTATGTATAAAAAGTTGTAGATGTAGATGTTTCTGTTGTATCTGTTTCCGGTTAACGGTAGTTGTTCTTGTTGTTGTTGTTGTTGGTGTTGTTGTAATGAAGTTGGTGTTTCAAAACCGATGTAGAATGAATATGTATCTGTTTTGTTTCGTTTGGTTTTGTTTAGTTTCTATCTTTCCTGCGTTTACTTTAATTTCATACTCAAAGTGATTTTCTCTCTAGACAATTGTTGACATTCACATTCGCAATAAGAAAAAGTATGATTCATAGATTTCAAAATGTGGTTGTTTGTTTGTTTTGTTGTAGTTTGTTGTATTTTTTTTTTTTTGTATTTTTGTAGATGATTTTTTATTATATTTTTTATGAAATTATTCCAAAATAGTTGTAGCAGATATTATACTTTTTTAGATTTTATTATTAATATTATATAATTACTTTTATCATTATGTATTTATTTTCTAGTACCCGCAAGTAATCAGATAATCTCCAAGTTTTTCTACAACGGATGCGGCCTGTTGGGGCTGAACGGGATCTTCGTAGATGGAAACGATCACGGCTGAAATGGAAGAATAAAACAAAACAATGAAGTTAGTGAAAAATTCCAATACGAAAAAATATGAAAACATAAAACGAGCTTTTTTCCATTACATTTGGAAGAACCTTCGAGAGAGAGGAGATCGATCAATCGACCACCAACCTTCAAACGACCGACGAAAACAGGCAGCAGCAGCAACCAGTGCAATGAGAATCAATTGAAAATAGAAATGAAATTAAAAACGACATCGACTCCCAAATGACAGGCGAACAACAACGTAAAAGGTCAGCCGCAGTCGCAATCGCGGCGAATAAATTTATTGCAATTCCAAAAACAGATATTTCAGCTGTTTGCGTTCTTAAATTAAAAATAACTATGGTCGGGCCGAGTCCAACATCACCTGCTGCCGCATCGCAAACGGCGCCTGGCCTGGCTTTTGACAGGCCAAGGGGAGAAAAACAAAACAACACCAGCTGTGGCCAAATAATATATGGAAAATCATTAGTTTCGAATCGTCGAGATTGCTTTCGGGGAGGAGAAAAAATCCACCAATGACACAAAACTATGATTCTCTCCTTTGATGGATTTCCCAAATCACACTCATTCCATCTCCTAAATTCAACACTAAATCACTCGTGAATAAAACTTCACACATGGTTGAGTCCCATAGTTTCCAAAAAATACCTCGACGAATGTCCCCCGAGGCGCATTTCCTTCCAGCCACGTTCTCAAGCAGCAGCAACAACAGTGGGGAGCAAGAAAATCTATAATTACCGAGATCTTACGACAAGTTCTCCTCCTCCCTCCTCTCGGACCAACTTGAACTTGAAAACGATCCGTGGAGCAAACGATCGGGCGAACGAGGGCGGGGAAAAAGGAGGACAACGACGAGTGGTTGTTGTTGTGGGGAGCCACAACCGGCCGACTGGGCAGAAACGCACTCCACACCAAACCACGCAGAGTTGGCGGCTGTGGACAGCGATAGTTGTCGACCGAGGCCGAGAGTTGGTGCACGGCCTCTCGCAGCGACTGTTGTTGCTGCACGTGAAGAGGCTGCGCGACTTCTGCTGCTTCTGCTGCTGTACGAAAATGATCGAAATCCCCCCCAGGGCGGGTCAACAAACTCCGCATTGACGACGACGACGGCGACGACTATGCTAATGAGAGAACGAAGCGCGGGTCTCCATCGCCGAAGCATAGGACAAGCGACGACGAGCTGAGATCGCTGAGAGAGGGAGACAGACAGATGGACAGGTAGTTGGTTCGGGCTGGAAGAAAACGATGACGAGGCGGCGAGGCGAGTAAAACTCAGTCGCATGTGGGCAGGCCAGGAATCCGCCAAAACACGAGAGGGGGGCAGAAAGGGGGAAGGCTGGCTGAGCTTAGCTGAGAACCACCAGGCATCGTCGTAGTCATCATCATCATCATCATCACCATCGTCGTAGTCATCATCATCATCGTCGTCGTTGTCGATAGATAGACAAATAAGAGTTCCGCCAGCCGCACAAAAACACAATTAATTGAAAACCGTAACGCGAGAAAATCGTCAGCCAAAGCGCCATTGCGTCAGGCGCGCGCCAACCACAATCCGGTTAGCGCTCTATAGATATATATCTATCTATCTGTCTGTCTGTCTGTCTGTCCGTCCGTCTGTCAGCTCGCGCTGGATGTGGACGTGTGGACGCATGGATGCTGAGACTGAGACAGAGACAGAGGCCAAGTTATTGCTATGTGTGTTACTTGTGGTAGAAGACAACAATTCAATGTTAATTGCGGTCTTCGATGGAGAAGATGGAGAGAGAGAGAGACGAAACCGCGATGAAAGTAGGCGCAAAATGGGAAGCGGAGAAGGAAATCGCATTGCATGATTTTTCGAAACCAACGACGACGACGTCGTCATTTTCATCGGCGAACAGAGAGAAATAAATACAAGATTGGAAAAAATGCCATGATGATGAGATGACAAACGAAACGATGGTGGATGGATGGAGCGTGAGCAACAGCAGCCCAATAATGTGGGTCAACGAGTGAACGCGAATATTTTTGGGAAAATATTCGACAGTGGGATGTCGGAAATATTGTGCGACCGACCGACCGGCTCTGGAATCCTCGGATCGTGGGCTCTAATGTTGGAAATTTTGCCTCTAGCACTCGGCCTCGGGCGACGGCGGCGGCGGCTCACGCAGCAACAGGCGGAGAAAGAGTCGATGAATGGATCGATGGATGGTTGGTTGGTTGGTGGAGGCGCGAGTCGGTTGGATTTCGGCCGGTTGCCAACGCGACTGTCGGCGGTTTTATTGGAGGCCGCCTCAGACCAGAGAGACGACTGTTGCTCGGCTGCATTTGGGGCCGAACGAACGAAATACGCAGTCGTCGTCGTCATCATCATCATCATATGCTTGAAGCTCGTTGTTCACGACGTCCACGTTTCTCGCGGTTCTTTCTACGCTTCATGGCAATAACCTTGAGGTATGTCTGTCTGGCGTTTGGTCTGACTGTCTGTCTGTTCGGCTGTCTGTGTATTGGTCTGTATGTCTCTCTATTGGTCTGTCTGTCTCTCTATTGGTCTGTATGTCTCTCTATTGGTCTGCCTGTCTCTCTATTAGTCTCTCTGTCTATCTCTCTATACACGAGTGTATGTGATTGTTTGAGTCGTGGAGAAGCTATTTTCATCGTTGCACACGCTTACGGTTGCAGCGTTTTCAGTGCAGCGGGCGGCGTGGACGGCGCCGCTCCCCGCTGCCTCCTTCTCCTCCGCACCCCTTGGCGCTACTTGCCTCCATTCCAGACATGTAATGGCATGACCAAGATTTGTGTTTTTTTTGCAATATTTCTCGACGCCGTTCGTTCGTCTGTCCCAACTCAGCTCTAATACAGACATTACACACTGCTTACAAGGGGCGGTGGGCGCTCCATCTCCCCTCTATCCCCTCCCTCTCTCCCCTCTACAACAACCTCACACTGCTGATACAATTATGGTTGTAATGACATCAAGGTGGAGTGAAGCACCTGGAGCCCGACTCATGGGGGGATCTGGAGACTAGGTTGGTCGTTGCAGTGGCTGCAATTAAGTGAAATTAATGGTGAGTGCAACGGTGTTAACACCTCCTTTGGTGTGTGTCGCCCGGGGAACAAATGGCCTTTGTTTGTTTGTTTGTCTGTCCATTCTTTGTTCGTCGACAACAAATAACGAAGAACCCCCTGAGCTTATCGTCGGAGTTTATTTTTAACATCACAAGTAATTCGAAGAAAAACTTTGTCTCTTATCGAGTTCAGGATTAAATTGGCGATAATTTGCGAAAGTCGAGCGAACGGAAGAGAAACGGCGAATAATGTCGATTGATACCGACCGACAGCAAGAAGACAACCGACGTAAGCTCAAAATAATAACTAAGATAACGAAAACGACGAATGAACGAACGAATGAACGAACGAATGAGCCCAGTGCAAAGAGGTCGTCGTCGTTGTTGTTGGTTGGAAAATCGATATCTCTCTCTGGGGTTTTGCTATCGCGGTCTACTCGCATCATTTGTACTCACCCTGTGTTGTCTTCATGCAGTGCACACCGCTGCGTCCCAGTTTGGCGCGGACGACGCGATCTGTGCCGGACAGATAGATGTACCTTTGGCCGGCTAATGTAACACCGTTGCTGGTGAGGAGGTCCTGCTGGTCGAAGCCCGAAATCAACTTCGAGAGTTCTTCTTTTGTTACCTGCAAAAAGAGAGAGAGAGAGAGAGAGTCGTGTTAAAGGCGCGGTTCTTCTTCAAAAGCTCAAAAGCAAATATTGTATTAAGTAATAAAATGAGGAGGGCGTGAGGAGAGGATCGAGGGAAGAAAATGAGAATAAACAATATATGCAGCAATCATTAGCCATAAAATGTGATAACAAAATACGACGAGGAGTCACGCACACGCACCCACGCTGAGGCAGCGGAGCAGGAAGCGATATTAGTCACATTTGCAACCAAAGCACCACCAATTTCGGGACCTCAACCGACCGCTCCCCTTCACCTCAACCGACGAGTGCAGCAGCACACGACGGACGGACGGATGGATGGATGGACGGACGGACGACGATGGAGGAGGAGAACATTCGAACATTTGGCTGATGGGCCCGAGGAGGCCAACTACTCATGCTATACAACAACGAGGACGAGGACACACCCCACGCCCGATTCTTCGACATCCCACCCAACATCGTCGTCGTCATCGTCATCCACTGGCACCGTTTTCAAAACAACGACCGACGACTTCAACCCGGCATCGGCTGCGTCATCTGGGGATTATTAATCGAATGAGGAGAAAGAGAAGGAGGAGGTGAAGGAACGAACGGAACAACAACAACAACAACTAACGAACGAACGAACGAACGAACGAACGCACCACTCCCTCAACCATGGCCAGACTTTGGCTGTGACCAAAGGACACACACAACACAGTGAGTGAGCAGCAGGCTGGCTCACTCCCAGTGGCACGTGCTGCAGCGACCGACGACCAACACCACAACCACCACCACCATCGTCGTCGTCATCGTCGTCGCCTCCCGTCCAACAACCCACACCCAGAAATCCAGTCGCTGTTGCCATGTCGCCGAGTCAGAGAGAGAGAGAGAGAGAAACAGGATCAGGGAGGAGGGCGGTAGCATGAAGGAGGATGGTAGCAGGAGCAGGAGGGAGGGCGAGGTTCAAGCTCATGGGCGGTATTGAACACCACATCTAGTTTTGGAAAATTGGAATTTTGAATTGTTCTCGCTCTCCTCCTCCTCCTAGTTTTCTTTCTGTCCATCACCAGCGTGGAGAACTCAACGAGATTGCTTTTGACGCTCCCTCGTTCGCTCGTTGGGACAAGACAAAAGGAGAAAAAATTTTGCGGTTCCTGCTTCCTGTTTCTCTCGTGCGTTTATCCATCCTTCTTGTCCATTCATTCCATTTCTTCGAGAACTTTTATCCAGCCGCAATTTGTCCGTTGAGTGCTTTTTTTCAACCTCGAACTTCACATGCGCGCTCTTTCTTCTTCTGGTTTTGGCCGTTTGGCTCAATCAAGGCCGGTTTTGTTTCTCCCATTCTCTCTCATTCGCACTCTCTCTCTCAATACCGGTCGATTTCGTCTCTCGCCGATGAGATTTATTTGAGTGCCGCTACCAATAGTAGTAGAAGTGGACGACGATGACTACTAATTTCGATGATCCACTACTACTACTTTTGCTAATATTTTGGATCATTTTTTGGATGATTTTTTTGGGATTTCAGAACATGATAAAATAAATGAAATTTATGAAATTACTGCTGATAGGAAAATAATATTCGAGGAAGGAAAATAATCAACAATAATTGACGTTGGCGAGATTATTTTATTCTTCCTCAGCTTCCGCCCTTTACGGCCAACTACTGCTGCTTGCTACCACTTGCTTCCAATTCTCGCTGGTTTCCACTCTTTTGCAGCCAACGGAGGCCGGTGGCAGCCATTTTGATATTTCGAATACGCAGCAACCAACGCAAGAGCGTCGATGGACGGTTTCTGTTTCCACTCATTTTGTCCATTCTTTGTATACAATACAAAGTGGATAAAAGCGAGAGAGAGAGAAATGGAAGATGAGAGCAAGAAAGAATTGACAGACAGACGGACAGACAAACGAGAGAGAGGGCGAACACGGGGATGAAGGAAAAGATATCGAATCATGTGTGTATGCGTTGCTGAGAACTGAGAAATTCGCAACCGCCTTTGGTGAGTAAGCAAAGGATGGAAAGAGACGGAGGAGGTGTGTATATATGTGTGCGTGTGTGCGGATCTGCATGTGTTGGTCCGGCAAAAAAAAGTCGTTGCAAAACCAATTCGCGACGAATTTAAATGAAGAAAATGTGCAAAGTGAACAGAAATTATTAATGATCGACTTGCAGAGAAACAGACAGAATTTAAGTTCGTTGAAAACTAATTTTAAAATGCAAAACAAAACAAAAATAACAAGAAAATTATTATTAATAAAATTAAGCAACACTTGAGCAATAAATATGATGAATCATTACATTCGACTGCACGAAAGAGACAGACAGACAGACAGACAGACGTCTTCGTGACAACAACAACAACTCCAGGAGAGGAGGGAGAGGGAAGAGAGAGAGCAACAAAATTATATGAAATGAAAGCGACACTCGCAAAATCGAGCGAGGAGCCCGAGTCGAAACGAATCGCTGAGAAAGCAACTCAAAGATGTCGACTCATAGAAATTTCGGTTGAAATCTCTAGATAGAGCAAGCAACACCAACAACAACAACAACAACAAATACCCAAGCGAAAGGCCACACGTCAGAGCTGTGGGTGGTGATGATGAAGATGAATGAAGGTGGGTGGTGTTGGGTGGAACGAGGAGATGCAACTGCGACGGCGACGGCGATGGGGAAGAAGTGAAGTCTAATGCGGCGTTTATTGAACTCTCTCATCCGAGAAGCACACATTCCCCTTTCCGAAAGAATCCCCCCGGGGTCCCTCTACACCATGTGTCGATAAAAATTCATCAGTCCTAATCCCCGGCTTAACAGAGAAAGGAAAGGAATCTTTGGCCGAATGAAATACAGGTACAACAAAGTTGATCCAGCTGAGCTCTGAGATCGTGGGATGAATCAAAGAACTAAATGATGGTGATTCTTGGGATAAAATCCAAAGGAGTCGAATGATGGAATAAATTCCCTTCGAACACGTTCGGAACCGGGAGCAGATTACTAAAAGATCTCGATATAGATCTCGATGAGATCTCTCCCTAATCTGTCGAGACAAATATTTGATGATGAGCAAGAAAAACCAAAAAAAACTGAAAACTGAGAAAGAACACGCACATATGTTCGAAATGTGTTTTCCATCCATCCAGCCGGCGAGGGATGGATGCGTCGTCGCAGGAAATACCCGACGACCGAGGCTGTCTGTCAGGCAAGCAGACAGACAGACAGAGCAGAGCAGGGTGTGCCGGCTGAGTACACAAAACGCGTGTCCCGCACACAACCGTCGTCAGTCACCTTGAGTCACGGATTTCGAGGTTCCTTGCGGAGGTTCTCCGAACCCTCGGAATCGAATTTTAATTAGCAGTTTTTTCGCCTGGGTCCGGATATCTTTCTCTGACTTGCCATGAGTCGTCCTCCATATCCAGCACCCCAGAGTGGTTGATTCATCCTCGAACACTCGTTCTTTCAGTCTCCATTCAGTCGGTTCGGTTCATTCGTTCCTTTGTCTGGCTCGATCCTTTTTGCACTCGCCGGCAGGCACATCGACGAACGAAGTATACCGACGACGAAACGAGCCAGCGAAAGAACGAACCAACGAACAAAACCCGGCGTTCGTCTGTCCGTTGGCCCGGCGGTTGGTCCGTCTGCGTCCGTCCGACCGGTCGCCGCCGCCACCGCCGAGAGAAGAACGAGTAGAAAGAGCGAGTCAGCGACCGGCATCGCGCAGAAAACGAGGCGATTGGGGCCCCGAGGAGCGAACGAACGAACGAACGAACGGACTGAAGTGGAATGGAATGAATCGTCTGGAGTAAGGGGCAGGGTGGGGTGCGCCGGGACGATTGGGATGGTGTGAGAGTGGGAAACGAAGTGGTTGGATACGGATGAATATATATAAAGTGAGTTGTGTATCTTGAACTGTCGCTGAGTTGGTCACACCCTTGAACTTGCTTGCTTGCTCTCCGGATGCCTGCCTGCCTGCCTGGGTGACTGGTTGCACACCAGACAGACACAAGGACGTAGACGTGGATGCAGAAGAGAAATGTGGAAACGTGTTGAAAAACGAAAGAACTTGCAAAATGATGATGATGAGATGATGCCCATCACATGTGGTCGATGCCCCTCCTTTCTTCCTTCCCCTCGTCTTATCGTCCGGATGTTAATGACATGTCTATCGTTTTCCTAGGTTTTTGGATGATATGATATCGCGTCGATTCAATACTTACTTCAAAGCCCTTGGACTGGGCCCAAATGTTGCCATCGTGTCCAGCGATGCAAGCTTTGGTAACGCATTGCGAAGCCAGGAGTTGGTTGTCGACATAATCTTGCCAGCTCATTGTGTGGGGTTTTTGTTGTTGTTGTTAATTTGTTAAAAGAACGAAAGTTTACGAGTGGTGGCGGCGGCTGCTGCTGCTGCTGCTGACGATGATGATGATGACGGTGAGGTTGGTGGTGGTGGCGACGACGACGGCGGCGGCGACCTTCGTTTGAACTCGGTTACAACAAAAACGTGATTTTCCAGCAACAAAGACGACGATCACAAAACGTTTCAGTTTTTGCGATTTTCAACTGCAAAGCGCAAAAATAACAAATATTATTTATGGAATTAACAAAACAAGTTGTTGGAAGAAATTCAACACAGTTTTCTGCGATACACACGAAATTTAAAAATAGCCACAAAAAATTTCTCTCCTCTTTCCAACTAAAAAAAAATGTCCGAAATCAAAACTCGAAATTTTTGAAAAACTTTTCAGTGATTTCAAGATTTTTCTAATTTTGATAGTTTTTTTTTTCTTTCTTTTCCCTGTCGAAACGAGCCAACGCATTTACACAAGTCAAAAAAAAAAAAAAAAGATAAAGAAGATGGAGAAAAAAAATGTACGAAAAAGCGGTACCTTCCGTCTGGGCTGCTCGGCCTGTGGTTCACTCAACGAATACGAAACACTAATAACGATGGCGAAGCGCGAAGCAACGAATTCGACTGAATCGATCTTTCCACTCAATTCCACTCATCGACGAATCACACACTCACTCGCTCTCTCTCTCTCTCCTCGCCGAAAGTGTGACTCAGCACGAACGAGTTCGCTGCTCTTTCTTTCGGCGGTCGGCGAGGGTTGCCGTCGCTCGGCTCGAATCAACCCTCGCTCGAAGGAATTGTTGCTTTCACACCTCGGGAGAACATTATAGAAATCCTTCCTAGTCTATGAGATAAAAACCCCTCTCAGAATATTGACTTTCCGACTTTGGAAGATCGTTAAATGCATGGCTCTCGAACAACAAACAGCTGACGACATAAGATGAAACCCACATTAGTTACTTGGCCGAAAATCTCAACTCAAACGGCAACCCTTGTCGAATGAGTTTTTTCGACATTCGTCGTCTCTCTCTCTCCTCTTCACTCGACAAGCATCTATCCGCACCACTTCGTCATCGTCGTCTCCTTCGCACACGCACATGCACACATGCACAAACTCACCCACACACCCAAAATCGGCAAAATTCAAACAAAAAACGATAAAATGTGCAAAGAAAAATCTGCGAAAAAGTGAAAATTTCACCTACGTTGTTTTCCTGCTTGCTAATCTCTTTCTTGCAAAAGTAGTTATCCACACTCAGAAGTAATCCTCCAATGTTTTCGGTCACACAAATGTCTTCGAAATTTGGACAAAAATGGCACACCACGGGATGGCTGAGGTTCTGAACGGCGACAACGACAAAAGACCCTCAAGAAACTCACTTTTCACAATGAACGGTCGACTGCAAATAAATGACTGTGGCTGCGGCACGATTGCGGCTGCGTTTGAGTTGGTTGTTGTTGCTGTGACTCTCTGTAAACTGAAACTTTTCTCAATGTTCCTTGAGTTTTTATTTTATTCGGCTGCGTCCGTCCTTCACGTCGACGCCTGACTGTAGCTCTAAATCGGTTTTGTACACTCATCGCCGCATACACTGATGGCCAACAACAACAATTCGCTCATTGCGTTCTGTTTGTCTGTCCTCTTCCGGCGCATGCATCCACATTTGCATTTCTTTTCAGATGTAAAATGTATTGTTTGTCGTCGCATCTATATTCTTCTCTTTCTCACCGAGAGGAAAATCTTTTTTTCTTCTGCTTTCCGATAGCAAGGGAGCGTTCCGAATGTTGATATTAAATAAAGTATGTTCAATAAACAAATGGAAATTTTTGAATTTTTAATCAATATTCTCTCAATTTCTCATTTTTTGTCTCGTTGAGAGACAAATTCAAAGATGGAGAGAGACCAAACAAAATATTTGAAAATTTTAGAAGAATTTTTTTTTGATCTAGCAGTCTTTGAAAAAAAAGAGAACAGTACTAGGGTTGCCAAGACACAAAAATACAGCGAAAACAAACTTTTTCAAAATTCACACGTATAATTTGTCGATCGCATGGCAACTCCTTCTTCTCCTACGTCCTCTTTGGATCCTAACTTCTCCATCATTTCTATTTCTTTCACCGATTCTAAACTGATATTGTAACTTGAAGAAATTTTTATTAAAATATTTATGTTTTGCCATATTCTACAGTTGGCAAGGGAGCGAAAAGTGCTTCAGAACTGCCTAATATGGATCCTATACGGATAAAAAACTTTCGCTCCACCCACTCTCACCCTTCGCTTCCCTTCCCATCGTTTTTTCAATTTCTATTATTTTAATTTAAATTATTCTCAAGATTTCCCAGGGATTTTAAGTGATTTCCATAGGGATTTGGTTGGAATTATGTATTCTAATAATATGTTATTTTTTACATCTTTTGGAAGATTCTCTAGATCTAGTAAAAAACGTATGCACTTTTGGTACATAAAATTATTATAAATAGTAAGCCATGAAATTTGAATTTCTAAAACTCCCTTCAACCTCCATTTTGGAAAAATAAATAAAATTCTGAATTTTTGCGAATCTCGTTTGTTTGTGAGTAAAATTTAAATGGCACAACAAAACAAAAACTGCAGGAAGTGCGCCGAGTTCCGAGCGGAAGTGGTGCAGTTGCGCAGGCTGCTGCAGGCGGAAGTGGGGGGGTACTCCACTTCGCGGAAGCGGAAGTCGCTCAGTTGCGCAGCCAACTCGAAGAGGCGAAGGAGTACTCCTCCGACTATTTGGCGGAGGTAGTGGATGGGCGGCATCAACTCGTTCGATGCTGCTCCATATAAATATGTGGAGCACATTTGGAAGGCTGTGCTGACGGAGGAGGCGGCACAGCACTTTTCCTACGTGCAGGAGAAGACGCATTTGTACGTTGACGTTCACGTGTGTAGTCGATGCGTGTAGTCAAAAACAAATCAACTACGGTGGAAAAGAAGATCGGATTTAAAGGGATAATCGTATCGATCATTCACATATCTACATACAACAAACCTGCACTTTAGCGCCTCTAGAACTAAAGCACGTAATGTGTTTTAACTAACATTAACAGAAAATAATACTCAATCAAATATTATGTAGATAGTTTTATTTATTTATTTTGTTTGATCAATTCAAAAATCTAGGAAATCATCTCAACTGTTGTTAGTGTTTGAATTTTTGTAATGTATTTTTGTAATGCATTTTTGTATCAAAATTATAAATAAATAAAAAATTTCAATATATTGTCAATTTAGTCGGTACCGTCAAATTATTTGTAACAAATAGTCGATTCAAAAAATAATCGTTTATCGTGCCATTTACTCGAGTATACGAGTATTTTTACTCGTACTCGGACGAACACTACGCATGTGGTACCCATATGCAAGTATGCATTTACCGGGATTTTTAAAGGTATTTTATTATATTCAGTATATTTCAGAGGCCTTTATGGACGAGTTTAAGTCCTCGGATAAAAACTTTTTCGTACGGTGCACTATCCGCATTTTTGGTAATGCCAGGAGGAATCAGAGGAGATTGTGGGAAGAACTCCACAAGAACGACAAGTCCTCCCTGGCTGCTCGTTCCGCACATCACAAGATGTTAATGAGCCTGGACTATAGTAAGGTATGGACCAGACGAAATCAATTTTGACGGACAGGAAGTGCGGGAAGCACTTCTCCCGCAGAAATTCGCTTACCTCACACTACACGCGTTGTGGAGTGAGGAGAACTACGAGGAGAACTAGGATCGCGTGCTGGAAAACAACAATCAACAATGCGCTTGATGGCGACCAAACAAACCATTGATCTCATTTTGTGCCAATTCCAAAGAATTTTCTAATTTTAAATTAAATTGTAAATTTTATTAAATGTTTTAATGTTTATAAAATAAAAAAAAAATGTTTAAATAGCACATGTGCAAAATGAAAAAAATAAAAACAAATGAATTAAAATTAAATTTATAAATTTTAAATCGTATAAATATTTTTAAAAAAAAAAAATCGTCTCAGTGTATCTGAAAATAAACGTGTATTTTCGTGTTTAGTACAAAAACCCATATTTTTTAAGAAATTTTACTGATTATTTAATTATGATCTTGATTTAAATTGTTGATATTCATTTTTAACCAGATATTACGCATTCGACATGTTTCTAGTCTTGCTTCATATTCCACAGTGGTTTCTGGAGCATAATTCATTGTTCATTTTCATACAAAATTCAAAGATTTGTCATTTTCACAGAATATTCAAATATTCATAGAAAATTCAAAATTTGATAATTTTCAAAAAAAAATTCAAAATTTGATAATTTTCATAAAAAATTCTAATTTGATAATTTTCATATAAAGTTCAAAATTTTTTAATTTTCATAAAAAATTCTAAATTAGATAATTTTCAGAAAAAAATTCAAAATTTGATAATTTTCATAAAAAATTCAAAATTTGATAATGTTCATGGAAAATAGAAAATTTGAATTGAAACTATAAATTCGCTATAAAGCGAAATAGTTAGGATTTATACAAAAAATGCATGGCTCACTTAGATTTTGTGTACAAATATTTGAATTTCAAATTGTAAAGCAAAGCCTACTTATGCTTATATAAAGCAAAGCCTACTTATGTAAATTTTGAATTTTTTATAAAAATTATCAAATGTTGAATTTTTTATGAAAATTATCAAATGTTGAATTTTTTATGAAAATTATCAAATTTTGAATTTTTTATGAAACCATTTTCGCAGTTTTCATAGGATCTTCTGACCCCGCTTATGGGTGGACTTCTGTGGCATGCGTTGACGCCTTCCAATCTGACGTACGCGTTCTAAGCCCTTTAGAAAATGCTTTTGCAACATGCTGAGAGGATTATCCAATGAATTGGGATGGTGTCTGTTGTGTATTGACCTCACCCCTGCTGTGGAAACTGTGACGGACGGGCCTGTGTGTAAAATCTAAAAGGTATGACTTTAATTTTCAGCTATAGACGATAATGCTTACTATTTATTTACACTTACTCCGGCAGCTATTGGGGGAATGTGGGTGTTTCCAGGGGATCACATAATTATGAATCCTCGAAGTTTGTGCTTACCGCAATCGGGTTCTGGAGTTCCATAGGTTGAAACACGCACGGCTTAAAGTTGGTGTCCATATAATTTGTTTGGCTACACTGAGTAGGGTTTCCGGAAAATCAGTCTATTTATAATTTATTGAAAACTGAAAAATTGAATGAAAAATAAATTATTGTTTGTGCTTTTTTCAAAAATAATAAATGACGGTTTATTTTACTATGAAGTTGGTTATAATTCTTTAGAAATTTGAAACAAAATCAGCTTTGTTCGTTCGAATCAGGGTGGACCTACGAGGATAATAAGAGCAGAAGAACATGGATGTCTCGTGTTATAGTTTTGTTTAAATTTTCAAAATTAGGATAAAAACACAAAATTTTGCAAACAACACGATTTAAATACAGTTTTGTTTGAGCGGAATGAATTTCTAAAAACGTAGTAAAAACGTAAAAAATGATGTCCCTGTTATTCTGAAAATCTATTATTAAAATCAGTGATGCCAACATGACGGACCGACCAACCTGCGAAAACTTCGATTGGCAATGACCAGGGTACGAACTACACTACGATCGTAGTAGATCTGCTTCACTTTTGGAAACATTTTGAAATCCACTCCGCAACTACGCTTGAATTATAATCTACTACGATTTTTTGAAAATAACCTAATGGAATTTCTTCGTATAATGGTCTATTTCATATAAATTTCGTATCCTAAATTTCAAATTTTTTGCTCTTTTAGGTTTTTCTTTGTTTTTTGTTTGTTTCATCACATAGGTTTTTCAAATCTACTTCGGACATTTTTCGCCTACTACGATTTTTGTCGCTCTACTACGATTTCTGTTTCACACGGTCCGAACCCTGCAAATAATGACTCAGAATTCAAGATGGAGCCTTTTGCTTGGTTTTTACAAATCAGAACAGCACGTGTGTAAAAAGTGCCAAATTAATTTCATAAAATGTTAGTATAATTTATTGAAATAATTATTTAAAATAATATTAAAGCAACGATCTCAAAATTCTGCGTGCATATACATAAAATTCCAGCGAGTTTAAGTGAAGAAAAGTTGAAAAATGTTCGAATTAAAATTTTCAAAGATTATCTCGGTGGTCGGTCGCTGTTGCTCGGAAACAAAATCGTGGTGGAAGAAGAAAGAAAATGTCGACGAGACACAAGACCGACCGGACGGACGGACGGACAGACCGACGAACGAGTGAGCGGCTATGGAAGTGAAAAAATATGATGGCGAGGTGTTAGCGGCAACTAGAATTGGGGAGGAAATTTGCGAAATTTTATTTTTTTAAAGAAAAAATTAAAATCTTTTTTCCAAATTTTTTTTTATCACACGAAACTAATTGCGTTCCAATGCAAAACGTCGTCGCAATCAAGGTGCGAAAAATTCCCGTCTTGCCTTTTGCTTTGTCGTCCTTGCTAAATGTTAGTTAATCATGGAAATTTTCATGTCTACGTTGAGCTGGGGAAGAAGAGAAACCCGACGTCCTCGCCGTCTGTCTGGTTCGCGGAGAACATTCTGTCCGAACTCATTGCACATCAACAAAAACAGCAGCAGCGCTATAAAACGAGAGAGATAGCAAGCAGCACAAGTTTCTCCAAGTTTCGATGGAATCGTGTGAATGTCGATTCATGCCTCCGTCCGTCCGTCTGTCCACCCAATTGACCGTCATCCAGCGCATTTATATTTCCGTCATCTGCCGACTTTTGCTTCTCACCGTGCTTTTGTGCGGCGGCTCTTTCTTTGCTGTTTCGTTGCACGTTGTGGCTTTCACATAATTCGATGGAAGCAACAAAGCGCATGGAATGGAATTTTATTTCATCTTTGATAAATGGAATTTGTTCTTCATTTTTGCCTTCGTCCGTCCGTTCTTTAACAATATCTTCGCTCTTTCTTTTTCCCCATTTGCCATTAACCCTAAAAAGAGCATTCGTATGTGTGAGTGTGGGGAGTTTTTGCTCTACGACTATCGAACATGAACGTCGTCGTCTCCGCGTAGAATTTTTCGTTGTCTAATCTTGCTCTAATCTCATTCTTTTAACTAGTATTTAGTGCTGCTTGTGTTCTGTATTCGTGTCCGACAACCTTCAGAACGGGTTGTGGTGGGGTTGGGACGGGCCGAGCTAGTTAGTTAGTTATCAAATAAAAATAGAATAGAAAAAACATGAATTCGAGCGGCTCAGTCAGACTTAGATTTCGTGGAAAATCGCAGTAAAAGAGTCGTCGGGGTTTGCAACCCTGCTCGCCTACGGTCGTATCGGCGTTTCTTCCATTCTCCTCTCTTTTTCTGTACAACGACGACGTAGAAGCCGGCGGCCGCGACCGACCGCCGAAGCTGTTGACGTCAGGTTTGTTCTTTGTCCGAATGGGCAAGAGATCAGATAAAAGGGAGCGGATATGGGGAGAATCGTCGGTATATAGTGTGAGGAGGGTTCATGACTTTCGGCGGAAGGGAAGGAATGACTGCTTTTCCTGCAGAAAAGATACACCAACCACTCCCTTCACCCTCGTCCATTGAGTAAGAAAACTCGTTACTGTAGTAGAGTAGCATGGGGAGAGTTGAAATTGTAGTAGATCTACTGCTCCGATCGTATGCATGCATGGTTAACCAAACCTCTGGCGGAGAAGAGCGAGCGAGAAGTGAAATGCGATTCACATATTAATTTTGCATTTCACTTTGAGGAGTCAGGGTGTGAACGTTTCTTTCGGTCGCTAAAACGCAATTTTCAGTCAGTCAATTTCTGCAGAAGCGGGAAAAATATTTGTGGTCATTGTGTTTATTCGTAGATGGATCTTAGTTGATAATGTAAATAATTTGTGTTGTAATCAACTTGGATTTTATTGATTCTTCTTGAAGTTTACTAATTTTCGCCGTTGCACTTTCTCTTCCTTCCATCCAGGGATGATCGAAATGAAGTAGCTAATGAAGGTCCCGCCGGCATGGATCCCGATGGTATGATCGAGTCCAGCTGGCACGAGGTCTACGACAACTTCGATGACATGAACTTGCGCGAGGAACTTCTGCGCGGCATCTACGGTTATGGTTTCGAGAAGCCCTCGGCCATTCAGCAGCGCGCCATCATTCCCTGTGTCAAGGGACGCGATGTCATCGCCCAGGCGCAGTCCGGTAAGTCTCGTTCCTCCCCATACATGGGGCGGTGGGAACCAATTTCTCTCTCGGTTGTTGGTCACCGAGCATTAAACACAATTCGTTGAACTCTTGTTTTGTTAAATAATGGTTGTTGTTAACTTTCTTTGAAATTTTCGCTCGCTACGTTGAGTCACAGCTGCGTGATTCAAATGTGAATACGTTGTGACTTTTTCTTGTTTTACGCTTGCGCGCCACTTTTTTTCTTCTCTTTCTTGGTATCCATTATCGTCCATTGCTAGCTACCCTTCGTACACTTCGCCTCAAACGCGAAGAGTGGTCCTCTCATAGAGTTTGCATTTTTTGCTTTTTACCTTCAACTCGAAATTCTTCAAATATTTGCACTTCGGCAGTTATTTGGCCTGGTTTCTAGAACCTTCAATTTAAATTAATGCGGTCTGCCAATATTTTATATTTGTCTAAGAAGTCAATATTTCGCATCATAATCTCCCATTAATGTCTTTAAACTACCATTAACTACCATTAGTCACAGAATAAATATAATGACCATGAAAGTTCATTATTTCGGAATTATTTTGTAATAATAAACATTTAATACTTCTTCTAGGTACTGGAAAGACTGCTACCTTTTCGATTGCAATTTTGCAGAAGATCGATACGTCCATTCGCGATTGTCAGGCTTTGATCTTGGCACCGACTCGTGAGTTGGCCACGCAAATCCAGCGTGTGGTCATGGCTCTCGGCGAGTACATGAAGGTGCATTCGCATGCCTGCATCGGTGGCACAAACGTGCGTGAGGATGCACGCAACTTGGATTCTGGTTGCCATGTCGTCGTCGGTACCCCTGGCCGTGTCTTCGACATGATCAACCGCAAGGTCTTGCGTACGCACAACATCAAGCTGTTCGTCTTGGACGAAGCCGATGAAATGTTGTCGCGTGGTTTCAAGGACCAGATTCAGGATGTGTTCAAAATGCTTCCGTCTGACGTGCAAGTCATTCTGTTGAGTGCAACCATGCCCCCAGATGTATTGGAAGTGAGTCGCTGCTTCATGCGTGAGCCAGTCAGGATTCTGGTCAAGAAGGAGGAGCTGACCCTCGAAGGTATCAAGCAGTTCTACGTCAATGTCAAGCAGGAGAACTGGAAGCTGGGTACTTTGTGTGATCTGTACGACACACTTTCCATTACTCAATCGGTTATCTTCTGTAATACCCGACGCAAGGTTAGATCCGGTCCCCCACATTCGCCCTCTCGAAACACACAAAGAGAATCTCAACTAAATTGAATTGCATTTTTCTTCGATAGGTCGATCAATTGACTCAAGAGATGACTGCCCACAACTTCACCGTCTCTGCCATGCACGGTGACATGGAGCAACGCGATCGCGAGGTCATCATGAAGCAATTCCGCTCGGGCTCGTCCCGTGTCTTGATCACAACCGATCTGTTGGCTCGTGGTATTGATGTTCAGCAAGTATCCCTAGTCATTAACTATGACTTGCCATCCAACAGGGAAAATTACATTCATAGGTTCGTTTTGCAGACGATTGCTCAATACTCGGTGATTTGACTAAATATATGCTTCTCCTAATTTTTAGAATCGGTCGTGGTGGTCGTTTCGGTCGCAAGGGTGTTGCTATTAACTTCATTACAGAGGAAGATCGACGAATCCTTAAGGATATTGAACAGTTCTATCATACAACAATTGAGGAAATGCCAGCTAATATTGCAGATCTTATTTAAACATAGAAAAGCAGCATCAACAACAACAAGAACAGCAAAAGAACATCAGCAGCAAATATTAATTTAAAAGAAAAACCAACAACTAATTTAAAAAATTTTACTAAAATACCGGAAGAACATCCTCCAAAACATTGAAAAAAAGTAAATTATACAAACAAACAACTACAACAACAAAAAAGAAAAACAACATTGTTTTAGCTTTTTCTAGATCTATTGATATAAATATATATATAAATATTAATTATACTATGGTAATAAAAAGCTAACATTAAAACAAAAACAACAAGCAAATCCAACAAACAATTCAAGGCAACTGAACAACAGCAACAACAACACGCTATAGCAACAAAAACATTTTCCTCCGCTAAAAACACACAGCGCGACACAGTTTCTTTCATTCGTTCCATTTCTTCCGTTGAGTTTATTTTAATTTACAAAAAAAGAAAACATTTCAGAGTTAGAAGTTTTTGTTTTTTTTTTAACACACGACCACAATGTCACTATCACAACAACAAGAAGAAGAAAATCAGCATGCTGAAAACCCATACACACTCGTTTGGGTTTGTGTTTGTGCACACGAACAGATGGAAACTCACACCGACGACGATGGCAACAACAGCCTTCGGTCGATGAAAAAATTTGTATTGTGCTTTTTATTATTAATATTGTCATTATTATTAAAAGAAGAACCATTACAACAAAAACTTTTACTATTATTAAAAGTCGAAAAAAGAGAAGAAATTGTAACGAAAATCGTAAACAAAAAATGTGTGTTGCTATCTTTTGTTCCCATCATCGATTCGGCCATGCCATATCCATAAACAGAAACTCTTAAGGACGGCCAACAATTTCCGTCCCAAATTGTTGGTTGACCTTGTAGAATGAATTTGCCAAGCGTCTTCTTCAAAACAGGTGCTGCTAAGGATTTCAAAGAAGAACAAAGGAAAAAGGGACATCTGTTTTTCGCTACCTAGTCTCATTATGATTTATCGCTTCAACCATAAAGACTCGATCCTCGCAGAGGGTGGTTTCTTTATATAACATCGTTTTATGGTCACGTTCAGGTCATTTGGGAACTTATATACACGTGTATATAATAGGAGCAGTTGTTTTAAGGGTGGTTCTTGTAATTGTAGAAGATCAGGAGATAAACCACCTTCGTTGGAGAACCATTGGGAAGCATTTTTTGGTTTTCATTCTGTTGGAGAAAAGGATATTCGGAAAATATTTTGTTATGAATAAAATAGTAAAATTTAAGAAAGGAATGTTGTAGTAGTAAACTTTTGTGGGAATATCATGCAACCCTGAGTGGATATTTTGAACAGATCCACCACAACAGGGTTTGGACTGCAGCGTTTTTTTACTACATTTTTTTGTTGTTAATTAATTTAGCGCCAAAACAAACAAACAACGTTCACGTAGTGTTAATTATTACCGGAACGTATTGGTGACAAAGTGATTCATTCAAATACTTGAATATTCGGGAAAACTATAACAAAGTTTCTCCTGCAGTCGCATCATACATCACTTGATAATCTTCAAATAAATCCGTTTGGAGTTGATTCTTGCTCGTTTGGTCATCCATCCATCGATCAGTTGTCGCGTTACGACAAAAGTCACGTCAACCAACATTAATCGCCGCTGGCCAGGAACATTGATATCTGGGCAATTATTGGCCAGTAATTGCTTTTATCTTATCGCGTGAAAGCTTTTGAATGCGATTTGCACAACAAATTCAATTGTAATTCACATGCGCCAGTTAGTCAGTCGCTGGCCGAGGGCTGGAGCGTCGTGTGCTGCTAATTAAATTCGCAATATTTTATTCTTATCACCACTGTAATCAATATCTACGAATTTAAAGTGCATTTCAAATTCAAATAAAATTTACGCCGCAAAATCGGAGTCATCGCCGCCGGAGTTGTCAAAAATACACTCACTCACTCTCTCTCTCACGCATCTGAGAGAGATTTATTTCGGTGACGTTTATTCGCCGACGAATTTTTCTGACATTTGAATTCTGCTCGCGAGCCGCTAGTCAACCGAGAGGGGGCGGAAATTAAAAAAAATCGTGATTTCTCGTTTCGGTTCGGTGGAAAATGTTTTTCTAAACCCGCTATTTTTTATATCGTTTCCAAAAATCACACATCGTCATTCGTCATGGGCCAAAAAGTCTCGCGCACCGACTTCGAGTGGGTCTACACCGAGGAGCCGCACGCCTCGCGCCGCAAAATCATCCTCGAGAAGTACCCGCAGATCAAGAAACTCTTCGGCCACGATCCCAACTTCAAGTGGGTCGCCGGCGCCATGGTGCTCACCCAGATCCTCGCCCTGTTCGTGGTGAAGGATCTCTCGTGGCCACTGCTCCTGATCGCCGCCTACTGCTTCGGCGGCATCATCAACCACTCGCTGATGTTGGCCGTCCATGAGATTTCGCACAACCTCGCCTTCGGCCACAGTCGCCCCATGTACAATCGGCTGCTGGGATTCTTCTGCAATCTTCCGATTGGCTTGCCGATGTCCATCTCATTCCGGAAATATCACCTCGAGCATCATCGGTAAGTTTCATCCATCGACATGGTCACAGAACAGAGGTCTCTTCTGTTCTCTTGGGGAGACGACGTGATGACGGCATTGTATGCTCACCGAGTCGGGGAGAAGTGAAGTTCAGGGTTGTCAGTCGGTTGTCGGGTGGAGCACGGCAGGGAGGGGGCGGGTGGTTTGCGTAGCAATCAAACAGCGGCAACAGGCGCGGGGTGCCCAATGAAATTAGGGCGTGTCGCGTTCGTTCTCTGAATGTTCTAATGCGATATGCAAATTTTACAATTGAAATAATTAAAGGCGAATGTAGGAGAAAATTCATGAGCTATAAGGTTTCTTTCAAGCAGCAAATTAAGATTATCTATTAGGCTATATTTACTTGTTATCTACCATCTCGGTCTTATCGAGAATTTAAGAGAAAAAAGATTTAATGAAACGATTTTGATAAGATCCGAGAGTTGAAAATACTATTGCGTAAATGGGGATAACTCGGTGTTCCATGGTATAAGTTTCTTCTACCTGAAGGTATTCCCCACTCACAGGTGTGGGCCATGAGTAACAGATCACGTATTCAGGCCCTACCATTGTACACTATACTCATGCCCTCAGGTGTTCAAACTATAGATAAGGTGCCCTCCTAATCTTATCGAGACGCATCCGTTGCTTTCGAGCACCTTGTAGATTGTTTGTTATTGCTGCTGCCGCTCTCTCCGCTATTCCGACCGACTATTCCAAACGCAGCATTGCCAATAACCATGCAATAGCCACAATCTTCCGAAATTCCAACAAGTTTGATAAGCATGATATATCGAGATTATGGTTTTGAGTCTCTAGTTTTGTATTAGTTTCCCTACATTTGGTTTTAATATCGCATCGCTATTTATTACCAGATACCAAGGCGACGAAGTAATCGACACGGACATCCCGACCCTGCTGGAGGCGAAACTTTTCGACACCACCTTCGGAAAGTTCTGCTGGGTCTGCCTGCAGCCTTTCTTCTATATCTTCCGGCCGCTGATCATCAACCCGAAGCCGCCGACGAATCTGGAGCTCGTGAACACGGCCATCCAACTGACCTTCAATGCGCTCGTCGTGTACTTCTTCGGCTGGAAGGCGATGGCCTACCTGGTGATCGGATCCGTTCTGGCCATGGGCCTGCACCCGGTCGCCGGCCACTTCATCTCCGAGCACTACATGTTTGCCAAGGGCTTCGAGACCTACTCGTACTACGGCCCCCTCAACTGGATCACCTTCAACGTGGGCTACCACAACGAGCACCACGACTTCCCCGCGGTGCCCGGCTCCCGGCTGCCCGAGGTGAAGAAGATCGCGCCCGAGTTCTACGACACGATGCCGCAGCACACCAGCTGGACGCGCGTCCTCTACGACTTCATCACAGACCCCGCCGTCGGTCCGTACGCCCGGGTCAAGCGTCACCAGCGCGGCCTGAAGACATAAGAGTATTACGGACTGCATCCCAGTAGTAGTAGTAGTTTAAGTAATTGTTTACGACGTGTAATCTCACCAGTTTACAAATACACGCAATCCTTTCAATCTGTTTACTTTAATAATTCAAGCTTTCTGCAAAAAAAAGCCACAATTCTACTTCTCACTTTGATTGCTTTCAAACACATGAGGTTAATTTAACTGATGCTTTTGTACTATTATTGTTAGCTTTACTGAATCACTGTGCTGCTATTAGTTTAAAGAGAAGAACGATCACGAGACGACGACTATAACAGCCAACATGCAAACAGGGTGAAACTAAGTTAAGAAACTAAAGATTTTCGGATAGAATTTAAGAACAATGTGAGGCTCCTAAGATGGAGTTCGAAATAAATAAATATTCTATGACTCCATCGACACTCATGTCCAGTACATGGGTGGACTAATCTAATATATAAGTCGCACGTGCCTGTCCAAACACACAGGTGCAGGTCGCAAAACTTTCCTCACGCCCCTTATCTTTGTCTGATATTACGAAACCAGAAACTCCTATTGTATGTCTATCGGCCACAATTACTCACACGCCAGACGCTTGGGCTTCAATTAAATTGTTGTTATTGTGTCTGATAAGCGTTAACAACAACTTTGCTTAGCAAATTAAAAAAACATCACCTCTTCCTACTGCATAACCGAAATTTCACACGACTTCTTAATGAAACAATCAACTAAGTCAGTGAAAAACAATAGAAATTAAAGAACTTAGCCAAAAAACGCTCGTCTCGGGCGAGTCAGAAAAGCAACTGCAATTTCCTATTTAATGTTAAATGTAAATGTTAAACAATTAATTGAGTATAAGACAAATTTACATTATATTCTTGTACCTCTGTCACAGAAATGTTGAAAAACGCAAATATGTTGTTTAATGGCAAATAAAGTCCATGCGAAAACTGAACTCATAATCTTTTATTTCCCACTAATTATTAGCCATTTGATGAGTGAGTGAGTGCTTCATGAAAGTAGTGTAGGTTGGGGTTTTTTGGAGTTTGGTTGCGAGTGCACAAATAGCAAGAGATTAGATTGCGTGCTGTTCGAGGGGGGGCCGGCAACGGTTGCCCTGGCCTGCAGCTGTTCCGCGCTCTCCGAAAGAAAAGCCTCCTTCAAACGTAATTTGCAGACTTAAGGAGTCACTCATGGTGGGCGTTTGTTCTTTTCTTTTAATACCTTCTTTATCTTCAGAACGAGCTAATGTCCGCGTCCAAACACAGTGTGAGTGAATCATGCAATCAATTAGAACGAAGACGTATGCGTAATATAATTAGGGGAAGTGAAACCAAAATCATCAACCTTTTGATTTTCTCATACCATATTAAACAATAAACACTTTTAAATACTACATGATTTTTTATTTATAATAATTATAGAATTATATCATATATGTATAATCTACGTATATATGTAATAGAGTTATTTGTATATTAAATTTTATTTTATTAATATATAAGAATTAATTTATGTTGTTTTTATACACATTCAAAACATAAGTTGTACAATGTTTCTTCTCTCTTTCTGCATACATTATCAGTATTTTTTTGTTTTCTTTTTGTTTTTGTTTGATTTTATTTCGTTCTCTTTCGGATAAATGTGTTTGTTGCACTGTTTCTCAGTTTTGAAATGAAAAGTTTAAAATCTAAATACTATTTTAAGTATGTAAGACGTAAGTATATTAATTAATATAATAGCAATAAAGTACATTAACTTAAATTATGCTTTTTAAATATAGTTTCTTTCTTAACACTCTTCTTCTTCTGTTTCTTTTGTTTGCGGGAAGCAAGTTCAAAATAAATAAACACCTTTCTTTCTTTACTCTTCTTCGTGGCTGCGTTTGTTTCTTCTTCTCAAAGTATCGTTCGTTCATTTCACTCCAAAGCATTTTATACAAAATATATTTATTTCCATATACATTTACATACATAACAAAGGAAGCGAAAATGAGAGCTCTAAACTGTAACCGATCCTAGTTTTAGCTTTGTTTTGTTTCTTTTTTCTGCTAAGTGAATGCAATCTGTGTGTGTTCTTCAACTAAATTATAAGGAAATCTATATTTTTACATTTTGATCTTTTTTAAAAAAACGTTTATATATATAGTGTGTACGATCTATGTATATAGAATATAGTGCAAATTTACATGTTGTGTACATCGTTTGTTTTTTGTTTCTTATTATTGTTGTGTTCCCTACTGACATTAGCATCAATGCGAATTCTTCTTTCAACAAAAGAAAAAAAACATTAATTCCATTAATTTAAAAGAAAAATCAATTCAATTATCGTTCAGTATTTAAAAAACCTACGTTGCTTAATCCTTACAAGTAGCTTATACTAAAATCCGAAGGAGTTGAAGAATTTCAAATGCAACTTGAGCTCCTGGGAGTCGAGAGAAAGAACGACAGACCCGAGTGGGAGCCGCTTCCTCTTCTCGGCCAAAGTTGTGAATTCTCTTCCCTTACAAAACGTGATCTACATAAAACGCTTACAAAATAGGTTCACTTAAAATTCTGCCTTGTAACTACTACACACAAACATACAAAAGAAATAAGGGAAATCCTAAATAAACCGCTACTACTTCTACCACCGCCAAGCGTGTGGTTTGTTTCTTTACCTGGCCGCCTGCGAACGGCCCTTGGTCGCCTGTTGCTGGCCACTTCCGTTGTTGTTGTTGTTGTTGTTATTGTTGTTGTTCACCGTCGCCGCAGTGGCCGTGGCCGTTGTTGTCGCGCTGACCGCCACCGTCTTGGAGCAGCGAATGCAGATGTAGTCGTCGTCCGCCTTGATCTGGCTGCGGTTCAGGCCGACGCAGTACATGTGGAACCACTCGTTGCAGCCGCCGTCGCACTGCACCCAGTCGACCTCGCGCCCCGTCGGCTTGTGGCAGTTCTCCGCCCGACACTCCTCCTCGTCGTCCTCCTGCTGGGCGAGTTGAGCGCGCTGCGAGAGCTTCTTGTTGCCGCCACCGCCGCCGGCCATGTTGTTGCCGCCCACCACGTTGTTGGTCACGTTGTTGTTGGCCCGCTTGCGCTTCTTCTGCGACAACGTGCCAGAAGAATTGACGATGCCGCCATTGGGTTGCTTCGTCGGCGTGAAGTTCTCCGCGTTCTCCTCGGGCTTGGCGTCCGACTTGCGGTTGTTCAGCTTCTTGGCGGAGTTCGGCTGCTTGTTCGGCGTCGCCGTCTTCTTGCGCGGCACCGGGCACCCCGTGGCCGGGTCCAGGGAGCGGCGCTTCTTGGTGCCGCCCGTGGACGTGCGTCCACTGTTGCTGCCGCTGTTGCTGTTCGGACTGCTCTGCACGAGCAGGCTGTCGTTCGAGTCCTCGGCGGCTGAATTGACACTGGATGGCGGCTGCTTCTGGTGCTGCTCCACTAAGGTGGCCGCCTCGGACATCGCGGGCGGATTCGCCGTGGAGAGGATCCGCCACAGCTCCTCCGACTCGTCGAGTGAGACCTCGAGCAGGTCGCCCTCCATCATGAGCTCCTCGAGATTATCCGTTTCGCTGTCGGAGAGCAGCTTCTGCATCTGCACGGGGAAGCCGTCGCCGCCCTCGACCTGGTCGTCCTCGTCGTTGCTGAAGGCATCTTCGTCTATGTGCAGGCGCCCCTCGTCGTCGTCGTCATCCGACTCGGGGGCATCGTCCGAGGCGGCGTCCTTCGAGTTGCGGTTCGTGTTGCGACGGATCTTCCGGCCCGACGTGAACGACAGACCGCCGGCGCTCTTCCGCTTCTGTCGGGTCCGCTGCTGCGCGACGATGGCCTCCAGTGCGGCGATGACGTCGGGGCTGGTCAGGGCCTTGCGAGCCCGATCCTGCCAGTTCATGGCCCGCTCGGCCAAGCATCGCAGCGCCTCGTCCTCCGGCAGGCGGATGGGCAGACGCTGCAGGGAGACGAGCAGGGGCAAAATGGTCTCGAGGCGGGGCCGCTTGGAGCGCACGCACGACGGGCACAGCCACTTGGATTTCGTGGCGAACCCGTTGACAGTCGTCTGGGTCGACGACGGCGGCGGCACGCAGTCCTCGTGGAACCAGTCTTTGCACAGCTCGCAGTTGAACATCACACCCTGGAATGACGACTTGCACAGACAATACTCGTCGCGCAGCGGATTCTTCGTCACGTTGATGCGCCGCAGCTCGCGCATGTCGCGCAGCTCCTTCTCCTCGGCGATCTTGAACGAGTCGACGATCTGCGCCGGGTTCATCTCCTTGACAAAGTCGTCCTCGAAGGGCTTCTTGAGATCGGAATCAATGGTGACGGCATCGGCGCGTGGCATTAATACTTCTAGGAGCGTATAGAAGGTCTGCTTCTTGAGGAAGGCACGTGCTGTGTTCTCCTTCCACTCGTGGGCGCTATTCAAATGGCCCTGCATGCGCGCCAACTCCTCCAGCTGGATGGGGATATTCTTTCCGCGCTGCACGATGGCCTCGAGCGTGTGACAATAGGGAAAGTGGTCGTTCGCCTGCAGCTGCTCCACGGACTTCAGCCATTCCTTGGCCTTGCGCAGAGCGTCCTTCAGCGTTATGTACGAGGGCACTTGGCCCTCGATGTCGACGGCGGTCTTCAGGAACTGCTCGATTTCGACAAGTTCGTGTTGTTGTGTGCACTGGCGGAAGTACTTGGCGGCCTGCTTCTCCCACGACTCGATCGACGCCCCGATTTCCTGGAGTTTTCGGATCTCCTTCTCAATGATGGGGTCGGTGGTGACCACCTCACCGGCTGCGGTGGTGAGGAGATTCTTGATGTCGGCATAGGTCAGCTTGGTGCTGGCGTTGCGAAGACCCTGCGATCGTTTGTACCACTTCAGTTGCTTCAGACGCTGATTCAACTGTTGCATCTGGTGCAGTTCAATGCGGAGCGAGTTGCCCTCGGTGATGAGCAGCTCCATTTCCTGCTCCTCGAGGGCATCGAGGCTGCGCTTCAACATCGTGTTGGCCCGCTCGACGAATTGCTTTCCCAGCACGAGCAGCTCGCGCACTGAGGTCCCCTCCTCGATGATGCAGCAGAGATTGTCGATTTCTTGAACGAATAATTCGAGTTCCTCCATGGTTAATTTGTACTGTGCGGCTTCCAGACTGTTGTCAGAACGGGTGCGAACCTGAGATCAGAAGGGGGAGAGTTAAAATCGTTCTTCCTTTCAAATGAAATTCAATCCTTACCTTATTTATTCCCAGTTGCTGGATTACAGTGACGCACTTCTCGGCCTCCAGAACGGCTGCATTCAGACGATCGATCAGCAGCGACGAGGGGAACTTCTTCACCTCGGCCTCCTTGCACAGCTCCTGCAGCTCGGTCAGGGTGACCGAGGTGGGCGTGCTCGCGTCAACGATGTCCCGACAGCGCGACAACCAGCGCTCGAACGACTGCGCCTTGGCCTTCAGCTTCTGCAGCATCAGGGGCATCTCGTCGAGGGTGTAGCGATAGAGGAGCGTGTGCTTCTCGGGGGGACAAGTGCAGAGCACGGTGTAATGGCGCAGACAGGCAATTGACTTGGTGCACTCGCAGGAGACCGCGGAGAGGAAACACGTCGTGTTGCACTCCTGGCAGTGGCGCTCGTCGTCCGGCACCAGCTCGAACGCCTTTCGCTCGGCCTTGGTGACGCCCCACTCGAGCAGCGACTTCCGCAGCTTCTTCTCCGAGTCCACCATTTCGGCCATGTCGATGTAGCACGCGGTTGCGATGCCGAACGTCAGTTTCGCCGGCTCCAGGGCCATCTTGCAGACGAGTTCGTCGTGCGAGAAGACGCAGAAGCGACGCAACATCGAGTAGTGATTCACGCATTCGCGTCCCATCTTCAGCCAGTCGGCCGGGGCGAAGTTGACGGCCTCGGCGAAGTTGTAGCCCTGGTTGAAGCCGGCATGGTAGGCCCGTGGAAACGTGATGACGAACTCGCCGGCGTTTTGGTCTGTGCGAAACACCGGCACCCCGTTGTTCATCAATATGTTCGGGTTCATGATGGTCACCAGCTGGTGGAGCAAGTCCGGCTGGGAGGCGAACAACTCGGGTGCTGCCTGCTTCATCGTCTCCTCGAACTGTTCGGCGCAGCTGCCGGGCACGCCGTACCAAGTCTTGGGCTCACCCCAGTGCAAGTAATTGATCGAATAACTCCAGTGATCCTCGTTGTGCCAGCAGAAGGCGGCGAAGCACATGCCGACATACATCCAGGGGGCGTTCATGCCGCTGATGTCGGCGTTGATATGCCCCAAGATGGAGTCCTCCAGCAGCGGGAGGTTGTTCAGATTCCAACTGGACTCGGCGTATTCCTGATCGCCGGGCAGCAAGTAGAGCGAGCTCTTCGTGGGGAACCCAGAGCCGTGATCCATTGTGTGCAAATCGGCTCCGTACTCGACGGTGACGTCCTCGTCGATGGACGAGACAATGCGCCAGAACTCGCGTTCGACTAGATCGGTCGGCACCAAATGCACCGGCTTCCGGAAGTAATCCATCTTGAATTGATCGGCCATCTGGCCGAATTGCTGCAGAGTGTACTCGCGTTCTGCTTGCTCGAAGCCAAAGGCCTCCGTGGGCTTGCTGACCTCCTCGACAACGCAACGAGGACAAAGCCATTCACCTTTATCACAATAAAAGAGAGAGCAGGAACAAGAACATAAATTAATTGATGAACAAGATACATTTGAGACAAGTGCAATACTCACCTTTCGGAATGCTCGTCAGTGGTGGAAGCAAGCAGAAGGTGTGATAGCTGTCGTCGCAGCCGTCACACAGCAACATTGATTCCTCGACATCTCCACGATTGCAGATATGACAGATGTACTTCATCAGCGGATCCACGAGCTGGGGATCCGGAGCCTTCTTCTGCGAAGAACTAGTCACTCCACTACTGTTCCGCCCTCCCGTCGACGATGGCCCCGACGCATTGAAGCAATTGATAAGATCTCGCTTGAAGTCCTCCTTCGTCTCCACCTTCATGTTCCGACTGTTGGCGCCCAGGCCGCAGTTGGCGTTCGAGTTGGCGAAGCGCTTCGAGCGACGGGCGTTCGTCTCGTTCGGTGGCGTGATCTGCTGACGTGTCGGGATCTCGTGTGTCTTGTAGTCGGAGCCTTCCTCCAATTTCACAGCAGCAGCAGCTTCGGCGGCCGTGGCGGCTGCAGCGCCGAGAACTTTGCCCGAGGTGTACACCTCGAAGGGGTGCAGAATGCGTTCGTAGTGGGCCTTCAGGGTGGCGCCCACACTCTTGCTCGACGGGTACGACATGCGGTTGGCCACCTTGGCCCACTTGCGGTCCTTCGTGGTCTGCTCCATGCCGCCCTCCTCCTGGACGATGCGATGCAGCGTGTAGAGATCCAGAGCCTTGCGCTCGACCATCGGGATCTTGAGGGAGGAGCCCTGCAGCTCCCAGAACTTGGCGATCTGATCGAGGAAATTCAACTTGACGCGAGTCTTCGCCTCCAGCTCGTTGAGGCGCTGCACCCGGGGTGTGAACTTCAACTTGTCCACGTCGACGGCGAACGGCGGCGACCACGACTCGGGCGGCAGAATCTTGGCGATGCCGCACTTCTCGGCGATCGGGCGTATTTTGCTGATGTACGCCAGCGGGTTCTTGAACTCCTCGGGCGTGGGTCGAAATACTGGGCACTCGACGGGCGTGTCGAAGTGGAACTCCTCGTTCTTGTTCATGTTGAAGGTGCTCGAGCTGTGCGGCTGCGTGTGCGTCTGTGTCTTGCGCCCGGAGCTGGTCGGCTGCGGGCAGCTGTGGTGCTTCTTGGCCGAGCCGCTGCTGGAGGAGCTGGGCTTGTTGTCGTCGGCGGAGGCGGCATTGGAATTCGAATCGCTGGAGTAGTTGATGCGCTCGGATGAGGGGCCGTTCTTCTTGGCCGAGTCGCTGCCGCTGACGTTGCCGCCGGTGGAGGTGCGTGTGCGCAGCCGTCTGGCCGGTGTCGCTGTGCCGTTGGTGTTGTTGCTGCTGCTGCTGCTGGTCGAGGCAGCCGCATTGCTGCTGCTATCAGCCGCCGACACTTTGGCTGACATGGTTCGTCTTCGTCCTTCTCAGGATCTGTTAAGAATTAATCTAAAATAAAACAAACTCTGGTTAGAGACTTCCTTCAAATGATCAAGTGATCGAGCAACGAGTGACTACTTGGGTAAAAAATAAACATGTGTGCGTCTCGTAGGGTTGCCAGAGTGACTTTGTGTGCTCTTCGAGGCTATTTCGTCATGATTGAGGTATTTCCGGGGACTCTTTGAGGTTATGGAAATCCTTTCTATGCGACGGATCCCTGCGATTCGGCGAAAAAACACGGAAGAGCTCTCAGAACAAGTTTCTTTCGACTCAAGCACGCACGGTAGTGTTCACAAAGTGTTTGTGGTAGAGCAAATAGATATGTTCCTCTACGATAGATATGTGTATATATCGGTCGGATGGAAGGACGGACGGAAGGGAAACTCTGATTTTCTCCGTGTTGTTGGAAATGGAAAGCCTGCAAGTGTTCGACGAGTTTGTTGTCGTTGTAATTGTTATTATATGAAGGTTTCGTTTGGGGGTTCGTTCGAGTTCGTTGGAAGAAACATTAAATCAAAGTAATTGTTATTTTTAGGGTTGAAACTTCAACTCGAATGTGGCCTGGAGCAGTGGAGAGGAGAAGAGAGAGAAATAGCACACTTTAAGCCACACACACATACATACAAGCGACACGGACGACACAAACACACACGCACAGCACGACACGACACGGAACTGATGGGACGAGCGGAGTCGAATCGTGGCGAGCCGAGACGAAAGGAGACGAGGCCGGGACGCTGCGAAGGTGTTGGTGGTGGACACTGAATTAAGACTGAATCGTATCGAATCGATGCTGGTCGAAATTACAAAATACCTAATTTCGCAAGTTGCCGGGAGTTTCCAAATCGACTGCAGGTACTCCAAACACACACACACACACACACTCAGTGGTGGGACAGACAATAACAATACAGCACAATAATAAAACACGATAGAGGCACATAAAACAAAAGAAATTTCACATTGTGGATAGAGAGGTAGAGGGAGGAGCAGAAGAAGATGAAGAAGAACTCAGAGGAGAAGACTGGTTTTAAGCACGGTCGAAGGATTAACTGACTGCGAGGCGAACCGACCGACGCAACACAACACAACGGCACAAGGACAGAGAAGGGACCGGACCGGGACTGGGCGACACTCGAAAGGTTTATGCCCTCGCCCTTAATATTAAAATCCACCACGGGCGGCAGGCAAACAGCGGCAGAGGTAGTCGTTGGCCAGAAAGGAGGCAAGAAGCCTGCTCAGTTCAGCTCGGCTCGGCTCAGGGAGCAAGCAGCGAGATATGAGAGACAGATAAAAGAATAGAGGGACGAGATGAGATGAGACAGGGCGGATGAGATGGACGGACGGACGGACAGACAGATAGTTGGATTGGTGACCTCCTTTCGTCGCATTTCACACAAGGCAGAACATAATTAAAATCATACATGGAATTTCAATAAAACACAGTGGAGTTAATCCATCCACATTTAACACGAGAAAGAGAAACAATTTTAGGCGGTGGAATAATCCGAACGAACGAAACCAGACGACGACGACGACGTATTTTTACGCGAAGTTCGCATCGCAGCCATGTTTGTTATGACAAAAACACAGAAAGTACGAAATGAAACAAAAACGGCACTAAGAGATCTTTTGTTGCTGCGCTTGGCTGCGACCGACCGACCGAGCGACCAAACGAACGAACGACCGCCTGTCGTGAAGAGTCGGACGTGAGCTCTCGGTTGGTTGGACTCCGTCCGACGTTCGGCGAGGTTCGAGTTCGAACCGAGTTCGTTCGTTTGTCTGTCCGTCCTCCGAGTTGTGTGTACTTTATTGTTATGGTGTATAGGCCTAAGTGCGGCGTTGCCACACGGACAACGGGAACCACTGACTCAGGCGAAGGTGTTCCCACTTTGATTTGGGTCACCGCCACCAGGCGACGACAGTTGGAAGAATGTCATGTAGATAATAAAAAAAAATAAGTGATTCACACGTTATCTGCGTTTTTGTTAAAAACACAGTGAAAAGATGCAGAGATCGAACATGATTTGGCGAGTTTGGTTGGGGTTTCTCTCAAACTCTCAACACCAGGTACGCCCGCTCGCCAAACGGAGGAGATAAAGTGGATTAGTGTGAGATTATAGTTCGGTACAGTGGCATCATTGGCGAGTAGGTAGCTCGCTTGATGGAGGTAAAAAAGAAAAAAAAAAAGAATCTATCTGTATCTGATATCGCTGCGAACGAATTGCGAGCGCGAAGCGAATGAAGGAATCAACGAGCGAAATGGAACTCAAAACAAAATTTCGAACTTAGTCTGCTATAGTTGGTGTTTTTGTTGTTGAGGTTGGTTCGTTCGCTCGCTCGGTCTGTCTGTCGGTCGCTCACACGACGACCGACGATAGGCCTACTCGGGGCTCTTCGCATGGGTCGCGGTCGTCGAGGGATCGACCGACCGAAAGACCGAGTGTGAGTGAGTGTGTAATACATGTAATGCCTGCTTCCTCTTCTTCTTCTTCTTCGTCTCCTACTACTACACTACTTATTTTCTCCGTTCTGGAGTCACTCACATCGCACATTGTTCGTTCCTCCTCTCTTTCGGTTCCGCCGCCCTCTCGACAAGAGTTCTTCTCAAGAAGCATGCATGGAGTGCTTCTTCTTCCGCCTCATGGAGCCGAGGGGAGACTTGCGTAAATGGAAGTGAGAGGGGGAGGAAGGGAGAGGAGTAAAAACAAAAACAAATATGCGACGACGACCGACCGACCGACCGACAACGAACATTGATGACAATAATAATAATTCTGGTCTCCGCTTTGCATCGATCTTCTTGTTCTCCGCTGTTAATGATTTCAATTAAAAGAACTAGCAATTAAGGGAAAGTTAATATTGGCAAGGATTTCTTTCGTCTGAAACATGGATGCAAGGCAGAAAGGGAGGCAAGGAGCACAGGGTGGTGGATGAGATGACAGGAGCGAGTGAGGGATGGTGGTTCAAAGGGCGGTGCAGGAAGACAAGCGAAGGCGATGGGTGGTGGAGGTGGGTTTTGCGACGAACACAAAGAGAGAGCGAGTGAGCAAGAGAGAGAAACAGGAGTAAAAACACCGCCGTCAGCAAAGTACTGGGAGCGAGAAGGGGGCGGAGGAAAGTAGAACGGAATATTTATGTATACGTAACTACAGAGCGTAACAACAAATTGACACAACAACAACAAGAAGAGAAGGTAGTCGAAGTAGAAAAGCAACCACAACTACAAAACCCAGCAACAAAGAACATGAATAACAAAATAAATGATTTCCAAGTTGCATTGAGAAAAACATAATAATAGAGGAGCAGAAAGAAAGAACCTAATGGAAATGAAAAAAAGAAAACGACTACTAGAAAGAGAGAGGGAGAGGTAGATAGAGCCGAACCGAGCCGAGGCTTCATTTACGAAGGGATCCTTGGTAATTATTTTTAATATACGATAATGACAAATACAAATACTGAAAGTAATCACTGGAGGGTCCTTTTGCAGATGTCCACAATCACAACTCACAACTACAAATGCAAAGAGGAAGATGATGTACTTTTGATTATAATACCGATAAATTTATGGACTGAAAAGTTTTTATAAATAGCTGCTGCTGCGACTATTTCGGGAAGAGGAGAGAGAGGAGCAACAGGATCCAGCGAAACCAACAGAACAAGAAGGAGGACGGAAGCAGGTGAAAGAAACACTTGCGAATTCTAATTAATGCCATTTCACCAATTTCTATTTATGGAATTCCACTCCGAAGCAGAGACCAACTTCGAAAATGTTCACAATTCCTATTTAGATGATTTACACTAGATCTCTTTTGAGGCTGGTGCGGATTTGGATCATTTAATTAATATATGCATAGAATACCGAGTCTCAATGTAACCTATATTATACTTGTCTTCCTCGAAAGATAACTCTCTCTCTCTCCGTGAGTTGGAAAATGTGTGATATTTATACGTAGTCTGCTTATCTTTACAACTCGAGTTAATTGAACACATATAGTAATTTGTAAAATCGCCCCACGAAATGAAGAAATATCTACATAGATTCCTATCGACGATAATTCCGCTTCCATATGTTTCCTTGGTCTACTACTGCTAGTTATCGTGGATACAGTGGACATTTTGAAAATATTGATCGATATGAGCGCGGTCGATATTTCCACAGACCCCATGTAAAGTATCGAGAAAACAACAGGAATTACTTCGAATGGAGAATTCACTAGAGAAAGAAACACGGTGATTCCGAAGTTCAGAAGGCCATTATATAATCCATGCTAGAGGCGTAATTGTAGAGAGTTTAGAGCGGAGATGAGGCGAGAGAACTGCAACAATATGGAGTTTAATGACGACGACGGCCAAAAGCAAATTTGATGTGTATAACGCGGAGAGAAGCCATATTGTGAAATGGAACCAAATCGGAAGAGCGTTGTCGATGGTGGCAGGGGGGGGACAGGACGGACAGACAGACACATGGACAGACATTGGCGAACAACCATATCGATCAAGCGATTTGCACTGTATTCAATAATTTCCCCCCCGAGTATCGTTGCACAAAATCACACAAAACTCACAGATGGCAAACGATTGCAGTGGATTTTAAGAGATAGATTTCCGGCACTACTATCGAGATTTTACAGAAAACCCAGTGAGGATAATAAACAATGGGGGCTGGGAGTCCGAGGTTTGGGTCGAACACTTAATATCGATTGGCGTCGTCAACCCCTGAAGTCCAAGTCCGAGGAGGATCGAGAGCGAGGACGGACGGACGGACGGACGGACGGAGGAACTCACAGCGTGTCCCACGCGAAGGGCAGATAGCTTTTCCGGACCAGTTAATTTAACCACTTCTATTCACTTCCGATCACTGTCCACCATCATCATCTATCCAAGTTATATTTGCCAGAGGCGGCCGTCTGTCCATCCATCCATCTGTCCGTCTGTCTGTCGCACATTATCGCTAGCTCTTTCACTCGCCCGCCGTGTGCGAAGAAGAAGCAAACACAAAATCACTTTTATATAATTTTTTCCATTTTCAGTTGCCACCGCAATCATCGACGCACACATGTTTCGCTCTCTCTCTCACTCTGACTACGACGACTACGAGGGAATAGCAAATAATTCTGTTGAAATCACTCGGCAAAAACTTCAGTTCGTTCAACACTTACTTTTTCCGATTTAATTTTTGTCGAAATTTCCGATTTAGTTCGAGTTTTTGAAGCGACTTCACGTAGTCGTCGTCGTCAGTCGCTGAGCACGACGTAGCGCCGTCGTCGTCGTCGACCGTCCCTTTGTGTGCTTATTTTTTATCTCGCCGTCCGAGTCTAGGCAGGGGGCAGAGGCAGGCGTGCTTTCCAGTTGAAGCGCCTCCTGCTCGAGCGTCGTCGTCTGCTGCACTCTTTCAACAAACTTTTCCGTCAATTTCCACAGTTGTGGCTGCTGTACGAACGAACTTCTGCACTAGTTATTATTTGTACGCGCGGATCACGTAGTCCGCGAGTTTGTCTTTCTATATGTCTGTCCGTCTGCCTTTGCGCCGACTGCGCTGCTCTCACCGTGTGTGAGTGTGTGTGCTCGCTGCGCGTTTACTTCTTCTGATTACGTTGAACGTTTCGAATACGCGATGCTTGGATTTCACGTTTGGAATATTTCACAAATTTTACCCAAAAATTTCACTGTTTTTCTGTTGTTCGGTTCGTTCATTCGACTTCGATTCGATTGCTTCGATTGCGAATTCTCGCATTTGGGATTTTCACTTTTTTCCGCTGCTGGCGCTGACGCAGGCGTCGTCGTCTTCGTCATGCACTCACATAGCAGCCGCTGCTCGCCTTCTCCTCATTAGCACATTTTCCCAAAAGTTTTCCCGAAAAATGCAAACAACTCGTCCGAAAATCTGCTGCGATCGATCGATCGATGGCTTCCTGCGAGATTTCACTTAATTCGAATTATTGGAATACAAAATTTTTCTCTTTCGCCTTCGTCGCTGTGGTCGTTGTCGTCGTCGACTCGTCGCCGTCATGAATTTTATGATTTTCGTCAATTGTTTGTTCGAATCGATGCAAAAGTCTTCGATCGCACTTTAATTATCGATATTTTCACAATATTTCTGTGTCCGAAGAATTAATTTTCTCGTCCGATGCCGCTGCGAAGTTTGAACTTTTCTTTTTAACACGACGAGCTAATTTTTTTTACACCAAGAAAAAAAGCAGTCAGTCGACGAGGAGGCGAAACGCAAATCTGTGCAGGGTTGCCGAAGTCACTGCAATCGAAGTGTTTCACTCCACTTTTGATCGAAACACTCCGTCACTCCATTTTTTTGAAGAACACTTCATTCTTCTGTCACTTCTGTCACTCACTGTCGTGGTTGATCTATTTTTTTCCTATTCTTAATAATATATGATAATAAATTTTATGTTATTTTATATATATATTTCTCACAAATTCACGCTAATAATATTAAATAATTAATAATAATATTTTATGAAACATCTAATTGGAATAATCAAAATCAAGTTAGACAGGGTCGCAAATCATGGTTTCAGGGAGGGCGTAAAAAATTGAGATCGAATACGAGAGAAGTGTTTAATGAGACAATTTCTTGTGTCTGGCAACGCTACTGGGTATTGAACAAAGGAAACAGCCGGAAACCATGCTGCCACATTTAATTCCAAAGGGAGAACAAATTCAAAACTCAATTTCAATTCAAAATCAATAATCTTTTTATTTTTCATTTGCTTTCGTCTGTTCCAGTTAAAGGTGAAAAATCAGGTGAAAATTCCCTCAGACCCCACTCATGGTGGTGATCCAATCGCGCACCGATGCCACCCGGGAGTAGACCCCAGGGTAGCTGGGCTTGGCGCAACCGAAACCCCACGAAACCACGCCCACCAAGACGCCGTCATGGACCATGGGTCCACCCGAGTCTCCCTGACAGGCGTCCTTGCCGCCCTCCGGGAGCCCGGCGCAGATCATGCGGTCGGTGACGCCTCCGTACATCGCGTACGCCTTGCTGCACTGCGCCTGGTTCACCTTGGGCACGGTCACGGCGCGCAGCGAAGCCGTCGACTCCTGCGAGTTCTGGGTGTTGCCCCAACCGGAGACGGTCAGCGGAGTGTTGTCGGCCACATCCTGATTCGTGCTGGGCAGCGCCACGGTGCCGCTGACGATGTGGCTGTCGTCGTAGTCCTCCAGCTCCAGCAGCGAGAAGTCGTAGTCAATGTTGCTGGGGTTGTACTGCTCGTGTCGATAGACGTTCTGCACCTTGACCAAGACGCCCCCGCTGGCGGAGAGCGTCGAGCCGATGCGCACCTTAATGCTGGCCGCCATGGATCCCTCGGTGCAGTGGGCCGCGGTCAGGACGACGCGCTTGGCGATCAAGGAGCCGCCACAGAAGTGGTAGCTCCGCTGCAGCGACACCTGGTAGGGCAATTCCTTAATGTCCACCGGACGGCCGCCCACAATGCGACCGTCCAAATGAGGAGGCGGGCTACGTGGCTCCAGAGCCGCCGATTGGGCCCCACTGGCCGCGACCACAACGAGTATAAGAGAAGCGAGAAGAAGACTCATTTTGAGGGCTTTCCACCGACTGATTGCGACGAACACCTGAGGGCTGACTTTTATAGTTGCACCGCACAAGCGACTTTTATTGACCACGACGACGACCAACTAGCGGGCGGCTCAAGTGGCTGCTACTCGGATTCAAGATTTATGGCCGCATTTGTGTTATCGGCTAGCAAGGTCAGTTACAGAGTTGATTGGTCATCGGGAATTTGGATAGGTGACCAGTAGGGAAATCAACCACAGGGCTGGGCCGATAATGTCGATAATCTAAGTTGTAATTGAGATGAACTTGGTTTCAAGGAGATCTCCGGCCAAAAAGTGCAGGGTCATGGACGTAGACATTTTTCGTGCAGATATTAAGGGAACTTCAGATAACATTGTGCCCATTGTAGTGCGATATGTCGCGTGATATTCTTTAGAAGTGCTACCTCCGACATAACCAGAACATCCTCTTCACTCGAAGAGCGGCTGTAAGTAAGACAAACATTAGATTAAATGAAAGTAGAGCATTTTCAAGGACTTCTCTCTTTGGGGAAGCCACTATTTTTATTTGTTTTTAATCCAAGTCAGTAGCCTATTGTTGGATGGCATGTCGAGTGCCTGCTTCAGCTCCAGCCCGTTATCAGCGGCCAGTCGCTTGAGGTCGGCGATGTCACGCACTCCCCACTCTGGGTTGCGGTTCTTCAGCGAGATATCGAAGTCCACGTTGCTCTGCGGCGACAGCACCCCGTTCAGAGCGTAGGGACCGTAGGTGAAGAGCAGCCCTTTGGGTTTCAGCAGCTGCCCTGCCGCATGGAAGAGTCCCTGGGAGCAGGCCCACGGCGAGATGTGCATCATGTTGCAGTTGAGCATGTAGTCGAAGGAGTTGGGCTGGATCAGCGGCTGGGGCTCCCACTTGGCGATGTCGACGAGCAGCGGTTCGCGGATGTTCTTCGTGGGGCAGTCGGCGGCGTAGGCCCGGATGCTGTCGAAGCACACCTGGTCGTACTCCGTGGGCTGGAATGTGATGTTGGGGAAGAGCGGCGCCAGGAAGCCGGCATGCTGGCCCGACCCGGAGGCGATCTCCAGCAGCTGCAGGTTGGGCGTCGAGTGGTCGACCTGGTTGCGCAGGGCGTCGGCGATGGGCTGCGAGTTCCGGTCCGCCGAGGGATGGGTTCGTTTGGCGCTGTGCATTCCGCGTAGTGGTTTTACCAACGGGGATGAAGAATGGGGCGTGAAGGCGGCGGCGCGGCCGGCGGAGAGAATTTTAAAGAGTTGTGATGAGAATCTTTTCAATTTGCAAAGACGACTGTGAGTCAATTTTTAGATGATAGAAAATACACGTACCTCATTTTCACTGGGAACTAGTTTCGACTGTCTGTCTTATCAAGTATTCTGTCTGTCGCTAAGCTAAAAACGATAAATATTTTTGGAATATTTTCGACCAAATCGTTGATTTGGAAAATGTCAAAACAAACCACTTGTGTGCAGAGTTGCCATGTCTTTACTTTTAACCCAAATTGTTAGTTTTTTCTCTTTAAAGAATTTTGGTAAAAAAATTTGTCCTTTGGAATTCGTTGACATATTTTTTAAACGAGCGGCAACCTTGCTCTGACATGTAAGAAATGTCAAAATAAACGATTAAAAAAGTTTCAAAATCAGGGAAGGTGCCAAAACATAGACAAAACAATATTTGAGAAATTCTCTTAGTTTTCCCGTGGCGCCATCTACCTTGCAGTAGAGAATCCGAGGGTTTTTAGCCGATTCTTGAACCCTCTTTACAAAATTTCCAAAAAAAGTTGGTTGAAAAAATTACAAATTCTTTTTTTTTATTCTGAGTTTTTTTGTTTTTCATTTTTTAAATTAAAAATTCCATTTTTTAATTTGAGGTTGTTGCGCGTTCCCCTTTTCCTTTTGTTGGTATTTTTACTATTCTTTTTTCTCATATTCTCGTATTTGTTGTTCGTTGTATTTGTTTGGCTGATCTTAATAATAAAATATATTTATCACATAAAAATTAAAAATTAATTATAATATTTGTCATATATACGTTGATGGTGTCTGTGAAGATGTTGTTGTTGTTATTGTTTGTCTGTGTTTGTAATGATTCAACTCGTTGGTCTTTTTGTTGCTTTTTGACGAATGACGAGTAGCGGAAGAGAAACAAACGGAATTTTTTGTGTGTTAATTTTTAAATATTAAAAATTGAAATAATTTTTCGAAATAATTTTCTCCTATTTTACTCACTAATTAGTTAATTAACGAATGAATAAAATAATATTCTAGTCGCCCATCTCGGGTTATTGTGAATCATGAAAAAACAGTTATTCTAAACGTCAGATCGAGTTCGCGTGTGCATTTATTTTGTGAAGTGAAAAATAATTGTGTGAAATATTTATTATAAAGCAAAATTAAAAATTTATCAGTGATTGTTTTGCGTGTTCATCGTCGCGAGGAATTTTGTCACATTTTGTACTAAGTTTCCGATGGTTTCTTCACCACACTTTCAACAGAAATCAAGCCCAAAATTCGCACCAAGAAATCGTGAGTCTCCGCCATTTTCATTTATTTTAATTTATTTTTATGCGGAATTTTAATATTGAATTTTTTGTGGAATTTTTATATTTTTTTTTAATCTGAAAAGGGGAAATTTTTCTTATTTGTTTGTGAGTGGGCGCCGTTTGTCCCTGCCAATCGGCCCAAAGCAACAGCAACAATTGTCCTTGGGCCGCAAAAAAAAACTTGTTGGTCGGTAGGAAGAGCTTTTAATGTGCGATCATGACATGCATTTCCGGTCGCATGTTGTTCCAAACTTTTCGCAGGCCATCGAGACTTTCTCCTCCTGCCTCCCCTGCCTTCCACTCCTCCACCCCCACTAGCAGGGGGGGGGGGAAAATCGTTTCGATTGCCTGCATTAAAAATGCATTCTACACAAAATACGAAATTCGTTTCGATGCGATTCGATTCGATTTGCGAGAGAGACCAGACATGCAGTGTGGAGGTGGACGGCGGGAGTTGGGGGGGCGGGGCGGAGGGAGTTGGGGGAGGGCAGGACGACAAGGACGATATAGCAATTGTGCAGCTGCTGCAGACATTGTTTTGCTTTTGGTATTATCGGACTTTTGTTGTTGTCGACTTTAGTTATTGTTGAACCTTTGTTGTTGTCATGCTTTTGTTGTTGTCGTGCCTTTCTTGTTGTCCGACATTCGTTGTTATCGAGCTTCTTCTGTTATCCGACTGTCGACAGAGGGAATTTTCGAGTTCAAACTCGCAACAAATAATGTCGATTCCACCTACCTAAACATACAAAGACAGAGAGATAGTCGTTCCACAATAGAGAGAGAGAGAGAGAAAGAGGCTCGCGATTATCAAGTCAGAGGTCTCGCTTTCAAGGGCGACAAGGTCTACGATAGTTAGACATACATATCTAAGAGACATAAATTGTCTGCCCTTCCTCAGCTCAGCTGCAAAAATTAATCGAACGCCATCAACTGCCAGATTGAGAGCGAGGGCCGCTCGGAAGCAGTTCAAATAACAATTGTGTCGCAATGACATTAACCACCCAACCTTCGCCACCCAACCTCCCCCACCTTTATTAACTCCTAAGCTCCCTTGGTTGGTCTTGCACTTCGTCCTCCTGTGGCTCGAATGCCACGTGTCCTCATGTGAACCGGTTACGAAATCTCCTGAAGAATGTAATTGAACTCTTATGAGTGTGTTTTCTGTTGTTTTTGGCCATTCTCATTTCACCCATCGTCATTGTTGTTGCTGCAACTGCAATTGCCATGGCTTTGTTGCAATTTCCCAGGTACGAGATCACAATCATGGCACTGTGAGACTTCGAGCCACTCACTCTATTATTAAAGCCACTTTGGTCGGACAAACATTTGCAGAGAGCGTCAGTCGCCGGCCGCAGAGTCAGGAAGCGAGTGCAATTGTTGCGATAGTGGGATGAAACCCGAAGAAAAATAAATCTAGAAATTCTCTTCTCTTCACAAGAAAAACACTTTTTCCAACTCCAACATGCTCCGAAAGCACTCGTTTCTCTGTCTAACTTTGGAGATATTTCTAAGAGCTCGTCATCAACGACGTGGGCTGCAAAAAGCTTCTCCACGAAACGCCTTTCTCTAGAACAAATTCTGCGGTGAGCAAATATTTGGGGCGTATCAGCTTCCATCTCATCTCATTTCCCGTCGATCAATGATGAGATGTCAGCGGAAGCGACCATTGTTCCTCGCACCCATTCACACACACACATGGATCCCTCACAGGTGCAACTCGGTGCGAGAGAGAGAGAGAGAGAGAGAGAGATAGACACAAAGAGAGAAAGAGATATGGTAGTGATGTTTAATTTGTGTCATGTTTGCAGATGCTCCGAAATTTTTAGGTCAATTGGCAGGGGGCGCGCCTGATGGCAGCCGGAAGCAGCTGTCACTGCACATGTCTCTGTGTATGTGTGAGCGTATTATACTGTATGTGAGTTCGCATGATTCCTTGTGTGTGTTCGCATGATTCCGTGTGTGTGTTCGCATGATTCCGTATGTGTTCGTGTGATACCATTTGTGTGCGTGCTGAATTCCCAAATCGCCATTGAGTGGCTGATCAATGAAAGGCGTAATTGTTTCTGATACGCGAGCTCTGATTCCGAGTCGAGGTCGCATAGTAAACGCTGAATCGTTTACTATGGGTTCAGGTGAGGGATTCCAAGAATCGTTGAAGAGTTCAATTTCAAAATTCAATTAGTATTTTATTTTAAAATTCATTAAGAATTTTGCAAAAGTTCAGAGGACAAACATTAATTTTGTTCGCATTGTCACAACTTTGTTATGTACTAATATTCAACGCAAGTGAGAATTAGGAAAATCGATTAATTTTCCAAGAAATTCCAAGTTTTCTAAGAAACCCCGATTAATGTTCTAAGAAAACCCGATGATTTATCTAAGAAATCAAGATGAATTAGCTAAGAAAACGCGATGAATTTTCTAAAAAAGACCAATGAATTTTCTAAGATGCCCCGATGAATTCTCTAAGAAATCCCGATGAATTCTCTAAGAATACCTGATTAATGTTCTAAGAAAACCCCATGATTTATCTAAGAAAACTCGAAAAATTCTCTAAGAAAACCCAATGCGCAAAACATGACAATGTTGATCCCCTCACATATCTTTTAAAATTGTGCCTAATTTCAATTTTCGAGCTCAAGTGGTGGCCTCTGACCATCTATCCGACCGATGAGTAGCAGAAAATTTGCATTTTATGTCGACAATTTAATGTCGAGAGACATCCGATGACTTCACGCAAAACGTCAACATCGTGAATAATCAACTGCCGGTGGACAGCCATGGAAAGTGTATTTGGTTTCAGCAACAACTTAAAATGTATTAAAATAGTAGTGTTCTAGTTTTAGTTGTTCTCGTTGTTGTTGTTGTTGGGCCGAGTGCTCACCACATTCGTATTCAGGTTGAGCATGTGTTGCAGGTAAAAAAATGTCAAATGAGAATTTCTCGAATTTCTTATTTAAAATTGCAAAACGCGTCCTTGAACATCCTAAGGTGCCAGTTGTAGCTGTTTTTGGAATTCTTTCCTTTCCATTCTTTCTCTTTGTCCACTGAGGTTATCTTGGTTATCTGAGGAATATTTCCACACTTGGGAAAGTACCATCAGGTGGATGGGGCTGTATTTCATTAAAATCGCCAGTTTCTTATCGTGCTATAAAATGCAAGGTTAAATTTTCCCAATCGCAATTAGAATTCGAAGAAAGTCTTCTATTGAGTGGATGACATCATCATGGGTTGGAAATTCTAGTTTTTGTACACGAAATCCGCGTGGTTTCTTCTGCTATTTCTCTGTGTCGTCGCATTAAGTCTGGAGCATTCAAACTTCGTGTGCTTATGTTTTCCAAACTGATATGACAATCCAGCAGATAACCATCATCAGCCCCATCCTCGTTTTCTCTCTCTCCCATTTCATCTCCCCCCCATCCTCGTCGAGTTCCTCTTCGTCATCCAAAACGGGGATTTCTCGTGCTCGTGCTCGTCCTCGACGTCATCGTCGTTTGCAACAGAAATACATGACAGCGATAGGGGATCCGAAAGCCACACAAACATACACACAGACACAAGGTTGCTCGGGGGAAGAAGGTGGGGGACGGAGACAGCGCTAGCTGACAGAGAGACAGATACATTTCGCGTTAGTTCTTGGATATAAGGATCAGTTCGCTGTTGGCCTTGCATGTTGTGGCAACGGCGAGCGAAGAAACAAACAATATGCGACAAAACATACATACATATAGACACATACACCAAGACAAACACACACACTAATACACATTGTCAGCGAAGACATGGAACCGGAGCTGAAGCAGAAGCTGAAGCAGAAGCAGAAACTCCCAGTCATTGAGTTAATTTTCTAGTCACGTATCCTTTTTAATCCTGACAAGAATATTATTTCCATAAAATTCTCTTCATGTTCGCTCTTCTCGGCTCTTAATGCGAGGTTTTGGTTACATTTCAGCTGGAACTAGAGCTGCCTCCGAGGACCCTTTTCCCCTCTGACTCTGACTCTCTGGGCCTGGGCACTCTCGACTCGACTCCACGGTCCCTTCACTTTGAATATTTTGTTTGTCTTTCGTTGGATCTCGAACGTTTGGCTGGAAGCCCCCGAAAAGAACTGGCGAAATTCAATTTTGAAAACTCCGAACCACGCTTTAAACGCGACTTCAGCTCGGAGAAATCCCGCATCAGCCTCTGACTTCGGCGCCCGATGATCTTCGGTCAAAATCCCGCCTCTCGCTTGGGTTTCCTGGGGGCAAATAATTGGAAAATCACAGGTCGACGCTTGTGCTGAGGTGGAGGAGGTCGGCCTCGGATGCGTTGCGCAATTCTGGACAGATCCGCAGGATGCTCTCGGCTGCAGTTGTTGTTCTTGCTGCTGATTAAACAAATTTATGTTTTTGAAATATTTTGGGAATTTCGAATGTTGCAGGATTTGGCAAATGTTGAGCAATGTTCTTATGTTGTCGTCGCTTCTCCTATGCTCCACATTGTTGGTGGTTGATCTTTGTTGTAGTTGCTATTGTTGTTGTCGCTCTGTTGTTATTGTTGTGTTTCCTGTCACGTGGCCCTGCAATTGCCACAGAGGTGATTTCCGGTTGTCTTTGTCCTTGTTGTTGGTGTTGTTATTTTTGTTGTTTTTATATCCCATCTCGTTGAGTTATGAACGTGTGTTTTTGCTCCTGACTCTGTTTTCGATTTGTTTTTGCTCCATTGTTGCCGAAGAAAGTGAACAAATTGTCCATAAATTTATAGCCATTCAAATATTTTCCCCGAAAATTTAATATTTATGTAATTTTTCCCCCAAATAAATCATGTGGAAGAACATTTATTAAATTTACTCCTTGTCAAACTTCGTGTTTTCATTGTCGTTGCCTTCCGTTTGTGAATTCCTTGGCACACATTTCTTCCGTGGTATTTCCTCAGGTGTATAATTTCTAATTGGGCTATAATGAACGAAAATATCTACCACAAATTTGTTTAAACCAACATTCCTGAAATACTGTATCACGTCGTTTTCTGTCTTCCCGTCCGTTATCGCCAATTGTGCAATAGAATTCTTTACAAAGTATTGTTTTCATTGAAGCCGAAGAACAATTTCTGAAGAGCTCTTCAGAAATAATAATAAACGATAATGATGAAATGAAAAATCCAGACCAACCAACCCGTATCTTGCAAAACCCAACGTCAAGTGGCAAAAAATCATCCATGACAACAATTCCCGCAAACGTCGGATGTTTTGACGGCGATTCGGCTATTTGACTGAACTTCCACGATATCCAGATAACATTATTATAAGATATTCCATCATACTTATTCCACAATATCACAAACATACACACAGTATAAATAACTATGATTGACGATGGTTCGCGAGTATTTGGAGAGGCGGATGTTGTTTATTGGACATCGTGTGCTTAGTTCGTTTCCGTGCTCGATAACGTGGTTATCCAGAAATGCAGTATGGTGCAATTGAAATTAATAATTAAAATTTAAAGTTCAATTGGACGGAAATAGAAATCGGAGTCAACTCGAAGTGGAATAGTACGTCACGAGTTAACGTAGTAGTACGTTTCGACAAAGTCGATGATCGACACGACGCAAGAGAATAGCAAAGGATTCGATTCGAACCGTGTGAAGATGTGAAAAAATCCCCCGTTTGAAGCAGTTATGACTAAGGCAAAGGCAGATAAGATAATCGAGGCACTAGTAGATATGCCATGGGCGATTACCAACGCCCTACTTTTGGTCTGAATGATTCTCTGGTTTCGCCTCGAAGACCCACATCGAAAAGTCGAGAGTTTCGGCCGTCTGTAGGGTTCGGCGCTCTGCCTCTCTTCAATTGAAGTTTAGATAACTTTATCATATAAATAGAGCGCACTGCAAGAAATTGAAGTCAGTAATTCGTGTGCTTGGAAACTGTGTTAACGTGGTCGAAGCGAAACCGCATTATTTCTCTTCTCATATCCCAATAATAATATATCACAAAGTCTGAAAATGTACGGAAAATTTATCCTGGCTGCCGTCCTCGGTGCATTCCTCTACGTGCAATTAGGTGAGGCCAAAAGGATATTGTGTGGAATCCCAATAGGATCATGATGGATATGATAATGTAGAACCATGATGAACTTGAACTTGAACTTCAGTGAACATAAGTAGCGAGTGTCCTCAGAAAACTGAAAAACAATTTGGTTCAATTTGGAACAAGGATTTTGTTGTATTTGGATCTTCGGAACAACTGCTGGACATTTACACCCTGGATTACTATCGAAAACTTTGCTACTTTTTTATTCCAATACTTTGTCTTGCTTGAAGTTATCATAATAATTGTCTCGTTTAACATCATCATGGTTCTGCTTTTACCAAAGTCACACGAATCGTTCTTCGACTAAATGCACTCCCTTCTGTTCCGATCACAGGTGCCGCCCTGCAGTGCTACAGCTGCAACACGCCCTCTACCTGCAACAACCCCACCACGATCACCTGCAGCCAGACAAATGCGAATGCCACCCGCGACCACCTCGAGATGTACTTCTCGGACGTTGTGAACACCACGACCTCGGACTACAATTGCCTCTTCCAGAACTACACGCAAAGTAAGTCCTCCACGCACTGACCCCAATGAAGATGGTCTAATTCAACTTCCTCACTCTCTTCACACAGACAATGTGGTAAACATGACCTATCGCGGCTGTGTGTACAGCAACCAGAGCGTGTGCACCCTGCATCTGAATGCCACCCACAGCTCTCTCGTGCAGGCGAACTGCACCGAGTGCAGCGGCGATCTCTGCAACGGCAACCCCGCTGGCACGTTCTCCTCCAGCCTCGTGACCATGTTCGGCTCCCTTCTGGCCGTTCTGATTGCTAAGACGATCGTGCATTGATCGTGGGTCAGATCCAACTGCACTTCTAGTTAAGAGAATTTAATTTATACGAAACGAAATGAAATAAAATAATTACAAAAAAGCCAAATGAATGTGTTCTTTGTCGATGCTTGATCTCGTTGTTTGAATGATGGATCTTGTTGTTTTAATGTCGATGTTTTAATGTCGGATGTCGATGTTTGTCCCTTTGTGTCGTCGGCATTTCGATGTAGCTTCACTCTAAATCGAAATCTCGACTGTTGTTGCTGCTCTGAGGAGGAACGTGTCTCGGAGCTCTGTACGACGCAGTGTTCGGCAATGTTTGGACAGCTCGGGCGATGGGATCCGGCGACGCATCGCTGAGTTGTCGTCGCTCTCATTCCTAATTGGATTCCGCAATTGTCAGCAGTAGGACAAGACCCGATCCGACTCGAGTCCTTGCATTAACTATTCTCTCAACAAATCACTCAAAATTTAATTTCCTCGCCACGCAGAAGGAGAGAGAACGAGAGGTAGTGAATGAGTGAGTGAAAGAGTGTGTGAGTGAGTGAGTGAGTGAGTGAGTGAGTGAGTGAGTGAGAGAGTGAGTGAGTTAGAGAGGGCATGAGAGGCAACAAACGGAATTTTCAATTGGAAATGTGACTGTGACTCCGACTGCGATTGCAACTAATAACGAGCGACTGGAACGAGAGGAGGCTGAGAAGTGAGCGGATCGAGATGGGGTCGTGTTGCACGGATGCAAAATTTCAACACTCATCGCAGCGTCGAACAATCTGAGCGTCATCGTATTACGAAGCACACACACACAAACGCACAGAGATATATCAGTGTTGGCAGCAACATGGCAGCCGGCAGCTGTCGGCGCACAGTTGACTGCATTGCGATCGTGTTGTTGTTGTTGCTGTTCTTCTTGTTGCTGCTACTGCTGCTTGTAATTGCATTTGTATTTGTGTAATTTTGTGCATGCATTTCTCGTTCTCTGTCTTACATTCTCTCTCTCTGTCTTACATTCTCTCTTTGTCTCTCTCTGCCATTCCCTTGATCCTTCTTTCTCTTTCCCAGGCTCCCTCCTTGGCTCGGTGGGAAATCTCAAAGTGTTGCTAAGCTGAGCAACAACTCGCACCGGAACCGGATGCTAAGCTGCGATATTACAGCTTCAAGTTGTTGCTGACGATGTTGTCGTCGTTGTTGTTGTTGTTGTTGTTCTTGTTGCATTTATATTTCTTGGATTAAATGTTCCAGCACGAGTTTTGTCTAATTCCAATGATGCCAAGAACACATGTTGCAACAACCACAATAACAACAATCACAATCACAACCAACTACAAAACCAAGAGCAGCAATTGCAGTTGTTCCTTCTTCTTGTTATTCTTGGTCTTTGTCTTGGTCTTTTTCTCCTCCTCTTCTTCTTCTTCGCTTTCGTCGTCTTCCGCTTTTCTTTTGATATCAATTTCGTATTAAGCTTGTAATAACGGCATTAGTGGATGCTCACACACAAATACACACTCACATTCACGCACACAAACACACTGCAGACATTCTCAGGGATTTTCTGATTTTCCCTCAAAACTAATCGCTGCAGTTCCACATCCGCTTCGGTTTTTGATTCTCTTGTTCGACAAGAAGTTTCTGCGTTATTTTCGAGTGCTTCAGCTAAGTATTAATAATTCAGTTGCTAAAAAGCTAAAGTCAAACCAGGGCTTTCCATGGTTGTTACTTCATGATGTGTTTGTTCTAAAAGAGTCGAATGACCTGCAATCAGGGCACTCGAATCGTATGAGAATCTCGGGCAAATACTCTCTCAATTTTTGGAGTGAACACGAAAATGTCGTTAAAGAAGCTTCAGAGTATGTTGGGGAAATCGTAATTGTTCTGATTTTGATGAAAGGATTACGATTCCGGTACGTGCCAATGGGATTGACTGAGAACTTATTAACTGTTTAACGAATCGAGGAATATAGAGTTCTGTATCAGGACAGATGAAACTGGAGACATATTCAAAAATAAAATATAGGAATTTCTATCAGATTCAAGACTCTTAGAGTGTGTTCCAACAATGCAACTAGAAATCCAAATGCAAACTCATATTTTGATACAACGCAGATAAGAGTTATTAAAACACTCCGTTCATAGACAAAACAAATTAGTCATCAACGTTGCAATATCGATGCCTCACTAAACTAACACAATTTCCGTTATTAATCAGTGAAAGATCAAAATAATGTTTACAAAGCAAAGTTGTAATGCCGCCTTTTTATGGGCTTTTATATCCGTCCAAAATGAATGTTAATTCGGAAATGAGCCTTTATTGCTCTTCCGACGTTTATTGCGTATCAACTTATTCCTCTTTGCTGCGGCCTCTCCTCGTGGTGCTTTCAAAATGCATTTATTCTCGGAATCATTTATCGTTAGCTACACCAGAATGTTGGTCGATCGTTCAGTCGGCCGGTCGGTATCCATATCAATAGCAATTGGTGTCACAATAAAACCCCAGATAAGATTGTTGACCGAGAACGAGCCTCTGATATCATTCCTAAAGTAGCTCAAGTATTTCTACTAGCAGCTTATTGGGGATTTTGTAATCATTTCAATCTACGTTTAGAGTAGTCATTTACTTAAAGAAGATATATTCTGAGGTTTTAAAAAAGAAAGCAAATGTCTTTCTGACCTTTTTAGTTGAATTGAAATGTACTATTTCAATTTCGCTCGTTTTTCAACTCGTGGTGCAACACAAAAGCCACGCTGATAAGAAGTGCTCTCGTAAATCGAGGGAAATTAAATTATCTAGCTCATTGAGTTTCTGTTCTTTGAAAATTCGCACAATTAAAACACGATTTTGCACCAGATTTTCAAAATGCATTCACTTTCACAAGCAAGCAACAGAATAGAAGAAAACAGAACAAAGCTTATGTACACTATATATATAAAAAGGAGGAACAATAACAGGTGCAACAACAACAACGGGTATAGCAACAACAAGAAGACCACCCTTTGAATTCATACACTAAATAAACAACGCTTTCCACGATAAGAATTCCGTTACTAAAACTGCAACAACAGCAAATATAAAACAATCGGAATAAACAGAAGCCCTCCTCTTTCTTCTCCTCTTCTTCTCTTAACTCTTCCTTCACTCCCTTCTCTCCCTTCTCCTCTTCTTGCTGATACCCTCCTTCCCCACTGATCTTTTCTCTCACTGCCCAAGACTTCAACAACTCCTGAGAATGGCAGCAGAACCCGTTGCTTTGTGGGCGAAGGGAGGAGGAAGAGGGGTAGAAAAGGGAACTTTTCGAAGGTAATCAAGAGAAGCCAAACGGTGGAGGAGAAAGGGGGTGAAAACCATTGGGAACCGAAATGCATATAAAGCGAAAATCATTATCTCTCGTTTTAATCTGTTTTCCGAAGAATGTTTGGGCGACCATAATTCACCAACTGTAACAACAACAATAATAACAACAATTGGAAACAACAACAACAACGATTATTTGAAAAACACAACAACAATAGCGAATATTCGGAAAAACAACTAGAACAAGAATTGGTTTTGAGGGGGATCGGGGGCGTGAAGAATGAGCCAAAGGAAAGAACTTCATTGTCTGAAACTGAAATAAAAATGCATCATCAGTTGGTGGAGGCGTTGGTGGGAGGTGTCGACGGAGGTTGCCTCCGGTTCGAGAGAAAGAGAGAGAGAGGGGGGATGGGGTGAGAGATGTGGGCCACAGTGAAAGCGAAAGAGAAAACAAATGCAGAACTTTGCATTAAACAACGGAAATAGAAACAAAAGACTTCACTTCCGGTACGTCGGTGAAGGACGAGAGGTGGCGAAGGATGTTGTGAAGAAGGAGAGGAAGGATGAAGCGAAGGATGAGGAGAAGGGGACGTGGACGAGGGTCCGACGGTTCGCTCCATTGTGCGGCGCTTAAAATAGTGGCGACATGGTTCAGGAAGTGGCACGGGGTAAACAAGCGACCGAAGACGAGGACGAGGCTGAGGGGAAGAGCAAACAATGAAAGCAGCATAAATAATTTGCGCCTGGCGCTAACAGGTTTTCTCCTCCTCAAGGGGCCCCGGGGGCGTCGGTAAGGCGGGGCCTTGAAGTATGGCTCCTTCCGGGGCGCCCACTTGGGACGGCGTGAATCGGGGCGTGGCGGGGGACGTTCGGCTCAAGTGCAAGGACAAGGCGTGCGCCCCCAAGTGTGGCCGTCGAGAGCATCTGGGGTTGAGGTTCTGTGGTCAGTGGGGAGCGCTGTTAGGGGGGCGGGTATCGGGGGGCGTGGCGACTGGAAGTGGCGCGCGGGAAATACTTTCAGTTTGTTAAGTTAATCATGATAAAATTTGAATTTATGGCTGCGAACGGGCGCAAGTGTTGCATGTTTTGCTGCAGCCGACCCGCGTTCGCCCGTCGCGACCCGGAATTTCTTTTCCCTTTTGTTGGCCGCACTTGGGAATTTCGTGAATGGCTTTTTTCAAATGCGATAAATTCAAATATTGGCGCAAAAATATGGCGCAAGTTTTATTGCGTCGAGAACGAGCGCGAGAAGTGGGGGCGGAAGGCGTGGCCATAGTTCGGCTGCAAAGAAAAACGAAAGTGGCGAACAATTTCGCTCATTGCTTGCACGAGAATTCCAACGAACAATGGCTGCGGGGCCAACAATGGCGGCCGGCCGAAGGATAACGAGAGGACAATCGCAGCTGGGAGAAAGTTTGTCTGCGAAACGAACCAAACTGAACTGAACGAGAAGAAGAGGAGGAGCAACGGAAATTTGTGTCACTCAATTATAAAGGACTCCAGCCGAGAGAAATTAAAGAAAAACTCAATTGACTGCTATTTTTAACCTCGTCCGAAGGCTGGAGGAAGAGGCGTTCGCAGTTCGTTTGAGGACTCCATTGTTGCTATTGTTGTGAATGAAATCAAACAAAAGTGACGCAGAGCACACGGTTTCCTCCATCTCTCTGTCTAACGCCCTCCATCTCGCCATCTCGTTCTGGTGACAGTTGTCCGTCTCGGAAATAAAAATGTTGCCGCTTTTTGTGCGACACAAAAGTTCGTTGATTCAATTTGACGCAAGGGCCGACGACGGGAGGGAGGGAGCGAGAGGGCGAGACAGTGAGCGAGACGAACTCATTACAGAGGCGAGTGCGTACGTGGCGCAATGCGGGGAAATTATGTCGACAGAGACAGACACATAAATTGCATTAGTGAGCGAGAGGGACAGACAGACAAAGGGACGGACATTTGGACAGACGAAAGGGACGGACATTTGGACAGAGAAACGAAGACAAGTTCATCTTCGTGCGCGGGCAATAATTCGCAACTAGAGAAAGCGCAAAAATTGCAACACTGGCTCCTTCCTCCCCCCCACCCCTTTGTCGCTTTCTCATAATCCGACGTCGAGCGAAATTCGTATTTATGTGACGAACCCTGAGTGGTCCAGGAGAAGGAGCGAGTGAGCGAGCAAACAACGAAAGGGCGAAAATCAAGTTTTTCACCGAAAGTTGGCAACGTTTATTGCGCTGTCAGGGCTTAAAGTGGGCGGCGGAGAGGGCGAGGGGATGAGGATGGGTCTAGTTAAAAAACCCGGCGCCCCAGGGCACCGCGACAAATGGAAGTTGGGAGGTGGAGGAGGAGGCGAAACGGACGCAAGAGAGGTGAAAAAATAATGAACTTCATTAAATAAAAGGATTCAAAACTTCCCGGTCGTGGACTCACTCAAAGTGCCACTATGACGTAGAAAGAGAGCGACAAAGAGTGAAAAAGATAGCGACAAACAGAGAGAGACAGCTACAGAAGAGAGAGGGAAGTGAGGAAGAAGTGTTGCCAACTAGCGTGGTATTAAAACCTCCCCCAACTGCAGTGGCCGCCATGTTTGTTAACAGTGGAATCCATCTCAATTAAGTTAATGACAAAAATCATTATTGTAACAAACGCCCAGAGGGAGTGGGAGCAAGCGAGAGGGCAATAGGTCGCCGGAGTGTAAAAGGGACGGCAGTGTAAAAGGTCTCGAGTGTGAATGGGCGAAAGGTGGGCGTGGCATGGGCTGATGGACGCGCGACTCGCATCCAGATAACGAACGAACTGTCAGAACGTTTTTGACATTTGCGTGCATAATGAAAATGGCCGCAGTGCATGAGTTGCATCAGGTGTTGTTGTTGTAATTGTTGTTGTTGTTGTATATGTTGTTGTTGTTTTTCTTGTTGTTCTTATTACTGTCGCTACAAGAATACAGCGACAAAACAAGGATAAATGTCGCAAATTGAGCTCTGGTCGACCACTCGCATTGTTCTCGCATTCCTCGTGGCGAACGACAAACCGATCTGGCAACACCGCCCTCATTCACCGAATCCTGAATGGCGAAATGATGCAGTGGAAAATCGTGTGACAGAGTCAGATGCAATCGGTGAGATGGGCTTCTCGCACTTTCAGGTGGCAATCAATGAAGTTCTCCATCCACAGTTGCACTGAAAGAAAGTCTTCGTCGGCCGTAATTAAAGTCCTGTCTTCGATGATATCTTTACCTTGGCCTCTTCGATTTCTTTTCCTCCGCCTCTCAAATTTCCTCCCTTCACCTTTAAAATTCTTCCCTTCACCTCCCAAATTCTTCCCTTCGCCTCTCCGATATCTTTCTATTCGCCTCCTCGCACTCTTTCAATCGCTCTCTCGTCTCTCGTCTCTCTCCTCGCATCTGCCACTCGATTCGCATCGCAGCGAAGAGCGACGACAGAAATTGAATTAAAACTTCTTTGCTTTCCTTTTCAAGATTCTGCGATTGTGTCGCCTTCCGAGAAGCTCCGAATCCCCCTTCATTCCCCTTTGTCCTTCCATCTCTCGGTAAGCAAACTCTAATCTCGTCCTTCAATTTCCACCGCTCTCTGCTTCGCGTTTCCCTCGCGGTCGGACGAACGGCTTTTCAATTACTTCGTCGACACTTGGTCTGCCGGACAGTGCTGCCAACGTTGATCACTACGCCAGGAGTTCTCCCCCCCCACCTCTTTTCGCCCTCTCACTAGGAGAGATTTTAAAATTCACACCTCATCGGCATTTTGTAATTCGATACAGTTCTTAAATTCGCGTTCTCATCGTTTAATATGCGAAACGACAACAAGAGTGACAAAAAACTTGCAGTAAAAGTATAACAAAAATTACAAAGGAAATGCAACAAAATTATAACAAAAAATTACAATAAAATAGTACAACAGAAACGACAACAAAAATGAAACAAAAAAATTTATAAAAATGACAACAACATGCAAAATAATAAAAAAGAACTTTGTTGTCGCAGTCCATGAATCATGGTTCATAATTTTCTCTCACATTTTCGTCCCATTCCACTTCTCGACTTCTGACATTCCCGAAAAGCTGTCAAAGTGTCAGACACGTTGGATCGCGACACCTGGGGGAAGCGGATGGTGATTTCGAGTGACCCGCAGGCCAGTGGCAACCGTGAAAAGCCGTCGAGGTGGGTGGCATCAATGTGGGCTCTGTTCATTTGTCGTAATTTTTCGACCTTTAATCGAACTCTTTGTTTTTCTCTTCTCCATTTAGTCGTTTCCTCTCTCTCTTTCCTTTTCACATTCCTGTTCTCTCTCCTCACTTCATCTCTCTTCTCCTCTCCATTTCGTCTGTCTCATTCACTATGATGAGGATCAGCGGATGTAAAGGAAATGCAAAGACATGTCTGCGAATTCATTAAAATCTCTGAAGTAAATCTCAACAAAAGCGACCACAGCAAGAACAACAACACACAAACCAAAAACATCAACATGAAATTTGTGAAAAACTTTCAAGATAACAACAACAACAATAAACATAGCATCATACATTTTGTTGTTGTAGTTGTAGCTCATCTGCATTTTGTTGATGATGGTGTTGTTGTCCTTTTTGTTGTTGTTCGTTGTTGTTGCCAAAAACGTGTGACTCTCCTTCTCTCATATGCTAAACTTGTGGAAAACTGCAGACAACTCTCTTCAACATCTTTCGCTTCATCTTCGACTTCCGCACAGACCTGACCAACAACAAAAACAACAACAACTTCCTTCGTTGCAACAATCCTCCTCATCTCTTTCCATCGAACGTTGTTTGTTTGACTTTTGCATTTGTTTTTCTTTCAAATGAAATTTTTGCATCTTATTCAAGAGGAGTTTTTATTGTTGTTCCTGTTTCTCTTATTGTTGTTCTTATTTCTCTTATTGTTGTTATTTCTTAGCTTATTGTTGTTCTTATTCTGATTCTTGTTATTCTTGTTAAGATTTTTGTTTTAATTTTGATTGTTCTTGTTTTGATTATTGTTGTTTTTGATGTTCTTGTGTTTTTTTTATTGTTGTTTGTCATGCGTTGTTCCTTCTTCAAGTGTTCGTTTTGTTCATGTTGTCGATGATGATGATGTTTTTGTTGTGTCTCGAAAGTTTCGCGTCGAACGGAAGGAAGTCTCATCTACGAGAGAGAGAGAGAGAGAGAGAGATTGGAAGGATTTCAAGGATCTTCCGGAGCAAAGAACTCCGAAAGAAATTCCAATGATTTTTCAACAACACAACAAACAACGAAGGAAAAACAAATGCACCTCATCTATCATCGATGACTATGGATAGATCGCAGTACCACGTTTACTCCCGCACCTCAAAGTGGACGAAGAAGTCGATCAACTCGGGTGAAAATTAATTGACGGCAACGAAAGCAGCTGCCGGGGGTCAAAACGAGGAATGAAAACAATAACAATCATAACAAAAACACTACCAGCCACAACAAAAACAATAACAACCAAAATAAAAACAAGAACAACCAAAACAAAAACACGAACAGCCACAACAAAAACACAAAAAACCAAAACAAAAGGAAGAAACAACATGGGTTTCATCTCTCGGAAAGTTCATCAGTCTTGGGCGAATGGCAGCTGTTGTTCGGCAACAACGGTAAATTTCCAACAATAACAACTAAAACTACTATAGAGCAGCAACATTTCGGATTATGAGGATCAAGCAACAGACCAACGGGCCAACAGCAGCAACAATAACACAAATAGACTTGGATATGAAGCGAACAATCAATCAATCAATTAATTGCGTGAATACGTCAGATGGCGCTGCAGTAGCTTGAGACGAAAACATGCCGCAGTTTATGTTGTTATCGTTGTTGTATCGGTTGTTGTTGTTGCTGTTATTCTTATTGTTGCAACTGCAAAAGTGTTGTTCGTTATTCGACCCCCCAATGACAAAAACAACAATCGAATGCGACAGCAACAAATCAAAGCCAGAGCCACAAATGGGTCGTTTGTTGTTAGTATTCATCGTTTGTGTTGTGTAGTTGTTTTTGTGATAGTTTTTGGTCAAGAACATTGGGTGAACTCGACATTTCCTCAACGAGGACCCCTTGATCGAGGTGCCTCCTGATTAGTGGCCCAGGATGATGGACGACAACGGCTCACGGATTCATTTCGTATCCGAATCGAACATGGAGTGCATTTTCGAAAATCCCCATCTCCAAATTTCTCCATCTCATCGAAAACACCTCTCCACAAATCCAGCACTGGGCGGATCAGCTGCCTATCTCGCACCAAGCCATAATTGCAGATGCGAATTTTGCCCCCAAATTTCTTAATATTCTCGGACCTATGCAGAAGGCAGAAGGAACTTCATGCGTCCGTCCGAGCAACTTCTTGAAAGTTTTATTCGGAGATTAGAAAAGTTACCAAGTCGTCCGAGAGTTCTTCGAAAAGAGAGAGAGAGTTAGAGAAGTCGCATGTGCAGAATGCAAGGAGACTTGAACCCAACCGGTCGGTCCTTCACCGATCCCCCCCTCTCATGCGAGATCCTCTCACTAATGCTCTAATAACATGAGCCGGCCAACCAGCTCCGGGTTCCAGGTCCTGCACTCGGGTCCGAGTTGGAGCTGGAGTGCCGTCATTTATCTTTCCTTGAGCCAAACTTGTGCACGGCATGAGCTCCTCATCCTACCTCATCCACATTTCCACCCGATCCAAAGTCAGGTGTTTGATGTGTATGACAGGATGGGTGGACGAAGACTCTCGTGTCAATCTTGGCTCTGGCCGCCATGTTGACTTTATTGAAAATGATGAAGTGGCCGTCGTCCTGTGGAGTGGACGCAACTCCCTCTGAACGCAGCAGCAGGCGTTGCCAACTCTTAAAATTATGACTGCACATGATGAAGAGGCAACTTTTTCGATTTGCCAAAGTTTCCAGCAGCGAACGAGGAACTCGAGCAGAATTTGCCATTAGTAGAGGAATTGAGTTCCTCCGATGTCGCTTGGACTTTGACTTTGACTCCGACTCTTGGACACGGAATCTGACTTAATTAGTTTTGAGAGAAATGCATTTGTGCGATCGCTTCGTCGGAGACATTCGTGCGAGGGATTTGATTGTTATTGATGGGGGTTCGTGGATAATCTCTCGAAAGTCATTAAGATGAACGAACGAATGATGTTGTCTTATTTTCAATTTTTGCTTAATTCCTTATCATTCACACTGTAATTCTCTGTATCGATTTGAAAAACAAAAAAATTTCTATTTTAAATAACGAGCTATTTGAAATCAGTTTTTATGAAACTTCCATGTATTTAATTGCAAAATATTGATCGGAATGGTAAAAATTTGCCTTTTTTACAGCTAATCAGTTAAGTTTCGTATTGAAAAGTATAAAACAAAATTTTTCAATGATTAAATGATAACCCTATCGGGTAGAAATTATGATACACAGTTTCCTAACTTCGTATTTGATTAATGTGTTTATTAAACAATTTTCAATGTTTCGAGTAATTGTTGTTGTGGTGGGGAAATTTGCCATACCAAAGGTCTCAGCCATTCAACTGAGTTCCCTGCGTCTCCTTCCAACAAGTCAAGAGTTGTCAGGTTGTTCCTTCCTCCGCCCTGTTGCTCGGTAATCCTTTCACTCCACAGCATGATGTCGTCGTCGTCGTTGTTGTTGGTGTCGTGGTGTGACGACTGGAGTGGAGTCGTGCCGCCAGTGCTGCCACCTTTTGTTCTAGTGGGAGTTGTTAACACTTTGCGACACGCAAGTGGAAAATAATAGGCATGCCAAAGTGGGCGTTTGGTGGAGGGGGCGCGGTCGACACGCGAACTATGGCGTAGTCAAGTTGTTCTTGTGGCAACAAGTGGTAACTTTGGAGGGGTCGGAAGAAGTCCTTCCGAGGAACGAGCGAAGGATTCTCGCCTTGTCCGACTCGGCACTCGAACTCAATTTTCGCGCCAATCGACTCGGCCTAGTCGACATCATAATCGGCAACGACGACGACGACAGGCTGAACTGTGACGACAACAATAAAACGGACAAGGATGGCGATAGAAGGACGAGAAAAATAAAAACGACGACAACAAGAACAAGAAGAAGATAAAGAGGAACAAGTGGAACAACAGGAACGACGTCGACAATGGCAGCAACATAATCATTGTCAACGACGACACCTTCGCAGCAGGCGGCGACGTCGAGCTCTGGGTTCGCGTTTGCGGCGAAACTTTAAACAAACTTCGGTTCCCACGGCAGCAGACCCAAAAACAAAACCAACAATAACAAGAAAAACAACCACAATCACAACAACAACGATGGCGGCGAAGCGGAACCGGAAGTGCGTGTTTGCGGCAACAACGAGCGGCACTTAAAACAGTCGCAAGTTGTGACGACGGCGGATGAAGCGACGACGACGCGGTTTTTGCAGTCATTGCGACTGTTGCAGCAACAACAATAGAAGCAGAATGAACAAATGTATCAACAACAACAAAAACAATAACTACTACAACCAGTTGCTGTGACGACGACGACGAGCGGATGCAGAGGCAGAGACAAACATGATCCTTTAACTCCTTGCTCGGAAACTAATTAAATCTTCGGCGAGATTCTTTCGTAATTAGTTTTTACACTTGTTGTTGCAGTTGTTCCTCTGCTTGTTGCAGTTGTTCGTCTGCTTGTTGCTATTGTTTTTGTTCTTGTTGCAATTGTTTTTGTTCTTGTTGCAATTTTTTGTGTTCTTGTTGCAATTCTCTCTCTGTCTATTCTAGTTGTTATTGTTGCTGTCGCTGCAGCATCCAAAACAGGCGCCACATTATATCGTCGCTGTCGTTGTCGTTTTTCGTGCCGACGGCAACAATCGTAGTCGGCGTCAGAGTCGTCGCCGTTGCTCACACGCAGATCTGGCGGAAGTAATAATGATGCAGCTGGGAGATGTAATAACGGTGTTTTCGGTAAGCACACACACAAACATATATACACGACTTCTCACTTGCTCCTGCTTACTCTAATTCTCTCTCTCTCACTCTGACTCTCAATCTCTCTCTCACTCTGACTCTAATTCTTCCTCTCACTATCTCTCTCATGCGTGTCTCTGGATTAGAGCGAGAGAATGCGAGGCTTTCAACCTACGGCTTGTAACGTGCGAATGTGTGTCTATTGTTTGTAGGTGTATTGTGTATAGGTGTGTTTATATGTTAGTGTGTTGGTGTATCCGTGTCTTGTGTGTTTTGGTGGTAGTCGTGATGGTGAAGAAGAAGAAGAAGAAGAGAACAAGGACAATGAACGTAAACAGGTGTAATTGAAAGCGCGGCTCAAGTGGCGTCGCTCGTTTTAACAACGACTCACGGGGGATCCCGTTGTCGCTTCGGCTCCCTCGTCCTGGTCCCGAGTCTGATCCCTGTTCGGGCCTCCACGGCTGGGAGAGGATTTCGCCGAGTGGCCTGAGCCAGTGTGAGTGTCTGAGGAGTAGATGTGTGGGTGAAAGAGTTGCTGTGTGTTTGTGAAGAAGCTCTGTGTATTCCCTCTGCGAGATGAAGCTCGAGCTCAAGTTCGAGTTGTCGTAGTTGCGTAGGATTTAAGCACAGGTTAAGAAGGCTTGGCGTCTCCTGAAAATTGGTGGAGGCGTCTCTTCAGAAGACCGACGGAGGCGTCTCCGAGAAGCCTCCTTCAGGATGCCGCAAATTGTGGATTTGTCTCCTTGTTTCGTGTGGTTTCAGAGGAGAGTGGGGTTTATAGGAAGATGTCGGTAGTGGAGGAATTGAGGAAGCTATTTTAAGTCTGCCTTCTGTTGATCGAAGCGAAGCTTGGCCTAAATTCAATGGGTCGATGATGGCTCGATTGGCAGGTGGCTCTCAACCTAATCGATGGAACTTTTTTGGTGTCGTTTTTGTTCATTTGATCGAGTTTTATTAAGAGAGAAACAAGGAAAAAATGATGGAAAAGAGGATGAAGAGAAGAAGCAAAAGAAGGATGAAGAAAAGAATCGAGAGAAGGAACAGGAGAGGGATGGAGAGAATAATGGAGAGCAGAAGCAAGAGAAGGATGAAGAGAATGAATAAGAGAAGGAAGGCGAGTTGCGAAAGAAAGAAGAGAAGCAAGCGATGTTGGTGAAAATCAAAATGTCCGCAAAACTAGTTAAAAAAATAAAATTAATGCCGAGCAACGAAAATCTCTACGTGCAGCCATTAGCAATAATAACAACAACAACAAAGACCGAAATAATAATACTACCATCGACAACAACAATAACAACAACAATGATGAGGACAACGACTAATACCCAAACACAACTACAACAACAATTTCCATTTCTCCAACGGCCCGGAAGAACAACAATAAGAACCACAAGAGAACCAGAGAAAAACAGGTGGACAGCGAGAAACTAGGGGGAGAGAAAGAGAAGGAGAGAAAGTGGAGGAGAGAAAGAGGATGAGGAAGAGGAAGATGAGGAAGAGGTCGACGAAGACGAACGAAGAGATGACGACAAGAAAAGTAGTGGAAAACAACTTTTGACAAATGCAAAAACATTTTTCTCCTTCTCCTCCCGCCCCACTCTCAATCATTCTCAAGCAACAACGAACCCATTTCAACGAGGACCAACGTCTTCTGAGCCTCCCGCGCACGTCCTTCGGCTTCATTGGACTTCATTTCGAAGTAAAAGCTGCGTAAAAGATGCTCAGGAGCAGAACAACAACAACAACAACAACGACAGCAACAGGAACAACAACAACAGTAGCAGCAACAATGGAAGGAGTGCATCAACAACATCTTTGTTGCAGGCGTTGGGCGAATATTTAAATCAGCAGCAATGGCTGGAAGTTTGAGTCTAATCAGACATTCACGCTGCATCCAACATCGAAAATGGAAATGGAAACGTCGCCGTGTTGGTAGAAGAGAGTGTATGTGTGTGTGTGCGTGTGTAGGTGTTGGTTCCACGCCCCCTCTGTAGATGTGCGTGAGAGCGAGTGAGTGAGTGAGTGTGCGTGTGCCATCTTTTTTCAACATCGCGGCGACGACGACAACTACGAATAAAAGGACGAGGAAAACATTAAATTTGAAAAATGTCAACACGTAGGCCAAGCGTTCGTTGAGGGAAGGAGCTGATGGAAGTTGAGAGGAGGCTGGTGGAAGTTTGGGTGGAGTCTGAAGACTATGGCTTTAGCATTCGCGGCAGACGCCGAAATCATTTTCGATTTTGAACAATGTTAATACAAGAAGTCGGGAGGCTGATGGACGACGGATGCGAAACACAAAAATGAGGTTCACCGAAATTTGGAATAAATTTGAAATTAGGTTGGAAACTTTATGGGTGAAGAGGGAGTTGTTTCGGTGGCTTCATCATCATCGATGGTGGAAAACAATATCACACGTGGCTCGCGGTTGTCCTTCGTCATTCATCCTTCTTACTCTCTCTTGTTAATGAGATCCATTGCCCTCGTTTGAATTTCAATACCTCAGACTAAAATTCAAATTCTTGTTAATACTTCCAACTCCTCTTCGTCTCTGTCTCTTAGAGGAAATCCTTCAACATCCTCCCCGAAATATTCAGTTTGTTGTCAACTGAAGTTTCTGTGGAATTAGGTTCCCTTTCCTTAAACACCTTCACATAACATGCTGATGAGTAGTTGAAACTAGTTTGGGTTCATCACAAACTAATCCGTTGACGAGCAATTAATCCGTTTTCACTTTCATTCCCTCCGTTGACTAGTGATAGGATCCAATTTCCTCGTAATTTGCACCCGACTCAATAAGTCGAATTTCCTTCCCGCCTTTCATCCTTCCTTTCCTCCTTCCTTCCTTTCTTCCCTCCATCCTTCCTTCAAGGTGATTAAAGAAAGTTTATCACTCGTCTCTGCCTCCTCTCGCGCTCCGCTTTGAAGGAGCCTCGTTTACCGTCATTTACATAATCATAAATAAACATAATTTGAAAACACTTAAGACATGCACACAGTCACACGCACATATCGTGGTGGAATACACACAACTGCATTTTATGGAAGAAAACGATATACGATATTCATTAGTTGGGGTATGTAGGAGACTATTGATAGTTGTGGCAGATTTTAGTTAGAGCAACTGAGATTGGTTACCGAAATCCTCTCAATTATCCATCGATGTCCTTCCAAAAAAACCCTGGGGCTCAAATATTTCTCATTCATTCGCTCTCAATCAAAATTTATGGTTCACAATTTATGCTGCAATCTTTATGTTTCTAAATTTATGTTTGGAAGTAACAAAATCGTCTTTAAGAAAATGTAAACTATCTAGATTTTCTTTTTCTCCGTTATTCTCCTCTATTTACTGATCGAATTTAGATTTCGAGATTGCATTAAAAATTCCCAACGCACTGAACGGGGGGAGAAACTACTCCAGAAAATGTTCAATATAAATTTTCCACTCATATTCATTTCCATTTCCATCAACTCTCGATGGCTGGTCGTCGTCGTCGGTCGTTGGTCGTTGGTCGTCGGTTGTGGCCGCCAGGACAGGCGTCTTGGGCACGAGAGACGTCGACCCCGGGCTCCCTTGAGAAATGTTTTGATTATTTAGGAGTTTCTTGTAATTTATCTGGCGATCGAATCGGGTCGTTCTTCGTCGTTTCTCTCCTCTCTGCGCTCTTGCCCAGCACCACATAATTGCCTCTGTTCCATTTCCTCCCTCTTCTTTAGCTTATTTTTGTTGCCAAAGTGAGGCTTCTTCTTTTAACAAAAACAACAATAATAACAAAAACCACAATAACAAAAACAACAATAGAGACGATGGTATCTCCAGCTATTGATTTGCATTTTTAACAGAGCCTGCGTCTTTCTCCACGTCTCTTGGACGCATCCAGTGGAGGATAATTTGTGTGCTCTGGAGCTGTGAGAGAAGGACGAAACTGCCGAACTCCCTGGGGGAAGAGCGAGGGGGGGTTCCAAGTGGTGAGAACAAGGATCTGTTTACCTCACAGAATGTCGAAGGAGGCGGAGGTCGGAGGAGCGCAGGACGATAATCAAGTCCAGGGCGTTTAAAATCCCGTTGTTTTGATTGGAACGATGATTAATCGAAGGCGATCTGCGGTGAAAATATGATAGTCCTTCTCTCTTACTCTCTATCTCCCACTCATACTCACTCTCTCTCTAAAACGATAATAGTTTATTATAAAGGGAGAGTGAAATTGAGCAGAAGGCAGCGAAGAAAACAACGAACGGAAGATGGAAAATACTTCAAGTGTCTCAAATTGGATTGAGATAATTTGATTATAATTTTCTAATTAAGTCAACAATAGCAAATGACTTATTTCCGATTGCAAGCAGTCGTTTCAGAAAACTACAACATCCGCCGGAAGCGGAAACTTAGCTCCACTCCCACACCGCTCAAGAGCTCGACTCAAAATGGCGCCAATAAAATTTGATGGCATTTCCGATCATAACAAGGAGAAGAACATGAAGAATAAGAACAATCGAACAATAAAATCGCTTTACTGGCAATAAGCATAATACCGATAACAACAACAACAACAACTACGACAATCATCCAATAGACATAACAACAACCCAACAACAACAAAAAATACATCAATTTCCCAACAGCCGCAACAGCATCAACGATGGCAAATAGCATCAGGACATTGGCAATAAGGAGTAGCAACAACAACAATAAGTAGTAGCAACAACAACAATAAGTAGTAGCAACAACAACAATATAAAGTAACAACAACAATAGACAATTGCACCAACAACAATAAGCGATTACAACAACAATGATCAGTACCAACAACTCAACTCCCATCAACAACCGGCAAGAACACAAATCGCGCTTATCGTCCGAGGATCGAGGGTCGGGGAGTTTGGAGCAAGGGGCGTTTGGTCGGTCTCCAACCGACGAGCGACGAGGAGACAGCGATGTGATTTGCGGGGGGGTCGAGAAGGGGACCGTGGTGTGGGTTGCGATTTGAATTCAATCGCGTATCGACGTCTGCCGCGCGCGCTCCATCGATGAGCGGATGAAGTGTCTTCCTTTCTCCCTCTCTGCCAGCCTGCCTCACTCACTGACTGAATGAGTGAATGAGTGAGCGACTGACTGAGGGGGTTGGACTTGGTTGGTTCTGTGTGACGTTGCCGTCGTGGCGCATCCTTCTCTCGCTATCCTTGCAGTAAGCCGTTTTATTGCGTTTTATTCTCGGCTCTCGACTCGACTCCTCTTTCATCGTTCTGTCAGGATTTTCGATTCGTTCCCCCGTCGTCATGGGTTTTGTCTTCGCTGTTCGAGGTTGTTATTGCCATTGTTGTTGTTGTTATTGCCAGCATCTTGTTTACAAAGGCAAATTGTAGAAAATCCTGATCCGATTAATATCGCGGTTGGAAATCAGGAGACGTCGGGACGCCCGATGGGATCCCGCTGATAAATGAGCAATTTTTAAAGTGAGTCCTTCGAAGAATCTCGCCCAAGAACACGAAGACCGTGGAAGATGAAGCAAAGGATGGAAGATGAAATCGACAAATCAGATCAAATGAAACGCTGACTGAAGACGGATCTCGGCGATGGAGTTTAATGACCTTTAATGAGGGTCTGAGGCGAAGCCAGACTTGAGAAGGATTGAGAGAGTCCCTCGATCGATTCCTTCTTTCTGTGGTTCGGTGGAAGAGGAAGATTCGGATTCCTACGACTTGAGACATAACTCAAGAATCCCCAAGTATGGATGTGGCCTTCAAGAGACAACTCTTCCCACACACTCAGCCAAAGTGGTCGACCCTAACGAGGCCCGTCTGACGCCTACGTCCATCCCCAAAAGACCGCATAACTCTAGATGAACCATACAAAGGACCTTTCTTTCCTCAGAAAAGAAATCAAAGGATGGTGAGTGAAACAGCCCAAAGAACGAGAGGGCGAGGGGAAAACAAACTTTTGCGCTTTTCACTTTTCTCTATGAATAGAATATTGCGCACTTAAGCGCATATTTTCGGAGGACACAAAGGCTCGCCGAATCCCGATCTCGATGTTGAACGAACCCGGAAACGGAAATGCCAGCGGAATTGTCATAAGTTGTTTGTTTGTTTGCGGGTGTGTGCGTGTGTGAGAAGCCGTTAGGCGGCTAAGAAGTTCATCCGGAGACACACAAACAAACACAACGACCGAAAGAAGGAGACTCCAGCGGACACACACACACAATCAGCGCCGCAAAGTATGCAGCAAGGAATCTCCGGTTTCACAGCAGATAAAAAGGGCAGCCGAAGACCGAGGACCACAGTTTTGGAGAGGTGGGGGGAGGGTCTCCAAAATACTTGTGGACTCCCGGATTCCTCGGGGCTGCCGCAGAGCTTGTCCGAAGAAATTGGCTTCGTTATTTCGTGGGTATTTTATGTGGAAATGTTTGCGCAAACTTGTGGGAATGCTCCCCAATACACATACAAACACACACACAAACTCGTCTATGTCTGCTGCCTCACACACACACGAGCATTTCCTCAAGTAGGTTAAGAAAATTCCTCGAAACCGTGTTCGGGTTTTTTCGCCCCGACCAACCGAAGGCAGGACGAAGTATTTTGAGGACAAAGTTTTTGCTCGCAGTTTATTAGGGGCCTGAGGGCCAGAGAAAGGGAGAGGGTGAGTGAGAGAGAGACGAAGTTCCGGCTCAATAAAAAAATATTGCATTAGAAGAGCGGGGCTGAGTGGTGAAAGCGAGGGGGAAATAGTGCGAGCAAATGCATTTACCATAATTTTCAATTTTGCATTTGGCCCCGAAGAAGAAGGAGAAGTTGGCCAAGAAAAAGGCCAACGAGGGCACACATTGTGTGCGACTGTTTACTAACAAAACTCCTCGGCCTGAACCTCGTGAAAGTTGACCCGCAGTTAATTTCTTTGGCCAAGTTTTATTTTCTACGCGTCGCCTCTTGTGGCCCAGATGTGTCGAAGCCGCCTGGGGAAGAGCGATGTTTTTTAGATCTGCATGGAAATCCATGTGGAAGAACAATTTTGAGAACTATTTCATCTATAAAATTGATTGCAGTCGAGTGCAAAAGAAGTCTGAAACTGGGTTCCTTCTTATCCTGATGTAGGCGATAAAATTATTATCTAATTAAAAGCATGCATTTATCAAATGTAGAGTAGATGAAATATTCAGATTACGAAAGTGCAATGGTCGCTCATACGCCCCGCTGCCCGTAACTTTAGCAGCTTTTCAAACTTTTTGCATACTTTCTCAACTTTATTTCCGGACTCGAACTGCACGTAAGTTTCGTAAAAGTCAAGAAAACACTTTCATCAACTCATGTCAATTTCGTCACTTTCCTCTTTTTCTCCTCACTTTTTCTTCACTTCCTCCAGCTCCTGCACTCCTCCTCTCTCCATCTCGGTTTGTCTCGCAGGCCCATCCGTCGTCTCTGTCGGCCATTTTTCAATATGAATTTATTTATGCAAATTGCTAAAAAACAAAATTTATCCTTCTTTGCGAATTTTTTGCTCTCGCATCGTCCCTCGTCCCGGAGCTAAAATAAACATTAGAACAGTGAGCGCCCTTTGGAGAGTCGCATCTGGAGCCGTTTTTTCGAGTTGTCCAACTCCAAGTCGCCGTCATCGTCCTTGTCGTCATCGTTGTTCCTGTTTTTGTTGGAGTCGTCGGCGGCAACGTCGACGGAGCGTTGCATGAATAATATTAGGGAAATTGTGTTGGAAACTTTGTCGCCGCCCGCGTTCTTCTTTTCACTTTGGCTGATGCATATCCTGGCCTCGTTCGCAGGACTTCACTGCCCCCACTTCCCAGGGGACTTCAGCAGGACTTCTCGCCTCGAATGCATCTCATCGAGTCTTGGGTTTTTCCCGCTGGTCCATCGGGCTCAAGGAAGGGTGCTAATTTCCCTTTAAAATACCTCTCAAATGGAATTGACGTCGTCTTCGTTGTTGCTCTAGTTGGGGCTGTGGTTTTTGTTGCCGTTGGCCCATTGTTGATGTTGGAGTACAATTCAATTTCCGGCGCTTAGAATATCAGCAACAGCAACAACAACCACGACAACATCGTAATCAGCTCGTCAGTTGATGTCGTCGTCAGTCCTTCGTGTCCTGTCCAAGTCGCTTAATGTTGATCAAGAGAAGTCTTCAATGATGAGAGACGAGACCACGGAAATGACGAAAAAGGAGACTGATATTTTCACTCTCTCAGAGTTGAGAGAAAGAAGAGGAAATTATGTGGGTTTCTCTCACAACCAATGAGTTATTCTCGAGTGCAACAAGAGCTTTGATGAGTTGACAGTGGTAAAAGTTATCCTCAAGAATCTCATGTGGGTTGCATTGTTTCTCATGCTGTTCCCATCCACAATCGGGTCCTCCTTTGAAATCATTCTCCACAACTTATTCATCGACTCCTGCAAGACATAAAGAGCTCTTCTCACTCTCACTTCTCTTTTCTCTACATTTCCCTTTGGTCACCTCCTGCATCGTCCTTTGCTAATTCAGCTGCAGTTGTTGAGTGTGAGTGGCTTTGGTTCTCGCTCCAGGTCCCGTTGTCTGGGTTCTTGCAGTGGAATTGAAACTGAAAAATTCTCCTTCTTCCTTAGCCTTTTCGACTTCCTCATCATTGCAAGGGGCAGGAAGAAGGAAAAGACGAAGGACGATGAGGTGGACGCACCAGACGCGAGTGAAAGAGAAGACAATATTCACAATAGACAATAGCCACCATCAACAACAGCAGTAGCAGAAGCAGCAGCAAAGCAACAGAAACACCAAAAAATAACAACAGCGACGATGACAACAACTACGATGACAACAACAAGTCATAACTTGTTGCTGCTTTATTTGCGATATTTTGAGGCTCAATTCAGTTGTTGTCGTTGTTGTCATTATTATTGTTGTCATTGTTGCTGAATATGGCATTGTTGTTGCTGTCAACATTCTTGTTCGATGCTGCTTCTGCTGCTCCTTTGAGTGCCGAAAATTGGTTCCTCGCACGCTATTGATTCACAAATAATCCGTTCGGTCCGACGATCAGAGGAGGATGAGGAATCAGAGGAGGAGCCGGAGGCGAACTCAATTCAAAACTGCACACTTGAAGAGATCCGACCTCACCCTCGTCCTCCGACTCATTCCACTTGTTGTCTATTGTTATTGTTGTGATTGCTTTGCATCCGAAAATTAAAAAGCACAAAGAGACGACGTATAGAGAGAGTGAGAGAGAGAGAAGACAAAGGGAGGATATACGCAGAGAGATGATAGAAAGAGGAGAGGCTGAGATAGTGTGGGTGTCGAAGACAGGGCGGAAACGGATATGCAGCCCACAACATGGCGAATGAATGTTACGGGTTTTCGAAGGAAATTAAAAAATACACAAGGAGTGAAGGGAAAGAACAAGACTGGACTGGGAGGAAATTACAATGTAGTCAATGCGAACTTTGAAGCACGATGAAGGAAGGAAAAGGGACTGGAGGCACCACCAAAGGCTGATGAGACGAGGATGATGTGAGGCGTTTTCCGATTTCATTCTAGACTTCCCTTCACGACTCCACTTCACGACTCCCTTTCACGACTCGCTTTCACGACTCCATTTAAAGACTCTACAGCGCTTCAAGCAACACCTGCGATTACGAATGTTGTTTTGCTTCCGCCCTGGGCGCTTCCGTTGACCGATTGAACGATGACCTGACCTAATTTGGTTCTCACACTGGGGTCCTGTTCATTCCCCAGGACCCTAATTAAAATCGGTCCTGAATGAGGTGTCGTCGCCTCGCAGTGATTTCGCAATTAAAGTCGTTCACGCGACACACGAGGAGTCTTTAATTGAATGAAGTTGCGAAGGCGTTTCTCGCAGACATCGGCATTCGAGTGTTTTCTTTCCATCGTCGACGTCGTCTACGACAGGCTACGGTTGAAGATGATGACGAGACTGGGCGGTGAGGGGGAGAGAGGACGACGACGACGTGTGGAGTACGAAGTGCATGTGTGGAGAAATGTGAAAACTCGTGCGAATGTGTCTGTGTTTGTCGGAAGTTTCCGGGAAAACAACTTAAAAACTGCATTAGCAGCGAAAACATGCCGAGAGGCGGAGGATGAGGCGGTGAGTCTGACTAGGCACAAATACAGAGTTACTCACTCACACAGACACACACTCTTTCACACCACACAGAGACTCTCACACACACGCCCACACTCCACAGACAGACTCCTCATCTCTGTTGACTTTAATGAGAGTTCTGCTAATTTTCCGTCTCTAATTTGGATTCAATTTTCGTTCGCTGTTGGTTTTCGCTGCTTTCCGCTTTTCAATTAAATAATCTAGTCGAATTGTTGTAGCCGTGCCAACGTTGTTGTTGGTTTTGTTGTTGTAGTAATAAAACTATTTTTTTGCCCGGGTCGAGATAATGAGTTATTAATATCATCGAACACCGAATAGCGCGGGGTTTTGAAACAAAAAACCCTGAAACGGATCCCGCCGAAAAGTCAAAAGCCCCAAATTGACACGGGATATGTTAATCGTCGTGGTGTGTAATTATTTGTTTTATTATTATCGCGGTGTTGTTTTCGCGTTGCGAATGTTTAAATTTAAATATAAATTGAATGAGACTTCGAATGAATTCTCCGCGCAATCCTTCGCACCACTACACAGCGATTAACCATTCACACACACACACAAGCACACTAACTCATTGATACACTCACCCACACACTAACTGATACTCACCCACACCCTCACATGGAAACGGTGATGCGTGTGCGTGCGTGAATAATTGATAAGCGCTCATTTTTGATTTAATTTTCGATTTTTAATTTCGAGCCGACGTCTCATGAAACTTTTATGTTTAATGATGATAATTAAAGCGGTTTCTTCTGCTCGTCGCGTATTTAGCCGTTGTTGTTGCCACTTGTTATTTTTGTTGTTGTTGTTGTTATTGGCGTGCATAATTATTTTGAAATTGAAACCCATTGAACAGAAATTATTCGCAACCGCTTGACTTCTTCCCCCACACCACTTTAAACCCACTTCGTTTGAATTCATTTTTCCACATTACTGTATTTTACGATAATTAATATTGCATTTTCCAACCTTCATAATTATTTTTATAAATAATTAAAATGTCACCAGTCATGTGAATGAGTGTGTGTGTGTGTGTGCGTGAGTGAGTACGTGAGTCATTGTGCGCTCGTGGCCACGGCATAAATTTCGTTAATGAATTAATTTTTATTTATTTTCAATGGCGAAAAAAAACAAAAAAAAAACTGCGAAACCGCGAAAATCCCAAGAGTCACGCGCCGATAATCGAGGGAGAGATTTTAGCACGATAACGAGCTGGGCCTAACGAACTTCGAACGACCTTCGAATTCTTTCAGAATAATCTTCTAATATTAACCCATAAATCCACCAGAATCCTTTGAGCAAAATCTCTTCAGGCTGAAATAAAAGTCCCTTTGTTCTACTTGTTGAAATAAAAGTCCTTCTGCTCTTTTATATTTATCTTTATTTATTTTTACTCTCACATTTCCTCCACCCCACGGGGCCTCCTTCGCCATTGGATTTTTGATACAATCTGGTTTCTAATTGCGCTGCTATATGTTCAATATTTATATTTAATCTATATATATGTGTATGCATGTATATATATATAGTATATATTTACTCATCAATTATATAAACGTAATAATATTCAGTTAAATCGCTTTTAGTTTCAACATTTTATCTTGTTTTCTGTTTTTTATTTATTTCTTCTCTTTCTTCTCTTCGTTTTACATTCTCTTCGACATTAGAACCCTGCATGTTGTTGTTGTAGTTATGTATATATATGTATATGTATATTTATATTAATATCTTAAGTCTTACAGCAAGATAGATGCACAAGATATATGAATATACGCTTGCTTCTATTTTTATATAATTTACTTTTCATTTGAAATTGAAGTGATTTATTTGCTTTTAATTTCATTCTTGAATTTTATATTTTTATTTTAAATTATATTATTAGATATTTTTTATTTTATTTTTTATTTTGAATTTTATTTTTCTGATTTTTATTTTATTATTTTATATTTTATATATTTTATATTTTAATTGCAATTTTATCTTTACTTTTAGGGATTCAACAAAAAGCAACGCGAGTGAAAACAAGACGCGAAAAATCAACTCTTTACACCCGACCTTCGCCGGATACTAATCCAGATATACCTATGCATGTGTAAGTTTGTATATATATGTATGTACGTGTGTGTGTGTTGGGGCGTCTAAGCTTGTGGCACACAATCTCGCTTGTATAAATATGCATCTCCTAGAGCTACGCAATTAATTACATTAATTGTAAATTTACTTAATTCGACTTCTTCTCTTCCTCCACTTTCATCTCCCTCTTCATTCTTTATTCATTTACTTTGTAATATATTTGTGTTATTTTAAATTTGTATGGATATGTTTTCGTTGTCGCCTGGCGACTCTGGCCACAGGACGCCCACGGGGTCCTGCAGCTACTGCGAAGCCTGCGCTCGGGTCCTAAACGTGGGTCGGGACGGGGCGGATGCTGTCGTCTACTCGGGGTCTCTCGGGGTCGGCTTCTCCTTGATCTCGATCTCGCCTAAACAGCCACGGGCGACTGGAAGCAGCGAAAGTCCGCGAACCGTTGCAGCAGCGGCACCAGCAGCGACGGCAGCAGCAGCAACACGTGCCAGCGTCGCAGTCGCCGCGCTGCAGCGTTTTCGCCATGCAGCTCGTCGCCCTGCGCGGGCAGCCCGAAGGAGCCGCCGGCGCCTCCGCCTCGGCCGCCGGGTCCGGTCTTATCTGCGAAGGATTTTTGTTGAGACAAACCGATTTCATTGAGATTCGACTGAAAGCGAGTGTCTGAGGCATGATGCGGGATGAACCGGGGAGACAAAGATCGTGAGCACATAGAGAGGAAAAGAGAGAGAGAGAGAGAGACAACAATGCGATGAATCGATGGGCGTGACAATGAGGGGCGTCAACTACTTTTATTTTAAGGGGACAATTGGGGTAATTTTTTAATAGGAGAAAGGAAGGGAGATGTCTTGAGGAGAAAGGGAGGGAGATGAATGGATAAATGGATGGTGGATGACTTCAGGAAGAGGGGAAACTACGGGTCTGACTACTGGGTGACTTCTCTCACTTTTGTCCTGCGCGTAGTTGGGCCGCGAGGAGTCGCCGTTGTGTCCGTAGTGGCCGTCCCAGCGCGTCTCGGTCGTCAGGAGGCCCGAATATGCGGTAGTGGGCGGGTAGGAGACTGCAAAGAGAAAATATAGATTTTGTTTAGTAATGAAATGAAATTTAAGTAATCAGAATATTTGGAAATTTTTTAAAATATTTAAGATCCTATCAATATATTCAGATCATCTTATGATATTCAGATATTTGTATGTAAATTTTCGGATTTTCATATCAAAGTTTTTAGATTTTTGTCCAAAGTTTTTGTTTGAAAAGTATCAGATTTTATAATTTTTAAATTTTCTGGCGAATTTTTTAAAATTTTTTACGATATTGATTTTAAAATGTCTTAAGTAATTTTTACATTTTCGATAGTATTATTTTCATTTTTTGGTTTTTATTTTGAATTTAATTTTTAATGAATTTTCTCAAATTTTCTTATCAACATTTTTGGAAGTCTATATGAACATTGGAATTTTTTTAGTTTGAAAATTTTCTAGTTTTAAAATTTTGTCGTAAATAATTTTCCTTTCAAATTTACAAAATTGTTATTCATTAGGTTAGTTACTGATCAACGTTTTCTATAAATTATGCTCAATGGTCTTCTCGATACAATGATAGGGTATGGAATCAGTTGGCGTTTGTAATGAGAGGAAAACCCCTCACGAAGTTTTAAACAAGTTTCCAACAACGAGAAAAACTATCAGCTTTGGGTGACCGCGCCTCCCGTTCGACGCCCTTTGGCTCATTATTTCCGACTTAAGGGGGGCGTGGCAATGACTCTTGTGCGAAACGCTAATTATTCCGCAGTTTTAACGAGGCGTCGGTCCTACGAGTCCTTGTGGCATTCGTCCCACACAATCACATGAACACAAATGCACTCGAACTCTCGGCCATGGATGAACTCACGCGCAGGTGTATGTTTGTGTGTGTGTGTATGTGTGTGGTTAATCGTGCGTCGCTCGCTGCATAACGGAAATTGAAAAATTACACTCGATTGCATTGTGGTTGTTGTTTGTTTGTTGTTCATGTTACTCACATTGTTATTATAATCAATTTGGTTTTTTGGTGTTGGTGCAGTGGTTTTCATTGTTTTTGTTTTTTTGGTTTTCATTGTATTTGTTTTTTTGGTTTTTGTTGTTTTTTTATTCCAGTTGTTTTTGTATTGTTGCTTTTGCACGATTATTGACATTTTGTGGCGCGTAACGAGCCGTGGCCAATTTAATTGGAAAAATGAAAAATCAATTCGCTCCAAACCGAATCCTCATACGCACGCACACACACTCTCACACATAAATATCCTTCGCACACGTGAATATTTTCATTTATTACGAAATCGAAGGCGATGTTGGATGGAGTGGGGTCAATTGGGGTCGATCCAAACACTATTTCGGTGCAAATATTTTCGATAATTAAATAATTAGTAAATTTTAATGCGCTTCGCATTCTCCCCTTTGTTGTCCTTGTCCTAGTTGTTGTTTTTGTTGTTGTATATTTTAATAATAATGCAATGGAATGCATAATGATGTGGGTTTTTTGTGCCGAAGTAATTCGCATTTACTCTAGTTGGTTCATAAAACTTTTCCAGATTCGAGTTGATGGCAAGTTTTAAAAATTTAATTGCAGAAAATTACAAAATTATTTCATGCCGAAAAAGTTACAAATTCATCTAAAGATGAGAATTTTAAACGTATAATTTCAAAAATCGTAAAACAACGAAACAAAAAATTATGAACTTAATTTGATTTTTGATAAACTCAATTTCTTGTGAAAGTTTCCTAGTTGACAATGAATTTAAGAAACTCGTTCTCTTTCAGGTATTTCTTTAATTTAATTTTCAACGTGTTTTTAAGAGGTTTCTCTTGAGATCCCATGGCGATCGATTCGGTTCCCCATTTCGGATCGTTCGGGCACTGAATTTATCTCATTTTTAATTTAATACGAATTTCCAATTTCACCCTGTTATTAATTGCAACCGAGAGTGGACTCAAACTCCCACCCAAATAATTTCTCACACAGATAGTATATCCTCACTCACACACAGCTTCACTCACACTCATGGACAACCGGACAGACGGATGGAGAGACAGACAGATGTACAGACGAACGGACGGATGTTTCGGACTCGTGCAACACGTGCAGCGCGGCTGTTGGCGCGATAAGACCGCGAAATATGCGGCGCAGGATGCTCGGAAATGTTGCACGCGGCATGCTTCACACTCACACATACCGTCACACACATACACATGGATATACCCAGTCATACACGGATACACATGGACAAACACATGCACACTTGATCGGTAAAACATTCGCACGTATAAATTAACAGGACACGCATTAATTACGCAATTGATTTATAATTTCCTCTGCAGGCCACGGCTCGTTTCGCGATCCGAGAGGAAGCCGGAGAAGGGGCGTGGCTGAGCCTAAAGGGTCACGCCCACTCGCGCGTTTAATATCATACCATTCATAAGTAATGAAATTTTGATTTGCAATAATAGCGACCTTTCGACCTTTGTCGTGATTCACTCAAATTCGTCGATTCGTTTTTCGGGCAGCCGGAAATTGTCGAATTAAATGCGTTACATAATTAAGTGCAAAAAAATAAAGTGGGCGTGACAGGGGGCGTGGCCACAGTTCACTCTATGGTTTTTGCGCCCCAGACCAATAGGCGACATTTTAATTATGGGAAAATTTCCCTCGAGAGGAGGTTCTCGCAGCGATTCCTCCGGCCGGAGAGCGATAAATCTCCACATTATTCGCGGCGAACGCCCGCCTTATCGAATGTCAATAAACGTCCCAGGACGAGGTCCTTGAACGCGACCTCCGCGACAGCGAAAAAGTCCCCAGGCTCTCGCGACGATTTAAACTCGAAACGGATGCCAAAACATTCGCTCAAGGACGACGACGCAGGAGGATGAAAAGGAGAAGGAGGACGATGAAAAAGACGAGGAGGTGAAGGAGGAATCGGGAGTCGTTTTTCCAATCGCTCTTATCTCCGAAGCTGTCTCTGCCTTGCTGTCTCCCTCCTCCTCATCTGCCTTCGACTCGTTGGCGCAGGACTCGCATGCCGAGCCAATAAAATACAATTTACTCAAAGTGCGTGCGAGCCCCGGGGGGAACTTCTGGCGGGTAGGAGCGCCTAAAAGATGCTACGCTTTTTGACACTTTCACCATCGTCTGCCTGCGAAAACCAAAGGACGACGATCCTGGCGGAAGCCGAACGGAAAGAAATCACGCACACAGCCGGCGATGCTCGACGTGCGATAATCCTTGAAATTTAAAGCAGCCGCCTCGGGGCTTCGACTGGTTTCGAATAAATGGAAGGAGAACAAATGAAGGGCAGATGAATGGAGGACAGACAGACGGATGGAGGAAGGACAGACAGGCGGCGGTTGGAGGACGGACAGACAGTTGTCATTGTTGGTGCGTGCGACTAATGTGCGCTTAATAGCTTCCGACTGGCGCGGCCTCCCCGTGATCCGCATACGAAAGCGTCGCGTGGAATTTTGAGTTTCTTTTTCGTCTTTTGGTGCCAAATTTTTGAAATTTCTCCTCCGCCCCCCGTGTTGGAAAATAATACCGAAAAGTCATTGATTTATCGGCAATAGCTTGTGATAAACGCTCGTGTTCGACGACGTCTTGCGTCCTTTCGACTCTCTCCTCCCGACTCCTTCACCAGGTCAGCGGAGGCAAAAAGCACAATTGGGTCCTGGCAAAAGTCCTGCTGGAAACGACCAAATTATGTCCTCGTATGTTTTCGTTGGAATGGCAATGAATGAGTGTTTGTGTGTGTTAGCGTTTGTGTTCCAATGTGAGCGTGTGTATTCCACATGTGAGCGTTTGTATTCCACGTGTGTGTCGGTGTGAGTGTGTTTGCTCATATTTCCTAGTGCGAAACTTTCCATTTGCAACGACACAAGCAACAAGAAAAACAACAACAACAACAACAACAAATGAAGGCAATAAATTCTACGGGACTTTGGAAGTGTTTTGCACTTCAGCGCGGTTCTTAACGTATTTCCGACCTCTTTCACCATCTCTCGTTGGGTGGTTGAAGGGTGGAAAGTGAGGAAATTGAGCCGGTGAAAGCTGTGAAAGTGAATGAAACTGGTTTCAAAGGTGTCTGGAACGGAGTTCTCGCCTTTATTTTCTCTTTGGGCAGAGCTTTTTTGGGCTTTTAGCTTTCATTTTCCAAAATCTGTTTTGTTGTGCATATGAAGCGTTGATGCAAAAAACCAGAGATTGAAAAATTCCGGGCTAAAATACTTTTCCTTTTGTCTTTTAAAACAATGATTCTTCTAATGATTTGTGTTTATTTAGTGATTTCTGTATCAATATAAAACTTTTAAAACAACATTCTCCTGCTCCTTTTTAAGGTCTTTTTAAGCTTATCTCACCATTAATTACCACGTTGAAATCTCGTCCCCCTCCCCAATATTTACTCGAAAATGCAACAACTCAAACAAATGCGAATTAAAAACTTCTCGAAACGTTTCGGAGCGTTGCTTCGACGGAATTTTTGCGTCCGAAGTGAACGAACTTGGTTACGTGACTCCTGCCGCACAATTTGCTGCTTTCGAACACGTCTCGGGCCCCAACAATGAGTTTATCAAATTGTTCCCCCGGTGCGATGCTGGTGGAACTTTAGAACTCGCTTCGATGTTGTTGCACTCGAACCCAATACAAACAAATCAGGTTGCAGACGTTCCCCGCTTCTAGTTCCAGATCCCAGTGATGCAGTTGCACGTTGCAACCGGGGGGAGGGCGATAGGAAGGGGGCGTGTCTTGTTGTGCTCCCCAAGTTTGGCCCGAAGTTGTGCTTATTGCATTAGGGACCACGGGCAGGACATTTTCGGAAAGAGTTCTGCTGCGCTCTGCACTGAATTCAATAAGAGCAGCTTTGTTTTTGGCTCTATCTCCGTTGTTTTCTGTCCCTCTCTTTCTCTCTTTGTCTCTCTCTCTAGTGGTCGGTCAGAAAGCAGCTTAAGTCGGTCACGTAATTACAAAAGATTCGTGCTATTAACTCGAAAGTGCTTCAAACACCACCTCGAAGGTCCTTCACTCGGCCTCCGTCGTTCTCTTTCTCTTTCTACTTCGTTTTGTCCTGGTCGTTGTCGTTGCGTTTCATTCTCTCTCTCACTCCCTCCTCCTCTTTGGATTGCGGCTGCGATTGGGAGAATCTGAAGATTTATTTTTGCACAGATTTCGTTGAGAAATTACAAAAGTTTTTGTTCATTTCCTCGATTGGACTTTCCTCCTTCTTCCACCTTTCTCCGACTCTTTTGCTCCGTGTTTTTCCATTGTTTAGCACGTGACTTCGACTGTTGTTGTTATTATTATTGTTGCTGTAGTTGTTGTGGCTGTTGCTGCTGTCGTTATGGGCATTGTAGTTGGCCAATGGACCGTTCTGGCCGGGAGCGGAGAGTTTGCTAACGGTAAAGCTCAATTAAGCCGTTATCGATTTTCGAATTGAGCAATTGACAGCATAAAAGAGAACCCAGTCTCTATGTGTGTGTGTTCTGTGTGTGTGTGTAGGAGAGTGAGAGATATATAGAGAGATCGAAAGAGAGGAGCAGAGAAGTTGAAACGGACATTTGTCATGCGACCCCGGATAAGCAGTTGGAGGAATGCGTTACAGGTAATTAAGGAGTGAAGGACGTGAACGGCTTCGATTTCTGGCCGCGGGGCTTGAGTGCGCCAAGAATGAGGGAGGAGAGGAGATCAGGGGAAACGGAAATGATATATTGGACTCCCGGAGAGCGGAGGTGGATCGAACGATAGAAGAAGAACATAGAACGAATTGAAGGCCTTTAGGAGGATACCAGCATAGCTAGAAATGGTCGGGAGTTTGTTTTGCGTCTCAGTGTGAGAGACATATGGACAGGTGATCACGTCTCTATCTTTTTCTCTCTCTATATTTCTATTTCTCTCTATTTTCCAATACTCCATCTCTCCATTTCTACAAAATGATAAATTCCAAGAATAATATTGCTTCCCATATCAAACTCTCGTTCATCTGTTTGTTCTCCACATTAAAAACGATCCACGAAAATTCGTTGAGAAAGCTCATGATTAGAGTTAGCTTTTTGCTGCATCCTAATGACAACTATGACTACGATGCCAACAACTATAGCGACAACAATAACAACAACAGTAACAATAAGAACTATACCGCAGAGTTGCCATAAATTGTTCGCTCAATTTAAAGCTCCTCACATAATGTTAAATTAAACGAGTCCGGTTCCGAGGAGCCCACAGTAAACAACCGACCACCAACGTCTCCCGCTGCGCCAACCGCCCACTTTACCCCGCCCCCTTTCTATCCTTCTCTCTTGCTCATCCCTCCTTCTCTCTTGCTCTTCCAACTAACGCGACTCTTCCTTCGATCCAACTCCGCCTTCGACTCCACCATTTGTTCCGTCTGCACCGAGTCAAACCCTAAGCTTGGGACCACGATCGGCGAACGGAGGACACGTAATTCCAGCAACAAAAACACCGATGCCCACAATTGCAATAAGAGCAACAATGAGAAGAACAACAATAAGGCCAACAATAACAACAACAAGAACACCGACAAGGCCAACAATAACAAGGACGTCAAGTATTACCGCAATTTCATAGCCATGAAGAACGTCGGGCAAGTGGAGTGAAGCCTTCTAAATATAATCGCCTAAAATGCTGTTGGCGCCAGTTCCGACGACGACGACGACGTTGGGGTCCACCGCCTTCCAACAAAAACTAGTATTATAACAACAACAATAAACACTATAACAACAAAAACAATAAACACTATAACAACAAGAACAATAAACACTATAATAACAACAATGGTTGGAGCAGCAGCATCACCACTAGAAAACCATTGCAGCGGAAACTCTAAATTGCAATAACAATGCATAACAAAAACAACAACTGATCCAACAACAATGCCATCCGCCAACTCTAACTACTACAACAACAAGAATAATCCTCCTCCACCGACATTCACACCAAAACAAAAACAACAACAAGAATAGTATCACAACAATAACAACAACCACGATGAACAATAGCAACAAAAACATGATGAACAATAGAAACAAAAACAATAACAACACCAAAGTCAGGCTCTCGTGCAGCAGATAATTTAGAGGAGAGCGTTCCGTGAGATGGCGCGCTGCCGTCTATTGACTGTAAATCACCTGACGCCCCTAACCGCGCCCCCGCCCCTCATGGACCACTCCCACTCCGTCCTCCCCCCGCTGGCCACAGAGTGGACTCGGCCTGTGGTCGACCGCAAGCAGTTAACTTGTTTAAAATTATGTGCGAGCCTCGAGTCTGGTCCAGCGGGGGTACGATGGAGCAGTGGGGCGTGGTGTTCGAAGTGGTCGGTGGAGCGTGGGCGTTTGAGTAGGCGTGAGCAGAAGAGGGTGGGCGTGTGCGAATTTTATGCAAAATTAAATTGCACTTTGCGGACTTCTTGCTGGCATTTGGCGCCTCTTCCTCCGATGGTGGCGGACGATGACTAGGGGCAGTCATTGAGTACGAGTGTGTGTGTGCGACAGAGATAGAGAACAACCGGGTTAGCTACGAATCAGGGTGAAAAGCACTGCTGAACGCATTTTAAACTGATATTTTTTCCGCCCAACTTTCGCCGTAGTTTATGTTGTTGTGAGGTATGTTAGTGTTGTTTATGTGGTAGTCGTTGTTGTTTATATCTCAGTTGTTGTTTATGTAGTAGTTGTTGTATAACTAGTAGTTGTTGTTGTTTATATTTCAGTTGTTGTTGCCGTCGTCGACAGTGTTGCGAATTAGTTTATGCTGTCATCTGGGTCTGGCGCAACGATTTGATTAAATTTTAATTGAGTTAACATTTTAAAGGTCCTTCAATTTGTGTTAGAACAATATTTTTATACGAAACGATATATTAAAGAGATTTGGAATGTGAAGTATTTTCTTGACAAAAATGGTACAAAGGATAATTAATAACTTTTTAAAAATAATATTGCAACAAGTTTCATAATCACCAATCAAAGACACTTTCGTGCTCTTCTTCTAAATTTAACTCATTCTATACTTGGCTTCTGCTTGATATTCTCTTGGTTTCCCTTAACCTTAAATCACATCACTTATATTTTCCCTTTGCCTTTTTGCTTCCTTCAATCTCACTCATTAACGTCATCTCTCGAGAGGAGACTGAGCGACTCCGCTCTCAGAATGTTTGCCCTAACGATTTGAAGCCCTAATTTGATTTTCGCAGCACGTCGTTCGAGCGGGCGCCTTTAAAGTGCATCGACAAAGTACTTCATCTATCTCCCTCTCTCACTTCCTTCTCTTTTCCTCACATCATCCTCTCACTCCCTCACATCTCCTTCTCTCCCCTCATTCATTCTCCCTCTCACATCAGCCTCTGTTCTCTCTCTTGCACTCTGTTGCAACCACCCGCATCCGTCCCGATCGCTTTCGCCTTCACTCGCATCGTTCGAGTACCCAAAAGGCATCAACATCTCTCTCCTTTCAACCTCTTCCTCTCTCTTTCGCCCTTTCTCTCATTCCCCATTGTGTTTCTCCTTCTTTTGTTGTTCCATTTGTTGTTGTTCTCGATGCCGCCATCTTTTAATTCGTCACATCCACCGGGTGTCGCTGCTCAATTTAATTATTTATGACAACAATTTCATGAATTTCATTAAAATCCACAAACGCGGTCGGCGGCGGCGAGAGGCCGTCGTCTGTGTGGGTGAGGAAGAGTGAGTATGAGAGGGAGGGAGTGTGTGTGAGGCGAGAACATGTGTGTGCGTGTTGTTGCCAGAGTTGCCGGCTGCAGGAACTTTTATTGCTCATCACGGTGCTTTCTCCCGATCCATCCTCCTCCCTCGCTCCATCACTCGTGTTTCGATTGTGTTTCCGGACGGCAGCCGACAGACGACGAAGTGTCTGGGAGGCCGTTGGGGGAGTAGGTAGGGGGTGGAGGTTGCGGCCGGAAATGGTGCGGTTTGTCGGCGGTTGCGGTCGACGCGGTGATCGCTGGCTCTTAAACTCTTTAACAACGATTTGAGAGATTGAGAGGCAACTGAAAGGAGAGGAGGGAGGAAAGGAGGAAGATGTAGAGAAGGAAAAGGGGTGGAAAAGAGAAGGAGAAAAGCAAGAGAAGAGGAGGAGAAAGAGTAAGAGAAGGAGATGAGGGCGAGAGAATGAACGGGGCTGTCGTCGGCTGAGTGGATCCTGTGGGTTGAGCCGAAGGCTCAATTTTCTTGTTAGAGAGGATGGTGGATATTTCGTTATCTTTAAGATTGGGGGATTTTCGTGGAAACCAGGGATATTTTGTGGGAAATTTTCTTTCCACAATTTCACTCTCACTCTCTTTCCATGAACGACTTCTCTTTTCGTAGTTGATCCCGCTTTCGAAAAATCCTCTCTCTCTACTATAGAAATTCGCAAATTTTCCTCTACGTTCTGCAATGGATTCTCCAAATTTCCGAAAATAACCCCACGTACCACGCCCCTTTCTCGCCCACAGCGTTGGGTCGGGGGAAATTCTCGCGAAACGAGCGAAATTCCGAAATTGAATGGCTGAAAGTGAGCACAGAGTTGCCACATGCATCATTCGCAAAATATTATCGCTCTTTCATGCTGTTATATTGTTGTAGGAGTTATTATTGTTGTATTTTCTATCATTGTTGTATTTGTTGTTATTATTGCTGTATGGCTTTTATTGTGATGGTTGATGGATTCCGTGTTTGCGACACTGTGGCAACCCTTTTGATACCACGATGCTATCGTGCATTTCATCCAATGGAGCAATTTTCAGAGGAGAGTATTATTATTGTTGTTGTTGTTTTTAGTGGTAGTAGTATTGTTCTTGTTGTTGGCCCATAAGCAGTTTTAATTGCGAACCATATAAACATTGATATAGTTGTTTTTGTGGCATTTGTTATAGTTGTTGTTGTTATTATTGTTTTCGTTGTGGTTGTTGTTATTGTCGTTTTGGCTATAGTTGTTCTTATTGTTGTTTTTCTGGTTGCCTCTGGTGTGGTGCACAAATAATAACAATAGTTGAAATAATAACGTTTACAAAAGCAACTGCACCAACCAGAACTACACAAACAACTGTAGCAACAACAACTATACCAACAACATAAATAACAAAAATATCAACAACAACTACACCAACAACAACAACAAAAACAAAATGCAAAGCCCATAAAATAATTGCTCATCGTCGTCCTCGTTGTTGGTAATGTTGATGTTATTATTTTTGTTGTTAATATTGTTGATGCTGTTGTCATTGTTGTTGATGCTGTTGGTGTTGTTGTTTGTAATATTGTTGTTAATGATATTGTTGCATTTGTAAATTGTACATTTGTTGTTCTTGTTGTTGTTGCAACTGTTTTTTCAAGAGGCGCGCGAAAGCGAAAATAAATTGCAAAAACAACGGCCACAAAATCGACCACGAACCTGAAAATGAGCGACAGAAATAATGGAAAAGAGAGTGAGAGAGGGAAAGGAGAGACAAAGGGAGCGAGATGGAGATAAAAAGGGAGCGAGAGAAAGACACAAAGGAGCGAGAGGGAGACACGCAGAGAGCGAGATGGCGATAAAAACTGTGGAACTCACCATAAAGCCGGATGACGCCGTCCGTCTCCCCGCGCGGATTCTTCGCCACACAATTGTAGGTTCCCTCGTCGTTGCTGCTCACGTTGAAGATCGTCAGCTTCATGTGCGTCTTGTACACGGGGACCCCGATGCTGGACTCGACTCTGAGTGGGCGTGGTCCGATGATGGTTGGTTGGGAGGAGAGAGAAAGAGAGATAGCAATTAAATGCAATTTAATTAAAAACATTTTTAATGAGTGTGAGAAGGAGATGGAGAAATGGTGGAGGGCATAATTCAAGAGTCGAAAATCATCCACTACAAAACATTTCTCAGCTTAATGTTGAACTCGAATATAAGTGATTTCCAGTTTGAGTGATTTCGAATCTCAGTGACTTCAGTTGGGATGATTTCAATTTTTTTTTATTTTATTTTGGAGTGTTGGTTTTTGAATTTTAGTGATTTCAACTCGTAGTGATTTAATATTCGAGAGGTTTTTACCACGAGTGAAACTAATTCTCAGTGAGTTCCACTTCGAGTGATTTATTCAAACGTATTTCGAGTGAATTGAGTTAAACTGAGTGAGTTCAGTAAAAAGAGTGCGAGAAGGATTTTTATCACTGATACAAATCCCGTTCTCACTTCTTCCAAATCTCGCCTCAATTCTGGCGAAACTTCACACATTCACAGCTCATTCGACGAAATCTCGTCTGCCCTCAAATCGAAATCGAGGATGTGTCGACAAGATCCCGTAATCCTCGGGTGAGACGTCGTCGTTCTCTTTGTACTCACTTGTATTTGTGCGAATCGTGGATGATTGGTCCCTCGCCACGTGTCCAATAATTGAGCGATGTCGGGTGCGCCTCGGTGAAGCACTCGATGGTCACGTTGAAACCTTCGGGGGCGCCGACCAGCTGATGTGGGATGAGCAGCATGGGGGTGACTGAAACGAGAATGACGACAAGAACAACGAGAACGAGATCAACAACAACAACGGCAATAACAACGACGTAAATGACAGCAATCAGGAGTGAAAGGATGTGTGAGCGAATGGAGGAGCAAACTGGGGATTGGAAGGAGGGAGGATGGAGGAGGAAACGTGGAACCTCAGACACATTTCATGCGGTTTTCTGGGGACCACCGGAAGCGGGGGCGGTCGATGAGCGAATGGAAATATTTTAATTGATATTTTCAATTAATTAACTAATTTATATATGAATAGGCCGGCATTGGCGACACTTCAGGCGGAGCTTGTGGCTATTGGAGGAGGGAGAAGAGAGATGAGGGTGAAGAGAGTAAAGGGTGATGAGGGTGAAGAGAGTAAAGGGTGATGAGGGTGAAGCAAGAGAAGAGGACGGACAGTGTAGAAGGGGGAAGAGTAGTGAGAACCGAACTCAAAAAATTACTTAAAAGGCTGCGGTGTCAGTTTCGAATTTTCAATTTTCATTAAAATAAAATTAAATGAAAATTCTCTCGCACGCATGCACACACGTAGCCGCAGGGTGTGAGAGGACATGGTGTGAGAAAGACAGCGATAGTGATAGAGTTGTGTTGATGATGATGGAAAGCCACGCACGAGAGTCGATTCAATTAGCAAAATGGAAACCGAAGCCTCTTAGGGCCCGAAATTGCGGTGTCAGATCCTGGCGGGAGACGGAACTCATTAAGGACAAATGGACAGATGGGGGGACGAGCGGAGGGACGAAGGTGAGGAGTAAAAACAACTACTTTGTGAAATTGGGGCGTGAATGAAAAGGATGATGGAAGAAGCGAGGTGGAGGGAGGTGTGGCTTCAGGAAACTTTCACAAGGCGGCCAAGACGGGTCCGCAAGATGTCGTCTGCTATTCAAAGGATGAGACGGCTGAGAGCGAAGGATAGTGAGAAGAAGAAGGAAGGGTGGAGGAGGTGGTGGAAGTCAATCAAAAGATCTTCTGGCGCATGCAAAAACTACTCAGAAATGATGAGCTCTGTTTTTGCATTTGTCGCAAAAGGGAAATGAGTTGAGAGGTTCAGCGAGGATGAGAAAATGGAAGAGAGCTTGGATGATGGTTTGTAGGAGTAAAGAAGAAAAATCTAATCATCTCGTCCACATTCCATGCTTCCATCTCTCGCCGGGGGCTCGAAAAAATCGAGCTGCGAAACGTCGCCTACGAGTGCTCTTCAATTTTCGAAATAATAATTTTTAATTAAAATTAAAAACTTCGCACTAATGCGGATCCTCGGCCCTCGGTTCTATGCCCAAACCACAACCTGGCCATTGTGCCTCGCAGACAAAGGGATCGACGAAGGACGACCTGCGAAACGCGAAAAGGATTTCCACGATTCGCCATTAACATTATTATGAACGAGTGCTCGATCCGAGCCCGGTCTCGCGTTCCATTTTCTTGGCGCGGTTCGCACTTTTCCTCTCGCTAACAAAGCGAGAGAAAGAGAGAGAGAGAGCGAGGTCTTGATGTCCTTTTAGCCGTCGAGAATGATGATGATGAGGAGGACGAACAAAGCCTGCTTATAATTAAGTGGATTGCAGGGGGAGGTTGGGTCGAGGTTGGAGCGGGGCGAAGCTGTGTTAATCACAGCAGATGTCCTGCGGGAGGCCGCGGAAGGACGCCGGATGCATCAATTGCATTTGAGATGAGCGCCGCGTCGAATTAGCATTAATTACGGCGGAAACGAGATGCTCGTGATTTTTTAATGGACTCTCGTGTGATGGGAGTGCGAGGGAATGAGGAGTGGACGAAAAGGTGGATGAAGAGGTGAATTAAAGGTGAACAAAGAAGACGAATAAGTGTGGACAAAGAGTTAGAAGATGAGTTGAACGAATGTTTCAAGGGTCGTTTGAAGAGGTCGAGAAAAGATTTTATATAACTAGAGTGACTTCCATCATAATTTCGGAGTTCATTAAGACCGAAAGCAGCCCCGCAATTTGACACTTCTACGGTAGAAAAACTCCTCGGGGTCCCTCCTGACTCTCCTCCTGACTCCTCCCGCGACCCCACCGACCTCTTCCTCCAATCTCACGACTCGCTCTCTTGACCGGTGGTTGTTGAAAAACCCACGAAGAGCGTGGAAAAAATCCAATTTTTAAACACCTTTTATGCGGGAGACAAACGACGGGCGACGTCGAACAAAAGGTGTGAGGTTGCCCACCTCTGGAGAGGGGAGAATGGAGTCGTGGGGAGCAGAATGAGGAGCATTTGGTGGATGGCTCCCTCATTGTGTCGTCGTGTCGAGTCGAGGGGCAACGAGAGCCACTTAAATTTGCATGAATTTGAATGAAAATCAAATGATGTCGCCGCGCATCGTCCGTCGTTTGTCGTTCGTCTGTCTGTCGGTCTATCCGTCCGTTGAACGACAGGAAGCGGAAGTGTTTGGCCACACTCAATGAGGCTCGGAATGAGGCTCAATGAGGCTCGGAAGTTGGGCGACCACCATAATAATAATAACAACAACTGACACTCGAGTAGCCTCCCATAAAACATGAGGTTAGGGCCATAAAAATTGAATGGTGGAGCTTCAGGGACCCCGACCACGCCCACTCCTACCTCATGGCGGACACCACTTGAAATTGCAAATGACTGTCTGGCGAAATATGCTTTCAGAAATCACAGCAACGAGTCCTTCCGACAACAATAACAACATGAAATAAAGAAAAACATGAACCACAACAACAAGAATATGAACCACTACAATAAGAAAAAGAACCACAACAACACGTCCTACTGGACACAACAAGCTAACAGCGAACAAACAACGAAGAATCGAGGGAAAGCGACGACGACGACGACTACGTCAGGACGACCGGGACCAGGACAAGTCAAGCACTCTTCAAGAGCAGGATAATTTTTAAGTCAAACACTTGGCAATTCTCCTCCTTCTCTCAGTCTCTTCTTCCTTATTCTCTCCTTCTCCCAGTCTCTTCAGCGTCTTTTTCTCCTCCTTCCATTCTCTTCTCCGTCGTTTTCTCCACCTCCCCCAACCGCACTTTTGCCTTCGCCGCTTTCTTCGTCGTCGTCGCTGTCGACGTTGACGAGGAGGAATCCTTCAGCTGCTGGCTGCAAAAAGGAGCTGCTTCCTTCTCCAAGTGGAGGGCGAAGTGGACAGAGGGGAGGGGATGGGGGCGAAGTCCTGACTGACGGAAGTTGCTTAAGTAGTCGTTTCGTAGTCCTCGCAATGTATTTGGTTTTTATGCTGCTCCACACTCAGTCAACAGTTGCCTCCGTTCGGTTTGTTTTCTCCATTCCTTCTCTTCATCCTCCTGTCCGTCTCTCTGTCTATCCTGCTGTCGTTCTCTCTGTCCATTCTCCTGTCTCTCTCTCTCTCCACCCGTCCATCTGTCCCTCCATCCGTCTGCTTGTTGTGTTTTCTGTCTGTTGTTCGTGTAGTCGGTGCTTAGTATTCGTTTTGCTATCATTTTGCTTGAATGCATTTGATTTGTTGTACAACAATTTGTTTTGCTTTTACTTATCCCTCTCGAAGGACGATCCCCCCTCTCTCTCTGAAGAACAGGGTGCGTCCGGAGGGTCCTTCGGAGGATCCTTGCGACGATTTCGACCCTTTCTTGAGACTCTCAACGGGAATCCGAGTCTCGCATCGAGAGCAACAGGGTTCAAGAGATGCCCGGCCACCCTGTTTTTCTCGGCGAGGGATGAGAACATGTGTTCGAATTGAGGATATTGCCGCATATCATCGTTATCGCCAACGTCATCGTCATTACGTCATTGCCTCACATCCTTGGGACATCCTTCAGCTCGGCTCAACTTCTCCTCGAGTCGAGTTGATTCGATTCGTTTCGATTCGATTGATTCCGATGCAATCGAAGCCTCGTTGAGTTCTTTCTCCTTCGCACGCCGCAATTGTTTGCTTTTGTTCGACTTCGTCTTCGACTCCCTCGCCATCGAATTCGACTCCTTCGCCTTCGATTCATTCGTCTTCATCTCCTTCCTCGTCTTCCTCATCTTCGACTCCTTCAATTCATTCGACTCCTTCGCCTTCATCGCAGTCTTGTTGGACTCCTGCTGCCCTCATGGAGGCGTCCACTTGTGATTCTCGGTTCTCGAGTCCATGGACTCCGGACACTCATCCACATTCATGGAGTGACGGATACACACTTGACTGAGCTCTTGTTAATTCCCAACATCCACCCTCAGCTCGTTCCAAAGCAGATCGACGCACATAAATATTTGCTCATCTTCCTTCGTCCCCTTTCTCAACCTTCTTCTCCTCGTCCTCTTGTCGCCTTTTCCACATCCTCTTTTCGTAATCCTCGTCTTTTCCACGTCCTTTCCTCGTCCACTTCTCGTCCTTTCCTCATCCTTTCGTCGTCGTCATTCTCGGCAAATTAAGCCAGCAATTGTCGGGCGCAAAAATGAGCGAGCGAAATAAAAATTTCACACCCAAATGGCTCTCGGCGTAGCTTTGAGTCAACAATGATTTGGCTCAAGTGCCGTCGTCGACGCCCCCCGACCCCCGGTCCCTCTGTTGACACTCGCAATTGACACTGACGAGCGCCCGAATCAGGACTCTGTCTGTCCGTTGGCCACTTAGTGAGCTCCATTGTGTGGACCGTCGACGAAATCAGGCGGAAGGACTCGGCAGCTCCCTCATTGTTGCTGCTCTTCGGGGCTCAAGTGGCGCATTAGCAGTTAATGAGGGGGCGACGATGAAATCAGACGCCAAAGGATTGAATTAAACAAGGACAAGAATAGCTGTTTTGGGCCACTGATTGGCGCTAATTGGCTGATTGAGAGAACCGGACGAGGGCCGGATGTTTGCGCTGAGTCCTTGTGATGGGATTCAATTGCGATTTTTGTTCGAGTTGTTGGCCGAGGTGAATGAAAGGTGGAGGAGGAAGGACTGCTTTCTTTATTGTTTTATTCTTTGGAATCACGACCTTTAAGTGGATTTTTGGGTACTTAGTTTCAATTTGAACTTCGTCCTTCTTTGTCATTCTTCGCAGACATCTTCGCGAGCGTTTGGAATAAACTTTAAACTTCTGGAAACGTTTTTGTTTCGAGTTCGTCGGGTTCGCTCGAAATCTCATTCCATAGCAGTGGAACGTGCCCATGTGTGCGGGGCCCGAAAAGTCCCGAAAAAGAATAACTGAAATGTCAAGTGGATGCGAAACAAATGGGAAGTCAGTGGAAAAAGATGCAGGGGGTGGGTGGAGGAGGATGGACGAGAGGAGAGGAAGCAAGGAGAACCAGCGGACTGTCGACGGATGGAGGGACAGACGGGCGGACGGACAGACGGTTGGATCGATGGAGGTGACAGATGTCGTGCAATTTGTTGCAAGACACATAGAAACAAATCAGTATTCCACATGCAACAGACGCACTCGTCCTCCCAGCCTTTCACCCACAGTCGCCACCGATCCTTGCGAGAGACTCACGCACACAAACACACTCAATGTGTTCACATGTCAAGCTGAAGGACTCCCAAAAGAAGTGAAGGAATTGTTGCTCGAAACAAAGAACGAATCCTGCCGAAGGGACATGGGGTGGAGGGGAGGAAAAGAGATGGACGTCGACGGGGAAAAGAGACGCACGTCGAGGGGGAAAGAGATCGACGTCGAGGTGGAAAGAGACAGATGTATTATCGGCGCATAATAAACAAAAAATAAATCGACAAAACCTCGTTGTCGCGATGCTTTTCGGATGGATGTCTCGCCATTGTCCTGGAGCCCGTGGCGTGGTCCGTGTCCTGCGTGTGGAATATTTATGTTAATAACTTGACAACAACAATAACAAAAATAACAACTGTGATGGAGGAGCAGAGCCACCGTGACAGCTGCAGCCGGCGGCGACGGAGGCGACCTGACAAAAGGACGTCGACTCGACAGGGAAAAGAACCGGAGGAAGGACAAGAGGAAAAATCGAAGGAAGGACAAACAGGAGGAGAAACAAGAGGAAAAACAGGAGGATGGAAAGGAGCACGAACAGTAGATAAAACAGGAGGATGGTCAGGGGAACATGTGATGGACAGAGGACAGACAACGAGACAGACAAACGGAGTTGAGCCGGATGCAAATTTCGCAGATTTAAGTTTATGTGTTTATTTGACATCCTGTGAGTTATATGACATCTGTTGTCACTTCTGACATTTGTGTTGGGCGGGCGGAAGTCGCCACTTTGAAGTCGCTGCCAGGGACTGAGACGCCAAAGGACTCCAAAGGACGCCAAAGGACCTGTCAGGCGGTTCACATGCAACGACCACGACGACGACAGAAACAGTAGCAACTATAAAAGCAACAGTAGCAACTACAACAGCCAAGAACTCTGATGGCGAAATGACAAAATGCAAATTACAAAAACAACCAAAGCAGCAAAAACAACCACACCAACAACAAACAACTCGACTTCTCCTCGACTCCAGGTCGAACTCCAAGGCGAGCAGCTGCGGAGGCAAAACAAAGCGAGGAACCATTTTTCTCGCATGAGAGAAATTCGCTTTTTTCGTCTCAACGCTCCGTCCGTCGTTCGGTCACTTTTTGCATCGACCAGCGACATCGCCGTCGGACACGCGGCCCCGCATCGACCACGAGCGAGCGGGCGAAAAAAATGCGTTTTTGTGAATTTGCATCCTCCTCGACTTCGGTCTGGTCGTCGAACTCCCCTCGGCTCCTTCGTCTTCGTCGTCGCCGCCGCCACCGTGTTGTGATGAACGGTTTCACGCTCGACTGATTTGCGCAACGGCTCCGTGTCCTTTTCATCCTTTTGCCGCACGCTCCGATCGCCTGCTCGATTCCCCTCTCGCTCTTCCTCTCACTCTTCCTTTGGGTCTTCCTCTTTGCCTTCCTCTCGCACTTCCTCTGGTTCTACCTCTTGCTCTTCCTCTCTCACTCTTCTTCTCCAACCCTCTCTCTCCCTATGTCTCTCTCTTTTTCTCGTTCTCTCTCTCGTTCTCGTTTTCGATTTCCCCACTGTCCCTCGACCTTTCGTCTGGCTTCTATGCATTTCATTTGCTTTTGGAGTTTAGGTTTTATTGGAGGATTTTTATACTTGTTTCTGATATTCTTTCTCCTTACTGTTGTTGTTATTTGCATTCCAGTTGTTGTTGTTTTTTCCATTGCAGTTTTTTTTATTGTTTCTCTATTTTTGTTATTGTTTTTCAGTTATTTTTTTGTTGTTGTTGTGGTTCTTGTTCCAATTCATGGTGACTCAACAAACAGTGCCGCGAGCAAAAACTGCAACTGACCACAAGATCGCGCTAATCGGAACGGGGGGGCAGCACCAGGGGCAGGGGGAGGCTGGTGCAGGACTCCTCCGAAAAGGGCGCGAAATATGAGAACCACGAGGCCCGCAGGGTTCGAGGGCGGTGGCGAGTGAAGGGCAGCAAGCGTGGCAAATTCATCGATATCATCGTTAAAGCTGCAGAGCGTGGCTGGAAACGAGTTTAAGGAGTTTGGAGCTTAAAGACTAAAACTTTCAAGACTCATAGTTTTAAAGACTTCGAGTTTAAAGACGAGTCAACGAGTTTTATTAAATCGAGATTAAATAGTCTGGAGTTTTGAAATTGGAACTTTTTAAAAATACGACAATTTAAACTTTTTTTCTAATGACGAAATTTAAATTTTGATCCACTTGCAATTTTAAACAGTTTTATTCATGCGATTTTAAAAATATTTCGATTTAACCAATTTTTCTTTTCCTTAGTCCTTAGTTTAAAAATTCAGAATTCCCTCCCAGTGATATGATCGACGACTCCTGCTCTCTCTTGCCTCGACAACAAACACACGTCGTTGCTCAAACAAGTCAAAAACCCTCCACTCCATTATCCACCATTCAGGTCTTCCACCGAGGCAAGACCGAAGTAATAACGCTTTGTGGACTCTCATGATGACAGCCGCACTGACAGCCACTCCATCAAGCGGGGCGACCTCCACCGACCCCACACACAGCGACAGGTCGGGTCCATTTCCCCAGAGCCACTAGGACTAGGATGAGAAGAAGACCAGGGTGAGCAGAAGACCAGGATGAACAGAAGACCAGGGTGAATAGGGAATCAGGATGAGCAGGATGAAAGATGAAGGATGTGAATAATGACGCGCGACACAAAGGAATAGAGAGAGTGAAAATGAGGAGGCGACAAACTCAACCCAATTCAACTCAACCCGACTCGGCCCGCATGTCTACTTACAGTCAACACTAACTTTGATTCGCTTTGACACGGTCGGCGGGACCCCGTTCGAGGCGATGCAGAGGTAGGCGCCCATGTCCAGGCGCGATATCCGCGTGATCTCCAGCGTGTCGCCCTCCCACTCGTTCACTGCGGACATGAAGAAGAGAATAGAGAAAGAAAGAGAAAAAAAGAAAGAAAACAAATCAGAAACAATGAATCATAAAATTATAGAACGAAAAAGAGTCACAGAAACAGAAAAATAGAGAGAGAGAAAACAGAAACAGAGAAATAGAAAAAGAAACAAAGATTAGTTATTGTTGGACTTCAGTTTGGATTCTCCAGGCCTTACCGATGTGATTCTTGTTGATCGTGATCCGCGAGTTGTCGTCGCGCTTCCACTTGATCACGGGCCGTGGGCTGCCCGACGCCCGGCAGCGCAGCGAAATGTTGGAGCCCTCGCGGACGATCACGTCGCTGGAGCTGAGCGAGTCGTCGATGTTGGGTGGCACTAAAAAAGAAAGAAATCATTTGATAATTCAAATTGTAAAGCCTAGAAAATAGCTTTAAATCGGTTAAGAGAGAAGGATTGAAAGGTAAAGGATTCAATCTATTCGTCCTAATTAGAAGACGCTTTAAAGTGTAACTTTAAATCCACTACTCCCTTCTTCGTATTCCCTTCTCCCTATCTGCCGTCGACCCAGAACACATTCGGAACGTGCCGGCGGCTGAATTGAAAATTCCATTTCGAACTGCGACAGCAACCACAATAACAACAAAATCACCAACAACAACAGTGTCGACAACCGCCAGAACTCATTGCTTCTGGGTCAATACTTACACAGAATCCCCTTCTGCCACTCCCCATTCACGCCCTCGTCCATTCCATCGTCGCGCCGCCTTGTAATAAATTTAAAATAATCCCCGAACAAGGAAACACCTAGCAACCTACACCATGCCACGCCTCCCACGCCCCACCGATGGCGAAACTCGTCTCGGCGCGAAATTTCGATTCGAAAATCTCCCGCACAGTGGCGCAAATTATGATTGCAATTATTTCGTCATTAAAGGACAACAACAACAAGGACACAATGAGGATGGGAATTGAAAAACTTTTCCACTAAAACCACTTCGACTTCGAGTGCGGACGGGGGTGGGGTGGAGAGAAGTGGGGGGAGCTCTTGATTCTCTATTCACGGCTCCGGGGAGCTCATGCTTCGGCAACTTAAGACAAATTCCACAACAACTACCACTACAAGACCGAGACGAACTCCGGCACAGTGTTTATTCAATTTAAAGTGTCGTCTCGTCCTTCATAACGCCTTCCGTCTTCCATCTTTCATCACGCCCACTGCCTCCCACGCCCCCTTGAGGTTTTCTTGGGCTCTTGTCGGGGGTCGCGGGACCTTGCTTTGAGTCGCAGCCCGACAACTCCTTGGGAGCCACGGAAGCGACGGAGGAGGCCCCGGTGTGGAGCGAGGAGTGCGCTCTCGAGAGTAGCAGAAAAAGTCAAGAACTCATTTAGCCTCTTGGCCAAATAAATAAACAAGTGTTTGCTCTTCGCCCCCTTCACCACCTGCTCCTCCTCCTCTGTTTCTTCTCCTCCTTCGTTTTCTCTCTTTGAGCGCTTGTTGTTGGTTTTCATTTGTATACGTGTTGGCTGCATGTTGAGGTTTGAGTTGTTTTTGTTAATGTTGTTGTTACAGACAAGTTTTGACTTTTGTGGCAGCTCCTCATCAGCAATGACAACAATAATAATAACAACAAGAACAACATCAACTTCAGGAACTTCATTAAATTTTGAAGACTTCCTTCGTCGACTCCTGGGAGGGTTTTAAAAAGATTTGCGGCCGTGGAACCAGGACCGAACTGGATTCAGTGACGAATATCGTTCGTGGTTGACGAGGTGGAGGATTCGATGGTGATTAAATCGTCATTGTTTACGAGGTGGGTAAAAAATAACAAAGATGTTGCTTCTCACGTGAGAGAACGTTGGACAATGAGAGAATAATGAACAGCGAAGCTCGTATGGAGATGAAGAGACATTTTCCGATATATGCAAGGTAAAATAAAAAAAATTGTAATATTGTATGATCTTTTTACATGAGAATCGATGTATTCGAGAATCGATAAATTACAAGAAAATCCAATAGATCAAAATTTCTTCAACAGAATCGATGAATTACAAGATAAATTAATTACTCGATTATTGATAATTACTCGAGAACCGATAAATAACATGAGAATCGATGAATTTTACTAAAATCGATGAATGATATTCGATATATTACAAGAGAATCAATGAATTGCAGGAGAATCGATAAATCATACTAACATCGATGAATCATACTCAAAACGATGAATATCATGGGAATCGATGAATAATACTCAAATTTATTACGATTCTTAAATCTTTCTTTCCATACATTGCTCGATAGCACATATTTGTCGTATGCAATCGACCATAGATCACAGTTCCTTCAGCGATTTCTTGAACCTTCGCACTCTTTCCTCCCTCTCCACCAGTGGATTTATGATAAATGTCGCATGCGATCCCGATATCGCCCTTCGTCATCATTGTCGCCGCCGCCGTCAACGACTTTAACGAGCTCAAAATTCTGTCGTCGCCCCGTTGTTTGCTCTGGCCTCCGTCCCATAAATTTCCACCGCACAAACATCTTTCCAGAAATCTAATTTCAACCGCAGTCAAAAACCAAAGCGATGACAACAAGAGGACGAGCAAAGTAGAGCGAAAAAGAGAGAGAGAGAGAGAGCACAGAGAGCGAGCGTCAAAAGTGCGGGGAGAGAGCGAAAAGCATTCAAATAAAAAACAATCCTCAGCAAATAAATAAATTAAAAATAATTTATTCCTGCGAGCGCACACGAAAATCGCGCGGATCACTGAGCAGCGACAAACAAACGTGCGTAAACAAGGAGTCCTCTGACGACTCCTCGCCACCTCCCTTTGCCATCGACCCCACTCGAGTCGAGATGACACAGATTCTTGGAGAAGTCTTCGCCAGGACGTGGAGGACGTGAACGAGGAGGACTTTGGAAGGGAAGGAAGCGACCGGCCTTCGTCGTCCTTGATGGCGTTTGCCGAGGACGGTCGCTGAGAATTTCTAAGGGCCTTGCGATGATGGATTACGAGGGGGAGAACGGATTTATTTGCTGGAATAAAAATCAGTGATCAGCCGCAGATATCACAGAACCCAGAGGGACGAAGCAAGAACAACAAAATCTCAGAAGGATTTCAAAGCAGGCCGAAGTAAAGAAGGACAGGGAATAGAGAGATGTCTGCCTTGCTATGAAGTATGAAGCAAATACTGGTGGGCGGAACTTTTAACTCTAGAGATAGAGAGAGATAGTGAAACAGCGAAAACAGAAATATTGATATTAATTACGAAAGTAATGAAAAGGTAACCGAAATCCGGGCACAAAGGGAGCACAAAACGATTCGATCGCTCGAGGGTGCTCACGAGTCAAGGGTCTGTCTGTCCGTCCGTCCGTCTGTCTATCTGCCCATTCGCCTCTCTGTCTGTCCATCCATCCATCCTGTAGATGTGCGTGAATCGCGAATTCCACCCAACCATGTGGATGGAGTGGGCGTGTGTGTGTTCGTTGAAGCGCATTCCATTCCAGCCCGTGTTGCATGCGATTTTCGTGTTCACTTCGTGTCGCCCGGCAACCGGAGACTTTTGTTCGAATCACTCCTGTAGGATTCTCCTTAATTGAATACGTTTGCATTCATTTCCACCTGAAACCCCTCCATCGCCCCCCTCTTAATTCATCGTTAATTCATTCGATTTTCAAGTGGTTCGGTGGAATTTCGAGACGAGGTGGGGTGGAAAAAATTGCGGTCTCCGTAAAGGGCAAAGGATTTATGGAATTGGGGGCAGGTGGGCGTGGTTAACGGTTTGTAATCGTTTGCGATTCATGAGTGCAATTGAATCAATTTCCATTTACAATCGGAGTCGGGGGACGATGACAATCGAAACCAGAAGGAGAAATTTATAAACGAGGGTCGGGGGCAGGTAGAAAAACAAGAGATTCGCGAGAACTTCAATATCAAATATCCATTTCGTCAGAAAACATTATTCTGTTTCATTAATGATTAATTTGTGTCCTTCTCTTTTCAGTGCTCTCTCATACCACTCGTCTCATGCAGGGATCCAGAAGTGTCAAAGTGGAAAAAGTGAAGTGTTTTGATAAAATTTTTGATAATCAAATAAAAATAAGTTACCCCATTCCGATGCAAAAAATCTACCCATAGCAAAGTGAGTCTTTTGTGAAAAAGTGGAGTGATATTTTGATTAAGCCAAAAGTGAAGTGAAACGAATGGTCTCATGGAAAGCATGATTTATTTAAATTTAATTCAATTTAATCCAATTTTCAATCCAACTAAATTTATAATTTTTGATGAGAAAAAAAAAAAAAATTTGATCTCTCCCTAATTTCATAAAATGAATTTCCAAAAATCTGCCCCTAGCAAAATTAAGTGTTTTTGAAAAAGTGGAGTGTTGCAGTGTTTCTCCCAAAAGTAGAGTGAAACACCTCGATTGAAGTCATTTTGGATATTTTGGTATCCATAATAAGCTCACAAAATTGTTGATAATCATAATAAAATAGTTTTAATACCTTATTTCATGAAACTAGAGAATTAAGAAAATTAGTATTTGTCCCAAAAAAAAAAAATTGTCGAAATATACAGTGTTTCCAAAAAGTTAGAGTTTTCATCTAAAAGTGAAGTGAAACGAAATAAAATTATTTATTTACAAGAAAAAAAAAAAAATTTCACGCCTAATTTTATGAAATGAAACAAAAAAAAAAAAAAAAAATCAGTGTATAAATATTCCTAGCAAAGTGTTTTCTCCAAAAGTGAAGTGTTATTGTGATTGTTCAAAAAAAGTGAAGTGAATTCGTCAACCCTGCTCTCATTCGATTGGGTACGCAATACTCACCGACGACGTTGAGGTACCCGAACTGGGTCTTCGCCGTCACCGTGTTGATCTGGCACATGTAGCGGCCCTTGTCCTCCTCGTGGACGTTGTTGATGTGCAAGTACCAGGTCCGATGGCGATCGTGCTTGTCGTGCGTGACGCTGATGCGCGGGTTCCGCGTGATCACGTGGTTGTGCACCGTGAGGATCGCCGACTGCTCGAAGTGCATCCAGGCCACCTGAAAGAGAAGAAGAACAAAAGGAGATGGTGAGTACAAAATAGAGAACACTTCAATTAGAATAGAACATTAATTTTCAAAGATTTCCCCCCTGATCCCCGATCGACCAGCCCTTATCATAGTCCCTAATAGCGCCAGCGAACAAGCTTCCGCAATCAGTTAAGACCCTTTCAGCATTCTTCGAACTTTTTCCGTCCCCATCCCCCAGTCTCCGACTCTTCCTGGTCAACACCTTCACATTGCGCAGGCCACGGGCATCGGAGTTTGAGCCGTGTCTTACAACTGTTGCTGGAATTTATCAGCAACATGGCGCCCGAAGAAAGGGCGGAAAGTTGCTCAAAGAGGAAGAAACGAAGAACTCCAACTCGGCGGAAGTTTTAAAACTCCTCTGACAGGCGAGAAGTTCTTTAAAGCTGCCATTAAAACCCATTAGTGTTTGCGTCGGGAACACAAGGTGCTTCAAGAGTAGTGGCGGGGAAGAAGGTGGGGCAAGGGTTAAGTGAAAACTGCATGCGAACAAGTAGTTCAAGGACGTTGGGCGAGGGGAATCCACTCTCCTTAGAATCGTCCCCGAGGGATCTATCGTGTCGTATTACATTTCTCTCGAGGGATTACATAATTATCATGTTTTTATGATATCGAATTGTGATGTTGTGAAACGAATTCGGTAGTGAGTACTTGAAAAATTATTAGAAAGAATTTGAATTGATGATATAAAAATGGAAAAAGAGAGGTATTTTATAATCTTTTTGATTGGAATTCTATATTGAAATGAACTAATTGTGTGGCAAAAAGAAAGGAGAAAAAATTTTTGAAAATTAAACAATTGAAAACAAGTTCTTGAAGATTATTTTATCTTAAGTAGTGAAATTATAATATTTTTTGTATTTATTTTTATAATTTGTGATATTAGTTTAGTATCATTGCTAACAATTCATTCCCTCACATACGAACCATTTCACCCCTTCGACTCATACTCATTACATGTTTTTAAAATATTTTTATACTGTGGTAAATTAAATAAATAAATAAAAATCATAGAAAATTCACTGATATTGTACCATAAACTGAACCCTAAATGATATACTACCTTTTCCACTCCATAGAATCGCTTGAGATTTTCTCGCAACCTTCGACCTTGCCTTTAAAACTTCTCTCAGTCTGCTCAAATCTCGATGATACCACTCAGTTCGACAGCCCTTAAAATCTGGAGCGCGGACGCGGATTTCGTCGCCTCTCCCGCCTCACATATGCTCCCCACATTCGGCAGCCAGCTTAACAGATCCTCTCTATCTCCCTCTCTCTCTCTCTCTACCTCTCTCTCTCCTCCTGTCTCTCTCTCCTCCTCATCTCTTCCTCTTTCTTTCCACCACTCTTCGCCTTTCTCTTCCCCTTGGTTTCGCTCGCCCGTCTGCCTTAAATTAGTTAATCAATGTCGAACATAAGTTTTCATTAGCCTCGTCGACGTCGTAGTCGTCGTCGTCTCGGTCTTCCGCACCAGCGACGCCCCTGACCACGCCCGCCACATCATCGCCGGTCCATCCGTCCGTGAAGATCCTCGGGGGACTCACTCGTCCTTTTGTTTGGGGGAGGGGGCGTGGCGTGGACGAAGGCGGGTCCTCGTGTCTGGCGGGCGCAAAGTGTTAACTCTAGGGTTGCCCACATTTTATTGTTTGGCTTCTCGCTGTTCTTCGTCTTCTTTCAGTTGTTGCTGTTATTGTTGTTACTGTTGTGATGCTGCAGGGTAATGTTTCTTTTGTTGTTGTTGTTTTTGTTGGGTGTTAATGCTACGAAATCCGTACGTGAAATAGTTAAGCGATAATAAAATCGCAGAGTCACGTTCCTCCGTTTTCGGTTGAATGTCCGTCAACGGCTTCTCTTTGTCTGAGTCGCTCGCTTCCTGTCTTCCTCACTCATCTACTCACTCACTCACTCCTTCTTTATCTGTCTGTTCGCCCTGTTATCGGTTTCTCTGTCTGTCTGACTGACAGTGTTTGTGTGTTTGTTTGTTCTTCGTATTATGATGCGGTGTTATTTGTTGTTGGCTTTCGTTCGTCGTCGCCTGGCGCAGTCGGAGCGATTGAGGAAATGATTTTTGATGACTGTTGATGAGGGGTCCCGTTGGGGATGAGGATTGGGATGGAGATGGAGGATTCACTCAAAGGGAGTCTGCTGTGGATAAATGAGAACGAATGCGCTCAATAGCGCCCACGAGCCACAAAGAAAGTGATAAAGGGAGCGAGAAAAGGGACTTGTAACAAGAGTGAGAAAAAATCGCATGAGAGAAAGTGTCAAAGTAAATTAGAAATTAAATGTTTGTGAATTTTGGAGAAATATTATGCAAACCTACATAAATTTAAGTTGAGGTTGAAAATTTTAAAAAATTATAAAATTATAAAAAAACACTTAAAGCATTTTAGAAAAACATTTGGTTGACCTAAAGTTTAGAACAAAAAGAAACTAAAATATCGACGAGAGAAAATGCCAACAAATAAGAATTTAAAATATCGCATGCGAGAAAAAGTAAAAACAAATTATAATTAAATGTTTGAGTACTTTGCAGAAAAATCTTGCTGACTTCAAATTGAGAAAATCTCATGAGAGAAATTATTTAATAACCATCCTTTACTTTTAATATCTCTCTCCTGATTACCAGGACATCTCGTTCATGCCCCACGGTTTCTCTATAATTCTTTCTCCTTCACTACTCTCTCTTTAATGAGCTCTCCCACTCATCATATTTCTCCCTCTCTCTTCATCTCTCTCTAACACATTAACTCCGCACAAAGCCACCGCTCAGACTGCGGAAGGAAGTGCGAAATTGACTCCGCATCCTGTGTGTGTGTGTGAGTTCACGACAGGACTCGTTGAGCGAAATACTTTTTGATCGGAAACAGGATTTGAGCAGCGTACAAAGCGGGACGATGCATAAAAAAGTGATAAAACCAGGAACAGGAGATGCAGGAGGAGGTGAAATGGAAAAAAACAAACAGAGATGAGGAGAGAGAGAGAAGCGAGAACGGAAATAAGCTTCGTAATAAAAGGGAATGTCGGAGCAGGATCTGTCGGAGCTTCCGCGTATGTATCGATGTATGGCAGAGAGAGATAGATATGGTGAGAGAAAGAGAGAGATAGAGAGGAAGGGAGAATGATGGAGGAAGTGAGGAAAGAGCGAATGTGTATTTGTACGGAGTGAAAAATAGAATAAAATTGAGGTGAAAATGTTTGCACCGTCGGGTGGTGGACCCGGGACCGCAACCCATGTGACGAGATGATGTTCTGTTAATACGATCGAGCACGAGTGCGAAGGTGAGACAGAGAGGGAAAGATAGATAGATAGGAAGAGAGACCGTGTGTGTGTGTTTGGTGTAAGTGCAAAACCTGGGACGTGCAGGGAATGCAATAAATACCTCAAGCGTTTGACAAAAAGGAGCAAATGTGCGAAATAGGAACGAAGGAGCTTGAACAGAGACGAGAGAGAGGAAGGAGGAAGAGATGGAGGATAAAAATAAGCAAAAGAATGCGCTAAAAGAAGAGCAGACAAGCGTGCAGAAATAGTGGAGTAAGAGTGAGAAAAAGTAGCAGAAAAAACGCAAGAAGGTAGTGGAAAATAAAATGAAACTGCAGCGCCGGAAGAAGAAGAGGCGAACTGGAAGGAAGCCGAGTCCTGACGACGACGACTTAAGTAACTTTCCTCGCATTTCTCCAGACCGAGGCAACGCCAAGGCTGCTGTCGGTCTGTTTGTCAGTCTATCTGTCAGCCTCTCTTTCTGTCTGTCAGCTTCTCTGTCTGTACGTCAGCCACTCTGTCTGTCTGGCTTCCTCTCTTCCTATCAGTGTGTGTCGAGAGTATCGGTCTGTCTGTCCAGGTGTGTTGAGGATTACTTTAATGTCAATGTTCGTCTTCTTTTTTTCCATTCGTTCCATCGTGCTCGTGATTTGTTTGTCCTGTCGGCCTCGGTTCGTTGCACGCATTGCGAAGTGCAAGTGTTTCGTTTTCCTGCGATTTCACCATGTGCTCCACGTCTTCTCAACTTTTTCCTTCATCCTCTATGACCTTTGCTCCCGTTCTTCCACTTCGAGATCGCCTGTCACTGATATCGACGCGATTTTTACGAGCTGCCTCCAACGTTCTTCACTTCTTACCTCCTTCAAACTCACAACCTCCCTCATACTTCCTATATCTCTCACTCCTCCTATTTCCCTTACTTCTCCCTTATGCCTCCCTCACTCCACTTCCACCAACAACTGGATCCCGAATTTTCTCGCAAACTTTTCACCAATTCCTTCTGCGATTCGGGACTCCTCGACGGACGGAGCCCGCGGCCCTTTGCGAACTGCTCCGCAAAGTATTTCTAAGCGAAAAAAGCCGTCCTTTCCCCCGTTCTTCTCGACCTTCCTCTCTCCATCCCAGACAATTACAAGTATTTCGCGCCCATGCCACGCATACCAAGCCCAACCGGAACTCCGAAAAAAAAGTAATCCTTCCGCGGAGAGTGGGAGAGAACCGTGCCGTCGGCTACACTCAAATTCCAGATTCAGGTCCCTGTCTTTCGCTCCTTTTTTTTTTTGTGTTCGTTCCCATTTCGCTCCTTGTCGTTTCTTCTCTTTTTGTTCCTCTCTCTCTCCTGCTTTTGTTTTTATCATTGTATTGTTTTTGTTATTTTTGATATTGTGGTTGTTGTTGTTGTCCTACTGCTGGAATGGGCATCTTGGGCGGCGCATAGAATTACTCCGTGTTGCATAGTTTGAGGCACAAAGGATGCGCTTTCATTTATGGTTTCCGTTACTTTTGGCCTCCTTAACAAAGCTCATCGGGTTTGCAGGAGGAGGGAGACGAAGTTATGAAAAGACGTGGGAAACAAATTCGCTTTGAGGTTTGCTCCATAGAGTGAGACAGAGAAAATGGGAGCCAAGGATAGAACGAAAGAGAGTCTAATATAGAGTTAGAAAGCGCGAGTGGTGGAGGAAGATATAGAGAGAGCAGAGATATAGAAAAAGACTAAGCGAGAGATAGAAAAAGACTAAGCGAGAGGTAGAAAAAGACAGCGAGAGATATAGAGAAAGAGTGAGCGAGAGTAGTGAACGAAGAGGGATCAGAAAATGAAATTATTTTTCAAGCAAATATTTCGCCTTCATAAACGCTTTAAGGGCCTCTCTCTCTCTCTCTCTGAGGATTCGGGATTTGCGGCTGGCATCAAAGACATAATTGAAAAAAGTAGGAGGGAGGAAGAAGGCGCATGAAGACGGAGGAAATGGAGGACCGTGGACGAAGTGGAACAATTGCAGAGAGACCGAGATAATTGCGCTTGGCTGGGGTTTTCGCAGACAGACCCAGAAGATGGAGGGAAGAGTGAGAAAATAAAAGAAGAGATGAGAGTGGGAAGAAGATTGCGGAAAGGGTGAATCAAATAGGAATAGAGAAAGCTACGATGACGATGTGGGAATCGAGGAGACCATTAAAAGGTACCGCAAATCGCTGCACCTTCCTTGGCTGGTTCTTTTACTACATTTTACAGAATTTTTTGTACTACTACAATTTCTTCTAAAGATGCCTTTTAATTGCACTACTGAAATATTACTCCTTATTAAACTACCACCAGGAGAATATCATTATTGCTACTTAATTTCATATCCTTCACATTAAGAAAGGTAGGGTTAACAAACTTTCTCAATGTGGACGCAATTTCATTCATTTTAAATTGACTATTTAAGTTCTACTACGATATTCATGCCTTTTTAAACTACTCCTACTACACTGTATCAATACGACTGTTTCCGGAATCCTAGATTTCTTTTCTCGCTCTGCGATTCCTGTATTATTTCAACACGAATTCCCGCCTTCGCCCTCTTCTCGAGAATTCACGCCATCTGCGAATGGAGCTCGAGAATAATTCCTCTAGGGAAATAATTTTCTGCAGCGCCAAAAATTCAAAATATACTCCGGCACACACACACAATCACACTCAGATATCGCTGCCGACACACATATACACAAAGACGCGCTCAATAATGTACTCGATACAATTGAGAAGCGAAACCCAAAGCAAAGCGAGACGAAACGAAGCGGAACGCGGCGAAGACGAGAAGTGAGGAGAGAAGTTAAGGAGTGAGAAGGAATGAGAATGTAATAAGGAGGGAGAAGGAAGGAGGATGAAAGAAGGAGGGAGAAGGAAGGAGGATGAAGGAACGAGGAACCAGGGTGAAGGTATGAGAAATATATTTTTAGGAGGAGAGAAACCTAAAAATATGCAAATACAAGAAAAAGAAATGAGGAATCGCCGGAAAAGTAAACGTGGTGCCCGAAAGTATGTTACAGCAGTACAGTCACACACACAGGCAGAATCACACACACACACACACACACACACACACACACACACACACACACACACCCATACAATCGTGCTGCCAGACGTCGCCACACGTCATGCATCAGCACACGTCTTCGCCGAAAGTCAACAAGGGAAATTCGGGCGGAAGCGCAGGATCCTCCGACGCACGAAGGATATCGCACATATATCGACGCAGAAACTCTCTGCCACCCCCTAGGCCCAGTACTCCCTAATTCTAGAAGGAGTCTCTTCTTCTTCTTGGCCACTTCCTTCGTTGCACTTCCTCAGACCCCAGAAGTTGGCCCTTTGTGGCTCGATGCGAGTCCCTGTAATTTCAGAAAGGAAAATGATATGCAGAGCGATTGTGGGAGGTCGGGATGAGAGCTCGGGGGCGTGGACTGAGGGGAGTTGAGGGTTGGATGGTGACCTCCTCCTCCTCCAAAAGACACCCGGCGACGAGACCCCGTCGATAAGAAATTGCATTCTATTGCGAAAACTGCGAACTTTGAACTCCAGCGGATCATGTCGACGACCGGAAGTGGCTGCCGTGCGACCGCCGGAGCGAGGATAATTTCCGGAAGCGCACACCTCGGAGACAAATTCTCGAATTTGTTTCGGTTTCTTTGCAGTCGCGACAACGGAGTCCTCGCGCTTTGACGGCGGCGCCTTCGACCCAACGACAAGAGGAGGGCGAGCTGGAGGAGTTTGCGAAAAAGTTTCTGCAGAAAGAAATACGTGCCATGCTTCTAGCTGGGAATTAAATTATCCTTTTGCGACTTTTTGCCCGCCGTGACGCATCACGTGACGTGGAGGCGCATCGCATCGCATCGAGAAGTCGCCGTTCTGCATCCTTTGAGGCGTCTTCGTCATGTGCCTTATTTATGTAATTCTTCTGCAATCACTCTCTTTCTCTCTCTCTCTCTTTCCACTTCGGTATCTTTTCACCTCTTTTGCTCCGGTCCTTTGCCCTCTTCCTTCTCTCTTTCTCCCACTCTTTCCTTCTGCCTCTTTTGCTCTAGCTCTTTTTAATTTTTGGCAGTTTTGTCTGAGCCCCCCGACCTGAGGGCGGGGCAGGTCGAAGACTCAAGCAACAGCCTCCGTCGGGCACGAGAGCGTGTGTGTGTTCTGAATATTCACAGCTAGTCCCCGGGGCTTTGTGGGGAATTTCGGGAGCACATGATTTGAATTTCAAACGGACGCCGTAATGATTTACAGCCGGATAATCAGGAGCCCGGGGACCCCTCGGCTTCTCGGCGACGGAGGTTCGACGGTCCATATGTTGAATTTTAAAGGCCACTGAAGCCGAGTCACGTGAGAGTTGCGTGGAGGAGCGAGTTCAGATTTTCAGGAAGTGGGATTAATTTGAAATTTGTGTAAATGGTAGAGTCGTCTCTTCGACTTCAGTTCTCCTTAATTTCGCTAAAGTTACAGTTCCAGTTAATAGAACGGAACAAAAAGAGAATCTTCATTGTTCATGAACTTCGAAAGGAGTTTTTCTCTCCTCTTTCGCTCTCGTCGCTTAGGGATAATAATTAGCGAACAACCGAAGGCACACACGCAGTCACGCGACACGAAATAAATTGAAACAGCAAGTTGGAAGGATAACAATAACAGCAACAGTAGCAATAAAAACACGAACAAATAGCAACAGTAGCCATAAGAACAAATAGCAGAAGAGCAACTCGACAAAAACCGAACGGAGGAATCGAGTGCGAGTTCTGCGTCCTGCGAGCACGAAGATCTTGGTGCACGTGCCTTCTGCAAGGATAACAAAGAGCAGAAGATGTCCTGAAGCTGTTGCTGTAGCATTTCTTAAAAAAAAAAACAACGTCCGACGACGACAACAATTACAACAACAACAATAACAGTAGCGGCGAGCCATTTTGTATTCGTCGCTGGTGCAGTTCGATATTGTTGTTGTTGTTGTTTTGTCTGTTGTTGTTATTGTTTTTGCTGCTGACGCTGATGCTCTGAAGGCGAGCAAATTCGCACGCAACAACAGCAAAATAGCAACATGAAGAACAACAACAATACCAAGAACAACAAGACGAAGAACAATAACAACAACAACATGAAAATGAACCACAAAACTAAGAACAACAACAACAACACTATTACCAACAACAACAATAACAAAGAGGACACGTCTCTTCGATGCATTCGTGTGCGGCGCCTGGGGCGTCCTTTTTGCGGATACCGCCAACCGTCCGTCCGTCTGTCCGGAGTCCTGTCAGAGCTGCGGTTTCTTCTCACCCTCCCCCTGGTCGCCCCCCCTTCCACTCGATTCTTATCCTTTGTTTTATTGTCAGCGTTATTAGCGGTCACTCGTTCGCCGTCTACGCTCGGCGCATGATAAGCGAACGATTCGTGAGGCACCGAATTCTCCTTGTTGTTGTCGTCGTCGTGGTTGTCGTCGTTGTCGTAGTCGTGGTTGTTGTCATTGTCGACATCGTCCTGCTCCTTGTTGCTGTAGTTGTAGTTGATGTCCTCGTCCTGGCTGTCAAGCGTCTCGGCGTGCGCTCGGAAGCAAAGCAGAACCTAATAAAACGTGACATGACGTGAGACACGAGAGGGCGCCACAGCAAAATATCTCATTTCCGCGGTGACGGCGGGCGACGGTGGACGGAAGACTCTGAAAGGACGAAGGGTCGAGTCGGAAGTCGGGTGGAAGATGTCGCCGAGGGACAAGAAGTGAAGCTGAAGAAAAATCTGAGCACATCGAGAGGTTGTGAGAAGAGGTTTCTGCATACTTTTTGGATCTGATTTTAATGCTTGAACAGTGAACGGATTTCTGTGCATACTTTTCAGGCCTGAGGCGATGGAGTTCCGATCACGACTTTAGCGTTTTAACCACCTTCAAGCCTTACTTCGTTGCTCCAGCCCCGACTTTGTTTTTCCAACGCCTCCTTCCACTTCCTCTCCCTCCAGAGTGATGCTCCTTTGCCGCTTTCATCGCTTTTAATTGCATAGTTTAAGGCGGCAATTATGTTCCTTTGTTCGCATCGCTCTCCTTTGCTCTCATCTCATCTCTTCACTTCACTTTTCTCGCCCATAATTTGTGGAAAATCTCGACGTAATCTTCGCCATTTCATCTTAATCATCAGATTTTTAGCATTTTAATTCCCCGCTCCCCTCTGCCTCACGCCCACTGCCGCCAGCCCCGCGCCCTCTGCTTGAGCTGGCTTCATCCGGCGCTCAAATTATCCAATCAAGCAGAAATCATCGCCCACCTCAAAAGGATGCGCAGCCGAGTATTCTTCAGCTGGAGCTCGAGCTCGGGCGATCGTCCGCACAATTTTCCTCTCTTCTCCTCCCCTCACTTCGTTTGTCTTCCATTTCATTTTGCTCGGAAAACAAAATGGAAGCCATAGAGAAACGCACACTTCGTTAGCGCAAAAAGGATCAACAATTAAGACCCGGGAAAAAATCTTGATGACGACGACGAGAGTTCGCCCCCACCCGTCGTTCCTTCGTTCGTTCTCTTCTCAAGTTGCCGCCTTCGCTTCTTCTGCTGACGACGACTTGGTCAGAGGGGAGTCGGACGGTGGGGGAGGTGAAACAATGGGATTACATGGAGCAATACTTTGGTGAAATCTCCGGAAGAAGCCCGTTTCTATAAACAATCTCAGAGAAAATCGAAAACAGACGCCGGCAGTCGACGGAGGATAAAAAGCGAAAATTATTACGGAGGTGGCTAATAATGAGTGGTAGACGAAGGGGCGGGGGAGTCGATGGGGGCGGGGAGTCGATGTTGATGATGAGATGGGTCCGGCAGGCGAGGATACAATTATAATTATCCCGAGAGCGGAGAGTGGATCCAGGATGAGAGACTGAGACTGAGATAGAGCATCGACAGAAAGCAGTTTAATCGAGTTACTGCTCTAAGGAGAGTCCTGTGGGAGAGTCCTGTGGGAGAGTCCTGTGGGAGAGTCCTGTGGGAGAGTCCTTTGGGAGTGACGAGTAGTTGACCAGGGCGACGGGAAAACGACAGAGGATTTAGGTGCACTGGCTTTGGATGATGAGTTCACAGAATGAACGACTCACTCTTAAACTCATTTTCAACGTAAGACAAGCTCATGATAAGAAGTGATGGTAGGGTAGAAGAAGGAAGGAAAGAAGAAGGAAGGGAAGAATAAAGAAGAAAAGAAAGGGAAGAATAAAGAAGGGAAATTGATGAAGGACATCCGTTCACTTTGTACTCAATGCTCCAGGTACTCATGTGAGTCAAGGAGCCGACCGACCAACTGACTGCTCTTTAAGAAGAAGAGGAAGAAGAACTGAACCCCATAAATCTCGGACCATGGAGCCGGGGTTGAGGGGGAGCCAATGATGGTGAAGAAGAATTCCGCGTCCCTCTCTCAGCTCGTAAATACTAACGACAGCATGACAGGGTTTTTGCTGCTTTTTGATTGGAGCCAGCGATAAATTTGGCTCACCTGCAGCCAATGAAAAAATAGTCGAAGGGAATCCTGTGGGTGAAGGACGAGGAGGGAAGGACGAAAGGGGAGAAATGGAAGGACGAAAGGAGAGCGATGGAAGGGCGAAAGAGGATCCGCTCATATTTCAGCAATGTTTATTGAAGCACGTTCGACGCTGACATGTCCAACGTCCAAATGTCAAATTGCATGAAAGGAAACATTTTTTGCTGTTGCCACGCCCACCTCATACTCCACTCCACTGTGGCTTCCATCGTCAGATGCGGCCGACTCTGCGGCGAGCGGTCGGTCGTCGGTTATTTATGGCCCAAGGAGGACAGGTGAAGGATGCTCGCTCAGATGAGAGGTCGAAATCGAAGAAGAGAGCGAAAGCTAGACGAGCCCGAAATTTGTGGAATCGACGACAGAGCCGTTGATTGCGGAGGTGGAGGAGACGACGACGACATCTGGCGTAATTAAAAAGGGACTCCGACTAGAGCTAATAATGTGGGCGGGGGGTAGAACTTTAATCGTGATCCCTTCCACGCCTTCTGCCTTCGACCACATCAACAACTAGAACTATTACGACTATTACAGCCCTGAACAACTACCATGGCAAGGACACGAGACCGAAGGTCGATGGACGAGGAGGCGGGGACGCAAATTAGTTGCTACAAATTGCAAACGCCCACGGTTGGGCCTCCAGAACAATGGCAACCGTGCGATGCAGGCTGCAGCAATTGTTGTTGTTGTTACTACAGGAGTTACTGTCGTTGTTGTTGTTGTCCGTGGTGCCATCGTCACGTGACTGCACGGCGGCGCTTATGTTGTCAGTGACAATGACGACGAGTGGTGCAACGGCTGCTCGCATTAATTGCTCGATAAATGTTTGGTCTGCGACGACGAGCACGAGACAACAGGAGGCAAGCGAGGAGACGAGGGGAGGACGAGGGGCGTGACGTGAAGTGGGTGTCGTCGGGACAAAGGACGAGTTCGGAGCAGGGCATGTGGGGCAGTCGTTGCACTCGCCACGTGGCTCCGTTTCACCCAACAGTGGGACGAAACGAGCGGATGTGAAACAACAGACCGAACAGACAACAAACAGTCGGAGGAGGCGAAACCCCGAAACATGTTGTAACAAAATGTTGGCCTCCCTTCTCCCGCCATCGTCGCAGTGGTCATTAATCTTGCTCCTGACCGAGGATCCTGCTCGTGGTGGGGTTGAAGTGGGCGCATCCTGCAGCCGCCAAGATATCAAAAATAATTCGGCAAAAAATACGTGTCGTTGTCCGCTCCGACTTCGCTTCGCCCTGTGGTCGCCGACTCCAGGAGGTTTTATAGTTTGACAAATGATGCGTTCACGGCGCCATTGGAGGAGGCGGAGACTCTGGATGCTTAGCATAAATGCAAATAACGCCCACTCAGAGAGAGGGGAGGAGGGAAAGGTGTGCCAAGGTGTATGTCTTTGGGTTAGCCAGGGAAGAAGGGCAGAAGTTTGTAATTTGCCAATTTGTCAAGACGAGGCTTCGTCGGTTTCGTTGGCAGGGAGCGGGAACTCGGGAATGGATGGCGATGCTGCAATGATCATTTAGCATCCTCTTCCGGAATCGTCGACCTGGTGGGGGAAAGAAGCCATTGATTTGTGGTCAGGGTGTCGGATGGAGAAAGAACTCGAAACGAGAAAGAACACGAACTCGGAGGTTGGGCGAGGAAATGTCTGTCATTCCGAAAATGAGGGCCATCAGCGGAGACTAAGCCCTCGTTTTTGGTTTAGTCGGAGAAGTCTCGTGGCCTATGCGAAGACGTTGCTTGGCCTAGTCAATGATGTCTCATGGCCCACTCGAAGACATCCTGAGGCTTCCCATTTTCGTTTCTCAGCGATACTTCGGGCCATCTGTCGCCGTGAGCAGCTGGAATGATGACAATCTTCCGGATGAGTTTATGACGACGACGAAGCACCTAATGCGAGTCTCAAAGTGGTCGAAATGGCGCCGGCCGCCAACACGATTTGGCAGCTGACTGCTGGCGATGATTAAATGAAACATTCGCCCCTAGCACTCTTTTGGCCGCGAACTACGACGACCTTGATTTTTATTAAATTTATTTTATTTTATGGACGGCTCTTGCTGCTCACACATGTTTTGTCTCTGGAATGAAACCGACATCGACTCTTGCCTCAATAAAGTTGGTGGGTGGCTGAGAGAAAGGTGGGAAAATGAGAAGAAGAAGTCAACTTCGCATGCAACACATGCAGCGACTCTTCCTGCCGGCGGCAGTTCATAAACAGGAGCCAGCAACAGCAACAACAACAACTCAGCAACAATCACGAGAACCACTCGAGCAACAGCCAAACACACGGAGTACGAAGCATAGTGGAGCAAGCTGAGGGAAGGACTTGGAGGAGGTCATAAAGAGGGAGGAATGGATGAAGGAGAGAACAGATGGTGGACAGACGGAAAGACAGACGAAGGGACAGACGGAAGGACTCGCGGAAGGAAGGAAGGAAATCGCAGCGGATGTATTATTACGACGAGAGTTGCGGCGAGACATGCGGGAAATTCACGCCGAGGGAAATTTATATTCATAACGTATAGACTCATACCAACACACACACACACACACAGTCTCACACACTTGTATACATGCATGCATGCGGTGACAGCACAAAGAAACACGTTTGCATGCGGAAAAGGGGGCGGAAAAGGGGGCGTGGAGAATTTTTATAGTTTGGGGAGGCGAGCAACAATAGTTGTTGATACCGTTGTTGTTGTGGTTGATATCGCTGTTGTTGTTGTTATGGTTGGTTGTTTTTGTTGCTTTCGTTACAGTTGTTGCTATTGTTATTGTTGTAAATGTCCCTGTTGTTATTGTTGCCTCCGTCTTTCGGTCGGTATTAAATTTTGTGGAAATTTTAGCGCTTTTTCATTTCGGCGAAAGTGCGCGATAAGGATTTTATTTATTTCTTGCTGCTGGGCTGGGAAGGAGCAACGGTTGTAACGATGAAAAGGTCGTCGATGGCTCAATTTCAATGTCCTGACCTGAGGAAGGATTTTCTACGACTATGGCTTTTGTCTTCGACAGACACCTTTTGACAAAATATTCTGTCATCGGTGGTTGAGAGGTGAATGAGAGATGTGATGAGGTGAAAAAACCAAAAATCAGATTGTGGTCTGTCTGTGACTTCTCTTGTTGATATCGCGAAGGAACTCTCTTGGGTTTTATCGCATGCGATTTCATATTTTTCTGCATATGCTTCCCCAGTGCAGTTGTTATTGCTGTTTTTGTTGTTGATGTTCCTCTTGTCAACCCGAGGTGCTGTCGACATTTTTGAATATTTCATGAAATAAATTTCCACAACGCGACAACAATAGCAACAACACAATAACAAAGAACACTCGTTGACAACTGACAAATCAAATATGAGCAAGAGCCGAAGATGCTCATTTCAGTCGACAGCCGGCACTCCTTTTCGCTCTCGCCTCCTGGTCCTTTGCTGTCTCTCTCCTCAGTCCTCCCGTAGTCCTTCTGGAGTCCTCCACCTCTCCTCCTTCGATAGCGAGAGGAATTTACATATTCATGTTGGAAACATTATGACGGGCAAAAAATGTCGTCGCGGCGCTGCCGGAAAACAAATGGCGGTGGGACGAGAGAGTAAGAGAGGAGAAGAAGAAGGGACGAGGCATTTAAAAGGCAACCGACATATGCTCAGGATAAGGCGGAGGAATGGAGCTCGCGTCGAGTCGACGACAATAATGTTGCTGATGACGATGACGTCGCTGATGAAGTCGATGCTGTCGCTGTCGCTGGCGGTGATGGTGATGGTGACGAGCGGGCGATGGAAATGGAGATGGAACAGGGGTGGAGGACATTAGGATTACGGCAAAATGGCGCAGGGAGTCCTCGGCGAAAATATACTCCAGCGTCATCTTCGGATATTAAATTTCCCCCTTCGCCTGAGTCTCAACCAAATTCTTCTTCTTCTACTCCTTCTCTCACTCCTCCTTCTCCTTCATTGGGGTCTTACATTTTTTATGTCGCTGGAAAAATCGCTTCCGTCTGGCGTCGCGTGACGTGTGGGAAAAATGGCAACACTTTGGCGGCGTTGCCAGAGTCCTTCAATGCATTCCCGATCCCTCCCATAAATTATCGAATGGGATTTCTCTTTTGGCTCGTGAGTTGCAGAAATTTAAATATTTTTTGGCTAATTTAACGCATGGCCTGGTAAATCGTTATTAATGCCAAATAAGTTACGAATATTTAATTTTTCAATCGTTTCAGAAAAATATTCAAAAACTGTTGCAACAATTTTTCAAATATGTTTAAAAAATGTCCAAAGATGTAAAATAAAAAATTTAAAATAACTGAAAAATATTGAGGAAATGTTTAACAAGAAAACAAAAAAAAGGAATGTATGGTATTCAAATTTCAAAGTTCGATTTAAGTTCGATTTTTCTGGCCCCAATTTTTCCTCGAGTTGTTCAAAAATGTCCGTTGCGGGAAATTTAACTTCCGCCTGAAATCGATGACTTCTCCTTGCGTAAATATTTCTTCAAGAATCCTCTGTCTTCTTCTATCCTCTGTCCTTCCTCTTCCCACCAATAAAGATCGATAAAGAAGCAGCTGGTCTTCATCCTCCTCCTTGCCATGGCTCTGATTTCTCGCGACGATTCAATGACTTCCTTCGGCCCAGACGGTAATGCAGCGAACTTTCGGCGCAAATAGTTTTCCACACTATTTGCTGCTTACGGGAATTTTTGGCGGCCAAAATATTTCAGTCGTTAGTGCGGGAAGCGGGTCTGAAATTTTAATCAGCGTCGTGTTTTTTGCTGAATGTTTGATGAGGTGAGAGAGAGAGCGGGGGGGAGTGTGAGAGAAAGACAGAGAGTGGTAGCGTCGGCAAAGTTGGAGAAATTCAATGCGAACACTGAACGAACGAACGAATGAACGAACGACAAAGCAATTGGAAATTTCAATTTAAGCATCGCGACGCCAAAGTTTTTCTCATCGAGCAGTTGTCTTCCCCAGAGTGCTCGAGGTGGGGGCGGGAGGATATTTTTCCACGCCCGATCGATATTTAGATCCCAAACAATATTCGTTGTGGTTTTTGAAACTCCTTCGCCATTCGGTCCTTGGCTTCCGGCGGGAAATCCATGCGCTTTTCCATAGATGTTCCCCCGAGGACTCGCGTCGTCCCAATCTACGCTGCTCATTCGCGAAGGCCCCTCTTCCGCTCGCGCCCTCGATCGCAATCAATATCCTGATTACCCATTCTTCGCAACATAATTTCGCGCTCGAATTCGCCCGAACAACTCACCTGGCAAACATCGTCTCTCCTTCTCTGCGATTGCTCGCCGTCTCCGCCAAGGACTAGTCCCTAGTCCCTTTTGGGAGGATGCAGGATGCAACAGCGGCGCCACAAAAGGATCGCATCCGTCATTAGAGGCGCAATTGTGCTCGAGCCAGCGAGGGAAGAGGACGACGACGGCGACGACAACGGCGTCGTTGACGAAGTCAGTGGAGCCTCCTCGCGGGAGCAGCCGGCGAATCCTTTTGAATCCTGCACTCGGTTCTTTCGAGTGCAATCAGCGCGTCGCAGCTGCTCGTTCGCGCACATGATCCGACACACAATGCGAAGACGAACGCATGTCGAGGACAGAGGCGAGGGACGGACAGAAGGATGGAGAGACGGATGGATGGGTGGAAAGATGGACCGAGAGACAGAGACGGAAGGACTGATGGTTGGACAGACGAAGAGACACCCGGCGAGACACGCAGTCAGTCGGATGGATTCCTCTTTCACTTTTCCTTCCTTCCTTCCTTCCATACTTCCTCATGTCTGTCCCACTGTCTGTCTGTCGTTGTTGTCATTTTTATGCGCTCGCTGCACATGTGTTGCGGAAGGAAGCCGAGGGGATGACAACAAAAGCCGCGAAATTGAAAATGTTCGAGGGTTGGGGACGATGCATAAAAATGGCGCTGGATTCATAAATATCGCGACACAAACGAGGGCGTGGGGGAGGCCGACAAATTGACTTCCAGTAAGCTGGTGGGTCGAACCGAATCCGCATCCCTCACTTCAGCTTTAAACATAACTCCTGGTCGATTTCGGCTGCCATGAGAAGCAGGGTCAATAAGAATCGTGTTTACCAATTGGGGTTTTGACAGCAGGAGACTCCCCAAGAGCCTTCGATTTGTTTCCCTCGTCAGAGTCGGAAACAATATAAATTCAAGTGAGGCGACCGACCCCATTCACTGAATCTGGTCAAGGTTTCCGTCTGTCTTCATCATCTCTCTCTGTTGTTCTCGCTCTCTTCCTGGTTCTGTCCCTCTCTCTCTCCGTTGTTCAAATGGTCGCGAGTGGAAAAAGCTAATCGCCGCAGTTTGACATGTGCTGTGCTGACACACGAGCGCCTTCTTTTTGCGTCGGCCCCCTTGTGCCCCCACCTCTTTCCACCTTCTGCCACCCCCGGCTTTGTTTATCGCCAAAGCCTTGGTAACTGCAATTTCATAACTCGGCCAACGGCATCGACGGCAAAAAACGTGATTAAATATCGCAGTCGCTGTGGCAGCGTTTGGGCAAAAGCGACTGTCGCCGTGATTGGAGGCGACCGGAAGTGTCGGGAGCGAAACAAAAAGCATTTAAATTTGCGTCTGCTGCAGTCGACGGGCGCTTCTTGGAAAGAGGCAAAATTGAAGTCCCCAAAAAATGGTAAAATTCAACCAAACAATAATAAAAATTGAACTTCTTGAACAAAATGAAAATATGACATTTTAAAAATCAAAAAATTTTGATTAACTTCTTAAAAATGTATAAATTTAAATTCTTTAAAAAATCGAGATGGAACTCCTTGCAAAAAAGGAACATTTATTTCCTTTTAAAAAAGTCAAAATATAATTATTTGAAAAAAACACAATTGAAGTCCTAGATAAATTTCAAAATTTCACTTCTTTCAAAAATATAAAGTTTTTAAGTTGGTGCGATCGATTAAAACGCAATTTGTGAACGAATCAAGAGGAGTTTTTTATTGCATCCTCCAAGTAAATGACCATAACAACGAATGCCAAGCGACAAATTTATCATTCAGCATTCTGATTGAATGGCCGAAAACTCATTTCTTCCTTACGAAAAACTCAATAGGCCATCAAGAAATTTCACAATCGTGTTTTTGCTGCTCAAGGATAGGATAATCACACTAGTCCTTGAGTCAATTAGCGATTCAACAGAATGGAGTGTGAAATTTCCGAGGATCCATTGTCCTGAGTGACAATTAATGTTGGTCCTTGAAGAGTTGTCCCCACTCCTAAGTTCCTGCCAGGGCTGTCACCTGTGCCCTGTGCTCATTTGTCAGCCCTGACGAGGCTCCTGTTGCTGATGAACGACATCGTTGTCGTCTTCCTGGTCGTCGTCATCATCGCCACCTACACTTCGGCAACAATTAACTCGGCCTCGTCCTGCGGTGCCGCTTAGCCACATCCTTCCTACCAATCTCAGCAACGGATTCCCTCTCTCTCCCCCTCTCTCTGTCTCCCTTCCTCGCTCTTCCTATTTCGCTCCCTCTCTTTTGTTCTAATTGTTTTGTCGTCTCCATGGACCAAACTAATGAACAAATTTATGCAAAGTGTTTCGGCTTTGTTGCTGTTGTTTCTATTGTCGTCGTTGTTCTTGTTGTTGTTCATGTTTTTGTTATTGTTGTGGCTGATGTTGTTGTTGTTATTTGTCTAGATATTGTTATACCGGATGTTGTTGTTGTTATTGCTACTGTCAAGGCTGCCATATTGTGTCCCCGTCGTCTCCTCTAGTGCCATTTGGGTTAATGACAATTATTTGCTGTAGTTGTTGCTGCTTCTGTCTATTGTAGTGGTTGTTGTTGTTGATGTAGTAGTTGTTGTTGTGATTGTTGTAGTAGTTGTTGTTGTTGTGGTTGATATTATTGTAGTTGTAGTGGTTGATGTAGTTGTTAATATTCCAGTTGTTGTTTTTGTGGCGATCGCACTTAATTTACGTAATTTAGTGTTGATTTGGGGTTCGAGGATTCACGCCCTATCAACCCAACCCTTCATCTCACCGCAACTCACACAGACCCACAGACACACACACATACACATGTACACATTAATCGTTTGAGGTTTGGGTTAGTTTGGTGGTTGTTGTGATTGTTGTACTCACCTTATACGAGCCGAGATTCTTGACCGAGCAACCCAGTTTGACGTTTCGGCCTGCAGGTACTGTTACGTTTTCGATGTATTCGGTAAATTCGGGTTCTTCGACAATCGCTGCGATGACAAAGAGACAGAAACATTAGAAAGAGACAAGTGAAAGAGAGCAAGACACATTGGAAAGAGATATGAGAAAGAGGCATTAGAAAGGCATGACAGAATGTACCATGCGAAAGAGTTATGAGAAAGTAACATGAGAAAGAGGCAAGAAGAATTGATGAAGAGTTACATAGAAATATGAAAGACACATCATAGAAATGAGAAGAAGAAATGAAGAGTTGAGCAGAAGACACGAAGAAATGAAAATGGAGATATGGAAATGAGATATGGAGGAATGAGAGATAAACAAGAACACATTATAAAGATACACAGAGGAATAAGAAAGAAATAGAAGACCTGAGAATGCGACAATGAAAATGGGAAGGAAAAAAGGTGAAGACACGAAAAAATCAGAGAGATGAAACCACGAAGAAATCAGAAGAAGGACAACCGGTGGTAAAGGACTTACCGAGGATAAACGAGGGCATGAGCGCAGACATTTTAAAGAGCTTTAAAGGGATTTATCCCCGATGTTGATTGGGGGATAAAGAGGAACATTCCCGCAGACCCCGGGGAGAATCATAATCGGAGTGGCGAAGGAACTCCTTCCAAAGGACTTCGTCGCGGCAGCCGAAGCGGAAGCCGAATCAAAGCGAGATGCGAGCGATCAATACCGAAGAAGAGAACGCAGAGGAATCGTCTTCGCTTCGTTGCGATTCTGAATTCGACTCCGACCGGTCGGGCGCCCGCAGGGATGCGCCACGTAATTCAGGGGCGACTCTCGTCGACTGGACGAGTGGCTGCTTGATTGCGACTGATTTTCAAAGGATCAACAGAATTTTCAACGAGCTGAAGAGGTGGGGGCCATCGAAGGTAAGGACGAGTGACACGAGAGAAGGAGACAAGAGCAGATGGACGAACGAAGGAGGACGAGAGTCCTGTGAACAGGAGTCAAGGGACGAAAGGAACTCGGACGGTGATGAAAAAGCTTGGAGTCGACTTCGGATTTTTGATTTGACGTCGAGCCAAGTCGGAGACGACCTAAAGTCTGTCCGTCCATCTGACTGTTGGTCGCTCTGTTCGTCGGTCTGCGCCTCAGTCTATCGGTCTCTTTTTCTGTCAGTCGCTCCTTCTTTCTCCCCTTCTGTTCGTCAGTCTCTCCATTTGTCCGTCTCTCTCTTCGCCTGTGTGGGCAGCGAAACGTTAAACGAGCTCCTAAGGAGCACGTGACAAGCGTGTAATGAGAGTCTTGAGCCCCAGACCTCAACGTGAATGTCCTTTGCGGCGAGTCAAATGCAAGTGTGTATATGTGTGTGTGAGACTCCTCGTAATGCATGGCGCTAGGAAGGACAATGATTTATGAGGCGCAACAAATACGCCGAGGTGAACGGACTCTTGTGGTTTGGAGGTGGTCGACGACGAATAAATGGAAAAAATTAATTATAATCGGGGGCTGACTCGAGTTCGAGTGATGAAGACGGCTATAAATCGTCGAAAAGCCGTCTCTCACGCCTCCGCTTTAATGGCCCTCGTTCTCTTTTCGGCGGTGGGTGGCTGTTGAGGGGGGCGTGAGCTCTTTTAAAGTCCTTCAAGCGCCTTGATGTAATTCGATAACATTCGCACACACACTCACACACACGATGACGATGAAGTGCTTATCGCTGCGAGACACACGGATGGACGACACACAAACACACAGAAGAACGACACACAGACACACTGACCGACTGAAAGACAGTTCGGACAGACAGTTGGACGGACGGACAAGTGGATGAACATCAAGGATACAAACGTGTAATTTGCTTAGAACAGCATCGTGTTACATAAATTCATTAAATTACTCATTATGTAATGCACACGCATTCGCCCTCGGACACCAACACATTGACAGGACGCTGTGGGCGTGGCATGAGCCACAGTCACAGGCAGAGGCAAAGGCAAAGGCAGAGGGCGCCGTTTATTGACTTAAGTTAAACATTGAAACTTGTTGATGATGTTTAATGTGTTTGCGGAGGGATCGCCATGGGTTGTTGTTGTTGCTGTTGTAAGGAGGATAGAGGAGGGGGCGGGGCTCTCGAGGGCTCCCAGTCGTACTCGCTCCACCCGCCTTTGTGTGTATGTTTGAGGGAGCAACTCAATTTATTGCTTGAATAATTGAAATTTGATTGAAATGCTTTTCAGCAATAGCAGATGTTATTGTTGTTGTGTTGCTCTTGCTCAGTGTTGTTGTAATTCTCATTGTTGTTCTCGTTATTATTGTTCTTGTTGATCTTGTTATTGTTGTTCTTGTTATTATTGCTGTTATTATCGTTCTTGTTGCTGCAGTTTGGGTTACGTCGGATTATTGAATTTAATGACATTATTCGTGCCGACGTTTGGCATGCAATTCGATTGCATTTAAACGCAGCTCATTCACCCCCCCCGATTCTCCCTTCTCTTACCTTCAGTCATCATCGTGATGTTGTGGCAATTGTAGTCGTTGTCTTTTGTCGTTTGTCGCAATTCCCAATCGCTCGCAATTGAACACATTGTCTTGTGTTTGGGATTCGATTAGCAGACGATGCTTTGGGGACGGAGCCTAAAATCTATTTGGGGAAAATCTCATTTCGCAAAATCCTTCAAATAATTTGTGGTCTTCGTCGAAATTTTTGGTATTTGGTCTGTATCGATGTCAAAGAGTGAAGGTTTTCTGGAAACTTGAAATAAGGATCAAACTTGAAAAATGAAGATTTCCTTCCTCTCTCTCTCGTTTCACATTTGCTCCTCCCTCCCCCTCACTCAACTGTCAATTTATTTATCGCCTCTTTTTGTCCTCTCGTCCATCGGTCTGTCCGTCTTTGTGGCTGAATTTATTGACCACGTTAACGCACCACAGCACAGACGGCAAGAGCAAAAACACAACTACACGCCCAAGAGTCGGAGGGCAAAAAGCGGCATCCTCGCCTAAAAGCATGCTGCGATTTTTTCTCTCCACGCCCTGGGGCCCGACATGGAGGCGGGAAATGAAATAAATGTCGAAATTACACATGTTTCATTCATTGTAACTATAAATATTATTACCGACAACAACAACAACAACAAAAACACCATCATCATCGACGACGACGACATCGACAATAACGGTAGTAACAACAACAACAACAACCTGTGATGAAGGGGGCGGAGTGAAAAAGACAGGAAACAGGTTACTTTCAAATGCAAAGCACGTGCTTCGGCAAAATATTCGACATTTGAGACGGCAGCAAAGCGAGGGACGGACAGGCAGACAGGAGTTTCGTCCGGACAAGGATATGTGTGTTTGTGTGTGTAAAGGACCGAGCATATGTGCATGTGTGGGTGTGTATGAGTGCTTGTAGGAAATTCGCAGCTTATGACAAAATCAATGAAAATGAAAAAGAGAACGCACTAGAGTCAGAGAAACTGAGTCAGAGACAGACAGAGGAACAGACAAAGAGTATGAGCAAGATAGACAGTGTGAGAAAGAGAGAAAGAGTGTATGAAACAGAAAAGAAGTGGTGGAGAGTGAGAAAAAGATGGCGAAAAATGGAGCAGACGCCGGATGAAGAAGCAAATCCAATGAATAGCGAAGCAGCGAGGGAAAATCGAACAAGAAATTGAAACATGTTGGAATTGAAAATGGAATCGATCCGCACAAACACACTTACATTCGATGGATGGATGGACAGATGGGCAGACAGACAAACAGATGGATGGACAGACGGACTGACGGACAGTTTGGCAGATGGACGCAAGGACGATTCATAATTGAGGTGAGGCGAGCGACGGTTGCTCGGTCGGCAGAGGAGGAGAAGGGGGCGTAATGAATGCGTGTAGACTCACACACAGGCACGTAGATAGTTACACACACACACTCCAACACAGAGACAGCAAGGACTAGGCCAGCAGGATAACTCAATTTGGCCGGAGAAACGTTATTTGCTGTCTGCGTTTTTTGCCACTGAAACTCGGGCGATTGTCGTGATCGAGTGGGCTGCAGTGTTCATGCGGGAGATTTAAGGCTTTTGAGGATTTAAGGACAACGCCGAGGGAGAGGAAGTGTGCTCCAAACAACTGGGACGAGGACTTTCCTTCTCTATCCCGCTCTCTCTCTCTCTCTCACTCTTCTGGAGTCTAATTCTAATTATGGCAGTTGGTCGTCGTCAACGCTTTACAAAGGGACTCGCTATAATTTGCTGCCCAATCCACTTGACTTTGTCCCTCTCGTTATGATTCCCCCACTTTCTCATCAAGTCCAAATTCTGTCGTCTCCGCTCCTCTCGTCTGACCGGGTTTAATTGCGAATTTACATAGAATCTAATTAAAATTTTCAACGTTATTGAACACGAACACACGCACCACGCCCACTGACAGCCCACATCCACGCCCACTCTCTGCTCCTCGCAACCGCCCACTCACTGCCAACAGTTGTTCAACCACCGATCGACAAATATCGCCATCTCGCTCCAACTCAGCCCCAGTCGTCCAATCGCCCACCGGAGCTCGGGGGAATCAGTCGATCGTCGCATTCGTCGTCGCGCCCCCGGGGCAACCGAAATTTACATGAAGCTCGCCACGCCCTCCCCGCCTCTCGCGGCCATCTGCGGTTCAAGATGAGTCGCAGGCAGTCGTCGTGTGGCGCGACATGCAAAAGTTCAGCCGTCGAAAGTCCCGCGATTACGAGGGAGCGCGTGTCGATGCAGTTGTTGGTGTTGCAATTGTTGTAGGAGTTGTCGCAGTTGTTGTTGGTGTCGTGATAGTTGTTCTTGTTGTCATGAAGGTTGTTTTTGTTATCATAAAAGCTGTTGTTGTTGTTATTGTCCTGGGAGTGCTTGTAATGAGAGATGTTGGTGTCAGACTTTGGCGCTTAAAATTGATTTGAAATTCGAGTTGGGCCGCAAAATTCGAGCCTTATTGAAATTTCACCGAGGACACTAACATTTTCTGGGGTGTGCGAAAATTTATCAATTTCTCTTATACTTTAGTTGTTAAAGTTTAACTAAATAAATAACAAAATTGTCTTCAAATTCCATTAGTTTCGCAATTTTTTTTATACAAATTTCTAACAAGAATCAACTAATATCTCAGTGTATAAATATAACTAAATTTTATAAATATATAAAAAAAATTTTCCAAAACATAAATTATTAATTTAATAAAAAATAATTTATTTGATAAAAATATTTTAACAGTTAAAATATAACTAAATTATCGTCAAATAAAATTGCTTTCATTATTTTAAAATTTTTCAAAATATCAACCAATCATTATTGGAATATGAGTTTGAAGGATTTTCCCAAATGGAAGCCGCCAACGAAATGCAGATGATAATGGAAATTTCGCATTGTTGCTGTTTATGGCTTCATTGTTTTTCATTCAAGGATGCCGATTGGAGCGAAAGGTTTTCCGTTGGGCAAATATTCACGACTCAGTGGCTGCGCCAGATGCGTGGCCCAATGCGGAGGATGCGGGCGCATCCTTTGCCCGAGCCCACGATCGATGAAATTGCAGCATTAATAAAAATATTATTGTTGCATATGTTTAGGCGGAGCAAGACAACAAATATGACGACCGGTTGTTTACACTCGCCACTCGAGCAAAAACAACAACAGACAACAGAATTCTATGCACCGATAGAAATTGTTTGGGGAGGAGTCGATAGAGGGCCCGATAAAGGGATTCGGAAATGCGACAGTTGGGACGTCTGTGTGTCGGTGTGTGAGTGTGTTTGAAGAGCTGGTTGGACAACTGTGTCGGTGTGTGTGTGTGAGGGTCTCCATTTCCCAGTGGTCGCTGCGACAGTTTCATCAGTTTAATTGCCAGGAATCTAATCCTCGATGATGTTCTTGCCCGAAAATGGCCACGGGGGATGAACGCACGCACACACACACACACGGACACGCTCCCACGCACTCTGTCCAACATTAATGAACTTCCTCACACACACATGGACGCACTCTCACCAACACTAATGCACGTTTACTCACCCACTCTGCAGAGAAATGCAACACAAATTAGTCTAATTACTATGGACTTGAGCAGCTCAAGGACATGCAGCAGCATCCTTGAGTGGAGTGCGCTGTCCGTGTGAGAGTTAAGGCATTCTCATGTATGAGTGTGTGTGTGGGTGTGTGTTACGCGTGGGATTAAACTGCGGGAACTCGCCATCCGAAAGCGCAGTTTGTCCATCTCTGCCATCGGCGACCAGAAGCGGCCTAAATAAATAAAGCGTTGCTCTGGATTTCTGCAACTATCGGCCGAGATTTGCTTTGGAGCTTCGTGAATTTAGGTCGTCCTTCTTCGGGGGTGTGGGTTGGGGTCTGATACTAGGACGAAGGCAGGAATTAATTGAGTCACAAGTGCTGGATTGAGCGCCTGAAAACATGCAACGGAAGTGATTCAACTGTTGGTTCGTCTATCTGTCTGTCTGTCTTTGTCGAAGCCCTCGGATAGTTTCGAACAAATTGATACAACTGTCCTTTGGTCCTTCGTCCAACGCTCATTCGTCCTTTTTTCTCTTTCTACACGCCCTCCTCCATAGGCTGTTTTTTCTCGCCCCTGATGAGTCACAAAAAACGAATGAATCTGCTGTCGATGTCCTGTGCCCCAATGTCATTTTCCACCCGTCGTCCCTTGCACCCCATGTCCTTTTCCCCCCGTTGTCCCTCCAGCAGCTGTCGATGCGAAGTGCATCCACATGTTTCCGGCCTCCCAATGTCCATCGTTCCCCGTCCCTCGTCGTCGCTGTGGGCGGCGTAATGCGAAAATGAAGCGGTGCAGCCTGGCGGAAGAATTAATATGCGGCCGCCCACCTCGGGCATCGCCTGACGATGGGCGGGGCGAGGAGTTCGGAACAAAGGGCGATCGGTCGGGTCAAAATGCAGAAATATTCGTTTGAGCAGCTGTTATCGCGATTTAAATAAAAGGGATTGCGGCGTGGAATGAGGGGAAAATGAGAGGGACAAAAAAGAAAATGGAGAAAGAGAGGAGAAAAGTAGAGAGAGGAAAAGTAGGAAGAGAACAAGGAAAAAAGAAAAAAAAATAGTAGAAAAAGAGTAGGGAAAAACGGATGCAAAAAGTAGGAGAAGGCAAAAGAGGAGGAGGATGAAGAGGAAAAAAGGAGGAAAAATAAAGGGTCAAAATAGGATACAAAAGGGAGCAAAGCGGAGTACAACGAGGAGGAAAAAGTTCAACATAAAGATGAGAAAAAAATCTGGGGGAAAAGAGAAATTATTGACGCGAAGCAGGAAGAGGAGTAAAAAAGGGAGTGAAAAATTGTAGTAAATAGTAAAAATAGTAGTAGAAAATAGTAGTAGAAAATAGTAGTAGCTTTCAACACACTCACCGTTCAGCGCCGACGAGGGTCCGCCGCCCGCAACGCCCGCCGCCCCAGCGCCGACCGCGACGACGCCGCCGCCACCAGCGACGCCGCCTGCGCCGACGGCGTTGCCACCTATTTGCGGAATGATTATATTGTTCGTGGAGTCCCCCGCCGTGGCCGAGAGCACTAGGAGGGCCCCGATTAGGCACCAGGGGCCCATCAACTTGACACTTTGCGTGGGGGCGCCTCGCAACAACAATGAGCACAAAAACCACCAGAACAACAACAACGACAACAACAACAGCTGGTGAGGCGTGTTGAACACTCGCGCATTATTTATCGGAAGTGCAGCGAGAGACGAGTCCTTGTGCGAGTCCACCGATTTTGAGTTCGATAATATTTTCTTTCTTTATTTCACTTTTCTCTATTCACTAGTTATTTTAATTATTCTTCGCTCAGCGACATCGAGACGTGAATTTTCACTACTTTTTCGAGATAAAAAAAATTTGGATGAGTTCAACTGCGAGTTAAGTGACTTCTATGAGTTCTTTTCAACTTCTTCTTCTCGACATTGAATTCTGTTGGAATTCAAAATTGTTACTTTTTTTAATTTATCGCGGTCCCCATCGTCTGGACCCATCTGAAGTAGCGACAGAACTTTGTAAAAATTCACAAAACTCGCATTCGAACTGACAAAAGATCACATTTGTTTCACTCACACATACATATACAAACATTCACACACTGGCAGTCACAGATACACTCTTGTCGAAGTCCTTCCTCTACATTTTGCCACTAAAACAACGGACCAGGGACTCCGTTCTCAGTTCAATAAAGTTTTCGAGTCGCACTGGGGGGCGAAACGCAAAAACTTCGAAGAAGAAGAGAGAAGGAGTGTGTGGGAGACAGGGAGTGAGAGAGAGGGAGAAAGAGTGAGACAGGGAGAGAGAGAGAGAGCAAGAAGTTCAGACAGACATATGAATGCACTCGCTAGCAGGAAGTTCTTCCGGTGACAGATCGTGGACTGCGAGAGCCGGGTTTTTCGAGAGGATTTCAATGCGAATTGATTCGCAGTCGAAATCCACACAAAGAACTCTCGTGTGAATGAAAGAGAAGTAGAAGGAGAAAAAGAGACAGATACATGATCCCCCAAACTTTTATAACATTTTATTGTACCACACTTCCTCTCCTTCTCCTTCCCCTTCCCCTTCGTCTCCCTTCTCTCTTCTCTAAAGACACACATATTTTTATGGCTGCCATAAAGCGTTTCCGGCGCTCGTGGCTGCCGTTAAATTCAAATTCGCGCCAGGATCAGAAGGCACACATGAGACGAATAGGAGGAAACGGCATTCAGAGGAGCGAAAACGTGGCCGTGAGAGGCGGAGACGAGACTCCGAGGGGCGGAAACGACTTCAGGAGGCGTCGACGTGATTAAAACATAAAAATAATTCAAATTAATTTGCGAGCAGTTTCGTGAACGTCGTGCACCGGCTGAGATTCGCCTCAGATTCTCCTCAGATTTACCTGAGAGACAGACAGACAGACGGACACACAGACAGACAGACAGACGGACAGACAAACGATAAATGAGAGCGACACATGTTGTCATGTGTGAGAGCGTGGTGCGAGTGTGTGTGCGTTAAGTGCATCCGTGTTTCGGTTTCTTCCCCTACTGTGTTTGTGTGTGTCGTCATTAAAAAGAGCTGCTCGTCTCTCATGCGAAACATCAAGACTTTCGCTTCCAGTGCGAATCTTGAGCATGTGCACGTGAGTGTTTGAGTGTGTGAGTGTGTGCCGGAAGTTGCCTCATTACCCACTGCTCTACTCCATGGCAATTAATTCCCATGTGTGCCAAAATTATTGGCCAAGTTTTACGCTCTAGACTTGGTTGAAGTCCTGGAGATTTATCAGACGAACAAAGGTGGATTGAAACTGATTCCTGTCCAACAGCGAGGATCAGGATCGCAGGCTGACCCTGGAGATCCCTCATTGACACCTGCCCTCAAGTGTCTCTTCACTACCTCGGCCTTCTTCCCCTCATCCCGCTTCCTCATCCACCCCTCAACCAACCCTGACAACGTTGCGAGGAAACTTTCCGCATTAAGAATTCTGAGCACATTTAAATCCACTCGTTCGTTCTTCGTCCGTTCGTTCGTTTGATTCTCCGTTCATTTATTCATTTGCATTATCGTCCTGATCCACTCGACTACAGCCGGTGACCTCAGCACGGCCACAAATGCTGGCCAGAAAGAGAGAGAGAGGGAATGACAGAGAGAGAGATGGAGGCAGACCGGAAGACAGACGATGGGTGGACCACGTGTCTCAGAACTCTAATTAAAAGGATTTGTGTGCAGCATGAAATTAAATGTTATCCTTGGAATGGACTCAACGACTCCTTTCGACTTTCTGTCCGTCCAACCGTTCGCCTCTGTATGTTTGTCTCTGTCTGTCGGTCTGTCTGTCTGTCTTTCTGTCTATCTCTGTCCGATTGTTTGTTCGTTGTCGGATCTCGCCGCCAGAGGGCGTGCTTGTGACTTTGATGCCGCCCCGAATCTAATCGTCGTCGACCCCCTCGAGCACTGTGTTTAAAATTTCGCCAACGTACTTTTCGCCGCACGCAAAACCAACAGACGACCAGGAAAGTTTGCCACGTACACCTCGCTCTCGCTCTTCGGCGGGAGGTCCTTCGAGCGGTCGAAGGTCCCTGTGCGGCAGCAAGAAAAATACGCAAATCAGGACAATTGCGAGCAGCTGTCATGTGGTGTTGTTATTGTTCATGTTGTTGTGGCTTAATAAGTTGTTGTCTATGGCTTGTTCAGGTTGTTTGTTTGATTCGGAGTTTGAGTTTCTGTCGAGCAGGACGTGCCCGGATCCTCATCATGTCCTTTACCTGGATTCGTATGCCCCAAAGGATTGGGCCAAGCGATTGGGTTGGGCGGATTCGGCCAACGAAAAGATGTTCGAGTTTGAGGACGATGATCGAGTTGGGGGACGAATGGCTTCGAGTCGGATAACGTGGGAAATAATCGGTCAATGTTGAAGGAAGATCAGGGTGACGATGGGGAGTCGAGTAAATTGTTGTTGAAGCTGGTGGAGTCGGAGGCGTATGAGTGACATCTAACATGAAAATCATGGAGATTACCACAAAGAAAATCGGAAATTGATAAGGTTTATCTAGTAGATTTCCACAAGATTTAAATTATGACTTTTGCATCCATATTTTTTATATTGAGAAAGTCGAAAATAACGAATTTATTTGGAGAAAAGCTGTTTAATTGGGATCGTCTGAGGATTTCTTCGAATGAGCCCTTGCGTTGAACACAAACGATTCTCGCAATTGACGAGAGCACTCAAAGGACTTCGTTATGTGTAATAGTTTGAGATGATCAATCATTTATGTAAATGATTTGGGAGGGAGGGAGACAGAGTCAGGTGAGAATGAGGAGACAAACAAATAATTGACTAACAAGAAACAGAAATTTGCATTCGTTCCAAATGCACCAAATTTTTCGAATTTTATTAATTTATCATTTCACTGAAATTCTCATTTGAAAAAAATTATTATGTGACTAAAATGTTTATTTCTTAAAAATTCTCTAAAAAAATCTATAAAATTCTCACTTCATAAAAATCCTCAACTCACAAAAATTCTCATTTCACCAAAGTTCTCATCTCAAAACATTTTTAATTTCTCTCAAATCTTAATTTCACTGAAGTTCTTATTTCAGAAAATCTGTTCTCATTTCACAAAAATTCTCATCTCATTCACTTGGCTTAATTCACTTTTCCAGTCCACGTTGGCCGCACTTCGATGCGCTGTGGCATCATTTTGCGCGAAAGTCCTGGCGAAGCCGAATCGTCGGCGTCCTTACGAAGCTCTCACATATACGTCGCGCACCAATCGCTCGAAAGACTCTGTTCTGCGTCAGCCTGCGACCGATCCGTGCAGAATCCTTAGCGCAACTGAATCTTGGCCGGCACGACGAAATGCTAATAAAGCCAGGCGAGTGAGCGGCAGCCACACGAACTGACGACGACGACGACAGCGAACGAAGAACGATGGGACGAGCAGCCGAACGAGCGCACGCCGACGGGACGAGTAGAGCCGAACGAACAGAAACGAGTCGCGACGGCGACGAACGAACGAACGACTGCAGGCGCAGCATCAACGACGAGCGTCGGCGAAGCGATGCTGCAGGGAGTCGACAAATGTTGACAACAGCGATGTGGACGATGTTATTGTTATTGTTGTTGTTGCCCCAACCACAACGACACGCCGCAAACACGCGTCCCTCTGGCGCGCGCTCCGTGCGGTTTCATTGGGCAGGTGGGGACAACAACAACAACATGAGTACTAAAATGTTGCCGAACATTGAACTGCGACGGTTGCAACATGTTGCTATCACAAAGATGTTGATGAGATTTTGAGGGCGAGTGAGTCGAAAGCTTTTCGATTACAGAGTGTTGTTGTTTGTTGATAAAATTTTGTTGTTACTGAAATGTTGTTGTTTTTGTTATTTTCGCCGAATTGTTTGTTGGTTTTGTTGTTGTTTGCACGCCGGTTAGTGTGGAGTTTTTAGTGGTTGTCGCGCGGTTTGCAAGTGTGTCGCGCTGCCTCTGTGAGCGAAAGTGTACGCGGGAATGTGTGTGTGAGAATCGCGGATGTGTGTGTGGGAGTTGCGGTAGTGTATGTGCTCGATGTGTGTGTCTGTGTGCATTGCCAAATTTGTTAGCTCGGCGACAATTAGCAAAATTAGGTTGACTGCACCGACGTGGGCAGCGGTGACGGTGGCCCGGTGACGATGGCGCGTTTTTAATTGAGCCACATTCGCCGATAATGGCAAAGGAATCGAGAGGAACCCTGGTTTCGAGGTGTTGCTGATACTATTTTATGTCAAATTTTAAATAAATTTGGGAGAAATCAATTTATTAGAAAGTAAAAAAATTAATTCAAACCACGTTTTAGTGATTAAACGAGGTGCATCATCTCTTTGTCCCACTGTCAGTGCAGCTCTGAGATTCCAGTTGGAGTCTCACACACACACATACATTCACGCTTTATCGGTGTGAATGAAGGACCGACTGTGAACTTATGAAAATAGCACAAACGAAGCTTTCGACGACTGTCTGACAAAAACAAAACTAAAACTAAAGCAACTTTTGTCGAAAATTGAGGACTGAGAAAAAGAAGATTAGAAACTGAAGGACAAATTCAATGATTTCCATGGTTTGCTCAGGCGGTGGCCAATAATTTGTGAAAGAATTCGAGAAATTGGAGCAAATTGAAATGAATTATTTTAATTTCGAACGAAATCAACTCCTGTCTCGACCGATGCTGGGCGCATTAGTGGGCAAGGAGTCGTCCTTGGGTTCTCTTTGACGTTAACGTCTCTTTAATAATCCTCGCCGACCCGCATACTCCACGCCCCTCACGAGTCCCGCTGCCGTGCTGCGGTTCGATGTTTGTTATTTATGCTTATTTCTATTGATTTTGAAACTTCTCCGAAATGTGTCCTCGCAGTTGGTTTGTTTTTGATTCGCCCGCGACCGCATGTAAATTCCTTCCAATCTTCGATTCGTTGCTTTCTTTATTCAGCGGAGGTGGGGGGGCGTTTGTCCTCGGCTGCCAGGACTTCGTATCGATTTCACTCGGAATTGAAAAAATATTTCGATTGAATGAAAATCGTTCGATTGGATCGGTGGAGAGGAGTTTGTCGAACATTAAAATTAGGAAATTGTGAAAGTCTGAAAGCATCGAGTGCCGGTTGGCCTTGTTTGGAGAAACTTCGTCCAGTTGAAGACAAATATCGAAATAAACAACAAAACCGAAACGAAATTGAGAACAACATCAATATGGCAAACAACTACAACAACACTGAGAACAACAATAGCAACAACACTTCCAACAACTATAGAATCACTTCCAAAAACTACAGCAACAAACGGAACTACAAAAGGAATAAGAAGACAATAATAAACAATAGCAACAATGGGAAGAAATCATCAACAACAATGAGAAGAAAACAACAACAACAATGGGCGGATAGCAACAACGGTGGTAAGACAACAGGCAACAAGCTGGCCAACATATTGTACCCTTGTCGGCGAAGCGGACTTCATTGTCCGAAAGTCCGAATCCTTAAATCCTGGTTGTGTGCGTGAGAGCCTGTGATGCTGCCTGTGTTTGTGTGTTGGTCTGGCTCAATGTGTGTGTGTGTGTGCCTGGTTCTTTGTCGCCAACTGCTTGTTCGGCTCTTGTTCGGAGTGTTCTGATTGCTGTTGTTGTTATTGCTGTTATTGTTGACTCTTTCCCTTCCTCTGCCTGCCCCAATTAGAAGGGTTCTTTTCACTGAACACGAAGAAGGGAGAGAGAAAGAGGATGAAAGAACAGGGAGAGAGATGGATAGACAGAGATGGAGGTGGTCAAACAGAGACTTAAAGTGTCCGACATCACAACGGACAGACGGACGGAGGCTGTGGTCAGTTTTGATTGTGACCACTGACAAGAGGCAATAACGGCCACGATGACAGGAACAACAAGAACAACGTTAACAACATAAGCAACAACGAAAACATCAACAACTCCAACAAGAACAACATCCAACAAGAACAACATCAACAACTCAAACAAGAACAACAACAACAACTTGAACAATGTTCTCGACCACAGCGATGAGAACAATATAAGTCAGCACAACAACAAACAAATCAGTTCCTGACTCAAGGACTCAACAGGATTCGCCTCGAACCGGGGATTTGTTGCGAGAAGAGGTTGAAGTGGAGGAGATTTCGGGATCGAGGTCTTCGTGGTGGCGGAACTGGCTGAAAATTCATGCGTTGTCGTTGATCGTCGGTCCGTATTGTTTTTTCGGTTTTGCTGTCTGCAGGTGACGCGGGCATGTGTGAGCACTAATTTGCATGGTGGGATGAGGTGAGAGAGAGAAGGCTAATCTGTACTAAACTACACATGAGACCAGGTGTCATAGTCTACAACTTGGAGCGAAATTCCGTCAAGTTGTCGAATTTTTTCCAATTAATATCTTCTTGGTATCGCTTCTTTTATCGAATCATAAAAATGTCGGGCTGTCAATAATGAGTAGAAAAAATTATAGCTTTTGTTCTTTTCACTTCTGTTTAAAATTAAAACTACCCAAATTTTATTATAAAAAATATATAAAAATTGCGAATACATATTTTAACATATTAATAAAATATTTAAAGTAAAAATTTTCATACAAATAAAATAGAATTTTATTACAAACAAATATTTTTTTTATAGATTTCTAATTTTGATATAACTAAAACATGTTTATTAAATTTTGGTTATACAGATATTTTTATATTTCTTGTATTCCAAAATAAAAACAAAAAGTTCACTGAAAGAATTTTGTTTATACTTTAGTTTTAATGTCCTTCGAAAGTCCTTCAATCCTTCTCCTCGTAATCTTAAATTATGCCATATTATATAATAATCATTCATTTCCAAATTAAAGAAATCTTGATAAGGTCAGAATCCTGAAAGCCTCACACAGAATAAAAGGAATCTCCCAAGCGGCGTCCATGACTCGAGGAACTGAAAGGACCTCCTTCCTCGAAGGTCCTTCTGACGTGCAGACGACCTGACGTCTTCATTCAATGAGGCGAAGTTGAGCAGGAAGTCGGCAGCCCGAACCCGACCAACCCCGTCCATGAATACGCGATGACGTCGGCGGCGAGTTCGACACGACTTCGAGTCGAAGTTTTGAAAGTTTTCTCTCGCCGGCGAGTGAAAGACGCGAAAGAAACCGAGTTGATTTCGCGCTGCCAGACGTCAAATTTTACACGTGAAACTTCGCAGCAGCGCCAGGACCAACAACAAAAACAACTATGGATGAAAGAATAGGGGAAAAGTCCAAAGGTTGGTAGCGGAGCATCCAACAACAAGAACAGCTTCCCAATTGATCCTTCACCCCGAAGTGAAGTCGACGACGATGACTCGACTCACTCGGTCTCTGGATCGACGCCCACTCGACCCCAAGACCTGGCCCTGTCACGTTAAGGGGTCGCCATCGCTTGTTCGCTCTGGACTCCTGGGCTGCCCTGCAGCTCCACGTGGAAGAGTCCTGTGAAGGAGTCTTGTGGAGGAGGAGAAGGAGGTGGAGGAGTCCTGAGGAAGTGGATGGGGTTCTTCGGGTCCTCTGGGAAGTCGGCCGACGGCTGACCGTAATTAACTGGGGAGCGGCGACCACTGCATCGGAGGCGGCGACTTGTTTGCCATGGAGACCCGAGATCGGAGACCGAGGGAGTTGCCTCAAGGATACTCGATTTCCTCGAAGTTTGTTTGCTCCACGAGGCCGCGGATGAAGCGCCAAAGCGAGGCGAAGAAGGGCGATGCCAGAGTGAATTGAAGGAGATGCTGTGACGTTATCGTAAAATGGAGGTTTCATCTGTGAATGTCCTTTAAGAGCACGAGGACAATGTCGTCCTCAACACGAATCTCGATGGACGGCGACCGCTTGAGCTCGGAACCGATGCGCATCAATCCTTTGAACAGAACAAATAAAAATTAACAATAAAAGGATAACGGAACCACTTCCTGGGAGAAGAAGGACGAACGCTCATTTCTGCAACGTGCTCCTCGAACCACACACACACACTCAAACACCCACACAATGCACGACCGGAGCCGGAAAATGTCCTTTCTGTTGAGCACATTGTTGGCATTCATCGTCCTAGTTTTTGTTGTGGTGCTTTTGATATCATTTCTATTATAGTTCTTGTTGTTATAGTGTTTGTTATTGTTGTTACAGTGTTTCTTATTGTTGTTATAGTTTTTCTTGTTGTTGTTGTTGTTGTTGTTGTTGTTATTGTTGTAGCTGCTGTTTCTATTTTTCCGAACGCCCACAACATATGTTCGCTCGATTTGTTATTCAATTCACAAAAGATCCTGGCGATTGTTCGGACAAGCGTTGGCTTTTCCCCGAGTCCTTTGTGTGTTGTTGTATATTTTTTGGTATAGTTGTTGTTTTTTTCTTGTTGTTTTTGTTGATGTTGTTATTGTAGTAGTCGTTGTCGTTGTCGTCACCGGACGTTGGCGAGGAAGCAGCGTGGAGAAGGATTTTTTCCTGGTAACATGTTGCGATACATAAATTAGATCAAAAAAGGACATTCGTCGTCAGGAGCCGAGTTCGCCCCCTGGAGGAGAGAGGAGCTTCGATGGGGGAAGGCCGAAGGACATCGAGTGATAGGATGATTTTGGGAGCGGAATAATATGACGAGAAGAGCCAGAGCGATTTAAGGACGCGTCCCTTCAAACCACGCCCCACCTCCGGGGCAATTAAATCGCTGGAAGACGCCCAACGTCCCATCGTTCCATCGTTGCCACCGCAATCGAGTTTTTATCCCACGTCCTACAGTCCACCGACTCCGCCCCTGGAACTCTTTCAGACTCCGGAAACTCCTTCTGCCTCCTGAAACTCCTCCTGCTTCCTGTAACCGAGTTCTTCCTGTGGCATCGTCGGACTCGGCGATGGTCGCTGCAGATTGCGGCCAATGCAATGTTCGGTTCAATTGAATTATTGCAATGCGACAACCTGTGACGTGATGTTTGCGAAGTTTTCCCCTCCTCCCTTCCTCCGCTGGGGATCACCGCAACGGAGTGGTTTTTGTTGGCGTCGCCAGGAGTCAAGCAGTCGTCAACTCGACTTCAGCAGCGGCCACGGCGAAGACGACGACGAGGACGTGGACGAGGGCTGTCGGATAAGGATCGCTTTCTCGGAATGCCCTTGCTCCGTTGCAAGGAGTTAAGCATTCGTCCCGGAAATCGCCGAGTCACAAAGCGAAAAAGTTCATTTCCAATGCTGCTTGCAATGTCCGTCGTCCTATCGTGCTTCCTGCCTCCTCCTTCCTCCTTCTTCCATCCCATCGGGATCTCTTTGGCCGTTTTTATTTCATTGCAGCTCCTTGGGTTTTGATGTAAATCGGCAATAAAATAAAAGCTGTGCAACGAGCTTCCGTTACAAAAAGGATGACAACAACAAAGCACCACAACAACTCCAACAACATAAACAGCAAGTGTTACAACAACAGGCCCGAAGGCATTTCGAGCCAAAGAGGATTTGCGGCGATAAGCGGCTTATGGCGGAGCACGTGACAATGAGAAAGAAGAACGATTGACGCGGCGAGAGGAAGGCGGGGGGGAGGCCGTTTATTGATGTGCAATCGTCCTTTGTAATTAGCCTGTACAAAGGACGATTAGTGCATGCCGGAAAACACTTTAATTAAATCCATCGTAATAAAAAAGGACAAGCTTTGAGTAGGAGTTATCCTGCTGATAATGAGCGTCTGAAATTGTTCAAAGGACGAGAAATCATTGTGAAAATTTAAGTCATCCTCTCTCCTTCCTTCCGAAACTGTGTTCATTTCATTCCCCATACTTTAAACTCTCTTCCTATGTTTCATCTTATCCCTATATTTGTTTTATCCTTTCGTCTTCTGAGCGATTTCTTGTCGACCTCAAGTTTTCCGCTTCGATTTCCCACAGCCTTCTCCATCTGAACCGCTCCCCACATCACCTGTCTGACGTTATTTTCGTGTTGTTTTCGTATCCTTTCTCGTGGCTGCGAAGGATAATCAAATTCGAATCTAAATTCGAACAATAAAATAATGCCGCAGGACGGCTGCGTCGAGACTGAGGACCGGGGACCGGAGGAATTTGAGTCAAGCAGGCTCGGGATGCTTTTTAATATACTCCCACGACAATAACAACAACAAGGACAGTAACAACAACAACACCAACAACATGTCGACACATGTTTCAATACTTGTCAACTTCTTTCCCTCTCCTTTTCCCTCTGAGCGAGTTGACAAATTGGATCACACGCCAAAATATTATTACATTTGTAGCCGTGTATCTTCGTTTGAGTCTGTATGTCTGTGTAGGTGAGTGTGTGTCTGTGTGTGTGACTCGGTGACTGTGGTAGTGAGTCCTTATGCCATTCAAGCAATTCAAATTTCTGTCAATAACTTCATGTTTGTGATGATTTTTATTCCTGAACGCATCGCATTTTCGCAAAGGATGTCAAGGCTGTGGCGTAGGCGATAATGTGAAGGAGAGAGAAAGGGAGAGAGTGAAGGGTAGAAGATGACAGCTGCGAATGGAATTGTCTCAGGACCAGGGTGAAGTGTCCGATTTCAGCGGAGAGGATGAAAATTTAGTTTCTGTCTCTTCTCAACTATGTACATACTTCATGAGAATAACTTCTTTAAGCTCTTCGGAGAACGGCTTCATTCTCACCCTTCGCTGATCGAGATCCTTCGCCAATCGCCGTTCGTTCGCCACCTCTCGAGAGTGTCCTTTTGCACCACATTACGATGTCCTTCGGCTTCGCGCTTCCCCCGTAGGACGTCCTCCGTTTCGCACGACTGCGCTTCGCATTCGCATTCGAGGAAACGCAATCAAAGGAGAATAAATTGCTAAGCAGGACATGGGCGTCAAGGATACGAAAATATCTCATCTCTCTCTCTCTCTGCCGTTCATCTCCTCTTCTCGCTTCGGTGGAAAGCGACAATTGAGAACAAGAACAAAAACCGTAACCGATGTCGTAATGAAATGGGATCAAAGGTGAAAATTGAAAATTAAGCAGCCGCAACAAGGATAACAAAAATAAAGGCAGAAAAAACAACAACGACAACAAAAGAGGCAGCAAAGACAAATTCTGGAACAGGAACGAAAGCAGGAAGAGGAAGAGAAACACAGGAATACCGAAGCAGGCGAAAGAAAACAAACAATTGCATAAAAATGCTAAACAGCCAGGTGAGGCCGAGGAGAGTGGACGAGGACCAAGCGACAACAAGGACCACAACAACAAGGACTGCAAAAAACAAGTACTACAACAACAACAGGAACAACAACTTGTGGCGGTGAAAAAACAAGAGGTCCAGACAACAAAAACAACAGCAGCTGTCGGAAACGCAGCGAATAAATTACATTTTTACCTTTGCTCCTTTTGTGCAGCCACAAAGCAATTTTTTAATTTAAAATCCTCCCGCGCCGAACGGGCCCAGGATGAGCTGGACGCGGGCGAACCGGGCGTAGGGTGAACTGAGCACAGGTGACCGACTGTAGGAGAGGCAGAGGTGTCGTTGGCTCCTCGAGAAAGAGAAACATCTCGAGACGCAGGAGTTGCAGCTGCGACGGAGCCTCGCTCGAAACAAAGTGAAGAACGAGCTGTTGACGGCCCGATACATGAGAGTGTGTGTGTGTGTGTGTGTGTGTGGGGGTGGGTGGATGAGTGTGTGTGAGTTATTGCCGAAGTGGCGAGAGCTGTCAGGGGGCGTGGCCAAGGATGCTCGTCTGCTACTTAACACCTGCTTGGCTGGCGCGTCCTGCGAGAGGTGCTTAAAAATCGTTTTCGCTTTTAAACTCACACGAACACGCTGCGGACAGACAGAGACAGGCGGATGGACAGATAGACAGTAAACCGACAGAAAGACAGAGAGAGGGAGATAGAGAGGGATAGAGAGAGACAGAGAGAGAGAGAGAGAGAGAAAGTGAGATATTCGTGGAGATTAACAAGGGCAGAGAGAGAGAAGCTACAAGAGATAAGGCTTGGCTTTATCGCCGCACTGCGGAGACCTCGCTACTGTCGGGAGCTGTCTGCTTTCGAATATCTATCTGTCTGTCCGTCCGTCGGTCGCCTGTCGGCTTCTGTCAGCCGGGGTTACGTGGCAGCCTCAAGGGAGAGTTGGAGAAAGAAGGGCGTGTGAAAGAAGAGAGTGCGAAAATTGTGTTAATGTTATTTTCATTCGTATTCGGCATTCGCCCGGATGTGCGGCAGATAAAAAGGATATCTCTTTCGTGTTTTCGCATCCTTCGCTCGTTCGGTTTCACGCTCGAGAAACCCCGCAAATAAGCGCGAAAGTGCAAACACAATAACAACAACAAAAATAGCACCAAGGAAGCCATCGACAGCAACATCGACCGACAATGGAAACAAATCTAATCAGGATCGAAATCCTTTTGATCCGCTTCCGACGTTTTGTTCTGTTGTCTGTGAAAATACGAGGTGTTTTTTTTCGGGTGAATTTAAGAAAATTAAAGCAATTGAAAAGTTCTTCACCCATAGTTGGGCTGGATATGTTTGGGAGGGATCGGCCGAACCGCTCTCAAATTGAAACTAAGCGCCCGCAAAGTGTCTCAAAGTGGCCAAGACAGTACTTCAATACTTCACACGCATCCCCTCCTCACGACTTCCCGACCCCATGGCGACAACTACGACTAAAATACTATTAGCAACAACCAACAGGGATCGCCGCACTATAGAAACATAAACACCGTTGTTATTCTTTTACGGTTCCGCGAACTGCTGTCATAAGGAATCCCGTTTTACGGTCGCGCGGTGTCCTCGCCGACAGTTGTCGTTTTATAGCATACTTCGAGGCGTTTTCCGGTGCTGAAATTCAATCTGTCGACCGACTTTGCGGGACATGTTTTCACGCCATAATATTTGGACAGAGAGTCAAAAATGAACTGCGCCTGTGGGGATCTTGTGGTCATGTAAGGAAAATATTGGTCTACTTTTAGGCTGCTCAAATCTATGCTTTGGGCGAATATTTGGGGCATTTTTAAGTGTGTGGTATTAGAAGAAGTAGTGGCAATTTTATTTCATACACTTCCGCAACAACGAAATATTTTTATCTCCCTTTTCATGGGATATATGCAGATAGATATAGATATATTTATGTATTATTTCACAATGTTACGAGTTTGCATATAGCATGCTTGTAGGAGTTTTCATAGCAAGAACTGCCTGAAATTCGGTTCCACATTCTTCCTCTAGTGGCGGCGTCTTAAAGTGTTCTGCAGAATGTATAGTGGGTCAGATTTCATAAAAAATTGTATAAAAAGGAGTTGTAAACATATATTTTTGAATTGTGTTTTTTTATGAGCAGCCAAAAAATTAAAAACAAACATTTTCTTCTTTGATTTATATTTTTACAATTCTTCTTTTAATGAGCATCTGTTTTTGTCAAACTGAAAAAGCATTATTAAATCCAACATTTTTTGAATTATTGTTGTTTTAATGACAATATATTGAAAAGAGAAAAACATGAAAAATTTATTGTTTAGTTTTTTACTTTTCTTCTCAATTCATTTTTCACTTTTTGTATAAATTTAGCTATTTTTTTAGTTTTTGGAAATCAGCAAAAAATATAACTAAATTTAATATTTATTATTTATTTAATTTTTTTTAAAATAACACAAACATTTAATTTTTTTAACTGTGAACCATATTGTGTTTCAGCGCTCAAAGAATGAAAATATTTTATGAGACATATTTTTTTTAAGTACATATTCCCTATCAATAAATTAGTCCATGATGTGACCCACTGTGCGATGTCTGAAACTTGGTCGTTCCTCTTTCTTTTCGCTCTCGGGTCTGTGGCACGAAATAATATTTCAGCCGAAAGGCTTTCCCGACGAAGTTCCGGCTCCAGCTTCCCTCGCGCCCTTTCGTTAATCTTAATTACTTTTGTTTAATTACTTTGACGAATTCCGTGCCCTCCAGTCGAGAGTCCTCGTTCTCTCGCTCTGTCTCCCTCTCTCTCTGTATATCTCTCTTTTTCTATCTCTATGTGCGTAGTGTCGAAGGTGTTGTTTTGTTTCCCCGCACTTTGTTGCCTAGTTTTAGGCCGAGACATTAAGGTAAACGGCCCCGCTCCATCCAACCAACCTGCCTTCGCGTATCGTGCGGTGCGTGGCCCGCGGCCCTTTTGTGCGCTCCCACCGACTAGAGAGAGAAATTTAAAAGTTTCCAGGGAAATAGATTCATCTGTAAAAATATGCAAATAAAACGGCATGCTTTTGGGCGCCCAGACCCCGGAGCAGTCGAAAGAAAAGAAAGAAACAAGCCCAAAAAATAAGAACATATTTTCTCAGACACTTGGCTTTGTCGCACCGTTGTTGTTCTCGTGTTCAGGTTCAGGTTGTTGGGCTGCCGTTGTTTTGTTGTTAACGAGCAGGTGATTAAAATCTTGGAGGCTTTCGGCTGTTTTCTTCGAGGACCCGCCGCTATTCAAATGCTAAACACCGAGCGAAACCCCGCCCCATTAACATCATCCTACTGCCTCCTGTCGCTGGGAGGAGGAAACGTCTGTTAAGTGTTGCCAATGCGTGTCATTGCCAACCCAACCTACCTCCCGCCGTCCCTCCGTCAGAGTCCCCGCCCACTCATCCTGCCCCGGGCGTGCTCTTTGACTTCGCACAGAAGCCAATTTGGCGAGAATAAAAGTCGAAAACCTTGGCAGCAGTCGAAGGAGGAGGCAGCCGCAGGCGGGTCTCAGCCGAGAGTCCGGGTGGGAGTTGTTGACCATGCGTCTCTTCTCCTCGCTCCTCCCTTCGTGCCGCTCAAAGGACGGTCGGTCGGTCGGACCGAATTAACATAATAATAATGGCTTTTATTGTTGTGAAACTTTTGTCATTTCAATTTGTTTGAAGCTCGCATTGTCCTCGACGTCAAGTGTGTTGTTGTTGTTGTTGTGTTGCTCATGGCCCCTCCTTCGCATTCTGTTGTTGTTGTTGTTGTTGCTGGGTAATCGAGCTTCCTTCGAGTGTCGCACGCTTTAAAGTAGTTCTTCTTGACCTGGGCCTTTGAGGACTTCGTGGACTCAGAGCAGGAAGAGTCCGAAGCGGGATTCTACAAAGGAAGCACTCAATTAGCATTTTCCCCGAGAAGGCACTTAAATTATTTATGGAGATTATTATTTGGCGAATAAAACAATTAGCATAATTAATAAAAATTACAACTTAATGCGCGCGCGTTCGCGTCGATCTGGCAACACTGCGCGGGACGAGCTTATTAATTGGAACGAGTCGGGCGGAAGGACAAGGAAGGCGGTAATTAGGGGTTTCTTGGAGGCGGCGATGCCTCATGAATTATGCGGAGAGGAGATTTCAAGGCGATTGTGATTGACTTCGGTAGGTCAGGGATTGCGGAAGGAGAGTATCAAGTGGAATCGGGCATGAGGAAGTGGATTAAAGCGGGAAGAGAGATGGACGGACGGTTGAGAGATTTTCAGTTACGGTCATCTGAGGAACTCCTTCGAGAGAAAAAATCACTCGTACGCCTTGTGGCTCACGTTAAGGACAACGTATCCTTCCGTCCTCTCGTAGGCCACGACGAGCGACATCCTGTCGTTGTGATTTCAAGTGGCCGAAGGGCCCTCGAAGTCCCTTTTATTGGGCTATTAATAATTTTTATGGCCTTTGTTTGCCGTGCGCTCGCTTGGCTTAATCGTCCTTCAAGAGGTCGATGTCGTTGTTGTCGTCCCTTTCGTAGATCTCGAAATGTGTTTTTAATACTTGAGGCATGATTTTTGAGCTCCGCTTGTTCTCGGCGAACCACGGCCTCGGGGCCGTAGATCGAGATCGCATTTTTATTGGGCAAATTATCGGAATTAAAAAGGGTTCCTCGGCCCTCAGCGATTGTGAATCGTATTAAATTCCATAATTACGTTGAAGCTCAACGTTTCGTCCTTCTTCCGGGCGGGTGAGGATTTTCCTTGCGATGTGCAAATCCTCAATTAATCCTCGGGACGTTTAAGGATAACAACTCCGGACTCGATTCTTCGTCGTTTGCCGTTCTCCTCTTTCTCCTCGAATTCGTCCTTTCCTCTTCTTCGAAGTCGTTCTTTCTTCATTCTCGCTGTCGTCCTCATCATCGTCCTTTCCTCATCATTCTCTTTCCCCATCGTTGTTTTCGTTTTCGTCCTGCAGTTCATCAAGTCGTCGATGGAAATCTTTCCGTCTCGAACTTTTTGCGGACCTCGTAAATCCCCGAAAATATGCTACGCTTCTAATCCCGGGACTTACAGCGCATCAGCAACCGAGAAGACACTACAACAACAAAACGACAACAAAACGACAACAACAATAACAAAATAACCACAACCACATTAAGAACACCAACAACAGTGACAACAACAAAGCCAATTTATTAATCAGCACTAAATTATGGCCCGAAAGGTCAGAGCGACCCGAGAAGAAGACGACAACGACGAAGGAGGCAAACGACGAAAGGACGAAGCTGGAAAAATCAGGTGCACGAGGCGCGTGAGATTTATTGCTGGCCAGAAGGAGAAGTGCAAAGAAGGGAGGGAGAGGCGTGGGCTAAGATTCGGGTCGGCTTCTCGATTCGCTTTGTTCTGATTAAATGCGGCTCAGCGAGGATGCGGAGGAGCATTTGCGCAGAAGGATAACGTGTGGCCCGCAAGTTAATGATTTGATTTGTGACCGGCCACCTGAGGGCGTGGCGCGGCGAACGGGAGGCGCACGATTGGCCGATGATAAATGAAAGCGAATAAATATTCGGCCGAAGAAGCTGCCCAAGAGACCGGAGAAGGCTGGGAGTCGAGGAGGCCAAGAGTCCAAGGAGTCTTGTATTTAAAAACGTTACCTCTTGAGAGCAATGAAAATCGCGGCTATGAGAACAAATTGTGGGAACATGAATTGTTATTCACGGAGAATTCAAAGTGATTTTAAAAGTGTCACAAGGAGCTGCCAGAAACCACACGATTCTAAACTCCCTTAAATGACGCCCTCCGGTAGACACTACATCTTCATCAACTCCCTCACCTCACCGTGTGGAGGTGAAAATCCGGCCCAAAACATTGACTTCTGGAAGGCGGGGAGAAAATATTGTGTCGATTCATCAGCGCCCGGAAGTAGGCGGCAGCTTCGACAACACGTCGGCCGGAAGTGATCCCTAATTATGTCGCTGCCAAAGCCGGATCACGCAATTACTTATTGCAGGCGGCAGACGAGCCAGAGATGGAGATATAGAACAGTGAGAACAGAGAAAGAGCAAGACAAAGCGAACGAGTGACAGGACAAGAAGTCGACACAGAGACAAGGACAAAGAGGAAACAAATTAGGGTTGCCGCAGGTTGCGAGCGCGCCATCTGAGGGAAGATGTATTTGTGTGTGTGTGTGGCCCGTGGGAAGCGAGAAGTTGGCAAATGCGGGCAATAAATCATCTTCTGTCGGAGCTTCCCCAAAGCCGCTATTAAAAGGTGACAAAGCGTTTTTCCCGACGCCTACAGGGCCCCGGTGGAGGGGGCGGGGCAGAGAGATATGCGAGAAGGCTGGAAAGAGTGACAGTGAGCGCTTTTTGATAGACCTGACAGTTCGCACAGTGCTTGAGAAGGTGCTGTTGTAGTTGTTATTGTTGTTGTTGTATCGAGAGCGAAGGGCCCCAGGGTCCCAGGTGTGGAAAAGGAGATGTGTTCCGGATAAGCGTCTCCTTCGCTGAGCTTCTGACAGCTCGGAGATACCACATTTACTTCTTCAGTTCTCCTCCGGAATCGAAGTCGAAGTCCTTTTAATTTGAAAAAGCCGAAATTCATTGCATACTTTTTGGCTGACATTCAAGCTGCTGCTCTGTCTCTCTCTCTCTCTCCACGCAAACATTAGTCCGCTGTCAGCGCGTTTTTCCGCTGTTCACTTTTTGGCAGCGCGCAGACAGCCGGACGGACAGACAGACGAAGGGACGGACGGTAAAGCGGCGGGTGGCCAGACGTCGTCGTCATCGTCGCCGCCGCTGTTGTTGTTGCAACCCGGGGCATAACAAGCGAATAAAAGTATAATTTTCCACTCGCCTGAACATGAAATAAATTTTTCGCGCTCGCTGATTTCTGCTTTTCATGTGAACCTCCGGGAAAGGCGAGAAGACGGAGATGCAAAGTGAGTGAGTGGGCGAGAAAGCGAAAGCGAAGGCACCAGACGCAATTGTCGTGTGTGGGCGGGTGGTGAACAAAAAGTGGGGCGAAGTTTTAGTTTTCTCAGACAGTGGGAGCAGAATGGTTTCACATGGATGATTTCCACAATAGTTTCACGAACTGATGCCGTCGATTCATCCCCAAACAAATAATTAAACGGATGCCCTCGGGGTCAGCGGTTGTCATGGATTCGATGCTGTGATTCGATTGTCAATTAATTAAATACGAAAGTCACGATTTTCCCCCGAGGGAAAATCTGCGGCCGTGTAACGGGAATAATTCCATCCCACATATTAAGTGGTAAATCACGCATACGTCAAAGGAGAACCCTTTTTCGAAGAGGATACGACGAGCTCAAACAGGAATCCCAGGAAGATGTCGTCACATGAGACATCATCAATCGATGACCACGATTGATCCGAAATTCATAAAGCGCCGCCTTTGTCTCCTTGCCGAGGACGAAGTGGACCCAGAGGACACGCGACTCAAACCCCAGCGACCGCTTTTTCTTTTCTCGCTTCTCGCCTCTTCTCGATGTTGCCCCCACTTTTGAGGGTCAGACGCCACGAAGTTTGGCTTGTCGTCGTCCTGTTGTGGCTTCCTTTTGTGGTTCTTTCCTCATTTTTGGTCGCTTTCTCAAATTGAATAAATTTCAAAACAAAGGAAAAATGTCGAAGAATTATTTATTAATCGAAGGCTTCGTCCCCGGTTGAAGGGGGGAGGGGGAAGCACTTTATTATGGAACGAAACAAAGAAGTCGAGCGCCAACAGAGGTTGGCCTCCTGACCCATTGTGGTTGTTGTTGTTTTCATTTCGCACTCTCGATGTCGGAAACTCGACAAACACGTCGCGGGCCTGATGGGGCTTCGTTTTTAATAAAATTCCAACCCCCACCCAACCTTGTTGACAGCTCTCCGGCCCCACCTGACGATGACTTTATGGGGCTTCGCACGCGATTAACGCAATCGCTGTGGTTGCCACATCAAGGACCGCGAGGCTGAGCTCCGTTCGACGAGGATTAGGGGAGCTTTGCAATTCGGTGATCTCGGCATGAGGACACGAAAACCGTTTCCGTCGTATGCATTGATGGAGTTCTAGCTCCAGAGAAGTCAGGAAACTACTGGAGCCGACGATCGTCTTTCTGATGTAGTCGATATCCTGTGAGATTCGAACTGATTCCGGATCTCACGAGCCACAGCAGAGAATTACTTTCAGCTTCCGTTGCACTCGCCGCACTCGGACCTCGCAGGAAGTGGCAATTTTCGACAATGGCAGATCCTCGCTGGCGCGCTTAGCATGCAGCGAGGACGTCATCATCTCGGGCGGCGGCCAATTGCTGTCCTCCTGCGGCCGCCGCACGAACGGCTGCAACAACACCGACGAAGACGAAGACGCAGGCCAGAGCAAGTATTTGTATTGGAATCGCATCAACACGTCCCAAACTTCCTGCTAACAATGACGGCAACGACGAGGAGGAGAACGATCAGGACATCGGGGACGACAGGAGGACGATGACGACGACGACGACCATGAAGGCGACGTCGAGCGAGCGGCGAGAAATTTTATTGCGAGAAATTTTCCATGCTGCAGATGAAGCAATTTGCAACGTTCACACACACACGTTCGCTCCCTATCTCTCTCTCTCTCTCGCACACACACACGCAGCAACATACACTTTGGTGGTCTCGACCCGAAGGCAGAGCGGTGGACGACAGGATGCACCAAGGCGAAAGCGGCGCACCATCCTGGCCACAGGATATGCGACTAACGAAACCCGAAATAGTCAGGGATTAGCAATAGAAGCGGACGTGAGCAATTTTCGGGATGAAATCGTCGTTGCCGACCGGTGGGTGGTGAGAATCGGGCGGGTTGGGGTGAGAGGAGAGCGGTCGAATTGGGCTGCGGTGCGGCGAAACGACGCGGAGAGAATGCGAAAAGAGGTCGGATATCTGACGGCGAGGCGGCGCATGATGGAAATGCCTGATGTGGACTGGACTCGGGGTGGGAGCGGTTGGAGCAACGGAAGCAGCTCCATTTTTAATATTTATGTCGCCATTTAAAGCACCGAAGAACGCCGTTCAAAGGCATTCACCGCAAAGTTGTACCACCAGCGATTTCATTATCCTTCGCCGACTGCTTCACCTCTCGCTAATTGCCTTCGACGGCATTGATTTAGTTACCGGGGCGATCTGGGTCAATCGAACTGCATTTATTTAGCTGCATCCGGCCACGGTGCACATTTCCTGCGCCGCCGCCACCACCCCCGGCTTCCGGTGGTGCTCCGAGGCTGCACCGTAATTACGCCGCGCTAATTGCATGTAATTGAAAAACGCCCCGAAGTCGCAAGGAGCAGTCGCGCAGATAAATCGCGTCTTCCCGGAACTCGAGTTCTTCTTCATCGCCGGCCAAAGGTCAACGCAGACTTCGGGGGATGAATGTGGGCCTATAGTTTATTAAATTAGGGAAAATTGTACAGACAAATTTCATTAGTTTTAGCAAAATTATAATTAATTTTATTCCAACCATTGAACGGGAAAGTCTATCTCCTGGGAACCAGCAAATAAACCACAATTGGAGTGCTGCCGGATGTGAGTATTTTCCGACTTCATAAACCCGGTTGTGATGAACTACTCAGCTTTCTATCATTCATGTTCGAATATTCCTTCAGAATGTTTTGATATTTCGAAATAAACCGGATATTTTTTGATAGAAACCGACATTTTATTTTCTAGTCTTGTTTTTGTTTATGATGTCAATCGCCGGATATCGACCAAGAGCAGAGACAGACATCGGCACGGCACCGCCCAATTAGGAAGAACATAAACTCGTGCTCACGCCCATTCAGAAGGAAGTCCCGATCATGAATTGGTTACAGCAACACAACTACAAGATTCTCTACTTCACATACGTCATCTCGGTGCTCCTGATGATCTCCTGCTTCACTGTTTTCGAAATGTTAATACACTCGTGGGAATTTAGGGACAAGGATCCAACGGTGCACGACATGAGACGCAAAACCATCTACGCGGAATTCCTGAAATACTTCGGCATTGGCAACGGTATGTCTATTTCGTTATGAGCGATGTATCAACCTCTCTCTCTCTCTATCTCTCCCGCAAGCAATGGTGATATTTCGGGTGTTCGGCTTCAACTGGTTGACATCTGTTCTGCACGCCCTCCTCACCCTGGCCGTATTGGGCTACATGCTATACTACGTCAGCAATCTCCCCGAAAACAAACACGGTTTCATGTCGTATTTACCAGGGCCCTTGTACATGTTGTTAACTGTCTACGCCTTGCAAGTAAGTGAAGAATGCTTCTCTGGAAGAGATCGCTCAGCTCACGTTCTCTCCTTCCGGCAGTGTCTTTTGTCCATTCACATAGTCGTCTTCCGGCCCGGCCGCACAGAACGGGAACGAGAAGTGCGTTCCGGCATCCACGCCTTCCTCGGCCTCATAACCTTCATAGTCCAGCTGTTGCATATCAACTGTTACGTTCGCTTTCTGTGCTCGAGCTACAGCCACAAACTTTGCAAAATACCGTACGATGCATTATTGGTCCACCCGTCGGCAATCGCTGCCTGTCTCCTAATCTACGCCCTGACCATCCTTTTCATCCTGCTGGTGCCGACCTTCGAGTACGAACGAAATGAGCTGCAGGAGGAGCCCAATGGGGAGCAGGAGGAGCCCAATGAACTACAGGAGGAGGTGCACAAGGTTGGACGAAATTGAACCTTCAGCAAGGCCGAGCCCACTCCTCGAGTGAGTTTCAGGAAATGTTAGTGAAATCGTATTTTATGTTAAGAGTAACCAATCCAATTTTACAGAAATCACCGTAGACCACCGTATGGAGGATGAAATTCTGTGTTTTTTTGGGTTGAAGGCTATTCAATATATAATATTTTCATCTCCTAAGTGAGAATTTCAACTCGTGTTGCGTTCATCGTTCTATGGTCTAGATTACCAGAAGTCCTTTTGCCCTTCGTATATTTAAATTAGAGCATGAATTTCAGTACAGGATTTTCTCACTGAATATATCACGGACTCTAGTCCTTCTCTTCTCCTTTCCCGTTCACTTTCATTATACATGCATATTGTGCATTCATAATGCCATCAATATGATTTTGAAATTAGCCCATTAAATCTCGACTACGAGCCCACCGCCATCCTCGGTGTCATTACGAGCGATTAGCTCAACTTGACTCGATGGCCGGGTGAGATTCGGGTGGAAAGTTGCCCGATGTCAAAACGGTTTAAACGCAGCCATTAAAACTTGTGGCTCGCCCCGAACAATAGTTGGCAACACAAACCAAACTTCGGCCGGCAAAGTTTTGACGTGCGCCTCCTCGGGGCAACACTCGGCTACTCTGGTGGACGTGTGAGTCCTGGAACGGATCGAGGATTACGGATTCTCGTGTGCTGTGTGCGGACGGATTTCAACGGCTAATTAGATTCCCCTGAAGAGGAGTTTTCCGCCGGTCTGAGATGGGTGTGAGCGAGTCACAATTACCGAGATATAATTCAGATAAGGAGCATAAATTGTAAATCCATCAACACCTTCAATTCAAAAATTGATCTCATTTTATTTGGAATATCTCTCCAATGAACTTGAAAATATGTACTGTAATATTAAAAAATATGGAGTTTTAAAATTACCCAAACATTTAATTTTTTAAAGATAGAGCTAGATATGAATATCATCAACATCTATATCTACTATCGCCCAATATAATATTTAATATTTATTAATATATATCTCCCGATTGCAATGCATTTCTAAACAAATCTTTTCCATTTACTGGAAATACATGGCAAAATTGGAAAACACTCTAAACAACTATCCGAAGGTGAAAGTGAAGGAATAAAACCACTTGAACAAATATTTCAACATTTTATTAATTCATATTAATTCAACACATATTACAATGAGGCACTCCAAGGGTATTCCTGTATCCGAGTCCAAGTGTCGGCCGCACGCTGCATGGCTCCGAATCCGGCGACCGCTCAACACGCACTGGCGCCCCATTGGCAAGAACGGCGATTTTTATACAGCGGCGTTCTGGAGACGGGCGGCCAATGAGCGGGGGCGGCTAAGCTCGCGAGTGCTTTCGCGGGCCGTGACTCTAACTTCAATTGGTCGAGAGCGAAGCGGCGAGCCGGCAGTGGGTGGTGAGAGCTTTCGCAAGCTCTTCTAAAGGATTCTCGCAGCCTTCTCCTCTCCGCTCGCGAAAATTCCCGCTATTTCCCCTGGAGGAGAAGTGAACAAAGTGCTTTCGCTCTTAAGAGAATAAAGCTCAGTTAGCTGGGTTTTGAAGAGAGCCATGGCCGTATTCCTCGCAGTAAATAAACGGCAATTGGAGTGCTGCCGGATGTGAGTATTTTCCGACTTCATAAACCCGGTTGTGATGAACTACTCAGCTTCCTATCATGCATGTTCGAATATTACTTCAGAATGTTTTGATATTTCGAAATAAACCGGATATTTTTTTGATAGAATCCGACATTTTATTTTCTAGCCTTGTTATTGTTTATGATGTCAATCGCCGGATATCGATCAAGAGCAGAGACAGACATCGGCACGGCACCGCTCAATTAGGAAGAACAAGCCAATTCGGTCAGAAGGAAGGTCTGATCATGATTTGGTTCCTGCGCAACAGAACCAGCATTCTATACTTCACATACATCTCCTCGATGGTCGTGATTAACTGCAGCGTCATCCTCTACGTCATCCTCAAGCTCTACTACATTATTCCATCACCACACAGTCAAACGTCAACGCTCGTGAAAATTCCCAGTGTTTCCACTATTTACCTTGGAGCGGAACAAGTGGTCGCCTTGCCACCGGACTTACAAGAAGGAAACTTGGTGTATGAGTTTACTCGTTATGCTGACATGGGTCTAGAGGGGCTCTTGTTCGTCGACGATGACTTCATTGAGTACTTCACATACTTCGGCATTGGCAACGGTATGTCTATTTGGTTATGAGCGATATGTCTACCTCACTCGATCTCTACCTCACTCTATCTCTCCCTCTCTCAAGCTATGGTGCTCTTCCGGGTGTTCGGCTTGAACCGCTTCACATGCTTTTTGCACGCCTTCCTCACCCTGGCCGCATTGGCCTTAACGACAGCTGGGCTCTTCGTCTACGACCACCCCGATAACCCCCGTGATTTCGAGAGATATTTACCAGGGCCATGCTACCTGTTCTTCATTCTCTGCCTCATCGAAGTAAGTGAAGAAAGCTCCTCTGGAAGAGATCGCCCAGCTCATGTTCTCTACTTTCGGCAGTGTGTTTTGGCCTTTCACCTGGTCGTCTTCCGACCCGGACGTACGAAACGAGAACGGGACGTTCGTTCCGGCATCCATGCCTCCCTCGGCCTCTTGATCTTCATAGTCGAGCAGTGGGAAGTCACCTATCACCACGTCATCATGTTCGGGAACTTCCCGAACACCTGCACTAATCCGCACGGCGCTGTATTGGTCCACTTGCTACTCTTGGCATGCCTCCAGATCTATGCCCTGCCCATCCTATTCATCCTGCTGACGCCGCTCTTCGAGTCGAAGAGTCTTCGAATGCGCAGAATAAGAGAACCTCCTGTAAGGACAAACTCACTCCCCGACTGAGTTTCAAGAAGCGTTGATGAAGTAGCATTTTATATTTAACCGATCAACAACAATCTCAATTATACAGAAATTACCGGAGGCCACCGTGCGAAGGTTGAAATTCAGAGTTTATATAAAGCCTATCCAAATATATATAAATTTCTTTAAATATGTTCATATCTTCAATGGGAATTTCGAGTTGTGTTCTTCGTCATTGGCGGTGATCGCACTCACTCCACACCAACTCACTTGCATAGACACACAGTACAAACGTAATTCAGTAAGTCGGAGGCGTCGTCAACACAATTTGTGGGCGAGGGCAACGCAATTTCTTATGGCTCGCTTGAAACTATATTTATTATTCTACCATATAATTAAAAAATTTACCTCGAATTTAATGGTATAAGTAATTTATAAATATTCAAGGCATGCTATATACCATGCCTATTCTAATTAGTTTAAATAAGCAATATATTTTCGAAATTAGCTCGAAATTTCGCTCTTATCAGAATAAAGTTGAGTTTATGCAGTTTTTTATACCACAATTGGAGTGTTGCCAGATGTGAGTTTTCATAAACCCGGTTGTGATGAAATACTCAGTTTCTATCATGCATGTTCGATTATTCCTTCAGAATGTTTTGATATTTCGAAATAAACCGGATATTTTTTGAAAGAAACCGACATTTTATTTTCTAGCCTTGTTATTGTTTATGATGTCAATCGCCGGATATCGACCAAGAGCAGAGACAGACATCGGCACGGCACCGCCCAATTAGGAAGAACATAAACTCGTACTCACACCCATTCAGAAGGAAGACCAGACCATGTACTGGTTCCTGCGCAGCAGCAACAGGTTTCTCTACGGCGCATACATCATCTCGGTGTTCCTGATGATCTGCTGCTTCGCCCTCTTCTCCTTTTACATACACATGATGAACGAGAGACTAAAGGCGCACCCGTACTACGACGAGGACTACTTGGTCGATTACTGCACATACTTCGGCATTGGCAACGGTATGTCGATTTCGTTATGAGCGATATGTCTACTTCTCTCTTCCTCTCGCAAGTACTGGTGTTCTTTCGGGTGTACGGCCTCAACTGGTTGACGTCTCTCCTGCACGCCCTCCTCACCGTGGCCGTATTGTGCCTGATACTAGTCAGTATCTTCGTCTTTGACCACGCGAACAACGCTAACGACTTCGAGAGGTATTTACCAGAGGCATGCTACCTGTTCGTCATTCTCTACGTCGTCGAAGTAAGTGAAGAGAGCTCCTCTGGAAGAGATCGCTCAGCTCACTCTCTTTCCTCTCTGCAGTTTCTTTTGGCCTTTCACCTAGTCGTCTTCCGGTATGGCCGCACGAAAGAAGAACACGAAGTGCGTTCTGGCATCCACGCCATCATAGGCCTGCTGATCTTCATCATCGCGCTGTGGAGAGTTATGTTACACAATATGATGATGTCCGGGAACGACAAGAAGTCTTGCAACCCTATATTGCCATTCCCGGAGTTAATCGCGGTCTGCCTCATTATCTACGCCTACATGATCCTGTTCATCGTGCTGACGCCATTCTTCGAGTACGACGGCCAGAAGATCGAGCTGGAGAAGAAGCCCAGTGCCGAATTGGAGGACAGTAGTAGCTCCAGCGAGGACGAACCTACTCCTCGAACCCACTCCTCCAAGAGATGTAAGTGAAGAAGCATTTTATGTTTAGCAGCAACCGATCAACAACAATCTTAATTTTACAGAAATCACCCTAGAACACCGTGTGAAGGATGAAATTCTGAGTTTATATAAAGACTATCCAAATATACTATAGTTTTCATCATTGTGTTCTTCGTCGTTGTCGGTGATCGCACCCGCTCCACACCAACACACTTGCATAGTCACACAATACACAACAATGATTTACAACAACTCGGAGGAGTCGTCAAGGACCGGAAGCCAAATCGTGAGTGCCATCTGTGGGCGAGGGCAGCAAGGAAAATGTCAAAAATGCAATTTCCTGCTTCATTCACAACAACAATGTCCTATGCTTCATTTTGTTGTTCACGTCTAGTTTACCTGACGTCTTTTTTCCCTTCATATTTCTATTTGTCTGTCACTTCCTGGTCCGTTTGGCTGTGTTTCATTTCTCTTTCTCTGGAACACTTTTTTTTCCTGTACCTATCATTAAGTGAAGAGTTTACCTTGAATTTAACCTCTTAAAGGTATTTGGAAGATATCGAAGCAATGCTATTTTACGATGCCAAGTTCCAAGACGAGCTCGAATTAAAGAGATTTCTTGCATCGATAACTCTTGTCTGGGTTAACAATGCGCGAGGTCAGGGGTTCCAAGAACCAAGTTAACTTTTCCCGTTTCTTGGCCAAATAAAATTATTCCATAAATATTGATGAGTCGACTATCGAAGAGCTCGGTCGACGATGACGACTGCAATTGACAGCGTGTTTTGTGTTGTGGGAGGTCAGAAGAAACCGGGCGAAACTAGCTAAAAATTTGCATATTTCGTTGCTTTCGTTTAGATTTAAAGATGATTCATGGTCAAAATAAATACTTTTACTTGTAGACGAAGGACTTCGATTGAAGTTTAAACAATAACTAGTGATTAATTTAAGTTCTACCAATGGAGCTAAGATTATAGACTATGTTCAAAATCCGTCCTCGTTGAAGAAATTGGGATATATCCTCATATAAAATAACCCCAGAGTCCTCTCATCACAGGCTTCACAGACGTCTCCAAACGACGACATCCTGGCGAAATTTTTCCACTCTAAACTCTGAACTTTTGAAGTTGTTGGCCTCGTTGAAGTAGGAGCAGCAACAAGAACTCATAATCATCAATAACGATCGCAAATCAGGCAATCGTCGGGCGTCAGCTGCTCTCCAGATATCCTTGTGCCTCGACGAGGAGGACATGGACTACAACAACAGCGATGACGAAGTGTCGAGAGGCGATTTGCTGCTTCACCAGCATCCATTGTTTTTGTTGCTCTTACCCGATGTCCGATGTTGCGATGCTGTATTGTTTCTTTTTCTAAGCTCCGACATGCGAAGCCCCGGAAAACTTTTCCGTTTTTTCCCGTGTGCTCCTTGTGTCAATTTTTCGGTCCTTGCGTCGGGCGAAATTAAATGCGAAACTTCTTCCAACACAGGCAGCAGCCGAAGCAACAACTGCGGCCAAGAAACTTCCGCCGCCAGTTGACGCTTGGCTCCATTTCCGTCGTCCACAGGTGGCGGGACGCGGGGCAGCGGCGTCAGCGGAGGCTGAGGCAGAGGTCCTTCCGCCACACTTCGAATTCAATTACGCTGCCTGCGACCGCATGTTGCCGCAAAGTTTGTTGTTCGATACTTTGAGTCCTCCTTCGTTCCTTTGGCAGGAGGGCAGGCGATCGGCCGATATTTGACAGGCTGTCATCGGGCGCCCTCGAAGCGTTTATTGGACCCTCGTTGCCGCAGACGACCTTCGGATGGGCGCCGCCACCACTGATGATGATGATGAGTTGGGGTCGCTTCGAGTGGACCGGACCGAGGTGGTCGAAGGGGTCGACCGTGTGGAGGCAGCGAACTTTGTCCAACGCGGTTGACGGGGGACATGTGGAGAGATAGGCTTCTGAAACTGAGCGACAGAGATTAAAGCACTTAAATCCTTTGAGGCGATGGAATAATACTGAATCGTTCGTACTTTGGTCGTTTATAGACTTCGGAGAGATCGGATTGAGGTTGATCCGATTGACATTTTTGTATGTATATAATTATCCAATGGCTTTTCGCTCTTCGAGCCAATAGTTCTCAACTGTCATCCGTCCGTTTCCTGTCCAGTCTGTCCATCCATCGGACATATCTATCTGCTCATCGATTACGCAGTGATTTTAAAATTTTCCACTACATTTTGTCTGTTCGTCCTTTGTAATCAATTGCTCGCCGACAGTTAAATTGCAATCCGTACGTCATTTTAGCTATCATTCTTTCCACCCGCCACCTGTCTGTCTGACGATGGCCCCCCGAACTCGATCCAGCGACCCTGCTTCAAACTCTCCTTCGTCCTGCAACTGTTGCTGCCGCGTTTGCTATTGCTCTGCTGTTGGTGCACCTGCAGCTGCTGCAGCTGTTGTTGACGCCACTGTTGTTGTTCGGTCTGTTGATGTTTTCAGTTGCTGTTGCTGCTGTTTCAGCTGGAATTCATAATTTCATACACGTAATTTGCATATTTCCGTGCGAGTGGCTGCGACTGCAACTGCGCTGCCAGCCTCTGTGGTTCATGTTGTTGTTTGATGTTTTTGTTATTATTTTTATTGTTGTGTCGCCGCAACATAGACAATAGTGCGCATGTATTGGCGCCTCCCATGTGTGTGTGTTCCTGTGGTCAGCAAATTAAGTGGAAACCGTTTATTATGCGTAAAATCAGTTTTGTTTATTTTCCTTCTTCCGTTTCTTCCTCTTCTCTCACCGCTCCCACCGCTGATCACATCTTTCTCTTACTCTCTTCGAACTCTTTATGATCCCGCTTTTGCCATTTGCTTTGCTTTATTCGTGTGCTTGTGTGAGTGGTGCGCGCCCTCTTTCAAGGTGGGCGGCCGTTTGCTTCCTGACCTGATCTCACTCGCCCCACTCATTTCCGTTATCCTTTGGCCTCTCTCCCTCCCTCCCTCGCTCTCTCTCTGCTTCGATACGGTGCTCAAAACGCACTTCAGCAGCAGATAAAATTAATTCAAGCATCTGCCACGCCCCCTCCTCCACCACGCCCTCTGTGAGTGGGGCTCTGCGTCGCTTGAGGTCAAACGTAAGCCTCTTTACGAGGGATGCCTCCGACTTGTTGTCTGTGCATGTGTGTGTGTGTTATTGTGCTTGTGTGCGTCTGTGTTTGAACTTCAAAGTAAAGACATGGCGAGTTGCGGCCCACAAGGGGCCCATTTGCATGTGTCTGTGTGCGTTGCCTTCACAACTCATTGATTCGCAAACTGCACACTGTACACGACAAGGACTCGCCGACATTTGCATGTGTGAGTGTGTGCGGCTGTGTGTGAAGGGTCCGAGAGGCGATTTAATTTCAATTTGTGGCCGACTTTCGGAGTCAGGTCGCACCTGAATTCAATGTGCACCGATGTCCTTTGGAATATCCTACTTCCACTGACTTCGACAAGTCACGAACTCTTCCTCTAATTCTCGTTCTCTTCTTATCGTCACCCTCTTCTCTTCAACCTCTTACCCTCGCGGCTCAAAGTTTGGGGGCTCATGAAATAAACACAGCCTGGTAAGCAAGGATAATGCAAGAGGATTCGGAACAAAAACCAGGTCGTTGTGACAAATTCGCTCCTCGTCGTCGTCGGCTTTTGAGATGGAAAAAGTTCTGCTGAAGCACATTTGGCAACCGTGATTCGGGGATCGAGCGAAGACGTTGATTTCCTTCAACGTGTTCGTGTTTTGGTGCTTGTATGAAGCCGACGATGTCCTCTCGTCCAGGATGCTCTGCCGCCTTGATTTGCGTGCGAACTGCGACAAATGCAGTCGTCGTCGTCGTCATCGTCACTCAACAAGGCCATAATGAGGCACTTCGGAGGATTTGAAGGAGCCCCCTGGATGGGCCGAAATTGATGGCGACATGACAGTGGAGCAATGCGCTCGAACAGTGGCCACGAGTTGTAAAATTCGAAAACCTCAACATATTAAATTGGCGAATGTTTTCTTCGTCTTCCCTTCTTGCCTCCTCACGTCCCTCGCTCCCCATCAAGTAATTATAAAATTCCATTTGTTCTGAGCACAAAAACACGCCCCAACCTTCGGGCTCTGTTTTTTGCGACTCCGCCTCGGATTCTGTCTGTCGCTTGATCCTGATCCGCAGACAGCCTCCTGGTCGTCCTCGTTAAAGCTTCACCGGATGAAATTAGAGTCGGGTTTTCTGCCCTCGCCGTGGAATTTATTTTCATGCTTGTTAAGCGGCTGCTCTCTCTCTCTCTCTCTCTCTCTCTCTCTCTCTCTCTATCTCTCCCTTCTGTTTATATCCCTCTATTTCTCTCGAAGTTTTCTTTCGCCGTGGCAAAAAAGTCCGTATTCAATTTTTTCCAAAATAAGCTGAGCATAAAATATTGCTACTTTCGCTTCGGTTGCGCCCGGCTTCGTTGTTGTTGCTCCCTCTCTTCTTGTTGTTGGCGTAATATTGGCCGCCTTCTCCTCACCTGCCGCCGCAACAGACACCCGTGTGGAATGCAGTAGGGACAGACAGAAAGTTGGAGGGTCGGGGAAGACAGCGAGACATTCAAGCTCTCGGTCTCGTTCTCGACGCTTGTTGTTTGCGAAATTCTTCGTCGTTCGCCCTCGTCCCACTCTGGCTGATATCGTGTTTCTTCAAAGGACGAAGTTGCCGGTGTTCGACGTTGTTGTTGTTGTCTGTCTGTCGACCACTTGAGCCCTCTTGGCTGCGGTTGAGAAGTGGTCATTACAGAAGTTAATTGAATACGTTTTTGTTGCCGCCGCTCAGACGGGCGGATGGGGTTTGTAAATGTTCGTGAAGAAGCGAAGAAGCCGGATTTGTTGCATTTAATTCACTGACAATTCGATCGATGTCTCTCCTGGATTTTATTATCCCGAATCTATCGTAATAAAGTTATCCCCAATCTATCTTCATAAATTACGTTTCTTCCTACAACTAAAATCTCTTCACAGGTGCCTCATTGACGGCCCTCATCCGTGCCACGCCCTCATTCCGCTTTCGCCTCAATTACACACTATCAGCCAACGTTCCCCCTCCACCCTTAATCACCACTCGAATCGATCGAGGGGGGCGTGGCGTGGTCGATAACGACGTGTTAATCGGCAATGAAGTCATTTGCACAAGCAATTAATTAATGTGAGAAAAACCGCTCGACCTCGAGTGTTCAACTTGTGTCTGTCTGCGTGTGGGTCTGGCTGTGTGTGTGAGTGAGTGAGTGAGTGGGAGTCCCACCCACTCCCCGGGGAGCAATTAATGTGCTCGTCACTCTCTTTCAGAGCTGAACCCACATTTCTTCCGCCTCCTTCTTCCTGCCTCCCGCTTTCCTCCATCCATTTCGGTTACCTCCTTTCTGCCTCCTTCATGTGCTCTTGATGATTTCTATGCAAATGTGTTTGTTTTGACTTCGGCCGAGGGAGGAGAGCTTGTGTGTGTGTGTGTGTTTCTGCCTACGTGTTTATATGTTAATTTCACCCTTACTCCAAGTGCCGTAAGTGCGTGTTGTAGTTGTAATAATTTCATTATTGTTTTCCTCCTAGTCGTTGTTTTCATTTGATGCCATTGTTGATGTTATAAATATTTTTACTTTTGTTCCTCTTGTTGTTGATTGCTATTTTCCCACCGCCTTCTATTTGTCGTTCTCCTCCTCGAGGATGGCTTTTGTTTTCTATCGAAAACACGTGACATCCTTCGAGTGAGGACTCTTGGTGTTTGTATTGTAATTGTTGAGGAAGTTGTTGTGGTTCTTATTATTATTATTGTGTTTATCATTGTTATTATTATCATTGTTATTCTCATTGTTATTATTGCCATAACTTGCTATTGTTAATTCCACTCGATTGGAAACCTAATTCATTGCCGACTCGAAGGCTCCAGTCGAAGGACTTCGGCAAGGCGAACCATCGAAACTGAAGGATTCGTTTTAAAGTCGAGTGGTAGGAGGAGGAAAATCTGGAGGAGCCAAAGGATTTCAAGCCCATTACAGACACATGTTCAGAGCATCCGGCGACCAGCTCCTAAATCAAACTCGGGGCCTCCTCTCTCCGAAGCGTGACGAATGGAAATAATTCCCAACCAAATCGCATAACGATCGCCGTGGCCTGCCGGATTCCTCTCGCATGCCGATGTAACGCACACGACCTCCGGCCGCCCCCCGACCGATCCGCGCTGCATTCCTCGGCCATCTCGACGTCTCGTGGCCCTCAAATGAACTCGCAGCCAATTCGACATCAATTGCGGACCCGGCTCCCGAAACTTCGCTCCAATAAAATGAATAAAAGATTTACATCCACGTCGCCCGCGCCCCACTCGTTTCCCTTCGCCTCGGCAGACGCTTCTCGAGAGATCTGCCAGGATGCGGAATGAAAGGACGTCTGGCACGACACGACTGGTAATGGAAGTGGAATCCTCGATATTGACTTTTTATTTTGACGTTAAAACTGTTAAGCAGGACGCGTCGGGCAGCTGCCGTCGACATGACCAACGACAAGCAGCTGCAGATGCGGCCCGGGGGCGGCGCTGATGGATTCGTCCGTCTCTGTGTGTGTGTGGGTCGGTGTTTGGCCAAGTGTAGTGAATTTCAACGGGCTGCGTTGCCCCGGGCAGGCGTAGTGCACGAAATTCATATGGAGAAGGTGAAGTTGTAAATTTTGAAACAAATCGAAGGTGAGAACAAGGTGAGTGAAGAGATTTATACAAATTAAAATTACCAAATTTTTTGAAAAATTTTCAAATTTCAAATTCTCTGTCAAAACTTATTTAAAATTTCAAAAACTCGCTTTAAAATTGCAATAATTCGCTTTAAAATTTCCAATTTTAATAATTCGCTTTAAATTAATGTCCTTTTCGCGAAATAACGCGTATTTACGGAGATATGAAGCAAATAAGATTTCCATGAAAAATTGCCTGAAATTTGAAATTTTCGAAATTTCAGAATGAAATTTTCAAAATTTTAGAGGTCGTCACGAATTAACGTCCTTTTCGCGAAATAACGCGTATTTACGGAGATATGAAGTAAAAAAGATTTCCATGAAAAATTGTCTGAAATTTGAAATTTTCGAAATTTTAGAGGTCGTCACGAATTAACGTCCTTTTCGCGAAATAACGCGTATTTACGGAGATATGAAGCAAATAAGATTTCGATGAAAAATTGCCTGAATTTTGAAATTTTTCGAAATTTTAGAGGTCGTCACGAATTAACGTCCTTTTCGCGAAATAACGCGTATTTACGGAGATATGAAGCAAATAAGATTTCCATGAAAAATTGTCTGAAATTTGAAATTTTCGAAATTTTAGAGGTCGTCACGAATTAACGTCCTTTTCGGGAAATAACGCGTATTTACGGAGATATGAAGCAAATAAGATTTCGATGAAAAAATGCCTGAATTTTGAAATTTTTCGAAATTTTAGAGGTCGTCACGAATTAACGTCCTTTTCGCGAAATAACGCGTATTTACGGAGATATGAAGCAAATAAGATTTCCATGAAAAATTGCCTGAATTTTGAAATTTTTCGAAATCTTGGAGGTCGTCACGAATTAACGTCCTTTTCGCGAAATAACGCGTATTTACGGAGATATGAAGCAAATAAGAATTCGATGAAAAATTGCCTGAATTTTGAAATTTTTCGAAATTTTAGAGGTCGTCACGAATTAACGTCCTTTTCGCGAAATAACGCGTATTTACGGAGATATGAAGCAAATAAGATTTCCATGAAAAATTGCCTGAATTTTGAAATTTTTCGAAATTTTAGAGGTCGTCAAGAATTAACGTCCTTTTCGCGAAATAACGCGTATTTACGGAGATATGAAGCAAATAAGATTTCCATGAAAAATTGCCTGAATGTTGAAATTTTTCGAAAATTTAGAGGCCGACACGAATTAACGTCCTTTTCGCGAAATAACGCGTATTTACGGATTTCCATGAAAAATTTCCTGAATTTCGAAAATTTAGAGGTCGTCACGAATTAACGTCCTTTTCGCATAACTTTAAATACTCGTTATATTCTCTCCTTACTTCACTATTTAAGTTCCCGTCACTGTTTCTCGACTCAAAGGGCCGAAGTTAGCCACTGTTCGCCGTCACCTCCACCATTCGGCGAACACACAATGAAACCCACGTTGTACCCCTCCCGCTCTCTCCTTCACACCGTCACACACACATAGGCGATCGCAAACGCACACACGAATAAAAGTCAAGAATCCAATAAAATTTTATATGAAAATTATTGAACGGCAACCGCAAGGAGCGCGGACGTGTCTACGTGAACGTGTGTGTCTGAGAGTGTCAGTGGGTAGGTCGAGTATGTGTGTGTGTGTGTAGATTCTGTCAGTGTGCGTGTGTGTGTTTGAGAGAGAGCTCTGACAACCCGAGTTAAATGCGAATTCTTCGGTTGTTCCGCCGCCACCCGGCGCTCGCTGCGAGGCCGCTTTTCTTTGAAATTTCCGTTTCCTGTCGCAACGTCAAGGGCGACGGAAGTCGTGGGGGGTGAAGGGGCTCCGGGGGTCCAGAGGTTTCAGAGGCAACAGCACCGTCGATCGTTTGAAATGTTTATTTAGCAATTTTTACGAGAAAACTTTTGCCTGCCACTCTCATTGTTGTTGCTTTTCCTGTTCGATTCCTCGTCGACTTCGCTCACCGAGTCGAGGACGAACAACGAGGAGTCGACAAATGTCCTGCGGCGCATTAAGTCCGTATTTTTCATTCATTAGCCGTCGGGATCCCGGTCAACGGCATCGCCTAAATTTCCTCGATTGGCCAAAATTTGCGGTCTTCGAAGTTCGAACGGTTCGTAGTTCATATTTTCGCCCGTTGTTGTTGTTGTTGTTCTTATTTTGTTCTCCTTTTGCTGTGGCTATTGTTGTTGTATCTGCAACTTACGAAAACTACAAGCGATTCCAGTCACATACTCATTGGTCGCTAACGAGGGCCGGCCACGGCAACAACAACTTCAACAACTGAGCTTCCTTGCCGCAGAACCTCCTGGCGGTCACGTTTTTCCCACTCGTCCCCAAATCGCGTTTCCGTTCGCCCTGGACATTGGTCGCCAACGTGGTCCCTCGCGCCCTTCCGCCCCCTGCTCAACTCGTGGCAATTATTTTCGTGTCCTGCAGAAGACGGCGACCACCGAAAATATTAACGAGTGAACGCTAGAATAAAGGGCGGAATAGAAATGACTCAGAGAAGGGAAACAGAAGGGATTCCAAGAGGTCGGAATCCTTCGATGATCGTCTACACTTGTCCAGGAAAAGAGATCAAATTAAAGTTTTTAAAATAAAAATAATTGTATCGAAAAAAAATGTTCTTGATTACATTTTAAATGTAAAACTTATTGAAAAATGTATACATTTTTATAACAAAATTAATTTTGTATAACAAATTGTATTTTATCGGAAAAACTAATTAAAAATGGATATTGTTTTAATAACTTAATCGAAAAATCGTATTGAAAAAATATCGATAGAAATATAATTGAAAAAATACCGTTAAGAATTTAATTTGATAATTAATGAATTAATTAAAAGTAATAATTTAATTGAAATTCCTGATGTTGCTGGACTCTTGACTGATGTCCAAAATTCGACATTATGCTCGATTTGGCGAATTCTATTCGAAACTTAAAAATTGCCAAACGGAATCATCGAAGCGAGGATCTCGTTTGAGTTTCGCGCTCAGAAATCAACTTGTGCCGCATGTGAGCTCACTCACACACACATCCCCACATGCACCTCGTGCACCGCGCACACCGTCGCAGTTGTCATTACACAAGTTTTGCATAAGTGCACTGCGAGAAAACCGGTCGGGGAGTCGCCACTCAGAGGACAAATGTTGGGGAACAAAATGGGGATGCGGCGAGGGCGGAGTTGCATAAATAAGAGAAACAGAAACTCCTTGCTTCGGCATTCTTCCTGCGATTCCTTCGAAGCAAAGTTTGTTTTGCGAGGATTTTCTTCGCTTTGCTTTTGGTTTCCTCCCCCTCATCCCTCCACACTTTCCTCTTCGTCCTTTTATATTCCGGAATATTTTGAAGCACGTTTTTCTGTTTTTGTTGACTGCTTTGCTTTGCTTTTGTCTTGTTTTTGTATACGTCTGTTTTGATCCTTTTCTCTTTCTATCTCGATCTCTGTCTTTGTGTCGCTCTCTTTCTCCCTCCCTCTCTCTCAATTTCTTTCCACTTTACTTTTTTCTTGCACCCACTTCTTCAACTCCTAAAAGTATTCTGCGTTTTTCAACGAACTCCGACCCAACATTCTTCTTCTCGCTACAAACTGAAATCCTTCTGGATTATCCACGGCGATGTCCTTCGTCGTGTGTGTTTGTGGGGAGTTTTTCTTCCACCCCTCCCTCTCATTCTCTATCACTCCACGAGGAGAGTCCTTTGGATGTTGTTGTTGCCCCGTTCAACTTTGTCTGCAACTCATTTAGACTTTTTAATTTAATTAACGAGTAATTTACACGACGCGCAACACAAGTTTCCAATGTTCCCCCGATGTCAGGGTGAGAGAGAGAGAGAGACAGTGAGTGATAAAGAGAGGGAAGGAGAGAAAGAGACAGGAGGATGGTGGATAAGTACCAGGTGCATGCTTCAGAGAGCGCTGTCAATGGCACGCACTCCTCCCGTCGCAGCAGCCACTGTTTTGATTTCATCCGCTCCTTCGACGCCTTCGTCGCATCCTTGACACAGTCCCTGTCGCCTCGTCGTCTTGGGCAGGCATCATCGATCGTCAGACGTCCGTCTTCCTTCCTAGTGTTCGTCGTTGTCTTCACTTCCTCTAGTCGTTCGCTTCCTCTGGTCGTTCGTTTCCTCTGCTCATTCGCCTTCTTATGTCCTTCACCACCTCCAAGCGTCCACTTTCCTGCTCCTCGTTTGACAAATTGTCTCGATGTTTCCACTGGCTTTTATTGTGTTTTGAATATTGTTTATCGTCGCCGGCTGCTGCCCCCGCCACCCGGCGTGGACGTGTGTATTAGAATCAGGCAATAAATGTTGTCGCCAAGATTAATGGAGACGTCGCTGGTGCGAGTGACCCAGTTCCTTGCTCGCTGCCGGCATGAAAGGATTAAAGCGGCCGAAGTGAGCAGAAGTGAAAGAAAGCTGATGAAGTCTCGAGCTTTCCCACGATCCCCAGCAATGTGCAGTGGGATATCTTGATCGTCCTCTATGTTTTTCAATCGGTTTCTAGTCCTTTCTCAGTGCTTTCATTCGACTGTGAGCCGAAGTTGCCGTCGTCGGTCATTCAACAGTTCCAAATGTTAACACTTCCCTTATTTCTCTCTGTTAAAATATGATTTGTCTCTTAAACTCCTCGACTGATGTTGGTTACATATTTCTGCGATTAACAGAAGTTACTCTTACTCTGTTATGTGCAGATAACGAAACAGAGCAGAAGAAGAACTGAAAGAGAGATTTCTGTTTGTAGAATTTTCTGTTAACGACTCTCTTTGTTTTTTGGTAATAACAGTGAGCTGATAGTAATATTTTATTAACGGCGGAGTTTCAAGGAGTTCTTCACCTCAGAGCATTCGCAATTATTTGAACAAATTTACCTGAAACTGAAGAAAGAAAATATTAAAATGTTAAAAAGATCACAAAAACCGTTTATTGGCAGACGGAACTATTTGTGCTGCTCCCTTCGCCCTGGCGACCACTTCTTGAAACGCTCCAAATCGCGCTCCTCGGTGTCGCCTGCTTCACCTTGAGCTGCGGTTTCGCTTTGCTTCCTTCGCCCCCTCGCTGCCATCCGCCCGCCGCAATCGTGCGTCGCAGCCAAGTGCTTCCGAGTTGCAGCCACTTGAGCTAATTCCCCGCTTCTTCGCCCCGCCTCCGCCCAGATGACCCGATGGCCCGACGGCGATGACGTCTCCGCCGCCGTTTTTATTCGCTCCGAGCCACATTAACTTTTACCTTCGCCGTCGGAGCGCGGCTGACGCCAATTTTTTTGGCGCCACGCCGACACTCACACACACACACACCCCCACACCAACAAAAGAACGAACTCGAATACAAACACAGCACAGCACCCACACGCCAACAGACCGACAAACACAGACACACACAGGAGCATTTATCATGGATTGAAAAATTAAAAGTTCTTTTGTTGCGAGCGCTGACGAAAGAGGATGATTTATCTATGGATGAGTGTGTGTGTGTGTTTGTGTGAGCATTTTGAGGGAAGGAATCCTTTTCTTCCTTCGCCTTTTCGCCATCGAAGTTCACCTGAGGAAGACACAATTGTTGTTCTGGTTGTTGTTGTTGTTGTTTACGAATTCCGAACTGAGCGACGGCGGAAAAAATATCCAACATTTCATGCGATAACAGCTCTAACAACAACAAGAATAAAACAACAACAACGATTGCACCGACAACACTTACTGCAACAACAACAACAATCAACAGTAGAAACGAATACCAAGAAGAAGAAGTAGAAGAAGAGCCATGGCAAATGGCAAGCACGAAAATCCTTTTGGAAAATTGTGACAGCTCCAGGAAGACAATAAACGAGAGGGCCGGAGGCGGATCGAAGCGAAGCGAACCAAGTGGAGTCAGAGCGAAGGATGCACGGAGGATCCTGCGAAAGCAAAAGTCTTGACTTTGCACTTTTTTTCCTGGGATGTTTGCGAGCAAGTTTTTTCATTTGTCATGGTGGCAACCCTGCCTGAAGCACCTCCCCCCCCCACCCCTCAACCGCCAAACGTCCCGACGGTGCTCGAGCCGAAGTTGAAGTTGAATTTGAACTTCGTGTGGAAATCGTTGCTCACAGATCTGCATATGTTGCATGCGAGTGTGTGTCTGTGTGTATTGGTCGCTGAGTCGGTTCATGTGTGTCTGTGTGTGTGCCGTTCACTGGCGCCATTGTTTACAAGGATATGTGTGTGTGTGCGCTTGTGTGGGTGCAGCTTAACTCGCATCACTCGACACTCCACGCAGCGAACTTCGTCGGCCTCGCCACCGTCTCCGGCTCCGATCCTGCCCCCTTTGCCGCCGCCCAGCCCACAACCATCCGTCCGTCCGTCCGTCCGCCTGCTCCACAGAGATTTATTTCGCAACTTTTGATTTTTTGCATTTTTGTCTTCTTTTCACACTCGCTCCTCCTCAGTCTCAGTCGTTCCTTCTGCGGCCGTCCCTTCGTGCTCCGAGGACGATTGCGCATCCTTTCGGTGCATTGTTGCTTCCATTGTTGTTGCTGTTGTTGTTGTTGTTGTTCTTGTTGTGACTCCACTGCTCGTGGTCCTCTCTTTGTTCCCTCTGCCCCTCGGCGGCGGCGAATGTTTGTCAACAATATTTTTCATTTCTGATTGATGAGTTCAAGGATTCTTGCGGCTGAAGTTTTGCCGCTCCTTGCGCGGTTCCTCCTTTTGTTTTTCTTAACATTTGGCCCCGTCCTCCCCCTCCTCCCCCTCCTCCCCCCTTTTTCCCTCAGCATCTGCTGATGGCGCTGCATGTCGACAGCAGATTTGCATAAACATCAGCCAAGAAGTTGAAAACTTTCGTCCTTTTCGAATTTTTGATGCGAGCAGAAAGAAGTTTTTAAATTTCGATCAGAATGCGTGAAAATTGCAGCAAAGACAATTTTACCCGAGATGCACGAAAATGACAAATTCGGATGTATCGGAAATTTCACACATTAGACAACGAAGTTGCATGAGAGCGTGCAAGGAAAATGAGGTGCTGAGGAAGAAAAATCCTTGATCCTTGGCTGCCCAGGGAGGTCATCCATGTGTCCATGGTGTTCTAATGGGGAACGTGGCTCAAGTCCAGACTCTTCGAAGACATCCTCGAGTTCTTCTGTTCGTGCTTTGCTTAATTCTCCATATTATTCTTTGTCGCCCCTCTAACCCTGGGTTTCTCTGTCACTCTTTGTGTGTGGAGCTGTTCCTACATTTCGCCCGAGTGCAGCGGTAACATGAGAAGCGTTTGGGGATGGTGGAAGAGGGTGGAGAGGGTGATGGAAGGCGGTGGAGGGAGCCACGACTCGCAGATTGCACGTAGAGCAGTTCGGAGCAACTTTTCGGGGACCACGAATTTCAATTCCCCAAGCGTCGTGGCGCATGCAAAGCGAGAGCGAACCCGGGTTCGGTTCACGTTCTACAAATTTACTCTTTCTTACTCTCTTCCTCTCTCTCTCTCTTCCCCTCTCTGTCTTCCCCCTCTCTCTCTCTCATGATCGTTCTTCCTTTGATTGCCCCCGATCCGCGCCCTTCTGGTTATCAACCAGCACATGAGCAATTTTCAAATAATTTATTTAAAAGTTTCGAAAGCCTAGCGAGCGACGCCAGAGTCGTTGGATCTTCTCGCTGTACTTGTTGTTGTTGCACCTCAGGATTTATTATTAATGCATTCCAGGATGCTTATTCGGTTAATCCTCACACATCCCTCCGCTCTCTCTCTCTCTCTCTCTCTCTGCCTGTCTCCCTCTCGCTCAGATTCCGGGCGAGACAGGAAGCGGCAGCCATGTTTGAACTCACTTACGTGACTCGCCACGGCGTGAACCGAGCGCCATTAGAGCGGATCCGGCCCGAGTTTGGCGGGGAGGGCCGCAGGATCGGATGCGCTGCACCTGCGGCGAATCCTGACAAATCTGTGGGCCAGCGGGCGAAAGGAATCCGTCAACAACTGGGTTGTGAAACCAGGACGAAGGTGGCCGACGATGTTTGGCCTCGTCAGGTGTAGAAGGCAACCGAAACAGACGCTGGAGTCACCAGGTGGAATATCTGGGACAACGATTCGAGCCGATCAAAGGTGCGAAAACGACTCAAACCGATCGAAGGATTGCCGAGAACACGATTAAGAGTTCGAGGAAAATCCTCAAAGCCGATGCGATTTGAACACATGCCTCGTGCTTGCCGCACAACAAAAGGATTTCGCACACATCCTCGGCCGGCGTCTGATATCCTGGAATTTGCGGCAAACAAATCCGGTGCTGCAACATTTCCGCTCCGGTGGCTCGCACCGGATGCCCTCAAAGTGCATTTTAAATGCGATTCTCTGGGGCAACTTAAAGGATTGAAGCGCACGCACAGCGCCGAACACACACATCTGCAGGAATTACGGCAAATCACACAATTACCTTGCTGCCTCATCTCTCCCTCTCTGGCCTTCTCTCTCTCCCGACGCCCAATTGCTTTGGGCCTGTCACCCGCAGCGACGGGCTGTCAGTCGGACGGCTTCGTCACGAAATTTGATTTGCTGCCTGCCAAAGGATTAGAGAAAAATCGCCCGGCCCTCGCCGTCCATCAGGACTCTGGGGGCAGAGTTAAAGGACTTCTTGCACTTCGTTTCACCTGCTCGAGCGGCTCCTTCGCCGGCTGATTTGATTGCCCACCTTTGCCGACTTGATGTTGACTCTTGTTCGCAGCCACTCGAAGCGAAGGTCCTTTCGTCCCCCATCGTCCCCTCGTCTTCGGTTCGCTCGCAGTACTTTAATTCAATTTCGTTGATTTCCTTGATTTCCTCGACATCCTTGATTCGCTTCAGATCAATGCAAAATAAATTTGTCTAGAGCAAAGCAACTGTGAATAGGATACTGGATCCCATTGCCAGGAAGACGAAGGCGAAGGAGCCACCAACACAAGCAGGCGAAACTCTCGCAAATTTCCTGTTTCGCCCTCGCCCTCATCCTTCTTCTTTGCCCGCATCCTTCTTCGCCTCTTCACTTCTCGCGTCCTTCGTGTTTTCTTTTTCGGCTGCTGCTGCCGCCTGACTTTTTCCTAATTTTATTTATGAATAATTCTGCAGCGAACTGATTGAATTTTGCATTTCGTATCCTGTCGCCCACTCTCTCCCCCTATATCTCTATCTCTTTCTCTCTCTCTCTTCTCTCTCTGCAAGGATAACTTCCTCGAAGGCTTCCCCGGCGCCTTGTTGAGATTTCGCTCGACGTGTTTTTCTTCCATCGCTTTTTGGGGAGATTCCACGGAATCTTCGAGATTCCAGTTGCAGACGAATCTCTTTCACTCTGTCAGCAGATCTGTCTGTCTGGCTGTCTGACACTCTGTCTATCTGTCTGTCGGCCTGTCAAAGAGCCCTGCATCAACAGCCGCGGTCATGAGAGAGAGAGGTGAAAAATTTAGTGAAGGACGGAGGGAACTTTAAAGATTAACACTATATTTTGAAATCGAAACCACATCGAATCTGCATTGAAGATAGTTGCGTGAAATCCTCCTTCCACTATCTGAGTTCACCTTCTTGAGCTCAGCTTCCATCTCCCTGACCTGAGACACAGGACGTCGTTGAAGTTCCTCCTCGTCCTGTGGACATGCCTCAAATGTCTCCGAACTATTTGTCTTACTATTTTATTAGCTGTCTCCGGATGGCAATTAATTCGCCTGCATCCTACCCAAAGGACATCCATCACAAGCGTCGATATTGAGTCGTCTCCGATTCTCAACGATTCCACCATCATCACCCCATCCCATGGTGTCCTGCGAGTCCTGTCACTCGATGCTGCAGCTCGCCCTGCATCCGTTTTAATTAATATTCTCCAGTGCCGGGCATTTCCATATTTTAATTATGTGCTCAAATAATAAACAACTGCTCTGCGAGGACCCTTCGGACACAGGATATCGTCAGAGTCAGAGTGTGCGCCCGGCTCTGTGTCGTCTGAGCATCCTCGATGGAATCTCAATCGAAAGCGGAGCTAATATCGAGAGCTGCGATTCGCATCCGTCGAGGCGGAAGAGATGAGCCAAACAGCTGAAGGCCACCCTGTGCAGAGCAGAATCACGGATGCTCGCTCGAGGGCGCTGTTGACACGGTCCACTCGGGTCGCAGCACCTAAGATCCTGACGAGTCCTTCTCGCAACTCCTTCTCAACTGCATCGATTTCTTTCGCCAATCGGTTCCCGAGTAATGTATGCGGCTGTGGAATCATGTGACAGGGAGCGGGCGCTTAAATGAATTCTCAGTGGATATCGGTGATTTAAAAATCATTCATCGGTCTTTACCTCTGTCTGTCTGTCTGTCAGTCTGTCCTCTGAATCGGTCGCCTTACATGGGTCGAGGTCCTTTAAACAGCTGAGTTGCATTTGCATAACTCCAATGAGGCTCCATTGGAAGTTGTTGGGGTCGATGAAGTTGATAAGAGTCGATGGAGATTCGATTTTCTTAAATTAAAATTAAAATTAAGGCTAATCTATTTATTTCATTTTTTTATATTATTATTTATAATTCAACAATTAAATGAATAAAATATTGGTTTTAAAAACTCATACAAAACTGAAAAAAGTTAAACTAAAGAGAATTTAAATTAAAAATAATTAAGTTTTAAAGAAAACAGAAAAGGATGGAGAGAAAGTATTAGAGAAAAAGAGAATAGAGGATATTAATAAGTAAGGAAATGTTTAAAAATAGCTTGCTTGAAGCTGCTTCCCGAAGCAGTTAGTCTGATGGTGCTTATGAAGAACAACCGACTGCTGTTCAAATAGGTATGTCTAGGCACAATAAAGAATGTTGACCTAATAGATTGAGCAAACGTTAACTTATCATATAAGTACTGAGGGCTCTTAGTGTGAATTATTTTATGAAGAAAAATTAGATTACGTATATTTAAATATTCCAATAAGCCGCATCCAAGAATGCCCTTACTTATCAGAGTAATATGGTCAAAACGGTGAATGCTATAGACATACCTAGCAGCACTATTGAAGGCGACCAGAAGTTTATGTTGCGATTCAGAGTCAAATTTGCTATATACGGAGTCAAAATAATTTATATGAGGCATAATTAGCTGTATCACGAGCCTGCGACGAGTCTCGACAGGAGTGAAATCAGCGGAAGTGCGTAAGCAGCGCAAGATTCCATAGATTTTCCCAACTATAAAATTGATATGGTCTGTGCATGTGAGCCTAGAATTAAACATAAACCCAAGGTTTCTAGCTTTGGTCACAAACTCTAACTGGTCAGTCCCAATGAACAAGGGTGGGATGTCAAGGTTCAGTTTGTTACGAGCGATAGGAAGTACTTTTGATTTCAAAGGATTGATGAGGAGCTTATTGTCAACGGCCCAATTGTTTAAGGAAGATAGGTCAGAGTTTAGTCTGTAGTTTAAGTCCTCAATAAGTCCAATAGGCCGCGAGAGATACAGCTGGATGTCATCCGCATAAGCATGAAAATTATAATCCCACGACTACTTTTCTGAATATTTAAAATTGTATCGGTTCGATCCACTGTTTTTCGCTCGTTCGTCCTAGTTTCGAGTCCTATTTGATGGTTCTTTGGGTTCATTGAAATGAAATTCTCCGTTGGTCGATCGTCCAGCCAAGGGTGAAAATGGCGAACACAGGAGTAATTTGTGCTTTTGTCGAAAATCCCATATCGACGTCTGGAGTCGACATCTGAAACAAATCCAAGATACATCGTGCAATATTTTACAATCCACGTGATTCAAATATCTTTGTATATAGCTCGTGAATTAATGCTTCAGACGCTCATTTCTTCCTTCAAAAAAAACGTTCATTTGTAATTATTTCACCGAGTTTCTCGCGTTTCTTCCCAGCCCACATCACAAAGGATCCCGGACGCTTATCCTGGGAGCTCCTCCTGCGTCCTTGTTGTGCTGCAAGAACGAGCTCAAACGCATTTGAAATTAATTAAAATAATTCAATCCTCCACACAAACACAATGCGAGTCTCAGTCCCCCTCTCTCACTCTGATATCCTTGTGTGTTGCCGTACTAATTACACACACACACACTCACATAGTCGTGCGTTTTACAGTTAATTAATTTCTTCACCTGTTTTTGCACCCGCGGCTTTGAAGGCGCTCCCTGGGCCTCTTGTGAGCTGTTCTTGTTCACTCGCAGGATTTTCGTGCGATATTTTTTCGTCTTTCTTTGCAAATACTTCAAAATGAGCACCAAGGATTCCCTTAGAATCCTTTGCCAGAGAGACGAGTGTGTCGCGTGTTAATGACTGAATTACAAGCGAATCTCGATGCCAAAGGAATCCAAAAAACGCGGGGACGATTGTTTTTGCAACAATTGGTCCTGTTGGCCTGCATTTCGCATGGCATCAAGATGCCATAACTCCCCGAACAGATGGCGCTATTGTCGTAATTAAATATTTCCGCTTCCGTGCCCACATACACACTGCACCATTTACTCACACACACTGCGCTATGTACTCACACACGCACACAGTGGCGGAAACAATCGGCAGCGATAGCGAAAAAATGCATTGTTTTTGTCGCCAAAACCAGGGCGGGATTCAATGGGTTGGTTGGGCTGGGTTGGCACGAATCAGTGGGGCGTCGAGGGCGTGGCGAGAATCACGTGTTGTGACGCCATTGAAGACAGTTTTATGCACTTCCGTTTCCTGTTATTGTTGCCCGACACTCGGTAGTCGCAGGACAAGGACCGAGACTGAAACAGAGAAAGCGAAGGGATTCGTGAGCAAGGCGCCTTAAACGGGAGCCATAGAAAGAGACGAAAGAAAGAACGAAAGAACGAAAGAAAGAAAGAAAGGGCACGAAGCGGAAGTCAATTAAAAACTAGCATTTTGTGACAGTTCGCATGAGAGAAGTTTTCCAAATAAAACGAACGAAGACCAGGCGAAAGAGAAAGAGAGAGAGAGAGAAAATGAACTGCTAAAGGGAGGCCTAAGAGGTGGAAGAAGGTAGAAAGGCGATTCCATTCCCGGAGAAATTGGATTGTTTTTGCGTCCTAATTGCAGTCGGTGTGCCGATGCCTCTCTCGAGATAATAGAGGCGTCTCTTTGCTCTCCTTTTCTCCCACTCTCTCATCTATCCTTCTCCTTTTCTCATTTTCCTGAGCTTCCTTTTCGGTTCGGCTGGAAGATAAAAGGATTTATGACTCCCAAGGATTAGATCGCTGGCGCGCGTAATTCTCACGGCACGACTAGAACGATTCTCACCGTGATCTTTGTAAAAACTTTAAAGTTTCCTCATCGCTTTCCAACACTTCTCGCTTTATGCCGTTCGCACACACCAAATTCCGTCTCATTCAGCGTTAAATGGTGGGTCAACAGCATCGTCGTCTCGCCGCCGGATGCCATTGATTTGTCGGTTATTTTTCAAGCCATCAAATGGCAAATGAACGAGGCGGAAGTGAGTGGAAGGGGACCTGTGTGGAAAGCCGCGGGGGAACCGGAAGCCGATGAGTGTCGCTTCCTGCTTGCGATCAAATTAAACAATTTGCCATTTATGCAAATAGCTATGGGGAGATTGTTTGTCCTGTTGGTGTTGTTGTGACGAAGGCAGGAGGCGTCCAAGCATTAATTTTATTTATTCGCTTCCGAGCTTCAATTCGAGTAAAGAGGAGAAAAAGGAGATGTTTCCACATCAATCTGTTATCCTTTCGCTACTTCGAGTCACTCTACGAACCCATTCATTAATTTGGCCCTGGCGACATCAGCAAAAGCGAAGGGAGAAAGTTGTGGGAGAAAGGCTCCAGCAAGAACATCACTGACGATGAGATAAAGTGACATTCGGGTCCTTATTTGGCAGGAAACGCTTCCCCACTGCTCCCACCATCGCCCGAAAAGATCTCGGCCAACCAGACTCATGGGTCTCCAGAGGGCAGCAAAAGTTGGGCTTAAATCAAAATCGACGGCGAACAATGTGTGAATGGGTGTGAGTGTGTGGTAGTGTGGGTGAGTGTGGGTGATTGTGGTAGTAATGGTTATTGTGGTAGTGTTGGTGAGTGTGAATTGAAAAAGGCAGAGGGCGCTGCGGCTGCAGCTGGGTCAAATGCAGGAGAAGATAATAGATTGGCTCGCTGTAGTTGATACCATTGTTGTTGTTGTTGTGATAGAAGTAGTAATCGTTGTTGTTGCTGTTGTTTTTGTAACCACCTTCTGCTGCCTCCCACGTGACGCTGATGGATGAACATGTCAATAAACGACGACGAGTGACGAGTCCACAGCTCCATGTTCGCCAGTTGCATTTTTCAATCATTTACCAAAGGACAGTTGGGGTGGGAAAGAGACAGTTGGGGAGAGAACGATAGAGAGAGAGAGAGAGCGAGTAACGACTGAGTGAGACGGATGGAGGTGCATTTGTTGCAATTAGAAAATTACAAAATTTTATTCCGCCGCCCGCCGAAGTCTCGCTCGAAACGAGGACACAAATTTATGCAAACATTCTCTCGCTCCCTCATCCTCCTCTGTATCTCGTTGTCTCTTTTTAGCTCGCTATTAATATAATGACAATGGCTGCCGTCAGGATCCACCGTCAATGTTGATTTTTTCCGGTCGTCGGTCTTTTTGTTCGATCCTCCTCCTCCTCGGTCTGAGAGCTTTTTGCGAGCGACGGCTGTTTCAACGGAATTGCAAGCGGACAGAGTTTTAAGGTTAATTGCGGTGCAGGAGGGGACCAAGGGGCGGGGAGAGGGGGTGTGGCAGGGATTCTCCTGAAAATCTTCGGAAAATAAGAACCCGACGGCACTCCATTAGCCTCAGCCTAGCAGATGACTTCCGGACGTTGGACGACGTTCATCGTTTGGTTTGCGAGGTTTTCCTCAATTTAAGGACGAGCCTCGATTGAAGTACGAGCTTCGATTTCAAGACAAGTCTCAATTTAAGGACGAGTTCTACCAGGGCTGATGCGAGGGTGGGGCAGGGTCTGCTGGAGCGACCACAGGACGATTTGTAGAACTCGGATTCTCGAGAAAGTTTTGATTAAAATCGGGGCTCGAGAAATATGGCACCCTGGAGCTGCGACGCCTCTGGAAGGCGGACAAGGTTTCTGTTTTGGTTGCTTCCGCATCATCAACCCAGCGACACACACACAAATCACGCAGACAAACACAGAGACACCCTCAGACCCTGGCGATCGCACACTCACTCACACTGATACGTGCGAGAAACGTCAGCAGCGCCAATCACAACAAGCGCGGGTGCAGCGTGGCTTCGGAAATAACGGATGTTTTGAACGATGAACAAAAAATGACGCAAATGCAACAAATAAAGTTGCGAAAATAAAAAACACGGCGAACTTTGGCCACGGTCGTGTGGAACTTTTAACACTGCGAATGACGCACGCGGACGTTCGAAAATAACTCCATATTTTCGGAATTTTTTAAATTCGTATATCATTTTATTTTCCGATTGTTTTTTGTTTTATTTTTCAATTTCAGTTTCTGACTCCATTTTTATATACGCGCTGCGAAAGTTTCGCGCTTCGTCGGGTTCGCTTCGAATGTTTTTCCACCGTCGATTTGTTCTGTGTTTGCGCGCGTTCTTGTTATTGTTGCTGTTGTCATTCTTAATGTTGCCGCCGTGACCCCGACCCCGACCCCGACCACGCCCCTCGCTGTCCGCCCGCGAAGGTAGCGGAAAAAACACGCCGTAAAATCCAAAGTTCGTCTTCGATCCTGACAGCGATTCTGCCTCCGACTCCAACTCCAGCTTCGAGTTCGAATTTATTAAGCGTGAGCGACGAAGGACTTTCTGCCATTAAGCCACGCCCCTCCCCCAATGCCACGCCCTCGCCAACGGAAACTTGCTTGACAAATTCCCGGCTGCCACAGATACATGGCATACTTTGCGGCGCTTCAAATCGCGACGATGTCAACAACAACGGAATTTATTGGGAGAGGTCGGAAAATATTTAGACACCGAGGACGACGAAACTTCGCAGGGTGAAATCCAGAGGACGAAAATAACAACGACGGACGTGGAAGGGTGGAGAAGGGTTTTCGGCGATTTAAAAAATGTTTTCAAATCCAGGCAGACACAATTCAATTTTAATTCTTCCCTAAGCAAGCTTCCTCCGAAATTCGGCCTGGCCATGATGGGTTCACTTTGTATTGCTTCCTTCCGCTCGCCTCGCGCACGAAGGCGGAAGTGTGTCTGTGTGTGTGTGCCTTTGACACTCGACTAACCGGAAATGGAATTTCTGTCGTGTGCGGAAGAACGAGGAGAAATCGAATCTTATTGCAAGAATGCAGTACAAAAAGGAAGCCTTCAGCTCCAGCGAATTAAAGCCTTCACAGAGAGAACTTCTCTCAAAACCCTATTCAGACGAAGACGTCCCTCCTCGAACCACCATCGGCCGCCACTCGGGATGCTGGACACGTCCATCGTCTGCCAGGCAAACGTAGCAGGACGCGACCCTCGCGGATTTGCTGCTGCCATTTGCTTAAGCGCTGCCAAAGTCCAGCCAGTCTCCGGGATTAGGAGTTAGTTCGACCAGGGTCCTCGACAGCTGAAGCACCAGCAGCTAATAAAAAACGCATAAATATTGACATTCGTCCCGAGGAATTTCTATATTTGAAAAGGACTCGGAGGCGACTTGACTTTGGCTCCTGCCTTCGACCGCGTCAGAGACGAATGGGCGACGCATGCCTGAGATTTCTGAGATTTCTCTGTTTCGCTCGGCTGCCAGGCGAAAGTGACAGGCCGGGGTTTCTTCATCTCGGCCCCCACGGTCTTCGTCTCGGCCCCCTACGGTCTTCGTCTCGGCCCCCTACGGTCTTCGTTTCGGCCCCCTTCACACCGCTCTGCCCCGCCCCTTTCGCCGCCCTCGCATTTGCATAACTGTTGCGTCCTTTCGTCACCGTCGGGCGGTGTGTTTAATAAACGATTCCACAGTCGGGCCCGAGGTCCTGCCTGCGAACGAGAGTGGCTTGTGACCTCGGCTCCAACAACAACAACAATTCACCAACTTCTGGCAACAGTTTGTTGGCAGTGTTGTTGGCAGTGTTGTTGTTGTTGTTGTTTTCATTTTTTGTTTCTATTGTTGTGGGATTTCACTGGGATTTGACGCGAATATAAAAATGGTGAAAAAATTGAAAAAGGATCAGGGCATTTTATGCGGATTTATTATGCATGAGCGGGTGGTCGCTCTTCCATTTTGACACTTCGGCCTCGACCTCACTCGGTCATTGTTGTTTTTGTAGTTGTTGTAGTGGTTGTCATTGTTGTAGTTATCATTGTTGTCGTTGTTGTTGGTAACGCTGACGCTAGCAATAAATCTGCAATTACTGCTCATGCGAGGGCTCGGGTCAAAGTGGCGTCCGTCGCCAGCAGGATATATCGGCGTGATACGCGTGGGAGTTGAAATCGGAGTCAGAAGCTGTGTCGAAATCTGAGTCAGAATCGGAGTTGGCGAAAATTGAAATTGAATCGCAAACTCACCCGTCTAAACTTTCGCGGACGTCGCCGAAATCGAGAAAGAGAGAGAGAGCAAAATTTGGAAAATTCAGAGTAAATTTAATTTTCTCGAATTATGTTTGATTTCCGCAGATTTTTTTCCATAAACCGTTGTCATTTCTGTTGTTGCCGAACTTTTCCCCCGCCTGCTCGCGAAGTTCGTCGCCACAGTGGGCGGTGGGCGTGGTCGGTGGTGGGCGTGGTCGGTGGTGGGCGTGGTCGGTGGTGGGCGTGGATTGACAATCGATGCCGACTCCACGATGAATATTTTTATTTTGGAAAAATTTCGCAATTAATTTGCGTTTAAACGCTCAGATCGCTGATAGAAATTGATTTCGGGGCAAAAGTTTGCGCCGAACTTTTTCCGCTTTCAATCGAGGAAATTCGGAGAAAAACTGCGTGAACTCGATTCGCTCGGGCGGCAAATCAAATGTTTTGTTCGGCCGTCGGATCGAAATCGAATCGGAGCGAATCCGGCGATGATGAGGAGAGAGGAGGAGGAGAGTGGAAATCCCTGGGGTTGTTGGGATGAAGCCTGTGCAAGGTCCTGATCGGGTCGGACCCAAAAAATAATTATGCAAGTGATTTCGAGGCAGAGGAAGACGAAGGAAGGAAGGAAGGAAGACGAACACGAACAGGGGTGACCTGAATAATTTTCACCTTGAGTTGGAGCGAAATTCACAGAACCCGAATATCGAAATCCTTTTCACGCAAACCGAGCCACAGATAAACAGGGCACGTAAAGGACCCCCAGGCCAACAACTATCGGAGCAACAACAGCTTTCGATGAGATGTTTCACTAACGATTCTGACAGCGACAACAACGACAACGCACAGTGGTTCAAAATCACACAAAATTTGTAGAATAATAGTATTTGGTGTTTTTGACATGACTGATTTGAAAAATTATATAAAATTAAACATGAAAAATAAAATAAATTATTAATTTAAATAATTTGAATATAAATTTATATAATTAAAAAAAAAGAAATTTAAAAATCAAAATTTAAAAAAAAATTTGTAATTGAAATATCAAAAAAAAAATGTATTCACCAAAAAACTTTAAATTTAATAAGATTTTATTGATAATCAAAACATATATTTCGACAAAATTTTTTTGTTTTCTCCCTAATTTGGAGCAAGTTTCATTTTGTCGAAGTTTATTTATGTTTTTGATTATTATTTGAAGATGTACAATATTCTATATAAAAATAGATATTATTCAATCGTGTTTTGTGAGAAAAATTTACAAGACTCTAACCAAAAAAATATTATAAAAATGTGCACGATTTTCATAAAAAAAACTTAACTTTTTCAAACTTTTGAACCACTGTGTTGCAACAACAACAACTTCCGTCAGTGTGAAGACAAAGGATCTGCCTAGCGGTAATTGTTCATCTTCCATTCCCTGTGTCCGGCTCATTTTGGCCGCCAGTGAAACGCAATTACGGCCACGTTTACGGGCCGTCGAGTATTGGGCACAAGTAAAGCAACAACAACAGCAACAAAAACAACAATGACTTTGCGGCTTAGTCAAGAAAAAACTTGTGTCGCGAAAATATTGTTGTTTTTGTAGATCGCGTCAACCCTTTTCACAACCCCTCTCATTCTTGCACACAACTGGACCCTGGGATCCCTCGAGCAACGGTGTCCTAATGGATATATGTGTGTGAGTAGGTGTTTGTTCTTTGTGATAGTGTGTGTTTGTGTTTTGTGAGTGAACAAGTGAGAATGTAAATGAATTTAATCTAGAATGTGTTCTCGTTAGTGGGATCGTTGATGTTGTTATTGTTTTTAATGTTGTAATCGTTGTTTTTGTTGTTATTCTTATTGTAGTTGTTGTTGTAAATTTTTGTTGTTGTTATGTTCGTTTCTATTACTGCTGCTCCCACTTTGAAAGCTATCGTTAAATAATTCAGTCTCCTGACAAGTTCTGTTCTCCCTTTTCATGTCGTTGTTGCATCGAAGAGGTAACGCATACTTTTACATGAGTATAAATCCACTACTGACCCACGCTGATTCGCACTTCACCTTTGGATACTTCGACTAAAACGAAATCCCTTCCCCCACCATTGACCTCGATCTGTCCCAGCCTTTGTTCGTTTCTTCACCTCTTTTGTTTTCCTTTCAATCGTTGCTGTTGCAAACGCTGCTGCAATCGTTGTTGTCTATATTATTGTTGTTATCACTCTTGTTGTTGTTATCACTCTTGTTGTTGTTATCTCTCTGTTATTGTTGTTATCACTCTTGTTGTTGTTATCACTCTTGTTGTTGTTGTTTTTGTTGTGAATCCCTGACCCGCGCCACTCGCAACTCACGCCGAAAATCGCTGTTGACACTCGTCTTCGTCCTGTGCAAAAACCCCACACAACCCCCCCGACCGCCCATGGCCACGCCCCTCACGTCACCGTCACCGTCGCCGGCGTCATCGACGCCATCCTGTGGCCAACAGTTAAGCTGGCGAATTTAATTAAAGAGCGCGCGCTGCTGCTGCTGCAGCGAGCAGCAAAGCAAATAACGGGATTTCTGCTAATGACACAAAATTAAATTCACTCAAATGATTTCCAACAAAATGGACCCGCCAAAAACAACAACAAAATGGACCCCCAACCAACAACAACAACTGGACCCTCCGCAAACACAACAACAATAAGACCAACAAGAAGAAACAACAACAACAACAACAATAAACAACCATCGCACCAACATCGAAAGTCCGAATGCCAACGAGCTTTGATGCGATTTAAAAAGCTTTTAACACTTTTCTCCGCACGCTGGCGAAATTGAAGCCGAAGCCTGGCCTCCATTTTGTTTGAAAATGAAGTTTGCACATTAGAGTGGTAGAGGGAGAGGCAGCTCTATATGTGGGGGAGAAAGAGACAAGGTATAGTGAGGCGGACTCGTTTCACAGAAGGTAGAAAGAAAGCCGATTGATCTCAGTTTGAATCGTCCATTGAAGTTTCTCTCGTTCGCTCGGACCATCTAATATTAAACCGTCCTCTAATTGCCGCTCATTATCCGATCTTCGAGTTCCTTTTATCCTGATTCTTCCTCATTCCCCCTTCTCCTTCTTTTTCCTTCCCTCCTCCCTCCTCTTCCTCATTCCTCCTCCTTGACTTCTCGCAACTCGGCAATAAATTTCCCAACGTGACACAGAAACCCGCAACGAGCGAAATCAGTTGACTCGAGGATCCCAAGGATGCGTAAGGAAGGAAGAAGAGAAAGAGACAAAGGATGAAGAGGAGGAGATGAAGAAAGAAGAGGATGGTAAGGAAGAAAAAGAGATGGAGGAAGAACAAGAGACGAGGCCAACAGACTTCTTTCGCCGCTGTCCGCACCGAAGAAGCGACAAATTAACAAATTGAAAAGCTTTCGCAGGACATGCGGAGGTGCTAATTATTGGCGCAGGATGTACGTGATTTATTGGCATCGGTCCTGGGGAATGAGACGGATACACAAAGCACAAGGATCGCAAGAATCGCGTGAGTTGGAGAGAGGTTCAATAGAATTCCGGAGACAAAGGAAACTGGGCCTAATTGGAGGCTTAATTAGACGGGGTTCCGGAGGTGGCGCCCTCTGAAATTGACGAAGGACGTGACGAAGACTGGCTGGATGGGGGCAGAGAAAATAATTTGCGAAATTTTGAATCTCCTGAATCTTTGGAAGGCGTCCTACACGAGGTCCTTCTTTAATCGAGTCTGTCAAGGGCGCCCAGAGGACAGGGATAAGAAGGAGAAGGATGAGTACATGGAACAATACAGAACATGAAAAAGAGTAAAAACATATGTGAAGGGCGCTGTCGGAGGGCGTTTGTCAACTTAATTCAATCTGCCCTCGTGTCGTCATACGAGGCTTCCATCTCCATTAACATCCAGGGAACATTTTGGAGACTTCCCCATCCACGCTCCAGATGCTCAAATAGATTTATGTCCATCGTTTAAGGTTCTGGTCCTTGACTCGACTCCAACTCGCCTCCTTCCTCTTTAGTCCACGGCTCACTTCGTCCTGCGCCAGTGAATCGGGGTGGGCGTGTCGTGGACATCATCATTTTTCATTACCTTCGGCGGAAACTTCATTGAGCGCGCCTTCAAAGTTTCAATTACAATTCTCAACCAAAACAAAATTTTTTTTCCTCCGGTGCACGGGGAGAACTCTCAGGATAATCAAAAGAAAATTGAAAAGCTCAACAGGAACGGAAAACTTCAGCAGCGCCAGCCGAAGAAAGGAACCCAGGCGAAGGCAATGACGAAGGAGGATGAATTCCGGAAAATATGAAATAAAAATTGCACTCCATGGGATGAGGGACGAGGGGCGGAGGACGTAAGAAACGCAGCTGAACTTCGAGTTCGAGGAACGTGCAGTTCGGTTACGTTTCCGGTTCCGGTGCCACCCACCGTCGCCCGCTTCCTGCCGTGTTGCAGCCGCAGCGAAAATAAATCGGAAGCGGACGCCGCAAAAACACGTAAATAAATAAGCGCCGCCTCACAGGCTGCCACGCCCACCTTGGGCGGGGGAAAGTGAAACTCGCGCCCCATTTCCTTCGAGCTCGGGCGACCACTCGACAAGTGATTACGGAATAATGCATTGTTCGGGGCGGCTGGCAACTCTGTTCAGAAGTTTCACAGCTACACGAGGATGGAGAGGGAGCGAGAAGCGTGGGCGGAGTGGGCGTGTCGAGAGTGCATCGAACTGCTCCGGGGACCGAGAGGAAACTTCTTAATTATGCAATTAAACAACGAGCGGAAGCGGAGCGATTCAGTCGAGCTAATTAAAAAATGGCCCAGTTTCGAGGGAGCCGATGAACAGATGGACGGAAGGAAGGACGGACCGATGAATAGACGCTCAGATAGACTCCATCCGGTACTTAAAGGTTTATAATTTATCCTCCTTCCCTCAACATGGGGCCCCGGGAGTCAATCGGCTCTTTATGCACTTCTCATCTTCCTCTCAACTCCTGATCCTATTTGGATCCCAATGAAAGTAGACCACGCCCCCCACCACTTGACCCCATTCAACGAGATCATGTTTCCATAATCCTCGACTAATCTCATAAATAGTGCATCGCTGCTCATCCTCGCAGTCGGGGAGTTGGAGTCGACGGGTAGGACAATGAAAACATAAGGAGCGCAATCATTAGGTTGTAAACCGCTCTGTGAACACGACTCCTTCCGCCGCGAGAGGATTCGCTGGCGCCGCGAAAGAGTCGAGCGAGTCCTTTAAGACAGTCGCAGACGGATGATGTTGGAGGACGAAGAAGGATGAAGGAGGACAAGTGATGCGGACGGTGGATGACGAAATATTCCGAAGGATGAGCGAGGGCTAATAAAAAACGCAATGAAATACAAACAAGCGGCAATTAATTGTTATAATGTCGCAGGCGACAACGACGGCGATGGCAGAAGGACGCAGTCCATAATTTGACGATGTGATGGGGGCATCCTTTTGATATTTCCTGAGTGAACGAGATAGGGTGAGAGAAACGAGAGAAGGAGACGAGAGGGGGATAGTGGGAGAGAAGTTGGCATAAAAAGTCAAGCGCTGTCGTCCGTCGGTCGCCCTGTTTGCGGAATCATTAAAAATTCACTTAAAAATTGTGCAGCGTAATTTTTTCATTGCCGCCAACGTGACGTCAATAAAAAGGACATTAAAAAGATTTGCGGCGAATATGCTGAAGGACCTCGCAGTCCTCGTTTCGGGCGACACAGTTTTTACTGCAGTCCTCTCGAAGGACGCCGCGACCCACTCCACGCCCGGGTGAAAAATGGAAATTAAAATTTATAAAAACCTCAAAACAAACATTAGCCACTTTTTCATGCCGAAGTCCGAAGCTGAAACCGAGACCGCGTCCGAGTCCTTGTCGCACGGGAGGAGGCGCGAGGGACGGTCACACGTTGTCCTGTCGCTGCAGCACGAGGCTGGCGGCGTTTTTGGCACGATTCCCGCGGCTTTGGTGACCAGAGCCGAAGGCGCACGCTCTCACTCGGCTCATTGACGTCGCATGTCCTGACCGTGCCCCGGCTCTCATGGTGTCCTGCGGCTGATGCGCCCAAACTTTGGCCATTTCGCAGTCACTGCGTGGACCCCGAGCACCGCGTGGACGACCTCACCCGAACCTCGTCCTTCGTCCTCTCGCCATCGTCCTCGGTCCTTCGCCCTCTCCGTGTTCCACCGTCCTGCAGGATGCGTTTTTAATGCGTCGTCCCAGAATCACGCGAGACTCGGCCACACAGTCGGCTTGACAAACGAGGCAATCGAGAGCCTGGGGAGGGAGCGAGCGAGGGGCGTGGCTCGCGTGTCCGCAACTCCGGCGATTCGTATTCATTAGAAGCGACCTCTGGGCCGACACCTGTTTCAACGGCTCCGGAGTGAAAGCGAGTTCCTCTGATCCGATCAGATCTCTTCGCTTCCGAAGCCCACATCTCGCTAAATGGCGACAACGTTTGCTCTCCCCATGTTGGAGACTTCGCAACTCTCTGCCCCGCCCTCTCTCTCTCTCTCTCTCTTTCTCTCCACCTCCCTCTCACGCTCCCTTCGTTGGCCTGCCTCGGGTGCATCTTGTGTGTTCGACCTGATTAATTCGCCTTTATCGCTTATTGTCTCTCGAACATAATAACGGAATAAATTGCCACGCCCCCATCGTCACCCCCGACACCCAGAGCTTTGTAATTTTCCCACTCTTCCTACATCTCTCTCTCACCCTCTTTCACTCTCTCTTTCACTCTCTCGTGTGGTCTCTTTCGAGCTCGAACGAACCTCGAAGCGCGCTTCGCAGCTTATCGCGATCCTATTTACCGTTTTTTCGATTAAACCGCAGCGCTTCCCAACCTTGGGCGAGGCGTGAAACACAGACACGTGGAGGAGACGACGGTGAGGGGGGAGCTGTGGGGGTGGTGACAATGAAGAGGGGGCGAGAAGGCGGCGCACGTTAACGACTGCTAGCAATTTGTAATTTAACGGGTGTTTGTTGTGCACCAACAACAACAACAAAACAGAAACAACTAAAACAACAACAGAAGCAACAACAACAATTGACAATGATGACAATGGCAACAACAGCATCCTTCCTCCAAACTATAGAAACAACAATAATAACAAAAAAGGCAACAACAGAAGCCGAAGCGAGGTTCGTTAAAAGTTCAGCTGCGAGCGTCGAGAGGTCGATGGAGCGAGGTTCGTGAGAAGAAGGGGGTGACACGACGAGAAAGGGAGAGAGAGTGAGCAAAAGAGAGAGAGAGAGAATCGCCGCCGGGGGTGTAAATTTGCGCGCTCCTCGCTCAGCAGCAGCAGCAGCCGTTATTTGATTTCGAGCGCGCGATAAGAATAAGAAATCCTTTTAAACTCAATTTCAGAGGCGATCGGTGAAACCAAAGGGGGAGCGAAGCAAATAGTAGTAAGGGAGAGAGAGAGAAAATATTGGAAGAGAGGCGAAGAGAATGAGGGCGTGGCAGTGATGAGTTTAATTAATTGGCGTCAGCGCCAAAAGTGGATTAGAAAAAAGTGCAACAGAGGGAGTGAATTCCTGGAGGAAGGGGCGAGAAATTGTGAAGGAATCGGAAGGAATGGGGAATAAATAGGAAGAGGCAGGTGCATCGGGAACAGAAGAAGAAGTTTTGAAGGATACAAAGCAGTTCCAAATAGTTATAGTTAGTTATAAACAGTTAACGGGAATTACAATATAATATTTTGGAAAAGTAAATTATTGAAAGAGGCAATGTTATTAAACACTACAGTCTCGTGATAGAATCGATGGAGAGCCTTAAATAACCACTCGTAAATACGGAAAAGGACACGAAGATTAGCGAAAAAATCCGAAACCACATCCTCCTTGGGTGCCATCATTTTTCCTCCTCCTCCCGTTCCTTCCCTCGCGGTCCCCATTCGCCACAACTTGGTTTCTTAATTTTGCGCGTATCGCCCCAGGAGCCTCCACCGCCCCCTGTCACGCCCTCGGTTCGAGCGCGGACCCCACGCCGCAGGCGCGCATTAACTTTGCCATGACATTCGCTGACCCCACCCCGCCATCCCCTCGACGAGGGACCCACCGCGGAGGTGGCCGGCAGCGTCCGAAGGAACTTCCTGCGAAGGTCATCAATTAGCTGAGAGCGAGAGGGAAGCGGGACGACGGGGGAGAGGGAAGCAGGACGGGAGAGAGAAGTGAAACGGAGGGAAGCAAAGGGAAGGAAGCATGATGCCAGGGGTGGGCAACGCGCATCCGCCGGAAAACGCCGGGCGACGCACGGAAGATGTTTGATTGCCGCGAATAAGTTATGCGAAAAGTTTCCGAGGAGCAGCCACTTAGCGGCGTGCAATAGAGATAAGCGAGCCAAGTGAGCAGCGTAGGAAGGACGAGGGCGGATGATCGAGCTCCAGGGGGCGTGGGTCGGTGGGCGGAAGTTGGGAATGTGGCGCACGTCCGGCGATCGTAATTGCGATTAATTAGGGAGGCAGGCAGAGAATGGTTCTTAGGGATGGATTGGGTATCAAAATTACTTTAAAGAGATGGGAATGCGACGAAAGATCTCCAGGAAGACTCTCAAGACCATCTGAAGGGCTCTCAAAACCTCCTCGAAGGATCCCTCTATGTCGTCCCCGTGATTGAAGAGTCCTCGTGCTCTCCTCATGTCCACAATTAAGTTTTTGCAGCACCTCCGACCTTTATTTCGCCATCGTTTCTTCAGCTCCCTTGTTTACCTTTCGGTCTGTTGATCCTCTCTTTATTTTATTGTATTTCCTCTCTACCTGTCCCCTCTTACCTCTCTCTCTCCTGCTATCCTTCAGCTCGTCAATGTGCTCCATCATGTTTGTCCCATGGCTCGTCACATGGACGCAGGCCAAACGCTGATTGAATCGACTTCCGCTGCTTCGTTTGAGAACCGACTCCGACCCTCGCGCCACCGACCATTCGTCTGTCAGATTGAAATGTCTGTCGGAGGTTCGGGAACAACAGCAGCCGCCGGTTGGACAAGTGCCATTGTTGCCAACTATTGTCGTTGTCGCTGGCTTCGTCCCGTGGGCGTCTCGTGTTTGTGCTCGCAAATAAAAATTAGAAGAGCGCTTTTAGGCGCGCAAACAGCTTCATTCACGAAATTTCTAGCGACTCGAAAATATTTGCACGCGAATTTTCAGAGGAATCCAGGATCGTGAACGGAGAACGGGCGAAGGAGGTGATGCCACCTGTTGTTGTGAGCCAACGGATTATAATTGGGCTCCTTCTGGAGAGAGGAGTTTGCATCCTGTGTTTAACATCGGTTGAAAAATTCCCCTTGTCACTGTTGATAAACCTTCGATTTGGAAACCAATCACGGCCAATCGCTGATGACCGCAGGACAACAACATCAGTCCATAGATATCACCAACAAAAAGTACACGAGCCGATTTTTCCTCCTCTTTCGCCTCGTTAATTAAATGTTTGGCAACGCGACCCCAACCCCCAATCGGCCTACATCCACAATTATGTCATCACAATTTTGAGTTATTATCAGGACTCGCAAGAATTCGAGCCAGGATTAAATCGTGGCAACAACAATGCACAAGGGATCGTGTCAACATGGCGGCCATTAAAAGCGTTTTGGCCGCAATTATTTCGACTGCGTTAATAAATTTCATTAAAATAGCATTTCGATTTGATTTTGCCTTCGTTTAAAAAACATTTGGCGAATTTCGGGGTTTTTGAATTTCGCAAATCGTTGGCGGGTCGAACGTGATTAGTTGGCAACGCGCAACCACGCGCTTTGGATTCGTGAATTATGGGATCCGATTTAATTGGCAAAATAATAATAATAACGGGGCGTTTTAGTTGTGTAATGATATCAATTCCATATGGCCGAAGATTCGTGCGTTCGACGGAGACGAGGAGTTGCTTTGCAAATTCAACCAAATGACAAAGTCCGTTGCCTACTTTGAGGATGTGTTCTTCGCGCCATCTGTTGGCACACGTCGACACTTCTAACCTGTACTTAAACCACGTGGAGATTAGAAGCAAAATCTGTTCTCATCTCAGATTTTCATAAATTCCAAATTCCACATATCTTCCTGTCTTCCTGTGATTGGAAACACTTGAATTCCACAGTCGCTCGCACGCTGAATGTAGAGTGTATTTCATTTCATACTGTGGAACGAATGGATTGGGTGAATGTAGAAGCTATTTCAAATTGTGGGTCGAATTAGTTGGTCGTTGTCTCCACTACTGTCTACACTCCACAACTGCTACCGATAGTTCAGCTACTGTCCACTAGGGGTCGGAAAAAAAATCAATGAAATTTCCAATTTTCTGCCGATGCGCAAAATACCAGGCGATCAGAATCGGAGAGGCCGACGACAAAAAAACGAAATCAATCAAAAGCCGTGACCCCCACCATCCGGTAGTTGCGCTAACACCCACTAGGGGGCGAAATGAAAAATTTGTGGGAGATTCCCAATCGATTCCGATTAGCAAAAATACCAGGCAAACAGAATCTGACAGACCAACGAAAAAAATCGAAATCAATCAAATTGCGAAATGAGAATAATGAGAATCGTGGGGAATATTTGTTTTTTTATCGATTTGAGGAGAATAAAATGACGATTCCGATTCCAACTGAGAGAGTGAAATACCAGGCGCACAGAAACCGAGAGAAGGGCAAAAATTGGGGATTTCAATGAAAATGCAATATGTGAATAATGTAAATCTTTAGATATTTAGACTTTTATTGATTTTTAACTAGTTTTTTTCTGTTATAAATTCAACACATAATATCAATCTTTACGCATAAAACTTAATTGTATTTTTATCAACATAAATTAGTAGAAAATATACAACAATTATGTATGTGTGTTTGTTTATACATGATAATCTGTGATCTAGCATCGAAATGGAAAATCGTCGATTTTTACATCCTTCGCTTCCACTGAAAAGATGAGATATGCCTGGAATTGGTTCGCAGTTTCTTCCCACTACACCCAAATGAACCCACTTCTGTCTGATTTCATCCATTTACAATTTCCAATATTCGTTTCAACTTTAAGTACTTGTTGTGTATAATTTTAATATGAGCTACAACTTGATCAAATGTTCAATAACAACTTCGGAGACATTTATTTGCAACCGAATCGAAACGCAAACCAAAGCCAGAGAAGCGGACACGTGCGGTTTCTGCATTAATTCTTATAGATATACTCTTATATTAATTCTATGTGTTTTTAATTTTGTGCATTTTTAGAAAATCCGGAAATAAGAAATGTAGAGTTTGAGTTGGAAAAGTGTGGAAACCCCGCCTCCCTGTGACCCAGGATCTCCTTCGAGGAGCCCGAGCGGATCTTTTGGAAAACCTTTATAGTATATTAGATTTATCTAAAATTGATTTATCAAAGTTGCTAGTTGCTTGTTGTTGGTGTGGTTGTTGTAAAATTGTAGATCCCCCAATAGTTCTAAAGGTTTTTCAAATAAAAATAGCAGCAAAAATATACTCTCGATTTCTTTTTTTACCATCCAAAGCCATAAATAATCCGCGAGCACCCGGAGGTACCCAAATATATATATGTGTATGTATATATCTTTATATGTGTGTAGGTTGAACATGGATTTCAGTAACGTGTTAAGGTTAAATTCTGTGGAAATGTCTTCTTGTATTACTTCCGAAGTACGTGCATTAAGGTAAACGTGGTGAGTTTAGTTTCATATTTCTCTTAACCCTTTATTTTAATATGCTTTATTTGGAACATTGACTTAACGTAGTATGTATTTTGCTATGGATTAATTCAATATAGGTTTCTTTATCTAAAGACGTCCCCCTCGCAGTCTTCCGTGAAGAGTCGATTGTGCTCCGAGTGAAGGGAACTGAACAAAAGCAATAACAGGAATTCAATTTATGTAAAGTTCATTCAATGTCTTTTATTTGTTACTAATGGAAAATCATCAATTGAACGATCGAATCTAATTAAATCGAATACAATAGGATAAAGTAAAATAAAATAAAGTACGATAGTACGGGAAGTAAGATAGGGCTACGGCAAATAATACATGGGGGCGTAACCGAGTTAATACGAAGTAGTGAAGTAAATTTATTTATAATTCCATTTAATTATCAGTAATTATTGTAATCGTAATCGTAATGTAAACGTAATCAATACAACGCAACGCGACAGAACGTAACGTAACGCAACGCAACGTAACGTAACGTAAAGTACACAATATTACGTAATCATAGTAAATATAATACAATTTGTACAAATAAGTTTAAGTTTAAGGAGGACAAAAGTACAAGGATCGATGGATTGATGGATCGGCCGTCCGTCCCTCGGACGCCGGGGGCACGCGAACGTAAAGTGAACGGATTCCACAGGACTTTCTCTCGTGCAGAAAGCCGTCGTCAGATTAGAATTCGTCCTGCCGCCCGGCCGACCGAGCGCCAACCGCCGATCGCCATCGTCGTCAGCAGGCGTCCAGCGATCGCCTGGGTATGAATTAAGTAACAGCGTTGCCATCTGGTGCGACCTCTAGCTCGCTCTCTCTCTCTTTCTCTGTGTCTGTCTGTCGTTAGCTAATCTTAAATAGGTGTGGTCTTTTTTTAAGTGGGCGTGTCCAACACTCTACACTTGTCCCCGCCCGCCGGCCCGCGCCCCCTACAGCTGCACCTGGAACGACTGCGCCGGCGGCTTCGGCGGCGAGATGAACGGGTTCGTGCTGTGCAGCGTCGTCGCCGCCGTCGGCACGTCCGGCGACAGCGGCTTCGTGACGCCGGCCGCCCACTCGGCGTCGAAGGGGTCGGCGCCGGCGGGGGCCGCGCTCAGCGACTGCGTCCGCCCGGCCGCGGCCAGCTGCGGCGCGCGCTTCAGCAGCGCCGGCGACGTGCTCTTCACGACCTGCCCGAGCCACTGGTCGGCGTTGGGCAGCGGGGCGACGACCTCGACGGGGCGTGGCACCGCCGGCTCGACGACGAGCGCCGGGGTCGTGGGCGTGACCGGGGTCGGGGTCGTGGCGCCCACGGGGGGCGTGACGCGAGGGGTCACCTGCGCCGTCGGCGTGGGCAGCACCGCGGCGGCGTCGCTGCCGGCGTAGCCGAAGCCGCCGTTGTGGGCGAGCGAGGGCGAGGGCGTGGCGATGGAGATTGCTTTCTGGTGGTGCTTCTCGGCGGCGATGATGTTCTGGTTGACGCTGCGGCTGTTGTTGAAGTTCAGGTCGTCGCCGGCGGCCGCGAGCAGCGCGTCCGTCTGCGTCAGCAGCGACAGCCCCTGGCTGAGCTCCTGGCAGAGCTGGCTGACGGTGTCGACGGTGGCGGCGTCCGGCTGCTCGCCGGGCCGGGCGGGCGACACCTCCGGGATGGGCGAGACGCTGCGGTTGGGCGTGGCCAACGTGAGCGGGCCGCCCCCCGTGGCCGCCGCCATGAAGGCCTTCTGGCGCTCCGCGTTGGACGGAAGATCGTTGATGCGCAGCGACATCTGGCGCTTGAACGGCGACTGGCTGCCGATCGTGCTGAAGGCCCGGAACGAGCCCTGCCGCTCCAGCATCGAGGGCGTGGCGTGCGGCCGCTCGATGGCGAACGGGTTGAAGGGCTTCGGCTGGGGCGGCACCGCGGCCGAGGGCGTGTCGACGCCGCGCTCGTTGCCGCTCGCCAGCCGCTCGGTGAGCGTCTGCTGGCGGAAGGAGCCGGTGCGCGTGAAGGTCGAGTTCTTCATGTCGAAGGTCATCGTGACGCCGCACTCCTTGTCGCGCCGCTGCTTGCGCTCCAGGCAGACGGCGAAGGCGCAGCCGACGGCGTGCGAGAGCCGCTCGCCGGAGTCCTTGCAGGCGAGGAAGCCGTGGCACATCCAGCGGCGCGTGGTGCCGTCGCGGCAGATGTAGCTGAAGCCGCGCTCGTGGTTGCGGTCGGGCGCGCAGAAGCTCACCTTCTCGATCGTCTGGTCCACGATCAGGCCCTTGGTCTCGTCGTCGACGACGCGCAGCCCGTCGCCGCTGACGTGCAGCAGCCCGCGGACGGGGCGGCGGCGAGAGTTCTGCAAGAGAGAGAGAGAGAGAACATCAGTAAAATCGCCCACAAGTCGTTTGTCGTCGCTTTGGCAAATTTCCAGCCGTGACCTTTGATCCCCGCTCAATTAATCGCAAACCTAATTGAAGCCCGAAGAGGCAGCGAAAGCTCTCTCCACTCACAAACCATCCGAAGAGAGCGAGCGCGCCAACCGCGAGTGATTAAATTAGTCCCTCCGACCCACATGTGGTTGGAGGGGTTGAACTTAAAAGCAGGCTCCTAATTGATTTATAATTGCCTCCCGCCCCACTCGCAGCAGCTGTCGATGGGTTCAGGGAACTCTTTCTCCGGCGCTGGAGTCGCGACGACTGCGGCGCGCCATGGGAAACGCCCCCAATAAGCGGAGCGAAAGTCTGCGGGCCATCGACGACTGTCGGACAGTGGAATCGACTTCCGTCCACTTCCGTCTGGAATCGATTGGGCTCCTGAGATTCACTCGTAGTTCGACTTTAAAATTCAACTACCTTGTTCGACTCCAAGGGCTTCCTCGAAATCGTTTGGCGATGAACCGCCCACGCCGAACGACACGCGGTCTGCGACGTCGGCGGGTGGTGACGAATCTCTGACGAATTCGCTCGTTCTCGGTTCCAGTAGAAACCGCGAAAGCGTTCACGATGTCTGATTGCGGAGCGATTTCTCGCCATAATTCATGAGTCATGAGTCGATGATGATCGAGCGAATTAATTACGAGTGGAATCGAGGCCAGCGAGAGAACGAAGCAATTCTTCTGAGACAATGATGCGTTTGTTCGGACTTTGATCATTCGAAACCAAACTGAGTCCCTACCCTAACATTTGACCTATCTAATTTTCTACCCGAAAATGTTTTCAAGCCAAAACTTTTCTCAACACGAAAATGTTCTCTATTTAATTATCGACCCGAAAATTCGCACTATCAAATTCTCGATCCGAAACCTCGTCCTATCCCAATCAATTCTCGAAAATTTGCCAATCGACCGTGAGCACAAAGTTTCGTTTACTCACCCTGAGAACCTTGAGGGCCTCCTCGCAGACCTGCATCCCGCGCGACTCGAAGACCTCGACGCAGCCCAGGTATTTAACGGCGAAGGAGCAGGTGGCCGAGCGCACGGCCTCCTCGTCGGCCTGCCACTGGTGGGGCTTCGAGGACTCGGGCACGCGGTCCTTTCTGCGGCGGAAGGAGTCGCGGAAGGACCGGCGCAGACGATCCATCTTCTTGGGCGACTTTTTGCTAAAACGAAATGATGCGGATTTCTGTGGGAAGACAAGAAAGAGTTAGGAAGAAAAGATTAAGGATTAGTGAAAGTCTTTCAATGGCTTATGGTTGAAGGCAGATGGGGGAGAGACAACAAGTGCTTTCGACCTCGAGGGGGGAACCGCCCCCGATATGGGGGCCGACCGTCGATTGATTTTGAAACCTACCCCATTCTTGACGTCGCCGAATTTGCCGCGCGTGAATCCGCGCTCGAGGGGTTCGTGCGTGTGTGACGAAGAGTTGCCCATGTCGGCTGCTGCTGCTGCTCAGACGGCGTTCGTGACTCCGATGGTTGGCAACGCACGCAGAAAGAGCCGGTGGCTCGCGGGAGAAATGCGAGGAGAAACTGCGAAAGAGGAGACGACTTCTATTGCATCCGACAGCGAGTTTCGTCGGGTTGGCGACCGTCCATGGAATTGCTCCGAGATCAATAAACTATCGCCGCTCCGCTCTCTCCACCGCAATCTCTCTTTCTCTATCTGTCTCTCTCTTTCTCTTTTGAGTGATTCGGTTCGATTGATTTTAATGCGAGGAGTCCTCAATTATTTGCGAGTTTCTATTGAATTGCGGCCGTTTTTCCAATAATAATCGATTTAATTCAATTTAATTGAATCGTGGGTCTGCGTTCGGCGTTGCCAATTGCTGCCGTCGATGCCTATTGACGCGGCCAAGTGATTTGTTTATGTCGCTGACGTTTGCTGCTCCGCTCACCCGGACTCGTCTGGATTTCGTGTGATTTTGTTCGATTTTAGTGAAACTGCTGAAAGTTCGGAGAGAGAGAAATTTTCGAATTTAGAAAACAACACTTTGAGACTCGGATCTTCGAAGTCTCTGCAACACAAACTGAGAGGGAGCAAATCGCAAGGGGAGAGTTTTCTGAGATGTTGGGGTTTCGGTGATTAGTGGATTAGTAAAATTCGGCCTTCCTCGCCCAGGAACCCAGTTGTTAGTTGAGAATTCGGCCAACCTCCTTCAATCACTGCTCGAATCTCGGTTACGAAATCGCCCGATGACTCAGCGCTCGCTCGAATGCAGCGATCCGCCGCTGACAACCCCACAATAGCTGATAGACAGACACGCCGAGGGATGGACAGACACTCCGATAGACAGACAGACAGATCGACCGAACGAGCGACTGACGAACGATTCCGAAACGAACGCACAGACGGGCGACAGACGTCAAACTCGGCCGGAGCGCCGGAGCCAAGTGAGTCAGAGGCAAATACGTAAATCAATCCAACCTCCCCTTCCTTCCTTCCTTCCCCGCCCCACCGCTCGATTGAAACAGCAACAACAACATCGCGGCCGATGACGAAAACACGTTTCCACTCAGCTGTGAAGGAGTGCTTTTTCCCGGTGTGTCCCGCGATAAGGGTTAAACAACAACAACAAGAATAACAACAACAGACAAACGCAAACCGATACAGAGAGAAATCCGTCAGGCAATAACAAAGCACCATGGGACACTCAAGAGGGCAGCAGCGCCTGATAAAAAGCCGTGCATGCGGCATTAAACGAAGGCTAATAGCGGAATGCTCTGAAGTTATCATTCACGGAACCTCAATTCGTCTATTCATTGAGGAACCCATAGACCACAGGGAGCGAGAAGTCGAGCCGATCGATCACGGTCTCGCGGTGGGTCGCCCCAAGTGGAAACAATCGCCTGAAGTGTTGGGGAAACAAATTCGCCAACTGATAAACGACAACGAGCCAGACGAATGGGAGCGAATACGTTCAATAGAGCAGTCTATTCGCCGAAACCCGAGCCCACATTGATATGTCATATGGCTTTGGACAGTTATTAAACAAATGTATCATTTTTCAGTTGTCTGTTTTCGTTTTTGAATTGTATGTTTTCATTTTTCTATTGTCTGTTTTCAGTGTTCTTTATCTTCCGGGGATTTAATTATAATAAACATTTCAACCGAGAATACCATCAATTAAGCGTTGTCTGCCGAAATATTAAAAAATTAAAATATAAATCTCATCCATTGTATGATGAGGATCTAGAGAAGAGACACAATTTAGAATACTAAATTCATATTTCCAAGGAATCTGTCTGTCCGTCTCTCTGAACAAGGTGTTTGTGTTTCCCACCAAATGTCGCTGCGGATTCGAAGAAATTCGGCTGAGACTCGAATTTTTCAGACGACGACAGATCGAGAGCTGACTAGGTGTGAATTGCTCGTGGGGTTTGGACTTTATATTAGCAGTTCGTTGGCATGCTAAGAGGCAAGTAAATGTGACGAAGACGAACACTAGAGGAGCTCCATTGGTTTATTGGAGTTGCAATAGGTTGTCAAGAAGTGGAAGCTGGAGTCCCAATTAAATTACGATTTTTTTATAGACAAGTTTATATGGGACACTTGGTGATAAAATTGTGAAACTCGAAAGCGAAGTATCAATCAATAGGAAATGTTTATCCATTAGAGGTTTCCAAGGTATATGAAAAATAGTGTACAAGAAGAGCCTTGGTATAAAGAGCAGCAGATGAAGATGGTAAACAAACTAAAGTAAGTTCTGCAAACTTTTATTATTGAGCCATTGTTGATTCCGTCTCAATCTGTCCCAGTGTCATTCGCAATCGATTTGACGTAATCATATCCATTCTTCGATTGTTGGCATTGCTGCGATTTATTTGCTCTTCTTGTTTCCAACTATACGATCTGTCCGTCTCTCTCTGAGCGTTCGTCTGCACTCTTCTCAACTCGAGGCACGTATCGGCGTTGTTCTTTTTTAATCAAACAAATCCCGCCGTCTTTATTTGAGTTGCTTTATTTTTACTTTCCATTTAATTCATTTTATTCCGTTGTTTACTTTACTTTAATTATTTATTTCCATTTGCTTCTGCCTTGGGATAAAAGCCGTAAACGTCACTCATGATCAAACAACAACAAAGGCCGCCGATAAGAAGTGTCGCGTTGTGGGCAGAGGCGGGGAGGGCGGGAGGCGTGGCCCACGAGGTCGGCCTCCGACTCCCGGGGATGGGGAAAGAAACAACGCCTTATCAGACGCGGGAATGGCGCAGATTCTCACGTCGACAGGTTTTTTCGGGGACCACGAGACAGCCGTAAAAGACCCCGCGACCCAAACTAATTAAGTGCGTGCAAATTGCAGTAAAATCTCCCGAAATAGAACTATTTTGGGTGGGGATCGTAAAGCCCGAGTCTAAAAACAGAAACAGTGGCTTTTTATAGAAACCATAAAGGGAATTTATCAAAACCCGCCAAAGCAAAGAATCTCGGAATTTTCCTCCATTTTGAGACTTTGTTTTGTTTTCACTTTGTCGAGAATTCGTCGGAGTTGGTTCTGAATGAAGAACGAAAGAAGAAAGAATTCGTTTCTTGAGTGAAGAAAGAATTCGTTTCTCGAGAGAAGAAAGAATTCGTTTTCGAGAGAAGAAATTAATGTTTACACCATTTCCGCTGCATTCTACCTTGAGTAACTGTAAACGAGACGAATAAGGTGGAAACCTGTTCTGGCTCCGTGTCTTGCTTTTCAATTTTCAACAGCGCGAACCGGTTCTGGCGAGCTTAAGAAAAGTTCACGGAAGCTCGAGGCCGCGGCGTCGAGAAGGGCGTGGGCCACTTTCTTGCCGCCGCCAATGGACGGGAATGCGATGTGAGGCCAAGACAAAGAAGATTCAATTATCGAGTGAAATCGCTGAGAGTTTTCTTGGGGACCTTGTTACGAACTGAATTGAATTGAACAGACGGCCTTTTCTCAGTCTTTCTACTGTCTTTTCGTGCGCCACCTCGAGAGGTTTCGGTTCAGAAACACAACGCCCAGATGGACTCTCAATGAAACCCCATTCGGCTTTATCAATAAGCTATTTTTATCTGGGATTACTTAACGTTACGTAAGCCGCCATTTAAGGCGAAACGCTGCACCGAACGCACACACCCGCGGTCAATTGTCGCGGCCGATAGAGGCCTCGCCGATTAAATCGTTGTATTTCGACAGAGACAAAACAATGAGCGGGGGAGCCAGCTCCGAAGGTCTCCGCTGCACGTGACACACTTTGGCTCTGTCTTGCGACGATCGTGGCGAATGGGGTCACGAGATGACGTCAGAAGACGACCACATTCATTTCTCAGAAGAAACTCTTCAAAAAGCATCCTTCGTTAATCTACCTTTCACAGTTCACCTTCGACGATTTATATCACGAAATATATCATAACATATAGATATTCCCGACCGCTATTGGAAAACACGATACCGAAATCACGTTAAATCATTTCGAGAAATATGCCAAAGGGTCATTCAACTGCAGCGACGCCGGTTGCAGGCTTTGGTAACGATCGCTGTTGACTTTACTCGGCTGTAGTTGGTCTTCTGATGGTTGTCGTTGTCATTTGAGTTGTTGTCTGTGTTGTGGTTGATTTTGTTTTTGTCATTGTTGTCTCGTCGTCGTCGCTCACTTGTTTCGGTCAGTGTTGAGTTACGAGCCGTGGTTCGAGTGCTGTTGGACAATCGCCGGGAATTCGATATCGTTGAGTGAAGCGTGATTTCCTCGGACAATATTTTTCGAAAAGCGAAATTGCTGCGGTCGCCATTAATTCACAGAACGGACAGGATTTCGTGACAGGACAAGGCTGTAGAGCACCGAGACGTTTACCATGATTAATTTATGATTAATTTAAATCCGTCACAGCTTCAGTCATAACTCTTGAAATCCTTCCCTTCGTCTCGTTCCCTTATCCAGAGCGCTTAATTGTTTTGTTGGCTCCGGGAGGTCGCGATCTCGATATCGCGGTGGCTTTCAGTGCATTCTCCTTCAGGAAATTAACCCTCGCTGAGCGCTGCATTTTCACCCCGCAGCCTCTGGGAAAAAGTCCGTATTATCAATTAATTACAGGCGAGAATATTTTGTAACTATTTGTTGAAATTAATGAAAGCGTCGAACATTCATCATTCCACTGTCATTACAGTGGGGCAACCCACTGGGTCGAAATCATTTTTCAATTAACCCTCATCTTCACGCTGTCCGCCGCTTCACGTTTTCCTTCGAGTTCCCTCCTCGCCCCCCGCTGCAGGGCGCGCGAAGCCCATGCGTAATTAGAGAGCCCTCAAGTACGCGATCCGCCCTTGGAAAACTCGACTCACGCCCATCATAATTAGGAGAACTCTCCTGCTCTCTTTCTTTCTCTTTTTCACCCTCCTTCTCCCCCTTTCTTTTATTCGGGTGCAACACGAGTACAACAAAGAAATATACAGGGCTTTTTCTCCGAGTGTGAAGAAATTGAATTAATTGCCAGATTTCAACAATTATTGGTTTTCTTCCGAACTTCATCCCACTGAGAAAAGCCCAAGTCATGGATTTCCCTAGCTTCCTGTCTTCCACTTTGATTGTCCCAATGTCTGCCAGATTCAGACAGTCACACGTTTTAATTTCCGTTCCCCGTAGACACAGACAGACATTCAGAACGTCGTGTCTAACGCCCTGCCCACGGTCCAGCTTTGTTTCGGCGGCTTCTCCACAGCCGACTGTTGATGGGTCCCTCGGTAGGAGGCCCGCCAGACAGTGGGCGGAAGGAGGTGGGTGTCGCAGGGCCCCGTGGAATTCCGAGTCATGGCGATGACACCTCGTCACCGACGTCGTGATGGAGACCTTTGGGGACGACACGCCCCCAATTGACATGGGTCGAGGTTGTCAATGGAATTTCCATGTCCACATTCTGACACGGAACTCAAAGTCACAAATCCGGGAATGCGTGGGAAGACAGAGGGAGGAGGCGAATTAAGACAACGTTTCAGGTCTTTCAAAGACAAATCGAATGCCAAATCGAATTGCAGCACGTGTCTAATCTCGATGCCCATTAGCTGTGGGCCACGCCCCATCCACCCCGCCCCCAATTGGCTTTGCATATATGGCGTGTTCGCAGAAATCGTGAACCGGTCGCGATCGATCGGAGCCAATCAATTGGTGGCTGAGCTGCAACGAGGCAACAACAAGTCGAAGAGTCACGTTTGGAATTGACCTGGTTGCAAGCAACAAGCAAAGCAAAAGGAAAGAAAGGAGGTTGTTGATGAAATTTGAAATTTACTAAAGCGAAAATTCGCTCCTCGAGGTGAGGAGAGATATTTGATTGAGATGACGTTGGGGCAGCCCTGGCCACAGGTGTCGGATTCCGATTTCCCGTGGTGCCCTTCGTTTTACTTGGCAAGAGCAGTTGGACAATTGGAAATTTGAATTTTAGGTTTACAACACCTTCGGGCGGCGAGTTGGACACGATTTGATTCGAAGGGAATCTGATGCAGAATAGGGAGGAGGGGAGGAGATCGATTCGATTGTTGAATTGTGTCGCTGGCCGAGGGCGGGGAAATTCGATTGCGAATCGGTATTTGTTTCTGTGAAAGTGGTCCATCGACAGCTGTCTCTCCGGCGCAAACTAGAAAGGGAGAAACTATTCACACAGAGATATTCCCATAAGTCACCCGAGGTACGAAATTCCATCGCTTCGCATTCGGATCTCGCATTGACAGCCAATAATTACGCATGTCAGCCTCGTTTCCAAGGGCCCCTAATTATCTTCTGCTGTGTGTGTGTCGAGAGGTCATCAGTCCTCGCCGGCAGGACAACGTCACACAACCCTCCCCCGTTTCGCTAGGAAATTCCACCACACACACACATTCATGGGTGCCGGCCGAACCGAGCGCCGTCGAACTCGAACTCGAGCTGAAGCTGACGACGACCGTGTGAACTTCGAGGACGCCTTTCGGCGCGAATCCTTGGCCCGAAGGCACTCGACTGTAACTGTTTTCTCATCCTCCTGCCATCGTCGATGGGAATGAAGCCAACGTGAGTTCGGCCAAGGATCGAATTAAGACGAAAAGGAGAGCAGAGGACTAGAGAGAGAGAGAGAGGAAGAAGGACTAAAGTTTACCCTTCGCCTCGGAAACAATTGAGTCTGAGAAACTGCGAGGATGGATGTCTTGGCAGAGGGTTGCGAACGAGATGAGGAAGATGAAAGCGGATTCGGATGGAGTTCAAAGAACCTCGAACCTTTTCCCCCCTCCCCCTTTTTTTTCTATGCCGACGTTTTTGCGAACTCAGCCTCGATGACGGGCAAAAAAGTAATTCGCACGCCGGTCGCCGGTTTTCTCCGCAGGTTCTCGTTCTCTCTCTTGCGGCGACTCTTGTCGTTCCGCGTGAATTATGCCTTTTTAAGTACCTCCGGAATGCGATGCGGATTCCGGGAAAATTGCGGCATTTCTAACAAGTCTTTTGTGGCAGTCAAAGGCTCGGACGATTCGGGCCTATGGTCGTAATGCTCTCGGCGGAAGTTTTAACTGTGCTAAATCCCACGGCATGAGTTGGTAGAACTCCGCATTGAGAAACATTTCGCCCCCGTTTGATGAGCGATTTTGTACACTCAGTCCTTAAAGCAACTCATGGACATGAATTATTAAACATCTCGTCTGTCTTGTGCCAGGAGCCACAGGAGCAACCTTTGTTCCCTCTTCCTAACGCCTCCTCTTCATCCTTGGCTCGGCTCAACTCGTCTCGGTGCGGCTTTTGTTTTAAAGCAGCCCTTGAGCTGCCGAGCATTAAAAAGTCGTACTAAACGGGGCCCGAGTTCGGTCGAGGTTCCCACGTTTCCACGGATTCCTTCACAGCCCAGACCCAGGCGCTGCACTCGCCGCCGTCCGTGCACTCGGAATTATTTCACTCACCTCTGAGAAAAATTAAAACACCGAGAAAAAGTCGGAGCACAACTTTGCATTATCCTTGCCACACACTCACACACATAGACACGGGTACACACGGACAAGGAACAAGGAGCAAAAGGTGGTTGAAATGTCGCCGATGACGACGAGGCATCCGTGGGGCAGGGGAGGAAGTTCACAGAGGTGAGACAGAGAGAGAGAGAGAGGGAAGGAAAAAAATTATAATTTTGAAAAAACGCATATCTCCGAAGCGTGTGAATATTTTTTGTTGTTGCTGTCATCCCTGCTGTTGCTGTTGTTGCTTTTGTTTCTTTTGGTGTGAAGTCCCTCTGCCCGGCTTTAGTGCAGTTCTGGGGCTCCCTCCGTCTGTCTGTCCTTCGTCCCTCTCCGGCGGAAGACATGCACAGCAGCGAGGTGAGAAACGAGGATTTGCGTCCTTGTGCGATTGAGATGCAGGCCACGATCCGGAAAATGTTTCTTTTCCCAAGCGAGAGCGAGAACCGAAGACAAACCGAGACGACGGTAAACCCGAGCAAGAGCAAAAGACGGGATTACATTTCGACAAGAGCACAGAAGGAATTTTAAATATATGGATGCGTTGTTAAAATCCTACGCAGCTCCTCGTCATAGCCGAAATCCTTCCGCCTTCTGTACGGAGAGAGTCTTCCTGATTAAATTTTAATCGCATTTGGTTTTCATCGAAAGCCACGTCTTCTGTGAATCGCACTTGTCTTAAAGCAACTTGAAGTTATTTAAAGAATCGTTAAAGATCCCTTCTTGGTAGCTTCATTCACTAGCGAAATTCCTCCTGAACCGAAAGGATTTCTGAATCACCTTGGGTTTCCCCACTTAATCCCATCTTCACGAGACAACATTGAAGCATCTTTCTATCCTGCAAGCTATGCAACCTTTTCTATCGTTTGCCCTCCCCGGAGAATCATCGATAATCCGTTCAGTGCCCTTCTGGAACCGGGGAAAGAATGTTTTTATTGTCCTTCGCAATTTCTTCTCGGATCTCTTTCGTGCTTTTGGTCTTCGTTCTCCGTCTGCTTCATCGACAGGATACGGACAGGACAGCAAGTAATATCCTGTTTGCAATGAGTTTATTTTCGGAAGCGAACAAAAAAAAGACAAAACTCATTCTGAGGGACCTGAAGGAGAAGCGGAAGCACTGCCCTCATCACAGTTTCTGCTCCTTGCATTTACTCTTCTCTTTCTCTCCTCCTTCTCCCGCACCCCCATCTTTCTCTCTCTATCTTTGGTCCTCCTTCCGTTCTTCGTCACAGGACATTTAGTGCTTCACAAAGGCTCTCCATTTAGTCCTTGCTTTGTTTTCTTTGGGGTTTCGCCTTTTTAGTCGTCGAATGCATCTGCCGTATGTTCACCAAGGAAGCCGTGGGTTGCTTCGTGCTGCGAGGCTTCCGAGGATCTGGAGGCCTCTGCACGTGGTACTCAGTAACAACAACAAAACGAGCCGTATGTCTGCACAGATGCCGGTCGGACTTTGTTGCAGTTGTCTCCTTCCGTCTTCCTGGTCTCTATGTCTCTCTCTCTTTCCTCACTTCAGGTAGTTTTCTCCAACCCTAAGACAACACTTCAGACATCGGCCTAAGGAAGTACCCTGAGTAGTGTTTATGTGTGTATGTGATTGAGTCTGTGTGTGTGTGCTTCGAGGTTTTGTTTAGCAACGTGCTACAGTCTGTCTGTCTATTTGTCCGTCTGTCGGTCCGTCTGTTTCGTGTCTGCTCCGAAACATCTGTCATTTGCCGATCTAAATGTCGATACTTTGGGAAGCCGTCTGTCGGAGCCTCTTTCGTCCGAGGTTTTGGCATGTGCGGCGAGGGTTTTTTCCTTACCTACTATCAAGCAATGTGTGGCGAGGTATCGCAAGAGATGCTGGGTCTGATATAATCACCCTAGATCTACGTTATATCCAAATATACCTATGAACGAAGCCTTTCCCTTTCTTTGTTTTTTCTCTCATTCATTCGCCTCGTTTTTTACCAGGTTCTGCGCCCGGATGACGTCGGCGAATATCTATTGTCATTCTCGCATATGCTGGCTGTAATTGTTCGAAGCGCGAGATGTTCGTTGTTTGTCCAATATCGATCGTCGATATGTAAATTGTGTGACTCACTCATCAGTCAAAAGCCCGCGGGCCAGAACCAGTTCTGCGGCTCCGCGGGGCCTGTGGAAACCGCGTGCTGAGGAATGCGTCGTGCCTCAGGAATTCCAAGAAAGCCAATCCGCGACCTGTCCGGCCGTCCGCTCAGCAACAGGTTGTTTCGTTAATAATTAATTTATGCAAGGCAGAGAGAGAGGGAAGCACCCAGAACAAGAAGGGGGGAGGAGGAGGTCGCCGAGCCAATGAAGCCTTAAGCCGCGGGTTATAATTAAACTGTGATCTGTTCGGCGAAGAGGATGACGAAGGAGAAGTGAAGAAGGTGAGAAGGAGAAGAAGAAGATTGGGAAGGAGAATCGCGAATGAAATCAACTGGAGAAATGAAATTTTCCGCTTAGCCGACAAAGAAATCGCAAGCTTGGGGCTTCTTCCTCTCCTTCGGCGCAAAATCTCTTCGTAATTGAGTTCCGAACGAGAACCATAATAAAATTCTTAGTGAACCCTGAAAACGAAATTGAATACTCGTTTTCTCACAAAGTCGCCATCGTTCTTCCCACGGACAGGGCCGTCGTTAGCACAGATAGATAGATAGATGGATAGAAAGATAGGAAAATGGTTGGAGATGGCTTCATTAAGCCAACAAATGCCTTTGGCCCAAACTTATCAAGAGCTTATCTGGCATGTTTGTCCTCTAGCTGACTTTGTCAGAGTTTTATCTTGTGTTTTGAAGACTTCGGTAAACGCGGGCATCTGTCAAGACTTCTCCGACTCCGAGTGACAGCATCGCAAATTGCTGCAAAATTTGCTGCTGTCACACGTCTACCGCGCCCTCGCTCGATCGCCCGCTGAACCCACTTGTTGACGGGAGAAAAAGTTCCAAAGATTAGCGGAGCGCGTGCAGCACCCGTAGTTGCTTTCTTGTTGTTGCGGCCGGTTTAGTTTTCTGTGCGTGGTTGTTGTTCTTGGTTTATGATAACGTCATTAGAGGCTTTTTGTTGGAATTTATTTTTGGTTTTACATACGAATTGCGACAGATTTACGAACGGAGGCCGCAAATATTTGCAAAGACCGGGGCGGGGGGAGTTTCTTGGGTTTCTCCGCTGAGTTTTTTCTCAGTTCAAATAGACGACGCCTGTTTGCTAATTAGTTACGTGGACGATAAGCCCTCCTCCGGTCGTCGAGGCTGTGCATCGAGTTGTGTCTCCGAGTTCTGATGTTGAGCACAGCGTGATGGGGAAAATTGGAAACTTTTTCGCCCGATTTCAGTACGAGCTTTCGAACTTCCGGTTCGATTGTGTCGCCATGTTTAGTCGTAAATGACAACGGTAAATGACAGCGGGCTGACAGACAGACAGACACACGGACGGACGGACAGAAAGTTTTTCTCACTGCTGTCGTTATTGTGATAAATAGATACCTGAGCAGTCGAGCGTGTCGGTTTCGCAAACATGCTCTGATTGTCGCTGTGAACCGGCCGCACGGAGGTAAGAGTTGAATGGACAGACAGACAGAGAGACAGACAGACAGACAGACAGACAGACAGAGAGACAGAGAGACAGACAGATAGAGAAACAAACGAACAGTCGGAGTAAAAGTTGTTATTTTCCATTCAAATAACATTCCAACTCGGCTGCAACGAAACGAGCCGCCAACTGGAGACGCGTGTCATTCGTTGCATAGCTCAAGGCGCCTCCCATTTGTATTCAGAGATATTTTCTGCATTAGATATACATAACTAGGCAGACACATCCATCTGGCTGTCGCGCCTAAAAGTGCGCACCCAATTTGCATCTATTTGACGAGAACAAATTAAACCCCATAATTTCTGGGGAAAACGCGTTGACTCCGCAAAATATGCGAACCCGAGTGACAGGCAATGAATTTTCATTAGTGGAGCATAGAGAAGAAGGGTGGAAGAGGAGATTAGAGAGGTTGTCAAAGGCCAGCACCCGAGCCCCGACCGCAGCTGGGTGCAGGCGTATTGACAGACAGCTTTGCTAGATTTACACATTTCGACGCGTTCGACACGCCTCGGCGCCCCAACATATGCAATGATATTTGCCAAGCGCCACTTCTCATCGACGTGTCATAAATTTCAACGCATGCAAATCCACTTTAGTGCCGACTGCGCCCCGCCCGACATTCCGACAGCTCGAGAGGATGCCAAATGTCAAGGATATTCCGAGCCTCGTACAGCAGGACGATTCATTGCTCGGTCGAAGCTCCATGACACCAAGGAGCGAGGTTGGTGATATCGATTTCCATGGGGCCCCACAAAGTTGGCCCAACATATTGCATGTGAAATTCGTGCGACATGCAATTCCAATGCGGAAGTCGCTCGGTTGTTTTTGTTTTTTGTTGTTATTGTTGTTTTTGTCGTTGCAACCTGAGCTGGCTGGCGAAGAAGCCTCTGAAGTAGCGCTCGCTGCAGCAGAAGTTGACCCATTTCACATGGGGCGAAGAAGGCAAGAGAGACGACGGGAGAACGAAACCTTCTGAACGTCTTTGGTTCAAATAAGCCCCCGTGTGAGAAGCACAACCGAAGAGGTGAAAGGAGGAGAGGGAAAATAAGTGAGAGGAAGAGAGAAAACGAGTTCATGAAATTCTCCCTGTAATTGATTGAATTATTGATTTTTCACCGTCTAAAGCCTTCAACTGTGCAATATTTGCTGCTTAAACCAAAAGTTTGAATTGAAAACTATGAGTCTTTTAATAGAATTTAAATTCAATCCATTCCAAGCCCCATTTAAGAGAACATCTACGAGTCCTAAACAATGCAATTCATTTTTATATTCCGAGCATATTTTCCTCTCAGACTCGCGGTCACTTGGAATCGTGCTTCAGCAAATGAAAAACGTTATTCTCTCCTCCCGCAAGGCTGTGGAATTAAAACACAACTCCTATACAACTAATGAAGTTTGTAATTATTTCACTCACTACAAGAAGATAGCAACAACGACTGCAGGGCCTCAAACCTCGTCCAGCGATGCTAATGGGTTCGCCTCCCATTCGCCCGTCTTGCATAATAATTCGATCATTAAAACTTTGCCCCACGGAGGCGAGAAGTGGGCTCGGCCTCGTCTCGAATGGTTCGTCGTCGTCCGTCGTCGTCGTCAACTCGTCCTGTCGCGGCCCGCGCTGCAACTCATTAGACGCTTCCCTAGGAACGTCATAAAATGCGTTATTAAAATCGCTTCTCGCACGACAAGTCGATTCTCGCAACTTTGCCCCCTTCTCTCCGTCTCTTCAGCTCTTGTGATTTGCGCAAATCTTCTTTTATGACTCTTTTCTGAAAACAGAAGCGACAGCATCGGCGGCTCCTGGTGGCGGATGCTGGTGACGCGTCCGACGTTGATGAAGCTCTAATCTCGCGGCTCCACGTCGACCCCTCGTCGCCAGTCGGACACGGATGCAGCAGACGGCCACAAGAACCATAAGAGGACCCTCGCGGTCAGCTGCACTGCAGCTGCGACTGCGGCTGGAGCTGTACAAAAAGTGGATTGGATTTAAAAATAGAACCGATTCCCGAGAACCAGGAGCGGAAGCCGCGGAGAGGAGCGTGAAGCAGGACGTGACGCGCTCAGCTGGACCACAACAGGAGCATTCACAGCATCATCGGCTCTGTTGTTGCCAACTGCAGACGCGGATCGGATTCGAAATCTCTGCTGGTGATGGTCGGTGGGAGGGGGGTAGGAAACAGACCTCGGACCGGTTTTGGCCCAGCGAAGAGACGCGTTGCCAACTGTTGGCCAACGTTTGAGTTGTTGCTGTTCTTGTCGTCGTCGTTAGAGGACATTTGAATCGATTCGAAAGCAACAGTTCAAGGTTCACGAGCACGAAGCCGATGTGGAGACAAAACCAAAACCTCAGTCCATCGTGGCTTCGTGGCGAATGCAACAACCTCAACCTCATCGATCTTCTCATCTCCACATCTTTCACTCCATCCGACATCGCCGCCATATTTGATTCCCATTCTTCATCGCGCATTCCACGCGAGAATCGCGCGAGCCACGGAGTCCAGAAACCAGTTTCCGCTCGAGTTCTGGATCGCAGACTCATGTCCATGACTCGCTGCTGCTGCTGCTGCCAACAGCAACAGAAAAGGCAACGAAAACTGGCTGCTGTCCACCTTCACAGCGACCCGAGTCGTCGACTGGGTAACAAATGATGCCATCGAATGATGCAGCACAAGCTGAAGAAACAATCAAGGCCCTCATTCGAGCGGAGGCATGAGGGCGAAGCTGAGTGAGTTGAACGTTTTTCCGAACTCACTGGGAATCTTCACTTAATGATCAACTGTCACGAGGCTCCAGTGCCCAGGGCACTCCCAGGAGCCACATCTATTCTCAACTATTTCATCTATGGATGTATTCTCATCTATGGACACCTCCAACTATGCAACCACTTGTGGGTTTTTCATGGGGTCTTTTCCTGGGGGTCTCAGTCTCTCTTGGCTCCACCTCGACAGCTCTCGGTTGGCTCCCACGACGTTATCACCGTGCGACAGTCGTCGCATATTTTCCTAGCCTTAATCTACTTTGGGCCTTAATTTATACCCGTGTGGGAGCCGAAGTCAAGAGCCGAGAAAGGGTAAATTTATGCCATAATCCCGGCACCGCGACCGCATCGAATGTGGGAATAGAAGAGCGATAGAAGAAGGAACCCGTGAAATAGAATAAGAAATCAAATAAATTTGCATGCAATTACGAGTTCAGCGGAAATTCGACAACTTCGCTTCATGGTCTGGTGTGAAGGGAAAGAAGAAAGTGGCGAAAAAAAATCACAGCTGACACCTAATGAAATGCACTCAAAGTGAGATTCCAATGAGCTTCCTGGGAGAACTTCCTCATAGAAGAAGAAAATCGCATCGAAAGTAGTCAGCATTTAATTGTTAGAATTTAATGCTCGCTCAGACTGAGGCTGTGAGTAGAGAAGACGACGGAAGACTCGAGTCAAAGTTCTCATTTGTCAGTAGTAGAAACACCTCAGCGATTACAACAATAAAGAGAATAACAACAACAAGTATTATAACAACAACAACAGACAACAGCTGCTGAGTCGAGTGCACGTGTGCAACCCTGAACGACGACTGCAATTTTATTTATTTTCATTTTATCGTTTGCATTTTTATAAATTTATTTTAAACCTTTTATTTCTTCTTATTTGTTGTTGGTTAATTCATTGCTGCTTTTGCCCTTGTTGAAATGTTCATTAATGTTGTTGTAGCTGTTGTTGTTTCAATTGTTGTTGTTGCAGTTGTTGTAGTCGTTGTTGTATTTGTTGTTGTTGATGATGACGAAACTGGCCCCAAAATGAATTAAAATGCAATTACGAACAAATAAACGTTTTTCACTCAGAAGAACTTCATGTTAAAAATAAAGGTAATGCCACGACACTGCACAGCGTTGCCGGATCCGAGCATTGTCGGAAAACTCTTCGCGAGATTGGTTTCAAAAACAAGGTCTCTTTTGTGCGAAACATCAGACGAAGAACATCAGACGAAGAAGGCGAAGTCGATTATTCGATTTTTCTTCGCCTGTCTCTGTTTCTTCATGATGGAAAGAGGAGTGAAAGAAAATGAGAAGAGACGTGAGACGGACGTTGTCGACTGTGTTGCCAGGTTCATGCGTCCGTTCGTCCATACTTGGCTGGCTGGCCCTCTGTCTATCTGTCTGTCTGTCCGCAGTTCGATAGCCGACTCAATTCGACTCGACGCTGTTCGTGTTTTCTGCATTTTTAACCTTTTTCGCTTGTTGTCTGTCTGTGGATGGCGTTCGGTTGTTGGACAGATATGCAGGCAGTAACAACAACACCACAGCGAATGCCAGTCGTTGTTGCCGATGATCGAGGTGCAGCCAGAAGGCAGCAACCTTGGCTCACAATCGTCGACTCGCCGAGTCGAAAGAGACAACATCGAGTTTGGAATGAAGTTTGGTACGACTCCTGAGATCGATGGTGGAGCTTTCAGAGAGCTTTCAAGAATAGCAATAATTACCGAGAAAAATTGGAAATATTACCGAGATAAATTAGAAATATTACCGATTATTATCATGGGACTAATAAGGACAAGTCGGAGATGTTTTTGGGAAGTTTCGAAGCAGACTTTTCTGCGGTTTAATTAAGAAACAAAATACTGACGGCAGCTCTTTGGGAGCTTTGGGGGAGTTTTTCCCTTGCGATGGATGCTCAAGGTAGTTGTTTGTGTTGCAGAGGTTCCTCACGAGAGACTCGCGAAAAAGAATTCAAAAAGTAACCGTTTCTCCCCGCAAACCCGGGGCGAACTGCGAACCGCGGGGCAGCAAAAGACAAAGAAGAACTCGTTTTGTTTGCTTTTACTTTTCGTTCTATTCTTCTATTTGTCTGGTTTTTTATATTATTTTTTCGTTTCCTTTTATGCGGCTCTGTCTTTTGTTTCGCGTGATTTTTGAATTCTTTTTCGTTGCGATTCTCGCTTTCTACTCTACGCTGTTATTTTTTCGCTATTGTTTCTTTTACCATTTATCCAGTTTCTTTTGTTGTGATTGGGTTGCTTGATGTTGTTGTTTTTGTTGTTGGTGTCGTTGGATCGCAAAAAGCAAATTAAACAAATATCGATGATTGTTAATGGCGTTGTTGTAGTTGTTTTTGCTTATTTTTTTTTTTGCTTCAAGCGAACTCCATAAGACTATGTTGTAGTTGTTATTGTTGTTGTTGGTCGTGAGCTTGTGTTCGAGAGCCAAGTGGAATTTTTGTCCGGTCGGGTTTTTTGTAATTTTTCACTATTTCTTGTTGTTGCTGGATTTTCAGGTTTTATTCACCGTGTGGTTGTTGCTATTGCTTATTTATTTCTGTTGTTGCCTTCCGATGAATTTTTAATCCCAGAGCATTTGGAGCGGAGTCGAAGCAGTTTTTGCACGAAGCAGTGGAAGAAGACCACAGAAAAAAAAAACTCGCGAGCACAAGTCTTGAATTTTGAGAGAACTGAAATTTCGTAATAGCAACGAAATGACTAAATTTTGGCAGACAATAAAAAACGACTGAATTTTGACAAACAACTGGAGACGAAACGATCCCGAACGCGACGGACGATGGATGATGAAAAACTTCAGTTGAGTTCGGTGCTCGCGAAAATTGAGCGAAATTGGAAATCGATGCGAGCGAATGTCGTCGACGTCGACGAGGGGCGGACGACGAGATGCGGCCGATGCGTTCCGACGATCGGCTGGGGCGCGCTTGCGAATTGTGCGGATCCCGTGGTGGACGAGGACGGCACGAGGAGGACGACGACGACGGCGCGACGATGACGGACACGGAGCGGAGACCGTGGCGTGACGAGACGAAACGAGACGACGTCGTTGCGTTCCAGCAGCTCGAATAACTCTACTGTACTGGGCGAACGCGGCGACGGCCTCGACGCTCGCTCCACCGTCGCTAGAGACAGCTGGAACTCACGGCGTCGACGGCGTATCTGTGTGCGCGGCAGGGTGAGTTGTGTGCGTGTGTGTCCGTCTACGTACGGGGCAAGTCGCGCTTGTGTGCGCCTCTTCTCTATCGCACTCGCTCTCTCTTTCCGTCGTCTGTGTGTTTTCGAAACGTGTGTGCGTCGCTCGGTCAACAACAGCAGCAGCAGAAGTCGACCAGCTGCACATCTGTCAGTGGTAGATTTAGAGTCGACTGGCCGAAGATTCGACCAGTTGGTGAGAGAGGAGAGCGGTTTAAGAGAGCGAGGCTCGGCTTGAAGCGATGACAGTGTTGCCATCTGGACGAGAGGCAACCACCTGGACTGATCTCGCCTTCCTCAATCGACTAAGAAGTGATGTCCGATATAAAAATATATTTTCTACCAATTTTAAAACTCTCTTGTCCAATCATGGTGGAACAATCGTCTGATGACAGTTGGTAGGACAATAGTTTCTTCCCACACTTCACATCTGGCAACGCCCAACAAGATTACCTGTGAGTTGATCTCAGAGGCCGCACGATATCTTTTAAGGCAAGGTCGTCGCGGCGACCGAGGGATCACACACACACACATCGACAGGCGGCAAGAGAATCTCTCTCTCACAATCTCTGCCTCGTTCTCTTCCCAACCCCTCTCACTCTCTCTCGATCGCTGTTACCAACACCAACACGAGCGAATTCCTCTTGTTCAACTCTTCTCGGAAACCAAGCCAAATGCAGGTAAGAACGACGACTATCGCGATTCGAGATTCCCAGCACAATACAAGAACAATAGCGATCCGAGGAAACCCATGAATAATGGAATGAATGGCAACAGAAAGAGAAACAAAGAGCGAGGAGGCGAGAGAGAGAGAGAGAGGTAGACGTAAATCAATGCTAAGAAAACTGGTCGAAACGACGAAGCACTAGAAAAGCGGGAAACGGTCGGCGGAGGAAGAAAGAAGGAAGGTAGGAAGGAGAGAAAAGATGCAGATAAGATAAAAATCGTGACATAGCCAAAGTCGCTCGCTCCAAGACGGTAGCATTCCACAACAACAACAAAATCATGAACAGTCTGCCACAAAAACAACAACAGTCTGCCGAAAAAACAACAACAGTCTGCCACAAAAACAACAACAGTCTATCACAAAAACAACATTAATCTGTCACCAAGGAGATTAGAATTCAGCGACCAAAGAAGGAAATGATGAGGAAGAAACAATTGTTTCTTCTGAGAAGATGTTTTTCCTTGGTGAGAACAAGAGGAAATTTCTCCACAGGTTTATCAATATTTTCGATGATCGATCGCTCTTGTCATTTCCTCCGGAACTTCCACTTGACAATTGCGCAGCCAACGACTCCAATGAACTCATACCATGGAATCCCATTATGTCCATTATATTTTAATATGAATGCGATGGAATCAGATCGGTCGCCCGTTCAGCCGTCAATTGCTGGAGTCCGGCGTTCGTGTCCTCCGAGTCCATTTGGCGAGATTAACAAAGCAAACTAATCAAAAATGCAATCAATTCAGGTGGGGAGAATGGGCAGTGGGAGGGACCGGGGGTGGCCGGATGTGTTTGGTGGAGTGAGCGACAAAAATAAAAAAAACCGGTTGAACTCATTGTTCAAATAACATCGTCGGGCACGAAAGCACTTGTTTGTCTCGCTCAGAATTCAAAATGAAGCCAACAACACGGTTCCACTCACCTCTGTGTCTGCTGCGGCCTAAAAATAGTCCGGGGCGCCGGGCAGGATCATAAACTGCAAAGGGAGAGAACAGAAAGCATAGGTTAGATAAATTTGGCATAAACAGAGTGAGAGAGTGAGATAGCGACATATGAAGGCATTTGCTGCTGGCAATGCTCTTGCGCTCAGGCGAGAGCGAACGGCGCCGGAAGCCGCTCTTCGTCTCACTCTCTCTTCGCTCTTCGATTGGGTGAAAGAGAGTCGTGGGAAGTGTTTCTCGTTTTTTTTTTTCGTTCGTTTCGACCCCTGTTGACGGCGTCGACGACAATTTTGAATTTGTAACCGAAATTCCCACAGTCGGCGAGTCGTTGCGACGACGCACACGTAAACGACCGACAACGACGACGTAACAGGGCCGAAACGAAAATTGCGTGTTCGCTAAAGGGTTTTCATGGCTTACACGGTTGTTGGCAACACGCTTGAATGAGCGCGGCCCGTTGCCAAACGGATTTCCAGGAGAGAGTTTGGGGCGGATATTAAAGGGTTTCCAAAGAGGGTTTCACTGTGATCGGAGGCTCGAGAAGAGCTTCGAAGCCCTGAACCCGGAATGCATTTTGCTCCATTTCCCGGTGCGTTTGCCTTCTTTCGAATCCTTTTCTTCTTCTCGATTCGACATTCGGTGAAAAGTGTTTTGGTTGTTGTTATTGCACTAGTTGTTATTGTAGTTGCACTAGTTGTTGTTGTTATAGTTGCATATAACTTCAAATTGTTGTTGTTGCCGTTGTTGTTGTTGTTGTTATTGTTGTTGTAATTAATGTGTACGCTCGGTTCGGTCACGTTCCCGAGCTGCGAAACGAACGTGCGTTGAATTAATTCTGCGAATTGATTTCGTAATTGATAATATAAAGCTAGGACCAAGAGGGAGGAGGACGAGGAGGAGGGAGGAGCAAAAAGAAGGATGACTAGAAAGAGAGAGAGAGAGAGAGAGAGGGAGAAGAATAGTAGAGGGGGCGGGTCATTAGAGTAGTTTTCGCAAATTGACACGAACGTGGATTCAATTCAATCGCAAGACATGCGAACAGCTCAATGAAGAAAACTGAAAAACTTCATAATATTGTATAAGAGAGTTTTCCATTTTTATTTAAATTAGTCCTCAATGGAATTGAAATCATTCCTAAACATAATGTAAATATTCATGAATATAAATTAAATCATTCCTCAATGGAAATCAATTCATTCCTCAATATAATTTAAATCATTCACAATAGAACTAACATTTAAATAAATAACATAAACTTTAATAATTTATCAATGGAATCCAAAAAAATTCTCAAAGGAATTTTCCACTCAGCCCAGCTGAGAAGCGTTCGAAGAAACCACTAAACTTGGTAACTCAATTAGCTGGCCCACTCTGGGTTCAATTTTCTAGAAATGTATTCTCACGTTGGAATTCCCACGGGCTATCAAACGACCACCAAGGACAACGAAGTCGACGCCAAACTGGCGGATGGCGAGGATGAAGTCAGGATCCAGGATCCAGCGTCGGGTGTCGCTGCCGCTTAATTCGATCAAAGCCTGCCAGAAACAAGGGACCAAAGAGGCAAAAGAGAGAAAAATCTCCGCCTCCTCTGGGTCAGAACCCGATGCGATTTTGGTCCCCGATTTGATCCGAGGGCGGCTGGGAAAGCACTCAAGTCTCGAACTGGGACTGGGATAATATTTTCTTTCGATAAAAAACCGGAAGGACCTCAAGTGCGGGCTGCTGCTCGTCCTGGTCCTCGGCCCTCGTCGCCTCCATCCCTTCATCTTCTTCTAATTCCCGTTTAGCATCTATGAGAGGGGAGGGAAGCAAGGACGACACGTAGGACGAAAATTTGTGTTCGCCGCGATAAGTTTTCAATTGCCCGAATTAGAGCGTGAACCGTGTTTTTTATGGGTTGCGATAAGGGTTGCCACCGCCGCCGTCGCCGCCGCCACCTCGGTCCATGTGGGTTGCCGCTAATCCCCGTTCAAATTGATACAAATGCGATTGGTGTGAATGCGAGCGACGGGTCCGGTCCTTGTCGAGGGACTTTGTTTTTTTTATTCTCTCGGTTCTGATTTGGTTTATCGGCATTGTTGCTGTTTGTTCAGTGGATTTCCCAATGGTGGCCACTCGATTGGCAACCCTCGGCTAATTGCTGGACGCCGCGGCCCTCATGTCACGCTCAATTAGCGTCTGAGAAGTAGGCCTCGGATTTTTGACACTTCCTCCCTCCCTCCCCCACTCTACCGACTTACACGGTTTTTCCCACCTTGTTCACTGTTGGTCCCACTGTGCGAGGGCTCCTTCGAGCTCATTGAACTCCGGTTGGGCGCACTCGTGTGTGAAGAGCGAAGAGATAGAAGAGAGAGAGAGAGAGAGAGCACAAGAGGCGTCGACTTCGGCTTTTCCGGCGACCATAAGTTACATCTTCTTCTACTTCTCCTCTATTCCAACCCACGTTCCAACATTTGTTCTTCTTCCCAATGTGTATTCTTCCTTTTTATCTTTTGTTCTTCTTCACAACGTTTTTCGACTTTTGTTCCCTTGGCTTCGTCTCCTTCGGCCGGGGCTCCGTCGTGCCCCGGTTAAGGTCACGTTCGCTGCACTTCTCCGGATCGACGAGGCTGGGGATCCGCTCAGCCGCCTTCGCCTCCCGACGACCCCGCCCCCTGCTCGTCGTCAGGCGGACGTCGCGCTTCATGCTTCGGTCTCCAAAGAGTCGCGTATGTCACACGAACTGCAGTTCGAAACTTATTCTCTCTCTCTCTCTCTCTCTCTCTCTCTCTCCATCCCATTCTTCGTTCACCGACTCCCACTCTTTCAGGTCTGTTTGTTGTTGCCGTTGTGTGCTCTATGGTCATGAGTGAGCGGCCAAGCGTTGCCACAGTTGCAGCGTCGCCTGACGAGGATCGCTCGCAGTGTGTGGGGGGCGCATCGGTAATTGACTCTAGCCTCTAGAGTGCTGTGGGAGTGGGCGTCTGAATCAAAGACAAGAGGAGGAGGCGGAGGGACTTGTGGATGGCTCTGTGAGAGTTTGTGAGGGTTTTTCCCACGTGAGCTTCGATGGAAAACGGAGTTATTTCTTATTTGACAATTATACTCTGGCTCTGTTCTACTTTTACTCTGTTATGACTCACTCAAATATGAGGCTAATTGACATCCTCATAGTAATTAATTCCCATCTCGAAACCCACACCAGTGAATCGAATCCTTGCGAAGACATCCTTCCAACCGCAACTGGGTTCTTTTTAAAGTAATCGCGTTTCGCTCGCTGGTTGAAATCGGCTTAAAATTCGACAGAAGGTTCGTTTTTTTCTCATGCCAGGGGGGAACTCATCGGGAAGTGTGTGAATTGACTGTAAAGTGTCCTCGTTTTCGTCCACCGAGTCCTCCCAGCTAATTCCGTCGTCCTCTTCCAGTCCAGATGTCGCTGTCATTCGCTCCTCATGGCTGTGCATCCAAGTGGAAACTCCTGCACTTCTGCTTTAGTGCATCGCCTGGTGCTTCCTCGTCCTTTTCGATCACAGGATGCGTCCTGCGACATCCACGGCATGCTTTGTGCATTTTTTCTTACTCATTTCCGTGAGTCGGCCCAGTTTACACGAGGGACGAGCGAGGCGAACGTGCGGAAAACGGAGGGCATTTGCATAATTTGCTTAATGTGCGATTTTCTCCACATTTGAACTAAACTGATTAGCGTCGCCGTGGTAGCCGTCGTCATCGTCTGTCCAACCGTCTGTCCGTCCGACTCGGGTGCATCGTGGTGACGTCACAAAAGGTCGTGCCGGGCTGAGCAACCCCTAATGAGGGTGAGAGAGAGGGAGAGAGCGTCAACCCTGAGACGAGGGCGGGGATCTTTGTTTACAGTTGCAATGCAATTGTTAACGAAGGGTGACGGGGGGAAGGTGTTGTTTACACAGAGGGCTGATTGGACGAATAGGTGTTTAACCTTTTGGACCGACTGACAGGCGCCGACAGACATCCTGGGAGACACTTGCCAAGGATTCACTAGAAATTCTTCTTCTTCGTCGCTGTCAGCGCGAGTGTTGCTGAAATGAAAATCCTGAAATGAATCATTTCCTCAATTAAGAACGCAAATGGTGGGAACCCAGCCGCATGCCCCAGGACTAAACTTGTGTATTAATTTAGTGAAAAGTCACCCGCCGGATCCGCCCACAAACACAAATACAACCACACACTCATACATAGACAGAGCTCACTCTCACAGGCATTAAGTCGAGAATATCATATTTTACGGCGACGCTATAATTGGGTCAAACAACACACACATGGAGTCAGCCACACATACATTCACCCACACACACACACACACTCACAGACTCACCCACATTCACAATCTCACGCCCTCGCCTCCCCCGCCCCCAGAGCTTTCAGTCGCACGCTCACTTGCACGCAGCCTGGAGACCGACGTCGTCTCGTCCTCCTCCTCCTCATCGTCCTCATTTTCATCGTCCTCGCCGCGGTCGTTTGCTCGTTTCCGCCTTCCGCAGGACACGTTTTTGCATTCGTCCGGCGCTGGGGTGCGCCAGCTGAGCGTGTTGTTGTTGTTGTTATCGTGGTGGTGGTGTTTACACACATCCTCATTATCCTTAAGCGACGGCGGCGACCGTCGTCGAGGCCGCCGTTCGTTTGTGTGCGCCCCGGTCTACGGTGGAGAAGCCCAAGTGTCGCCAGCGGCACGAACGACGGCCACATCGTCGTCGTCGTCTCCTTCTTTCGTCTGCGGCCGACGTCGTGCCCGATGCATCGAATCCAAGATCTAAACGAGTTCATCTCGCGTTCTCGTGGGAATCCCGGAGTTTCTCAGGACTCGTGGCGTCGTCATCGTGGGAGTGGGAAAGGAATCGAGCGCCGAGACGTCAATGGCAGACATTCTAATCTCCGCCAGGACATTCGCCTCGCATCGAACAAGGACACCTCGGGCAACCTCCTGGTCGAATGAAAAACTCGTAAATTTCTGAGGGAAATCGCGTAAATCTCTGGAATCGAACTTCGACGGCCGCTCGACACGCAACGCTCGCAAATCTCTCCCGACAGTCGAGACACACATCGACACTCATACACTTGCACACTCATACTTTCACATTCTCACACCCACACTCACACTTGCACACCTTGAGTCTTGCACAATCGTCGTTTCTTCAACCGATGGCCCACCAGCGACTCTCGAAGGAGTGGACGAAGACAAATGGTTGACAGTGGCTGCCGCCTGGATTCGCACACACGCTCTAGAACCACGTTCACTGCACCTGTGTGGGTTGCACATTACACCAACACACACACAATTGTGCTTTTGGCAGTTTTATGGCCAGAGATTACTTCAGCTTGAGTTCGATTCGATTCGATTCGCAGGCGTTTTATTGATCGCAAATGTAACGCAAAGATAAATACATCGATGCAAATGAAGAAGCTCAATTGTTGTTGTGCAACTAATCAACAACAACAACATGGCAATAACAAGAATATCAACGGAAATTGCAACAACATTATCGACAATAACAACAAGAGGGAACGAGGGAATAACAAGAACAACATCATCAGTAGTTACAACAACGGAAGCTACAACATTTACCCGAGGCAAAGAATGGAAATCCAATTAATTAGCTAGACGAAGCAGAAGCAGAGGAGGCTTCGAAACCAAGGGAGGGTTGGATTGAGCAAGAATCAGGGGGCGATTACGGCACTTAATCAAGCCCTATGCATGAGAATAAAACACGACCTCCTTCAGTAACATCAATAATCAAGGCCTTGGTGCCAGCGAATTCATGAGAATCCAAAGTTCAAAGGAAATCACAAAATCCTTTTCATCTGCGATATTCCAACTCCAGTAAAGTCGTTGGAACACCCAGGGAAATCAACTCGCAATTAGCTGCAATGTGACTGCTGAGATGAGATCGTCGTGGGTTTCCTCTTGTGGCGATGATGGGCGAGATTATGGCAGATCACTTACAAATTTGGTCGAACCGAAGAGAGGAGGAGAAGAGAAGGAGTCGAAACGAGACAAGGCGGAACGGGTTCGCCAACTCACGAAGAAGATCTCGCAGCAGATAAAGACGCAAACGCCAAATGAAGACAGTTTCGTATGATTCCAAATACGGCGTCGATGGAGCAAGATTCCAAAAGCAGAAGAACTCTCGTTGGTTTCCCACAGTGATCGAGGTGGCGCATGCGAAGCGGGGAGCGGTGGCGATCGATCGCAGTGGTGGGATGACGATGACGACGATGACGACGACGTCGTCAGGTACGTCCTTGGTGTCTTCTCCCGCAGGAGCAATAACATTCGACAAGTCCTTCCCACACACAGAAGGACAGATGGACTGATGGACGGACAGATGGACGGACACAGGGACGAAGAGGACGTTGTGGGAGGAGAGAGGAAAGTAAGCTTTTAACTTTATAACTTTGCATCTCGTGTGAGAGGATAAGCGAATGTGGGGGACCTCAAGACCAAACCAAGGACATGTGTGTGTGTGTGTGTGTATTGAGGAGGAGATGGGACAAAGGATTGAGGAGCAAAACCACTCAAAAGCTAAAGGGAAGCCGAGGGCCCGCAGCTTATCGCGAAGACAAATTGCTTGGCATTTTTCCTCGATTCGGTGTAGGAAGAAACGAGGACTTCAGAAATGCGTCGAGAGGGCGGGACGTTTCTCGTGGGCGGTGAATTTCTCGAGGGCGGGGCGTGGGCGATGGTGGCTCCTGGAACTGAGCTGTGTTTTGTGCTCTCCCCGAAAGTGCACATTCGCCATTTGTTACGACGAGTTGAAACGGAGTGCGCGTTGTTGCAACAATGAAAAATACTTTGCGATAAATATGCCATTATAGTGGGAGAAGGCGAGGGGCGAATAATAGAAGAGGGTGGCGGATAGAGAGGGGTTGAGGATAGAACGGAGTGGGGTACAGAACAGAAGACTTCGGATGTTGTCCTGGATTCCATTGGACGACTGTCGAGGACATGAGAGTTTATTGCCACCGTCACCGACTCAACTCGACTCGACTTTCTCACAAGAGCCATCGAGGGACGAATTTGCGAGGATGTCTCGACTCTAAGTAGTATGAAACTTTATAAAGGTTTCAATGTGCTTTTGGGATTCTCCCCGTTGAGAGAGGTTTTCGCGCAGCTTCACAAACAAGGCGGATGGCGGTGGCTCTCTCTAACGAAACCAGATTTGTTTTGCAAATCGAATGGAACCGCCTTGAAAGCCTCAAGCTGAACCGAGATCAACCGAACCGAGTCGAAGCACCCCTGGCCCCTCAGGCCTAGAGACAACCACCGATTAATCATGGTCGCTCGACTTGCAGTCATGTATCTATTCTGGGCAGAGAGGTGAACGCTTTCTGGCTCAGCTTCGACTGGAGCCACTCGCTAAGCCCCGTTAATAAGCTTAGTAAGCCGGTGGCAAACGATCTCTCGCTCGCTCGATCTGGAGTTGGAGCTCATTAGACGCCGACACGAATGCCCGAAAAAGGTTGCGTCATGCCGAATAATTTGACCCCGAGTCGCCGAGACGGAGAAGGCTCTGCGTCATCGACCATCGAGTCTTGTGGAGCCCGCAGCCAGACTCCGACTCCGACTCAGATTCAAGTGGTCGCAAGCACATTCTATCACTTCAATTAGCGGACTTTCGTTTCCCCCCTCCGACAGTCTCAGTTGAAGATCCCGCCCCCCTCGTTAGAATCGAAGCGAGACGATGGAACCGATTGGAACCAGTCGCGATTCGATTAAGACTCATAAACGAAACGCGTTCTCCATCGTGGAACCGCGTCTCAGTTCAGCCCGGTTCGGTTCGGTCTATTTTTATCGCGATTTTATTGGATCTGGTCTGCAGGTTCTGGCGCGAGTCACGCACGGGTTCTGGGTTCAGGGCTCTTGCGTCCGAAATTGATTTTCGGCGGGCGACGGCGCGATCGATGGCGCAGGTTTCGACTGAATTCGGCTCGATTGTCGGCTTGATTGGAGCCAGTTTTGGGCGGGTGAGACGCGTGTCTGCGTCGATTGACGAGCGAGCGACGATGATATCGGTGCCGTTGCACGCAGCGACAATGTTTTCAAGGCCAGTTGGGGATGGGGCTGGGGACACTGATGGAGCTTTGACGACAACACGATATTATCCACGATAGACCAAGCGATAGGCGATAAGTAAAGGGACATTTTCTGATAACGTCAGAACCAAATCAAACATTGTTCATTGAACATAGGCAGCTCTTGTGGTTCGACTCCAGTGACTCCGTTGGACCATGGCTGCGATAAGAGTCCTCCCCCACCCCCCCGATGAACCGGAAGTCGTCGCCACTCAAACATTGGCAACACACGTGGGCGCAAAAACAAATGTCGGCACCACTCGCAAACAGAAGCCGTTGACGCAGAACGAGGTGGCGAACGAAAGCCGAGGGATTTCGCCCGCTGGCGTCCTTGGGATGAATGGGATCCCCGCACAAAGGGGGGCGGCGGGTCAACAAACGTCGTTGAAGCGAGTCCTCCGAGGAAATCGAAAGGATTCGGGGGATTCGTTTGCATGTGATCGACGGCAGGCAGGCATCCGTGAATGGCGAAAGGTGCCAAAAGGCGTTGCTCGAATTTGGCCCGCTTTCGGGACTCCGTTGTTTGCTATTGATGTTTTCGTTGGCAGCAGGCAATGGTTCCATCCTTCTCCACCTCCTCCTTGCCAACCGGCGAAGCACGCGACACCCACACAGACAAAACAAAACCAACACAAAACAAAAAAACATTCGTCACAAGACGACGGCAGAGAGAGAAGGAAATGTCAAGGGTGGCTCTGGCGGCCGAATTGGGCCAAAAGCAGCGGGTGATAGGGAGAGTTGGGAGGGGTTTGGGCCAGATACATTACAGTCAAATCAGGCAGCAGTCGTGGCTCCATGCAATACATACAAACACATGTCCGTGTGGCCGAAATGTCGCCTGCGAGTGGTCAGCGGAAGCGGGTTGGAGGAGGGTCCAAAGTAGGTATAGAGGAAGAAATTCGCATGTTGTTGTTCGTTATACAATTCAGTCAAAATAGACCCGCTGAGAGGGGGAGGGCGAGGGGGGTTTCGTGGGTTGGGGAGAGTCCGTGAGACAGGAAAAATCGATGAAGGCGCCGAGAAGAGGAACCTCTGCCTTCCAGATCGGGGAAAATTGTGCACAACTACAACAAGTCGGGCCAAACGCAACCATGATAACGATGAAAACAATGAGAGTCGTCGTCTAGGGGGGTTGGGGTGAAATCGAGTGAGGAAACCATATTGTTGAACATACCTTCGGGCGTTCGGGGTTCAGGGTCCAGGGTCGTTGGGGCCTCCCCACAGCGCTCCAGATGGTTTTGGTTTCGCTCGAGCCTCCTCCGTCGATCACAGCGAGCGCATTTCACAGCGCTCCGATGACGAAATAACTCCACTCGCTCGCTCCACTTCACTTCACCAACTTCAACCAACTTCCAACGACGTTTCACCCCGCACCGCGTTCACTCGCCACTCACTTCGCACTTCGACTTTCAACTCCGACGATTACACAATCACCACACAACTTCCAACTCCGCGTACGCGACTCGTTTCCAGCCTTCTCGCTGGAGCAGCCACGAAGTCTCAGAGGAGCCACCGCTTCATCCACGCTCCGGGCTGCGAAACTCCGACGTGGTGGGGATCTCCTCCCTTGGACCACACGATTTCGAGGACTTTATTTATTTCGGCCACACACGGATTTCGAAACACACAACACAATCTCGACTCGCTTTGACTTCCCGAATTTCAGCACAGTTTTTTCTTGGGGCGCCACGACTGACTCCGCGGTCGGTCGGTTCGAGCGAGAGAGCGCCACTGTCTTCGCATGCGGCGCGTTGCCAACTGTCGGCGACCAACGGCGACGACGACGACGGCGACTCCGCAGCGCCGAAGTTCGCAGTGGGTCGATGTTGTTCTTGTTGTTGTTGTTTTTGTGTGCGGCTCCGAAGCGAACGAAGCCGAGACTTGGAGCGAACGAAGACGGCGACGACGACGACCGCCAGCGAAGAACTCAGAAGCGACACTGAAGAGCGCGTGCCCGAGCGTCGCCGAGTCGCGCTCTGCAGTCGCGCGCCGTCTTCGCGCGAGATGAGCGCCTCCGTGGGGTTGAGCGTTGGTCGCCCTGCTCCTCCCCCTGCCCCCTTCAGATGTGAATCAACTCCTAGTGTTTCAAAAATACGATGATTCTTCGGAAATAAAACTTCGTCACGTGCCGTTTTCACTCCCGGCACTTCGCACTTTTTTCTCCAGTTTCCAATTGGAGTTTTGGATTTTTTTTTTATAAACACTCTTTGGACACGCTCGACCTCGGCTCCAGTTGGAGTTGTTTTCGTTTTGATGGTGTTATTGTTGTTGTTGTTGTCGAGAGTGTTGTTGTTGTTATTTCGCGCACCATCTGTCGCTTTGCAGTCGGTGTCACTTGCCCGAATTTCGGTCTCCAATTGCTCGCAGTCAGAAGTCAATATGGAAACAATAACTACAACTGGAACAACAAAAAATAACAAGAACAACAACAACACACCACAACAACAAACACAACAACACCAATAGCAGTATCAACCGCAAGTGAAGCAAACACAAAAACAACAACAGCACTAGTGGAAACAAAAGCAACTGAATTTTCGCAACTGTTCAAATATGAGCTCCAGAGAAGTTTGAATGGAGCTTCATCGTCAGAGGGGGGAGAGAGCGGAGAGGACGGAGTCGACGAGAGCGATGTCGAGAGATGCTCACGGCGCATGTCGCTCGGGTGGTGGTCGTGGCAACGTCGTCGGCTGCCGATGGTGGGCCAAGGTCCACGTTCGGAAAGCAATAAATTTCCACTTCTCACTGGGACCCTTGCAATGATTGATGAAATGAAATAAGGATTAATTAAAAGGGAAAATTATGACAATTATGAAACACCCTGTTGCGCGCTTTGTCGCCGAGTCTTCTGACGAATCGTTGGCAACGCGCACGTTGTACCATCCGAAGGTTTCCATGGTGAATTAACAGTAAATGTGTCGAGTTGCCAACTGCGACTCCTTCCGAAACATCAACCGCCTCCGAGCGTTGCCAGACGGGAAATTTCAGTTCCTTGGCAACGGTGTCCTTATCAGGACTCGGCGGAAAATGCACAACAAACGATATTCGAATTGTTTGAATTTCGCTCGGAATTCGCTCCCCGAAATAATTTCAAAATTTTCCTGATCAAAAGACTCCTGAAGATGTTCGACAAGTCGGAGAAGGTCAGCGACCGACCGGAGACCATCCAGGACATCGCCATCCGGCTGGCCGAGGAGCAGCTCCGCCTGACCCAGGCCGAGAGCGGACCTCGGGAGCGCACGATCTTCGTGCTCGGCAGCAAGGGAGTCGTGCGTCCTGCTCGTGAATTCCACGAACTCTGATCATTAACCGTTTCCCCTCGTCCGCAGGGCAAGTCGAGTGTGATCAACCGGTTCTTCGATCGCGAGGAGAACTCGCGCCCCACCCTCGCCCTCGAGTACTCGTACGGCCGCCGCTCCAGCCCCGCCCACACCCTCCAGAAGCAGGTGCTGAACGTCTGGGAGCTCGGCTCCCTGGACAACTCCGAGCAGCTGGTCGAGGTGCCGCTGCGCACCCACGGCGTCGATCACTTCGCCGCCCTCATCATGCTCGACCTCTCGCAGCCGACGCGCGTCTGGCTCGATCTGGAGACCGCGTACCGAGGACTGCGCGACACCTGCTCCAAGATGCTCAGCGACAGCCAGCGGGCGGTGCTGAGGGAGCGGGCCGAGGCGCGGGTGAAGAAGGAGCACGCCGACCTCCAGTCGCTGGACCTGATGCCCTTCCCCATCGTCATCGTGGGCGGCAAGTACGATGTGTTCATGGACTTTGGTGAGTGGGCTTTTGGATCTCGAATGAATTAAATTAAATGCTCTTTCCTTCCAGATCCCGAGCTGAAGAAGCACGTCTGCCTGTGTCTGCGCTCCATGGCGCACCTGATCGGGGCCAGCGTGCTCTTCTACTCGAACAAGATCCCCAAGCTGGCGAAGACACTGCGCGACACCATCAGCCACCTGGGCTTCGGCAGCCCGCTGCAGCCGTTTCGCACTCTCACCACCGACTACAACGACGCCCTGTCCATCTGGTTCGGCTGCGACTCATGGGAGCGCATCGGCGCCCACAACGCGAGCGTGGACCTGATCGGGTCGACGCTGGGCGAGGAGGTGCCGCAGGTGAAGGCGCCCGGGGCCCAGAAGACGCCGCTCGTCGACCCGGCCAAGGACCCCGGCTTCCGCGAGAGCATCATCGACGAGATGCGCGCCCAGAAGGACGAGGAGCTGAAGGCCATCATCCGGGAGTCGCAGTTGCGCGGCCAGTTCGAGAGCGTGGCTGCCACCGGTTGAGCGGTGGAAAATTGGGATCACTTTAGTAAACTCTGTATTCGAAGATAGCACAAATATATTTAGGTTTAAATAGTTAAATAACTCGACTAAATACGACTTAGAAAAAGTTTTATTTGACTAAAATTTGGTTCAGAGAAGCGCAGTTCGCTTGAAATGAAGTCAAAATATCCTTGGGTTCGTTTTCGACATTTGGGATTTATTGTGTGTACAAGGTTTGGTTTTTATTTACTAAACTTGTGTGTAAATTTCGCTAAACTCTTGTTTATTCAATTTCGGGACATGTTAATTGAATTATTGTTATGAACACAGTGGAATACCGTAGGGAGTCTGGGTTGGGGCAGGACGTGCATGGAAATAATTCAAAAGGGTGCCGTTGAACAAAAGCTCGGGTTCAATAATATGCCTAAATGTAGCTGCAAAGACCATTGATTAGTTCTTGTTAGATACAATTAAAATTAGCTTATTTTGATTTAAATAAAGTTCTACTTAGACTTCAACATCTGTTTACTATCCTACTTCTAGCTTCGATACAGCACGATTTGGTTCAATTCATGATCGATTTATTACAAATGCTGTCTTCGGAATCGTTCGTTTCGTTCGCTGAACTTTAAATGGAATACAATTAAAACGTAAAACAACTAACGACTTATAAATAAAAGTACAATGAAAACATGGTTCAACCAGTGGGACATCGTTGTAGGAATTTGGCAAAGGGGAATGTAAGCTTAAAGCTACCAAAAACAAGAAGGAAAAATCATACAAAGCATGTTGAATGAAACTCATAGGAAAGGTGCGCGAAGGCCTCTAGAAAACCCAGATGTTCTCCAGAATTTTGTCGTTCAGTTCGTCCACAGGGAGAGCTTTCAACGTGCGCAGCGTCTCCATGTAGAACGTCAGTTCCGAGGTGACCACACCGTGCTGCGGGCCGCCGTTGTTCAAGATGTTGTTCTTGAGCAGCTGCTCCCTCAGCTTGTCCTTGAAGTTGCGGTGCACCACGCTGTAGATGGCGTGTATCTGCTGCTCCGGCAGGATCGGCGCAATGGCCTCGTGCAGCTTCACCAGGTGCCGCGAAATGTTCCGGAACGACTGCGAGGGAATCGGCGGCCGCGCGTCCCACTGGTCCAGCTGCATCGCCACCCGCTCGATGACGATGCCGTAGATCTTGTTTTCGATCTCCTTGATGTGCCCGTGGAAGTCCTTCGTGATGGAGTCGTAGCCGGAGACCGAGTTGGGGTCGAGTGCCTGGAAGTGCGCCTTGATCTTGGGCAGCAGCCAGAGCACGAGTTGCAGGGCGCGCGACACCAAGGCCAGGTTCGTGCTCGTGATCGTCTTCAGTCCGGCCACGCGCATCGCGCCGGCGCCTATGATGAGCTGGCAGGAGCGCGAGTTGAAGGTGCGCAGCAGGTCGACCACGTTGCGCGACAGGAAGCCGGCCACAATCGGCACGCGCATCGCACAGCGACAGTACTCGCTGAGCATTTGCACGAGCAGCAGCGCGGCGCCCACCAGGCTGAAGGGTTTGCCCTCCACCAGGAGCACGGGGTTCGCATGGGGCGTTCCATTTGTCGTGCCCCCATTGTAGGATGAGATGTGATGTCCGTTGAGCGTCGCACTCAGGGTGTCGGCGTTCTTCGAGGGCGCCGAGAAGTCGTTATCAGCCATTCGTTCGATGATCTTTTGGAATTCGTTTGGAATATCGACCTGGCGCCACCGCTCCGAATCCAGCAGCAGGGCCAGCTTGTGTTTTCGTTCGCTGTGGAAGCGATTGGCGAAGCGAGACGCTTGAACTTTGACTGCGACCTGAAAGAGAATATTACAATAACTCCCAAGAGTTTTCGTATTCATTTACAACCTTCAGTGGCACACTCGGAGCTCCGCAAATGTCTTCACAGCCTTCGCTAAACTCATCCACGATCGCCGTCAGCTGCTCGATTTCTTCGGTCGTGGCGACGGCGCGTTCCAGACTCTGGGTCGAGACCAGGTTAGCGCACCGTTCGTGACAGTAGTTGCACACGGCCGTGAGCAGATCCTGCAGCTTCTCATGGACGTACGCATGGTCGGCGGCCGTGAGAAACGCCTCCGAGTCGATCAGATTCACTGCGGTGTCTTGCTGAGTGCCGGATCCCGCACTCCCGGCGGCAGCGTCGGCCGTCTGCAGCATGATGTCGACCACGGACTTGATGCGCTGCAGCACGGTCAGCAGAGCCACAGTCGCCTTTTTCAGCAGGGTGATCCACTCGCTAATCGATAAGCTCTGCGCCTCCTCGCCCGCCCCGGTGAGGCAGAGTTCCGCATCGCTGGAGGCGATGACCTCAATCACTAATTGCTTGATGATGGCGCGTATGGTGACGATCGCCTCGTCCTTGTAGGAGTCGACGAAGTTGAAGTTCTTCTTGCGCAGCAGCCCCATCACGATGCACACCAGCTTGTCCTCCTCGGCCGTGACGCTGTCCGTCTCGTTCATGACGTCGCTCAGAGGCCGATTGAGGTCCGTGGTCGCGTAGCGCTCGAACTCCGTCGTCAGCATCTTGTCGATGAGCTTCTCCATTTCGGTCAGCTGCATGGGCAGATGCTTGAAGCAGTGGATGCCGATCAGTTCCTGATTCAGTATCTCCTGCGTGGTACCTGGAGACAAAAGCATCCAAGTGATACAAATTAATTCATAAATTGCAATTCGACATACCGATTAGGTCTAATGCTGCCACGTAATCCTGCGTGCCGAGCAGCAACTGCAGCATCGGCTGCGTCTTGTGCACGGTTGCCATGAGGCACAACTTGTCGACGGTTTCCTCGAAGTTCTGACGGCGCTGAGCGAAGCGCATGATGCGAAACGAGTCCACCACCACGCTCGAGTGGAGGCTCTGCAGCGACTCGCGCAGATCGCGCACATTCCGCGTCGCCTGCTGCATCTCCTCCATGATGGCGTCCTGCGAGGTCATCGCGTGGAAGAAGGCGGCCGACTTCTGCGACACCTGGCGAGCGATCTTCACCTCCACGATGTCCAGGTAGTGCGACAGCTGCTCCTGCAACAGCCGCCCCGATTGCTTACTCTCCTCACTCGATTTGCCGATGCCCGGAAAGACTTGCGCAAACGAGGGTGCGTGGTTCAGATTCAGATTGCCATTGAGGAATATCTCCGGTATGTCGCTGAGGCTGCCCTCGTTCATGGGAGACGCGGGCGCCTTCGGGTGCTTCGACTGGAGCTCCCGCTCCGCCAGCGCCACCGGCGTGTCTTGCGTCGACATGCGCTGGTGGCGCCGGTAGCGCTTCCCGATCTTGTTGACATACTTCTCGAAGTCCGCCGGCTGAATCTCCGGCAGCCGTGGAGTGGGCGGAATGTGCGTCTTCTCCACGAACGAGTCGCCCCACTTCTTCGTAAAGAGATTGCTTTGCTTGCCACGTGACGGGTCGTTCAGCACGGCCGGCAGGTTCTGGGCCGCCGAGAACACGGACCACTCGGGTGGCGACTCTTTGCTCATCTGGTTGGCGTGGTATTTGGCCACATGCGTTTTGTAGTCGCGGTCGGAGACGCCGTCCAGCGGCAGCGAGGGACAGACTCCGTTGAAGCCGTAGCGACAGACGAAGGAGCCGCCTTCGCGCGTGCAATGACGATCTCTCAAGTGTCTGGGGGACGAGAGGGAATTAGAAATGCATCCATGATGGGGTCAGTAACGATTGATTACTCACTTGACGAAATCCGCCGACGACTTGAAGGACTCGCGCGGGCAGTAGTAGCAGCTCTCCCAGGAGTGGCCCGCTATCGCGTCTTTGCTGCCAGCTGTTGCCGTCGCAGCAGATGCATCAGTTGTGCCAGCGCCGAGCAGGTGCTTCGCTGAAAAGTCCCCGGCGGCGTCGTCCTTGGTGTCCGACTGTGCCGTGGCCATAACACATGCTCCTCGCCCTTCTTGTCGACCGCGCAGACCCTGACCAGAGCGAAGATGGTGTCCCAATGTTGTTTGTGCTTCTAATTAGTGCCTGACTTCCGTTCGATCGGTGTGAGCAAATATTTGTTTTTCTCGATCCGCTCTCGTTCTGTCCACTGCGCCCTCACTTTTTCATTTTCACTCGCGTACGTTTCTCGAAGTGTTGGTTCGTGAACTTCTCTGATTTTATTATTGTTTTCCCATGATTTGCATGATATTTATCACTTTTCTCGAGATTTGTCCACAACAGCAAAGAAAATTTTTTTTTATGGTGCGTAAGTGCAATCGTAGCGAAGTGTCAAAGTGACATTTAGCAGAGGTCAAAACCACGTAAGCAATTTGTCTTGACAGCAATTCAAAAAACTATGCAGGGATGTCGCGTCGATATTTATCAGTAAAGTTGATAAACTTTAGTTGTAAGAACCCATAACTAGCACAAAAATATTTTTAATGAGCAAAAATATATTTTCACATCCTATTTTCATAAATTTGGAAATAAATGTTACGTGCTGCAATTTGCGTCATTTGAGCACAGCTGAATGCGATAAGCTCAAAACCAGGGTTGCATATACGAAGTAAACAATTTTAAAATTGTGCTATTTTTTATATATTTTATTATTTAAATAGATTGTAAATAAAAGAATATTTACAAAAAATAAAAAAAAAAAAAATTTTTTATATATGAAGAAATAACTACACATTCGTACAATTTGTTTGATCCATATATATTTTCCTTGAGGAAAATGTATTAAAATAATTTAATTAACATCTCAGATTTCAAGCTATGGCCACATCGGAAGCCTTGAAACAGTTTGAGAGCTCCTGTTGTAGACAAGCAGCTGATTCTGTTGACATTCGCGCTAGTCTCGGAACAGTTTAAGAGGCAGCCCTCGTCTGAGCAGAATTAGAAGAAGAAAACTTCGCGAAAAGTTCGTTTGCCGATAAGGAAATAATAAACAAATGTGAATATCGGAGAACTGCATTGGAATTTGAATGCTTCTGGTTTGAAAGCAAAGGTCTGTTTGCCGATAAATCCACACTTCGATACGAGAGGAGCCTTCGCCTGCTGAATGCTGCAGTCGTCGGAAGTGCTTCTCAGCTCCCGCCCACTATGGTGCAGCACCGGGTCCCGCAGTTGCGATAAGGAACTCGGCCCGCGATGTCAATGAGCGCCTTCCACGTTCACTCTTAATTGACTGCAATGACGACTAGCAGTGAACACGATATCAGAAGCAGAAGAAAAGCCGTGTCGCGAAAGGAGGCGAGGATGCGTCTGTCGGGGAATTTCAAGCTGCTCGTGCTGCTCATGGGCGTGTGCCTGCTGGTGACTCTCCTTGTGTGGCATCAACTTCGGGTTTGTCTCCCTAATTAGATCTCAAACAATTGAATTAATATCATTTCATTCCACCAGCAAAACCAGCACCAGAATGCGTCAGTGATCCATTCCGAGAAGCACCACCACATTCCGGCCCACGAGACCCCGGTGGTCCTGTGGTGGACGCCGATCCTGAAGAAGTACCACCGAGAGCGCCAGTGCGGCTTCCACAAGTGCGTGTTCAGCGTGCGCCGCGACCTCCTGCACGATGCCAAAGCCGTGCTCTTCTACGGCTCCGACATGAGCAAGACCGACTTGCCGCTGCCCCGCCTGCCACACCACCTCTGGGCGCTGCTGCACGAGGAGTCGCCCAAGAACATCCAGTTCATTCCCCACGAGATCGTGCTGCGCCACTTCAACTTCACCTCCACCTTCAGCCGCCACAGCGACTGCCCGCTGACGACGCAGTACCTGAAGGACTTGGCCGACCTGACGTCGCCGCGATACCTGGTGCCCGTCGGCGAGAAGACGCGTCTGCGCCGCGCCGAGAACCTGGCGCCCATCGCCTTCGTGCAGTCCATCTGCGACACGATGTCCGGCCGCGACGAGTACGTCAAGGAGTTGATGCAGCACATCGAAGTGGACTCGTACGGCACGTGTCTGCACAACAAGGACATGCCCCGCAAGTAAGCATCTCAATCTTTCTTTAAACATACATATTTTTTATTCTTATACAACAATTCCTCTAAAACATTCAAACGCGATCACACCACGCTAACACAAGCATAAAAAGTCACTTTGGCGCTCCTCTTCCTCTTCGACTATAACATCGCTTCCTCCGTCACAGTCTTCAGGTAGTTGTCCACACTCTCCAGGATCTGGTGCAATGTGAGGCAGTTTCTGCTGCACGCCCGCTGCACGTGCGGCTCCGTTGGCTGCGCTGGCGGCGGCGACAGCTCCTGGTCCTTGCGTTCCCCCGACTGTGCGGCGCCGTCCTTCGACGCCGTGGTCGTGGCTTCCGCAACCTCGGTTTCAGCCTCGACCTCAACCTCGATCTCAGCGTGATCTACATTTCCGTCAAAGGAATTGCTCTCCTCCGTCTCGGTCTTAGAGTTTTCCGTGGCCGTGCTTCCCGAAGGCGCCTCCGAGGAAATGCTTGAGCCATCCGAGCCCCCGTCGACTTTTGGCTTTTTTGGGGAGGCTGTTTTTTTTATCAGCCGGGTCGAGACTCGGTCTTCGACGGGCCGCTTTTTCACACTCAGCAGGCCGGAGCGCCGCTTGCCGTCCACGTCGAAGTGTGGATTGCGATGGAGGACGACGGTGCTCAAAGCGACGACCGGCGGCGCGATCGGCGACTGCTTCAACTGGGTCTGGGTGCCGGCGGTGTTCGAGCCGTGGGGCGGCGTCTTCAGGCCGTCCTTGGGGATGTCCACCGCGGCCAGGTGCAGCCGGCTGCCGCTGGTCATGGTGCTGGAGGAGCGCAGGGGCGTCTGGGCGGCCGCCTTCTGGAGCTGCTTCTTCCAGAGCACGGCCTCGTTCATGGAGCCCGCGGCGCGCTGCAGCGTCGACTTCCGCAGATTGTAGGGATGCGGCCGCAGGTTGTGGTGCCGCAGGTGGTGCGGCTGGTGGCGCAGGTTCCGCAGCACGAGGTCCGCCAGGTTGACGTGCGCCTTGTTGGTTGATTTCCTTCGTGGCATGGTCGTGGGATTTATTTTTGCACTTTTTAAAAGGGTAAAACTAACACTTAAAATTTGAAATTTTTATATTTTTCGAAACTTAATAATTTTTTTGACGAAAATTTTGATATAAAAACTTTATGCGAGAATTTTCAATGAGGAATTTTGAAGGGAGAAGACATGGGGAATGTTTTTTCGCCCCAAGGACAAGTAGTTGATGTATTTAACTTGGTTTGCCAAATCCACGAATTAATGGTTAATCGAATTTCTCTTCTTGATCCCATTTTGCAGCCTGACCGAGGACTATTTGAACAACCTGGACTCGCCGGACTTCTACCGCTTCCTCGCGCGCTACAAGTTCATCCTCTCGTACGAGAACGGGGTCTGCAACGACTACATATCGGAGAAGTTCTGGCGGCCCCTGGTCATCGGCTCGGTGCCCATCTACTTCGGGTCCCCCACAATCAAGGTAAAGTCCTTCCCGATCTCTTAAATTCCTTTTTAAACATTTCGTTTCGTCGCAGGACTGGCAGCCCAACAACAAATCCGTGATACATATCCCCGACTTCCCCCACCCCAAGGCGCTGGCCGACTTCATTCGCCAGCTGGACGCCAACGACCGCGAGTACAACAGCTACCTGGACCACAAGTACTCGCAGCTGCACCCGATCACGAACGAGCGCCTGCAGCACACGCTGCTCGAGCGCGCCGACCACCAGGCCGACCACATCTTCGACCGCTTCGAGTGCTTCGTCTGCCAGCAGATCCACGAGATGCCGCCCGCGCAGACCCGCCAGGCCAAGCGCAGCCACTACGACTGCCCCCAGCCGCTGGTCTTCCCGCCGATGGAGGAGGAGGCGCGGCGCCGGCTGCGCGAGATCGACTGGAACTCGATCGCCGCGGTGGGCAAGTGCGAGGCCCGCATCCTCGACCACCTGCTGCGCCGCAACACGAACTTCACCGCCCAGGAGTTCGACGACCTGCTCAACCAGGACATCCGCACCAACAAGTGCGCCTTCGACTAGCTGGAGGAGGTTCAGCCGACGTCTCGCGATTTATTGTGATCCGATAGAAAGAAACCCACTGTTGTATACAATACATTCATATATTCTTATAGTACTTACACCTAGGTCGACACGTATTTACGAAATAAGTTACTTAGCACCTAAATGTATGCTGCAACTCCCGCGGTTGCGAACTACCAAAGATTTTCGAATTTGATATAAAAGACATGCTTAAAACTAAACCTAACGACAATCACAGTTTATTCGTAGCTCCTCTAGGCTCCTCGTCGGAGGATCACGAGAGTCTGCGGACACTCCATGGCAAGACAATCAGCAGGAGTAGCATCAGGGGAATCCCCGCCTCGCGACTCCTCGCCCCACTGCGGTCCGACTCCGTGGTGGCCTCGACGCTGGCCGTGGGACGCGCCCCACTCTCGGTGGACCCGCCCGGAGACGACATCAGGTCGGGCGTGTAGTCGCTGCACGTGGGGAAGTTCTGGGGCACCGGCGCCATCTGGTCGTTGTCGCCCACCTTGAGGACGAGCGCCATCCCGATCTCGGCGTGGAACTCGATGTGGCAGTGGAAGAGCCAGAAGCCCGGGTTGTAGGCCTCGAAGCGGATGATCGTGTAGCCGCCGTCGGGCACGGTGACGGTGTCCTTGACGGGCGGACGGACCAGGTTGCGCTTCAGCAGGTTGTAGCGATCGAGCTGCTTCACCTGAGAGAGGGAAATATTTGGGTCAATGATCAGGGAGATCAGGATGACAATGAACCGAATGATCAGGATGATAATGAAACCCAATGATGGGGATGATCAGGATGACAATGAACCCGAGATCAGGATATTGATGGGATGATCAGGATGATAATAAGCCTGATTATCGGGATGACAATGAACCCGATGATCAGGATGACAATGAATCACATAATCTACTGATAATGTTGGGGATGATCAAGATGCCAATGATTAGGATGATCCACCACTCACCATCTCGATGGTGACGTTGGCGCCCAATCGCTCCAGGCCAACCACGCGGAAGGCGTTGCCGTGCAGGTGGAACGGGTGGTTGGCGTCGAAGGTGAAGCCCTCGTCGACGATGATGAACTCGACCACGGCGTTCAGCGGCACCTGCAGCACGTGGTGGCACTTGCAGAACTCCTGCCGGCAGTCGATGCCTTGGGCGGCCAGCGTGGTCTCGTTGCAGAACATCGCGTCGTCGAGGTCGAAGCGCGCCGGCAGCAGCGCCGTGGAGGGGAACTCGAGCGAGATGTGGTTGAGCTGGGGCGTGTAGAGGCGATTGGTCTGGCCGAGGCTCTCGTTGAAGCCGTAGTAGGCGGCCGGGTGGAAGACCGGGTTGTCCTTGGCGTAGAAGTCGTAGTAGACGAAGAACTTGTAGTCGGCCTCCGGCTTCAGGGCGTCGTGGTCGAGCCCCGGCACCGAGTCGTACACCTCGAGCGCCTTCAGCTCGGCGATGGTCAGCGAGTCCGCGTGCCCCGGCCCCCGGTTCATCACGTTCAGCTCGACGCCCTCGGCCTCGTGCGCGTAGCCCAGCTCGCCCTGGGGCTCCTCCTCCTCGGGGGCGCCCTCGTAGTGCAGGACGCCCACCTGGAAGGCCGACGTGAAGCGCTCGTCGCAGTCCATCAGGCCCTTCAGCCGGATCCAGTAGTTGCCGACGGGCCGATTGGCATTGAGCACGAAGTCGAAGCGCTCGCCGGCGTAGGTGACGATCGAGCCGACCTCGACGGGCTCGAAGTCGTAGCCGTCCGAGTTGATGGCGGTCAGCGTGTGGTTGTCGATCGACACCCGGATCGGGCAGTTGAGGAACTCGGCGTTGATGACGCGCATCCGGTAGCGGAAGCCGCGTCGCACGGTGAACGTGTGCAGCGGGATCTTGTCCAGGTCGATGTCGTGATCGATGGAGGTGTCGCGTTTCGAGCGGGGCGGGTGGGGCGCGGTCAGAGGGATCTCGGGGGAGGGAGGTTGATCCTGTTTAATCGGTCTCTCCGTGCGGTTCAGGGCCAGCATCCGGGTGAGGCGCGAGATCTCGTTGTCCGTGCTCGAGTTCCGCAGATCCTCCTCCTCTCCAAGGGCCACCGCATCGGCGTCGTAGTCCAGCAGAGTCGTCGCTTCCTCGGTGGGTTCTGGTTTTTTGGTTGGTTCTGGTTGTTTGGTTGATTCTGGTCCTTTGCTTGGATTTGTTCCATTTATTGGTGTTTGATCCTCTGTTGGTTTTGAATCCTCGGTTGGTTTTGAATCCTCTGTAGCTTCCGGTTGCTCGCTGGTCGGTCTCTCGGTGGCCTCCACCACATTCACTCCCCTCGCTCGCAGTCCCTCCTCCAGCTTGATCCGCTCCCAGATGGCCTTGTAGTAGCGTCCTTTGCCGTTCAGCAGCACGTTCATCGGCTTGTTGTCGCCCCGCGAGTGATGGTGCGAGGCGAACATCGCGACGCCCGGGACGTGGACCCAGTCCTGCAGGATCATCTTGTGCTCGGGCAGGTCGAAGTCGTACAGGTGGCCGTGCTGCTCGGCCAGCTTCGGCCGCCGCACGATGAACGCCCCGAAGACGCCGTCGCCGCGCTGCATCCCCGTGTGCGAGTGCCAGAAGTGGGTGCCCGCGTTGGCGGCGCGGAACGTGTAGCGGAAGGTCGAGTGCGGCGAGACCGGGCACTGGGTGATGTGGGGCACGCCGTCCATGTAGGGCGTCTCGCGCTGGTGCATCCCGTGCCAGTGGATCGTGGTGCTCTCGCCCAGCAGCCGGTTCTGCACGTCGACCACCACGACGTCGTCCTGGCAGACCTCGACCGCCGGCCCCGGCATCATGCGGTTCACGACGGTGATCGAGCGCGGGATGCCGTCGCCCACGACGCAGTGCGGCCGCCGGCAGTCGGTGCCGTTCGTCGGGCAGCCGAAGCAGGCCTTCGACAGCGTCTCGTACCACTCGACCACGAACGTGTAGCGACACGTCATCGGCTCCTCGCCCAGGCGGCACTCGCGCGCACACGGGTGGCTCCGGTAGAACTCCTCGGTCCACGTGTCCTCGGCCTCAGTCTCAGTGCGTGAATCCAGCTCTCCCCTGGCTGGCCCTCGGCTAATCGACGTTTTGCAGTAGGGACAACACTCGATCTCGACCACGTTCTCGGGCGCGCAGTCGGGCGGCAGCGGCGGACACGCCTTCTGGTAGGCGTTGATCATGGGCACGCCGTCGGCCAGTTGGGTGCACTCGAGCAGGGTGCAGTCGTTGTTGTTGTGCCACGTCTGACCCACCTCGTAGACGGTTTCGTTGAAGAGACACTTGGTCCGGACGCAGGCGCCGCAGCAGCTGCCTTTCTGCGGGCGCAGCTCCGAGTCCTGTAACATGGATCGCATTCGTTTGAGAACATTGTTTGAGAACTACTTCTCGTAGGAGTAGATTATGTGACTAGTTTCCGATTATATCGGGATGAATTTGGGTTAAATTTCGAAGTAATTTGTATTCGTCCATCATCTGTGTCTGTCCGTCCCTTGTGTCCGTCCTAGTGTCCATTCTTGTGTTCTTCCTTGGTGTCCCCCTTCCATTCGTCGATGTGAAACAAATTCGAACCCAATATTCAAAAATCACCTATCGATTGACCGCCCACTTCCTGCCCCGCCCACTTTCCACTCCCCTTGTTACTCTATCCACACTCACCACTCCACAGTAGAATTGGCCGCAGTCCTCCTTGCTGACGACCTCCTGCGGCCGTCCCGTTCCGTCCACCTCGCAGGCGTGGATGGCGCAGGGATTCTCGTGCGACACCCAAACGGAGCCGACCTCCTTCAGCACCTCGGAGTTCTCCAGCACGACAACGCAATGACCTTCGAGGGGTCCTACGATAAGGAAACGGGAGAAAGAGAGAAACCAAAAGGTCAAATGAGGATATTGAGTGGGTCGGGAAAGGATTGCATGAATATGGGAGCAGAGGACGATTCAATTAGGAGATAAGCAGCAACTCGTGGGCCCCAAATGATGCTGACCTAGGGAGGATTGACGACCTTCGACTCGATTTTCACCTTCTTCGACTCATCTTCCACCCTTTTCGAATCACCTTCCGCCTCCTACGACTCGTCTTCTGCTCCTCGGACTCGTCTTTCTTCTCCTCCGACTCATCATTCATCTGCTCATCCTTTTCATCCTCCTTTTAAATAGAGATAGCAGGGAGGGGATTTTTGTTGAAATGAATATGAAAGTCATTCGGGCGATTCCAGTTTTGAACTTCGGCACGTAATTGCCCTTGTTGTTGTTGTTGTTGTTGTGACTATTGTTGTTGTTGTTGGGCAATGAATAAAAGGGCACCATAATGTTTATGGCGATAACTTCAAATATGCGCGATAATCATACTGAAATAGTTACATATTGCACTTGTTGACTCGACAAACTATCCGTCGCTCGATAAGAACTCGTTCGCGTGGTGGAGACAGCCCGAGTAAGAAGTGGAGCTGACGTGATTTACGACTCCATCACGAGAGCCAGAGACGATACAATGGCTTATGTATACGCCCGAGTCGCCAGACGTCCGTCCGTCGATGTCTGCGTCGTTGGATCGCTTTCTTTACTTTTCTTGGTTTCGTGATCGACTTCAGGCGCAGGGCAAATGACAAATGCAAATGACAAACACCTCGCTGATAACTCGCGAACGATACCACGGCACAATTGATTCACTCCCCCTTGCTCCGATAACCCCAACCACCATCCGAGTGAGCCTCCGAAGGTTCGGTCTTATCGCTTCCGACATGGGTTCGGAATTCGCCAAGTTTTAATTAGAATTGTCGGCCTCGCACAAGTGAGAACACATTATTCACATGCTGCTTAATTAAAGCGAGGCATGTCGGACACGCCTCGACCTCCCGCCCCCCTCGATCCATCGCCCCCTTCTGCCTACAACCGTTTTAAAACGGTTCCCCCGCCTCGACAGTTGCTCATTCTTCATACTTTGGGAGGCATAAATTCTGCTTAAATGCTCGTTGAGACCGTTGAGAAGTCGTGAAGTCGTTTGTGAAATATGACAACTTCCTGCTCACTTTTGAACTTGCTCCCCCCCAGCAAATCGCAGGATCCGTGGGTTGAAGTGGAGAAAGGGGAGGGGAATGAGGCGGGTTTTGAAATGAGAGCGCGATACGAATTTAACGACTTTGGAGCCATCCTTGAACACTCTATAAACGGCATCCTGTGCTGTCGCGTTGTTGTTGTTGGGTGGTGGGTGGTTGGGAGTTGACTCCAGTTTCGAATTGAGGGATGTCGACATTAACAACAACAACTACGACAACAATTGACTTGAAAGTGGCGCGCAATTAGCGTCGTTTAAAATTTTAATTTTGAAACTTTGGCAAGAGGCGTAATTAGGTGGCATTTGTGTTTTGTTGTTTTTGCACTAGTTGTTGTTGTCACATCTGATGTTGTTGTCGTTTCTGTTTTTGTTGTTGTTGTTGTTTCTCTTGTAGTTGTTGCCCCTTGTACCTTTGGTCTCATTCAACTTTCCACGTTCTGCGGTGGTTTTTTCACTTCTAGTCTTCGGTTTTTTCCCTTTTCGATGCGATGCGAACAGACGAATTCTCATTTGTTTTTGCGGTTTCTGTTGGTATGATTCCTGATGTTGTTGTTGTATGTTTTAAGTTGTTGTCACTTTTTTTGTTCTTGCCATATTTGGTGGCTCGTGGTCTGAAGAGGTGATAATTGCTGGAACCATGGGGGTTTTTCGCACCGAAGTTCTGATTTCGTTAATTTTAATTATTGATGACTTAATTCGCTGTGGTCGCCACAGGTCAGTGAGATCAACAGGAGGGAGAGACAGAGGGATAGAGGGACGGACAGAGGGACAGACTGTGGAACATACATGGAGATAACTAATTGGGATCTGTGGGATTTTGTGTTCAAAACTGCGGTCAACAAAAACAACCGTGTATGAAACAAGTTTCTAATTGAAAAAATAACTTGAGCTTAGCCTAGTTTCAGGCTGCATCTGAAATCCTCTGAAAATGCGTTGCTCATACGCCCTCCGTCCAAAGCAGAACCTCACGTTTTCTTAGGTCACATTGCAACTTGATGAATCAATCAAACAGAAGTCATCGAAGCGGATCCAGACCCAGCGGCCGCCGCAACCACGGACGAATCTCAGAAACGCATTAAACTCCGATCGCGCATTCTTTCAATAAAATGATAATTACTTCTGCTACCAATGGTGCTCTTGCGGTTTTTATTATTGTTGTATTGAGGTTTTTCTTGTAGTTGTTACTATTGTGGTTTTTATTATTGAGGTAGTTAATATTGTGGTTTTTATTATTGAGGTAGTTACTATTGTTGTTGTTGTTATTGAGGTTGTTAATATTGTATTTGTTTTTATTATAGTTCTCTTGATTATTGTTGTTGTTGTTGTTATTGATGTAGTTAATTAAGGCTTTAGAACAAAGAGAAGAACGTGAACTAGCATTCGTTTCGCACATGCCAATGCTAAATGACGAGAGCATAAACGTCCGAAGAACTTTGCACTCGTGCAAATTCGCGCGTAGTCGTCGTTTGAGACGTCGCTTGGTTTACGAGGTAACACGAGTCAACGAGCTGACGACGGCTGACAGTCAGTCAGTCAGAGCTCATCGCTGAGAATCATAGTTAATGAGATGAGATGGAGCATTGAAAAATAGCCTCTGACACACACGAGAGAGAGGGTTCGACGAGCCGTCGATTTGGATCCCATCCGCCTGAATGCTAATTTAATTTGCATCTGCAGCGGGTCACGTGTGTTTGACATACGCCCACCCCCAGGCAGTCGGCACTTGAGCAAATGATCTGCTGCCCTCGATTGAGCGATTGAGAAGAATCCGTTAAAATCGCATTAATTAGCGAAAACATCGAATTTACATTGAAGGGAAAATGATTGGAAAATCTCGTGAAATCAAGTGAAAACAAATCAACTCCCGAGAGACATTCTCTCTCATTCACTCCCGAGCGACATTCACTCCCGAGCGACATTCTCTCTCACTCTCTCACTCACAACCTCCCTTTGTCCCTTTCTCATTTGCCTGCAAGCTATCGTCGATTAACTCGCTCCATCCCCCAACGCCCACATCCGGCTGTTGTCGACCGACTCCACCGCTCCCTTCAGTTCTCATCAAGGCCCCCTCTGGGCCCCATCCAGGCCACCTGTCACTAAGTTGCACCTGGTGCCCGTCGAAGTCGCGCGTGAACCATTTCGTTGATCGGTGGCAGTCGACGACACGACTATTGCCTCCTCCTCCTCCACCTGGGGTTGTAATGAGTCCATTAATGAATGATTGCTCGAGGGATTGTTGGAGGGGATGGAAGGGTTAGAGGGAATGAGGGCATGAGGTGGGCGGCTGATGGATGATGTGAGGAGAGTGGAGGAGGCTTGAGGTAAATGCATGCGTTGCGAACTTAACTGCATTTCTCGATGAATTATTAATGGGTCTCGATGACCAAATGTCAAGAGATCCATTAGACGACGTTTGTAGATCCGCAATCATAAATCATCGGGATCGTTTCTGCTCATTCACTACTACTTCTACTTAATTTGTTTCTTCTCTTCTCCTTCTCCTCTCCATGATTCTCCTCTTCCTTCTCATCCATTTGTGCTTAAAAGCTCACATATTTAGAGTGGTCGTCGATTAAAGTCGATTAGTCAGAGGCGAAGGAATTTCCGTTAGAATTTTTGATTTTAGAATTTCAGATCAAAGAGTTCCGGGATGGAACGACCTTCGGAGTGGGGCTGCCTAATGAACCCTTCAACCGGATCCTGGGTCCCTTTGGACCATTATCATCTCCCATTACCATCTGTTCCACTTTCCATTCAGCTCCACTGTGACTCAATTTGAACGCCCCGAGCGAGTTTCAATAAATTCTGAGTCGCGATTTTATTGCTTTGAAATTAGTTGTTACCGACACTAATTGGAGCCACGCCCATCGTCGTCGATGAAAAGTGAAAGGAACACTTTATTCAAATGGAGTTCGCTTTATTGGGTTGATTTCTTGATCTGCATTGATTCAAAGCGATTCAAAGATTCGGACAAAAGACTTTGATGAGAACCAGCTAATAGTAGAGTTTGGAGTTTCCCCAAGAAGTAACCAAGAATCACTGATTCTTCTTCCCCTCTTCTCCCCCCTGGAGGCATTGCAGTGACATGTGATGGTCACAACAGACATTAATGGCCTTTGACACAACAACAATACTGACAGCGACAGCTTTGACGTCAGCAACAACAATGGCGAGGACAAAGAAACCACAAGTCGTCATGGCACCATAATAGATAAATAGACAACAACGAAGAAGAAGAAGAAGAACGAACGAACAAGAAAAAGAAGAAGAAAACGAACAAAGCCGTGAACATTAACTAAATGCAAATCGAAGTTGAAGCCGAAGTTGAACAAATGCAGAATCGCTACGGGAGAAGAATACTAAACACAATTCGGCGGTGTGGACAAACACGTGTTGGCAACACTGGAGGGGGGGTCACGATTCAGGGGGGTTTCCATAAAGAGGGGTTGTTAATACAATTATAGGATGAGGTCAGAAATAATCAATGGAAAAACGGGGTCAATGAAAAAATGGAGTCCTATTAAATGAATGAAAACTTGGTGTGAAACTCACCAGATCTGGCCACGGCGACGGCTGTCGTTGGCTGCAGACAGCACTCCAGCGACAGCAGCAGCATCAGCACAGCGGAAGCCGTCCTCCACCTGTCGTCACTGCATCCCAAACGTTGGTTTCTTGTGGCGACAACCATCATCGCATAATGGTACCAAACGATGGTATTTGAATCTCAATGGTTGGGGTCTGAGTCTGCGGAAATGGGGCTCGCGATAGGAACGATTAAGCCGACAACTGGTTACGCTAATCGCGGATCTGCAAAGAGAGAGACAGAGAGAGAGAGTGAGTGAGTGAGAAGATGGGATGCGGCAAACAATGGGCGGTGCTACGTGCCTTGCAGCACACTTTTGACGACGCCGCGCGCGAAACTAGTCAAGTGTCTATTTTTAGCATTATCGGTTTCCATTTCGACGTGTTTTGGCCGATCTCGAAAACTGCCGACTCACCATGGGGCAATTAGCCCAGGGGCGTGAGACGGGGTGGGGTGAGGAGGGATGGAATTAAAACGGCTTCAAGCATCGTTCGGAGGGCCGTGGCTGTGGGGGGAATGGCTTCAGGCTCATTGAGACGTCCGGATGGCTCTTTGCCGGCTTTTAACGCCTCAATTAATCAGCTAACAGATCAATCAATCACCTAGTCACTCAGTCTGTCAGTCTGCCAGTCAGTCTAGCAGTCAGTCAACCAGGAACTCGCCTTTTCTCCCATTACCATCCCAAGCGAGACGTCGTTTTGGGGTCTCCGAGGCTTCTCCCGAATTCCACCGATTAAGATCCGGCAAAGGCCGCGCCTCTTTCGCCTGGGGTCCTGTGAATTTCAATTGCCGTAAATTTCAAATGTATGTAAAAAATTTAACTCCCCATATAAAAAAAATCCCACTTTCGAAATAGGTTTTGCGAAAAGTTCCACCTTTTTGTTTGGAAATGCATTTAATTATTGTTGTTAATGAAATTTTGTTTTCATTGAATCGTATTTAAATATTTATTGAATTCGGTTCGAAGCGTGGAAGACTAATACGATTGTGAGTTTAATCATTAATTAAATCCATTCGACAGCGCAATTATTCAAAATTACTTTCGGCGCGTTTCAACTACTGAATTTAATGTAGTTTTTATATTACTACATTTTTATTACATTCTCGTAAAATGTGTTTTTTTTCTACCACTCCACGTGAGACTTTGATGAATAATTTGTCTTTGACTTGAATATTACCTTTGACTACTGTGTGTTCGTTTGTGAAGTCGATTTCGTAGATTCTACAACTGTTTCTTCCTAATTTTCCACACTCCATGGCTTAGCTACATATTCCTCCCCGATATTCCCCAATCACCTTTTAAAAGCTCACCCAGGCAAAAGCTCAGTCCACTTTCGGAGCAAATACTCGGGAGTTCCTTTAACATATCATATTTTGTAAACGAAATTGCGAATAGATTGCGTTCACAGCAAGGACCTCATTCACACACACACACGGGCTTCATTACACTACTACAAACGCTCATACATGGAAGGAGGTTCGATGTGGAAGTAAATTGATTTCCTGCATAAAGTGTGAAGAAATCCAAGGCGTGCTCCGGTCGCCGCCTGCATACGAATGTCCTTATTTTCCGCTCTCACTAGCTTCGACCCACTCCGCCCCCAAAAGGCGAGAGAGGTTGGGGTGGAATTTTCGTCAGTCGCTTATATGTCCCATTATGTGGGAAGTCGCAATCCAAGATTTCTCCATCGATGGCGGACCAAGGGCCCGAACATGCCAATTTGGCCGGGAACCGATGGCCACTTGCGCCGAAAGTACGGTTCAATTTGGGCCTATTTCCTCATTCACATCGTCGGCCACGGTCCTTGAATTCATCACAAGAGCCTGCCACTCAGTTGCCCGCTTTATCTGCTATCCTTTTATTATTTATGACGGCTGCTCCACGACCGCGTCTCGACGGCCCAGGTCGAGGCGATCGAAGCGAAGGGCTTTGCATCCCGAAGAATCAATTAATTAGAGGCGTACGTGCCCTGGCGTCCACATGACTCCAGCCCTCGTGGGCTGAAGAGGGTTGTCGACCCGAGTCCGCAGCCGGAAATTTGAGGAAGTTCGCATTTTTGACTGACGCAGCAAATTAATTGATTGGCGGAGCGTGAGTGAGGGACGGAAGCGAGGGCGAAGACGAGAGAAGAGAGGAAGTCAATGGTAAATAACAATAAAACAGACCTCATTATGCTGAACTCGGTGGGAGTGAGTGGTGGAATTCATTGCGAAGTAGCAGAAGTTCCATAATTATTCATAATGCGAATCGTTGCAAAAACAACCGGCGTGCGGAGTGTGAGAAAAGGGAGCGATAGGAAATGAATTAATTGGAAAAACGACGAAGTGTTTGGAGGAGCTTGAAGGAGGTCGCTGAGGGTTGGCGGAGAGGTTGGAGGAGGTCGTCGTGGGAGGCGGCTGAAGAGGTGTGAAACATTCACATAATCAAGTGTTCGACAGACCCATGAAAGTGGATTGAATTGGAGTGGATCGGAGGGAAGACGAGGAGAGTAGACTGAAGTGGATTGAATTAGAGTGGATTGAGTGGCGAAGGAAGTGGAGCAGGAATGTGTCCACTGTCTCTCAAAGAGCTCTTCATGGTAATTGATCAAAATCGCCTCGTCGAGTGTGACCAGCTGCGAACGAAGGAGAAGACGAAGGCGAGGTGGGGGAGGCGGAGGCGGAGGCGTCCACTGATGTCATCGTGGCCAACAAAGCCGAAGAGTTGCGCAACCGTCGCGTTGACCGAAAAACCAAGCGGCTACAAATCAAATTGACCAGGCCAACAAATCAAATCGACCACACCGACAATGGCCATAACAAAGACGGCGAGTGACAGAAATAAAGACATAGATAAACAAATAGACGACCTCTTGAATGCTTCGACAATTGCAGCTGATTTGTGAGTGATTGGACGATTTTTCGGATGGCTGACGAGTTTTCACGGCTCGTCGTCGACTTGTTACCGACTTGTTTACCATCTTCCCTCTTTCTTTTCCCCTTCCTATTCTCCTTCTTTTCTCCTTCCCCTCTTCACCATCTTCCCACAGCTTCCGTCCTCCTCTTCGTCTTGGTCTTCGTCGCGAAGTTCGGCTTCGGCATCGCTTTGTTTACGTTTTTGTTTACATGCGTGACGATCGTTTTGTTGTAATTGGGATTGTCGTTTGTGTCGTTGTTGGAGCTTGTCGTCATCAGTTTTGTTGTTGTTGTTGTTATCATTGTTGGGGCCACCTCAGAGCCGGATACAAAGCGTCTGAAACTGACCTTAGCTCGTGGCCGCCCCGCTGAGATTTCCTCGATTATCTATGCGACTGAGTTATCACCGAGATGAACATACTTCCTGAAATCATTGCAAAGACAGCATCGTCACATAGCCAATGCGAGATGTCTCTCGAATTACAACAGCTCAACTGAAATAGTACTAAATGCAAAATCACTCGCTCGTCTACTTCCGGCTTCCCTGCATCGACTGTTTAATTCTGCTCCACGATTCATTTTCCGGCGAGGCGAATTCCAACCGTTCCGACAACGTCAGCAATGTTCGCGTTGCCGACCACTCAATCTGCTGCACTGGACATTTTCGGTTTCTGCGGCCTCCGCTCCCTTCGTCTCCGCCCCCTTCAGACGGCCGATGAAGAGTTTCGTCCTGTCGGACCGCAGGAAGGTCGAAAGGAAGACCGAGAGCAAAATTGAAAATCAGCGGTCGAGGACGTTTAATTGGATCGGATGAGGTTCTGGGGGATCCCGGACTTCTTCCGCATCGAATTGTTCGAATTGCACAAAGGCAGAAAGACTCTGATTCTGTTTTAAGCAACTCAAGAGGGGTGCGGGGGCGATAAATCCACATAGTTTTACGACCTCGGCAATCACAGAAATCATGGCGCGAACGAGACTGTGTCGAGGCTTTCTCCAGTCGCCTTGGGCTTATCAGCGGCAGGTGGACGGATTCGAGTTGTAAACAAATAAAACCATTTAATCGACAAAGAATAATAACAACAACCAGATGAGTTCCCCCTCGTCGACGACCACAAGAAGAGCCCACCAACAACGAGAAGAGGTAGAAGTAGAAGAAACAGAGCTCATTATGCTGGAACCGGCGATAAATCAATAGTTCGCGAATGGGGGTTTTATGGGCTGCTCCAAGAAGGGAGGGCGTTTATTCGCGGAGAACGCGAACGGTGGTCGTAAATGTGTCGAAATTGGTCGTGGAATTTTTCGGAGATGTCTTTGTCGAGGAAACACTAAAATCGCAGACGCTTCGGCGAAATCGGCGGAATACGTTGAGAGGTCGTAAACGAGGCGAGATGTTTGCGCAGATGAAGCGGGCTTTTATGTGTGCAGGAGGGGGAGGAAAAGGTTTGAAGGAAAATTATTGCAAGGGAAAGGTTTGACGAAAAGAGAAGAAAAATGTTTGAAGACAACAGATTGGAAGAAATGAAGCTGGAAGGAAAAAGGTTGAGAAGAAACAGGTTGGAAGAACTCTTAAATCACTGGTAGAAGAATGTTTGAGAAGACTTCCTTCAGTGTAGCAAAATTTGAAAACCCATTCCAGAACCAAATTGATACGTATTTTTAGAGTCCAATGCGGATCTCTTTCCTGGGTTTCCCCGAACTCACGAAATTCTCAAAACACTTAATTAGCTTACGAGCTTCAGTATGCGGCTTGAGCTGAAAGACGAAAGACGAGCCCCGAGAATAGTAGTCTGAAGATCAGAAGACAATGTAATAAATGTTGTAATTTACGACAGCCTTTTGAGCGGCCCGCAGGCCTCTCGACCTCTGTTGGCCGAGTGCCGACGAGCGACCGACCGACTCTTGTGACAGAGTTCCATGACAACCGCTTTAATGCCTTCAATGGCCACTCAACGTCCTTCAAAACAAGTTGTTTAGGAATGTCTGTAAACATGGCCAGCGCAAACAAGTCGTCGTCGAGGAGGAGGAGGAGGCGGGAGTGGCGCAAGTCGAGAACGAGGGGCGGCAGGGGGCGTGGTGGCGAGCGATTCGCCGAAAGCTCTGCTGGAACTGGGACGAGTGGAATTCTTGCGAAATCTCTGGGGATTTTTCGGAAGCCGTTGAATGCACCGGTGGCTGCATGAACAGTGGGACGAATGGGTCACTCAATTTCAATTCTCGAGTGTTGTTGGTCCGTTTCGCGAATGTAAATTCCTTGGCTCACTCACCGATTTTGGTTCACCTAGTTCGCCTTTATCTCCTCGGCAGTCACTAAACTTGGGCAAGCGTCGCTTATCACTTTTTTCCCTATTTGTTTTGTCTTCTATTTGATCTGACGTTCTTGGGATGTTATCTCCGCTGCAGCGACTGATAAATCAGGACCTCGTGACGCGGTTTCGACTGTGGATCGACACGGTTTTCACTTTCTCTCTGTTATCTTCTCGAAGGACCTCTGACTGGGTCCAGGTTTCTGAATGGATCTCGGAGCCGAAGTTGGGTTCGCGATCTACGTGCGACGACAATTCACCGCCGACTGTTGTCCGTGCAGCGCGGTCGAACAGTTTTTTAAATCGACTCCGACGACGTCGACAGCTGGCTCCGTCTCTGGGTTTTAGCCCAGTTAGCAGCGAGCGCCGGGTCGTAAGAGGGGGCAGGAAATCGCGCTGATAAAAGCCCCGATTCGCGAGGTGATCGCGGCCCCAGAGCCGTTGTAAGAGAGCGAGAGAGCGCCACCAGCTGAGAGACGGAGCGAGCGAGAGTGAGAGTGAGCGATATCATTTTAATCAAGCGCTCTTGTTCGACAACCTGTTGCTGCCGTTGTCGTCGTCGTCGTTGCGAGCGGCGGTTGTTTTGTAAACAAATCGCGAGGGAAGAGAGCCGAAGCAGCGATGCGGCAACGTGATAACAAAAGTGAGAGGGAGAGAGAGAGCGCGAGATGGAGGAAGGGGTGGGGGAGGAAAACTGTAAACAAATGTCTGGTCGGGCGGAATTCTTTTCGATTGCAGAAGAAGAAACGATGACACGTTGAATGCAAAACAAGGCTATGATTGAATTCAGAGCGAGGGCGGAAGGCCGAAAACATCGTCTGGTTCTCGCTTCTTCAACGACGACGACGATGATCGACCTGGCAACGCACGATCCACGCACCTGGATCAGGGCCGCCAGCTGTTGTCGCCAATATCGCTGGCTTCTTCGATGTCTTTTTCAGAGTTCGACAGCGATTGATCAGTTCATTACACGCTGCGAACACTTGTAATTAACCGGGCTCGAATGTCGTGTAGTTGGCAACGGGGAGATTTCCAGATCTCCCTCGAACACCTCCCTCCCTCCATCACTATCTATCGCTCTTCACAGAGTAGCGATCGCCGTCGTTAGTGAAGATGATCTCCACAGCTGAGAGATAATTTCTTATTCATTTCGCAACATTTGCTCGCAGCTCCCGTTCATTCGGCGCCTCGCGATCTCTCCCAAGGGCCGTCGCGTGTGATTTCTTTCTGCGGTCTGATCCGCTTGACAAGTTCGTGTAACGCCGCCTATCGTTCTGGGAAAATATTCACCGATCGCACTGTTCGCGAAATTTTGACTCACCCACTGACGCTGGCGTTTTTCCCCAGACACCATCATGCCGCGTGCTCGGACTGGATCAACCGAAATCGACTCTTGGCGAGAGAGAATGAAAAGAAATGAAAAAGGGAAAGAACGGTAGAGAAATAGAATGAATAATAATTCGCATTGACCATAAATCAAACTCCGACCATAGATACGGGGAATTTCCTCCACTCGTTCTCATATCATCATCATTTCATCCATGGTGAATCCTGTTAGACAAAGTGATCTACTCCTACTTCAGATCACTCCGAATCCTCTCTTAATTCAGGTTTCACTATTGGTCTATTCTATATCTAAATTCGTAAATTTAATTCGTTAGGAATTCAATTCCACCATTTAATGTTCATAGTTAATTTGCGAAATTTTCCGCATAACAGTTATTAATCGATGTAGTGGATCCCGCGTTTTCCCCCGTTCTGGGCTCTGGGCTCCCCCAAGCGCGGTTTCAACCGCCGGAAAGTCCCTTGTTGTTGTTTACCAGACGCCTCAGACGCCTGTCACGTTTGGACCAATTCACGTACACGAAAAGATCATCGCTCGATCCGGCCGGCCGGAGATTCTTTCGCGAGATTATCTCGATTCATTGGGAGACTTCTCGCGCAATCCCCAATGCCTCGTCCGTCCCTCTCGCGTGGAGATTGATCGAGTGACGCGAGAGTCGCCGCATCACTTTACGATAATTAAATGAGCAGCGACGGCCGGTCTGGACCGACGAGGAGGCGGAGGCAGGGGACGGACTTTGGGGATTTAAGATTTTATGATTTGGATAGAATCTTAAAATTATTTAACAAAGATAATTTTTTTTTTCTGGATCAAAAAATTAGGATTAACAATTTTTTTAAATTAACCATTCAACTTTTTTTTTAATATTTTTTAATATAAAATTTTTCATATAATTTTTCAGGTGTTATTTGTGGGTTCACTCTGGCTAAACTTTAATCGAGTAATAGAAAATATTTTTAATTTTTTTTCTAATGGTTATGTTAATTTTTTATTTTGATTTTAAATTTGAAACAACGAAATTGTTGGGAATTGAAATCAAATGGGAAATTTCGTCCCTACTTTATTATTTGTTTTTAAATACTTTTTTTTACAAACTTCTGTTGTTGTTATAGCTTAAAGTTTTCTATTTCTCTCCGTGTAGCTTCCCCTGCGCTCACCACCTCACCACGAACTCACCACGGCGCGCATACTCACCACCAGCAGCCGAGATGCACGGTGTTCGGATTATCCGCGAGCGACGCGCATCGCAGCATCACGAGTTCCGCAGGTGCCGGAGCTTTTCACCACGCCACGGTGGCGGAACTCACCACGTTCCCGGCTGCGAGAGATTTTTATCCCAGCGCGACGAAGGCTCGGGCATCAGTTGGTGTCCAAGAGCGCGCGTGGCCGCACCGATTCCGGAACCGGAAGACCCGAACACTCACAGCGAAAGTGAAAGTGAGAAAGTGTGAATAAATCTGAGGCCGAGCGAAGCCTCCCAGCCGAGGCGCAACGAGTCGCGACGAATCCGAGCGCCGCGGGCGGAAGCGAGACGACGAAGTGACATCGACAGTGAGAGGGACAGGGGCGTGCGGAGAGGGGCGCGCGGGCGGCCGACGAACGAGCGGAGGGCGTTGAGCCAAGACTCTGGCACACTCACGCAGCCGTACGTGTCTGTGTCGGAGCTGGTGTTAGTGTGTTTGTGTGAACGTGCGTTCATTCGTGTGTGTGTGTGTGAGTGCCAATGTGCGGCTGTCACATGTGAGCGCACAAAAGAAAATCAAACAGTTTTCCAACGAAGGAAGTTTTCCGGCGAACGCAAGTGAGAGCAGACGTGTTAAAGGATTAAAAGGATAATAGACGAGGATACAGAGACGATTCAGCAGCAGGAGAAGCTTACGAAGTCTAAAGGTGGGCTGGAGGATTTCAAGCTCAGGCCGATGGAACTCTGAAAGACTTCGATGATTGTGGGGAGAATGAAGTCGATTGGGTCCATCCGCGGGCATCCTAAGAGTTTAATCCAATTTCGTCGATTCTAATCCGGAAACGATCGATCCATTCGCCTCTCTTTAAGCTGGGGAAATCGCCCCCTCAACCAATTTTCGCTCCTTATCGCTCGGTTTTATCTCCCGGCTCGACTCCCGTTATCGGCCTTCCTTGGTTCGAGATTCCTCGCAGAGAATGCACACTTTTTCCACTCCTTTTCGAAAGGGACGGACTTTGGTCGACTTCTCCTTTCGCCATCCCTGCCCCTCCCTCGTCGTCGCCATCGTTCTCGCTCTCTTTCTCACAGCAGTCACATCCGGGAGACGTGAGCGAACAAGTCGAGGACATGTTGAGCGCCCAGCGAAAGCGAAAGTGAATGCGAAAGCGAAGGAGGCGGGGCTGAGTGGGTCATAATGGGCGTGGATCTAGAGAAGAGGTTGGGTGTTTCTGAAGTGGAGGGATCGAGAGAGAGAGAGCTTCCCTCACCGGTTCACTTTCGAAAGTAAAAAAGTTGTTGATACATCGAAAAGAGGATCCGATTTCCCTTTTTCCCCCTACGTGCGCTACCGCTTTTCTGTTGACCGCACAAAATTAAAAATTGCGTACCCTTTTCGAGCATCCCCTTCATCCATCGCCCCCCACCCAGTGGCCTTCGCTCCTCATCCCCCTTTCATGTGTCTGCAAATTTACGGCATTTCATCGCTCAGCCTGAACAAACTTTGCGCCCTTTTTTTGTCCAGTGTTGCTCACTTCGTGCCTCGGCCTTTGTTTCGCTGCCACCTCCCCAACCTCGGGGTCCACATCACTCCCCGTCCACTTCACCTCCCATCCACTCTGGGCTGCCAGATAAATTCGGGGGCCGAGCGCCGACTCATGAAAAATGCTGCTGACCCAGGCGAGTGGCCGTTGCCAAATGAAGCCGTTCGGCGTTGCCACCCGGTGCCGGCGTCGGCGCTGCCATCCGTGCCAGGTCGTTGTTGTCTCTGCCGGGCTCTTCCAGTTGTTTGCATCTCTTCCCTTCCTCACCCCGCATCACCCTCGGCCTCCTCTGTTTGCCTTTCGCTCTGTTGTCTCTTCTTTGGGAGGTTTTTCTCGCCTTTGAGGTGCTTCCTCCCCTCTCTTTCCTTTCTCTACCTTCTTCTCTCTTCTCACAGGCGCTATGAGCCGCCTAATTGACTGTGAAGGATCCGCCGAAGCTCGGCAGGATTTTCCAGGAAGACAGAAGACGGTCCTGGGCTCGCATTTGGCATCGGTGAGCGGAAGGAAGAAAGAAGAATCGACAGAAAACGATTGGGCTGGGGATCTCGAAATTAAAAACGTGTGGAATGCGAAGGACGACTTGTTTCTCGTCCTTTCCCTCTCGTCGTTCGAGTCGAAGGATCCTGGAGTCGTCGAGGTTCAGGATCCATCGAGCCTTGTTTGAGAAGCCCTCGAGGATTCAGTTGGATTCGCTCGGAGTCCTCCATTAAAAGCGCTCGTATTTTCACATTTTCCATCGCAGAGATCGAAGTTCGCAATTGGCATCGTAGACATCCGCCACGCCTCTTTCCGTCCCCCATTCCTCATCCCCGAGGCTCTTCCTTCGCTTCTCTTTCTTCCCGTTCGTCTGTGAGAACGCTCGTATCCTGCATTAAAAACGCGTTAGGCTGGCAGCAACATAAACATTGATAAAATTTCCATTTCCCCATCCGGTTCCGCCCGCCCCATGGGTCGGCGGCAGCAGCAGCTCCCTGATAACCGTAGCTGCGATAAACGCCTAAAAGGCGGCAACAAATTATGATGAACGCAAATTAAAGCACGTTTTAACCTCCGTCATTGCTGGAGGATGGTGGGTGGGGTGAAATGAGGGCGAAATCGACGGCCTGCAATTGACAGGCGTGAGGATGGGACGATGGGCGGTGGGCGTGGCACGTAACGGCAGACATGCGAATGTCAAATAAAAACATTTAAAGCCTAAGGATGTGCGAGTCGTCTTCGGAATTGCGAAGGGCGCCGATTGCGAGAGAGAGAGTGAGAAATTTCATTTATTACGGAAAACACGTCAAAACCACAGAACGGCTTCGACTTCCTTCCGATCCTTCGTTTGGCTCTCACGAGGGTCGGAGCGTCGCCATATGTGGCGTGTCTGAGGGGGCGTGGTGAGGGGGCGTACGTGCAGGTGCGCGAGGGTCCTGGCGGCAAGTGCGAACGCAGCCTTCTCACGGTACAAAGGTGGCGAACGAGGCGAGACGAGACGTAAAATGAAATGAGCGGAGAAATAACGGATAACGACTTGTCGGGCGAGAAGGTGATAATCAAACGGAAGGAAGAGTCGAACCCTCCAAAGGACGGCGAACCGAGATGAGAGGACGACGAGGGCGTAAAGGGAAGATTCGTGAAGTCGAAGGATGTGCGGAAGCAGGCTCGAGAAATGCTCGCGTACTCACGTGTCAATCACAGGCCTGCGTCGAACATCCTTCAGACGGACGGACGGACAGACAGACACAAACCCACACATGCAAGTGAACCCACTCACTTGTCAACACTAAGATAAAGGACGGACACATGGAAAGACTGAGAGACAGAAAGAAGAAGATACATACGGATGGACCGAGTGACAGACAGCCATACACACGGATGGACAGATAGACGACCTCCGCGCGAATCTGTCGACCGCTAGAGTGTGGATTGCGTGGACGACTTTAATCGCAGGACCTTCGAACGGAAGACAACTCGAGAAATCGTGGCGATTTTGAGGTCGTCGAATGATCTGCCAAGGACAAGAGGGAGGCGTTCGTGAGGGCGTGGCACCTACGGAGATTAAATTGTCTTGGAAGAGCTTCCCACGGCGATGGAGCAAAGGAGCATCTGCACTGTTCATCGCTTTTTCCCACGTGCATTGTGCGGAGTTCTCGAAGTCGATTAATATTTCGCTCGCTCACATCCTTCGCCCTTTTTCAGCTTCGCTTCTCAACCCTCTTCCCCTTCAACCCAGCCCCCTGGGATGCCTATCCTTGTGTCGTTATTTGTCTCCTTGTGATGCGATCTCCCGCCTCGCTGCACGCAGCATCATCCATCAGATTTTTCAATTTTTCAGCTGCCCCCATCGCCGCCGACCCCGCGATAAACTTCAAATATGAATAATGACGGAAATCGCTCAGCGCTGGAGACAGCGCGAGAGACAAAGGGGATCCACCACAGTCCCAGCAGGAACAACAACAATGATAATAACAACAAAGACGACAACAACGACGACGACACAACGACAGACCAATAGGCGGACGGATGTGGAGGGCGAACTCCATTCAATGACCTTAAACTTTGAAACAAACGACGGGAGTTTGAGTCGTGAAGGCAACTAAGGGTACACGAAGGCGATTATGATGGTGAGGGAGGGGAGGAAGTTGAGCGAAAGTTGGAAATTACTTTCTTTTTTTATTGGCGCGCCGCAGATTCAATTGCCTACGACCCGCCCTCGCGCAGACCCGGGGCTTTGAATTCAATTTTTTAATCAAATGCTTGCGCCGACAGCCGCCGCGGTTCAAGAAACGGTCGCGTCCTCGCCGAAGGGTCAAAGCATCCGCGTTTTGTGCTCGTTCCCTTTCGCGCCTTGTTCGCGCTCTGCCTCGGGTGAACGACAACAACAGCAACATCAAAAGGTCCGGCCGGAACCGGACACTCGACCCGCTCATTGCCTTCCTTCTTCCGCTTAATTGAATTTCATTTACTCCCGCTTTGCATGGCTCTTCGTCCCTCTCTCTGTCTTTGGCCACTCCTTTCCCTCTCTTTATATCCCTTTTCTCGCTCCCTTTTCTTTCGATTGGCCCTCTCACTCAGTCTCTGTCTGTCGCCTGCAACCGATTTCCCTGCCAGACATTCGCCAAATCCTTTCTGAGAACCCGTAAAATATGCTCCAATATTTCGCCTAGCCGGCTTTAGTCTTAGTCCCGAGCCCCACATCCGTTGTCCTGCACCATCCTCTCTCTCTATCTGTCTCTCTCTATCTGTCTCTCTCTATTCCTCTCCCTTGGAGGCTCCTCCATCGCCCGTCGATCTCATCGGTAGCGACGTGGAGCGGGTCGCATTATTTTCATCTCATTTATGTCCGGGATTATTGCGGTAATCTTTTCGTATTTATGTGGCAAAATGTCCCGGACGCAGCGCCAGGACGAAGAACGACGCATCACGACGGCCCTTTGCGCCAAATCGCAGTGAACGAGAACGAGAAAGAGACGGAGGCATCGACAATAGTGGTATTTGGGGGAGAGAGAAGCATCGCAAAGATATTGCGATTATAACTGATTATTTATAATGGTTCTGCAGGGTTGAGGCTGGGGCGAAGGGGCGGTATAAAGAGAGGGGCGTTGCGTTGGATGCCGGGCTTAGTGGCCATGGTCGTGGTCGTAGCTGTAGAACGGAGCGCGATAGTCTCCAGGGCTTACACGGAGGAGCAGGGCTTTGATGCAGATTTGCTGTGGGGCAGCAGGCATCAGTCGGTTCCCTTGGTCCATTTGACTAGATCCAGAAGCATGAACTGAGCTCGAGCATGAAGAGCGGAGATCCAAGGATCCGAGAGGACGAAGGACTCGGGTAGTGGAATTTAATGGAGTGAATCGTTGCCTTCGAAGCTTCGAAGATTTTGTGATGTTCCCTACCCGAGAGCCTGTGGGAGAAATTTCGAAATTTACTTTCCAAAAAATATGTTCCTAAAGAGACGACCAGAGTTTTTGTCACTGTGGGTCGATGGAATGGATTTTGCATGCATGGAATATTTCGCGTTCGGATTTGCTATCGGAAAATGTCAAGCGCTTCTCGGGTCAATATTGTTTTTGGCAAAACTCGAGCTGCTTTTGGTCGAAATTGTTTTTAAGCGAATTTTTTGCGGGCTTCTGTTGTTGGTTATCGTCGTCGTTTTTGTTGGTAATCCTTGTGGTTGTTGTTGGTTATCATCGTCATCATAGTACTTGTTGTTGTTGCCATTTTCGACAAGTTTGACGCGTTTCCACGAACTTTATATGCAAACAAAATGTCAAGCGAGATTCTTCGCCGCCCTCTTCTCCTCTCTCCCCCTCCGCCCTGTCGCTCGCGAGGTCTGCATAAAATTTGAATAAATCTGCGGCTGCATTTGAAATCAGAGCCTCGGCCTTGCTGCGCCTGCCACTGCCAGCCATTTGGCAACTCTGCCCCTTCGCACACAGTCAACACCAACCCCCCTCAACCCCCACTCACGTCTGGAGCCCGCAGGATGATTCGAGGAACCGCCTGAAAGTATGCAAATTAAGTTTGTAAAAATTTCGCCTTTAACCGGAAAGTTAATTGAGGTTTAACGTGGGATGGGTCGACTGTGAGGGGCAGAAAGGGAAAAGAGATGTCCGATAGAGAGAGAGAGAGACGTGGAGCAAATTGTGCCTCCAGGCCAAATGTGAGGAAACCGTTGAGTGGGTTAATGATGAATAGGCGAAAGAAGGATTGAGTTATAGAAAGAAGCACTCAAGAGGAAACGAAAAAAAGAAAAAGCCTCCCATGTTCACGAACTCGTTTCATGGTCTCCTTCTCCCAGCAAGAGAAAGGAATATATTTTCACATGATTTGCGCCGGGTCCTCGTTTCGTTTCCGGCACAAGCGGGAGTCGCTTCGGTTTAAATTAAAACGAAATATCGGAGCGAAACAACTCCAACCGATCCACCGAGGACGATCCGAGGCTCGTCCTCGCTGCATCGTTGCGCGGCGACGACGGCTGCCTAATTAATTATCCTGCTGCGAATTAAGCGCAAAGGTAACATTTGCAGTTAATAAAGGAGCCGAGTGTTGCCAACGCACACGATGCCCGCGGCTGGTGGCGATTTTTAATTTTCCACTGAAATAAATAAACGGCGTTAAGTGCTTTTCAATGGACCAGAACGAGAACAAAAACAAAAACAACGACGACAATGGCAACGCCAATAACCACAAGCCCAACAACGACCGAGCGCAGTCCCGTGACAAGAAGGGGGCGGGATTCGGGGTGAGGATGGGGAGGGGGCGTGGAAACCGACGTAAATCGTCGTAAGCCACCGAAACGAGAACGGCTCACGGACGATGGTCGGCTGCAATCGAATGCAAGTGTATGTGGGTGATGGGTGTGTGGGTGAGTGAGTGGGTTGTGTATGAGTGTGAGTGGATTGTGTATGTCTCATTGTCCCTCTCACACTCCCACACAATCGGCGGCTGTCGCTGAATTGGACACGACAGGTCGAGGCGGGCGGCAGGCGTCGCTCGGCCCTATTAATTGAATAATTAATGAATTCACGCACACATCCGAGAACACACACACTCACTGATACGTAGCACACACGCACGTACAATCAACGAAATGAGAACAAACAGAATTTCCGCGATTCTTCTCGGCGGGAAGAAATATTCTGGGAAGAATTATTATGAATTATGAATTATTTATCGCGAGAAGAAAATGGGGCGGGAGAGGATGAGGGAATGGGCGTGTTGGGGCGTGGCAAGCAAAGGATTGGCTCTCGTGATTCAGCGCTTCGGCATTTGTAATTCATCCATTTGTTGATCCCGTCTGTTGAATGCCACGGGGCGTCCTGGGGATCATGTGAAAGACACGCAGGCAAAAATTACTTCGAATTCCACAATTTGTTGCTTCCAAGCACCACAAGAAGTTCTTAAAGATGCACTTTATGAGGATTTATAATTAATCCCAATAGTTGCAGTTCATCTCATGTGTAGTGTTCGTCCGAGTACGAGTAAAAATACTCGTATACTCGAGTAAATGGCACGATAAACGATTATTTTTTGAATCGACTATTTGTTACAAATATTTTTACGGTACCGACTAAATTGACAATATATTGAAATTTTTTATTTATTTATAATTTTGATACAAAAATGCATCACAAAAATACATTACAAAAATTCAAACACTAACAACAGGTTGCGATGATTTCCTAGACTTTTGAATGGATCAAACAAAATAAATAAATAAAACTATCTACATAATATTTGATTGAGTATAATATTTTACTGTTAACTGTTAGTTAAAAACACATTACGTCAGCTTTTAGTTTCTAGAGGCGCTAAAAGTGCAGGTTTTCGTGTGTATATGTACGTATATGTGTAATGAGTACGAGTACGATTATACCGACTTTCAAATCCGATTACTTCTTTTCGCACCGATTTTTAGTTGAAATTTTGTTTTTGACTACTCGCATCGACTACACACCGGTATTGGAACGTCACTACTCATGTGGCTTTGTGGTCTTCTCCAACCTTCTTTCAAATCTCTTTGAATCCTCTTTCAACCCTCTGCCAACACACTTTCAATACTTTGTTTACACGAACCTTCCCCATATTGAAATCCAATTCGATTGCAATTCAAATCATCTCCGTCTCATTTGTTTTCTTATCGCATTCCTGAAGCTCCATTTCAATTAATATTTCAAATTCCGATGCGACTGGACAATTAGCAAAATCAACAATAATCAATATCAACAACACTATCATACAACAAAAACAATAATCATACAATAACAAAAATGCCACTGGTCACCAACAACAAAAATGCCACTGGTCACCAAAGCAACAACAACGATCCTATTAGTAACAAAACAGACAGACGGCGTCCGTGTCTCTGGCCGAAGACGTCGATGACGAAGACGACAATTGTCGACGATGTGGACAGCGGGAATGTCAAATGTTTGCTTTTAATTAAAAGTTGCTCATACGCCACCTGGGCCGGGGGCAAACATTAAACGGAGCTCGGCACACGACACTCGAACTCTGAATTCAGAATTCACAATCCGAAATGAAGAATTTTGAATTCAGAATTCGCATTGAATTTCAAACGACTGGGATGCAGTGAAATCCGATCAAATGCAAACATCGACCGCCTCGGAAACTTCGGACAAATGTTTGGCAAATGTCCGGCGAAATGTCTGACAAATTCCGGCGAAATGTCTGACAAATATTCGACAATCTCTCTGTCCGACAAATATTCGACTTTATTCGATTTCGATCTCCAATTGAAATCCTAGTAAATTCTCCAATAAAAGCTCTCGGCCAGATGCGTCTGCAGCTTGTTCAAGGAGCGCGTGTTGTGGCATCGATTAGGTCAGTGGAGAGGCCGAGGGAGGGAGGGAGAGAGAGAGAGAGAGAGAGAGAAGCAGGTGGCTGCTCCCAAGTGGAGACAATGCCATGAACATAATCGGCCCAGCTCAGTCCCGGTGATGAACGCTAACCTCCGGCGGAAATTGAAAATAGAGCGCTCGATAATTTTCTTCCACTGAAGCACTGAATCTGACTGCTGGAGTCTTTAAACTCCCGCTGCTCTCGTTTGAAATTGTGTCCTGGCCAGACCGGCTTCTGGCTAAATTTAACATCAGCCTCCGTTCTTACCTCCCCCTTTCTACCCTCTTGACCACATACACGTCGACACTCGGGCTTTTTGTCGCCGTGTTTGTAGATTTTCTGCAGCTTAAGTGCAGCCGCCGAAGCCACTTGTTTTTGTTGTTGGCTCGCTCAGTGGCCATGGCATCTTTCTCTTTCACTCTCACACTATGTCGCATTTTCTCCCTCTTTCACAGTCTCCCCTCTCTTTCCTTTTGGACGGAGGTCGCTCGACGCCGGTTTTAATTTATTTCAGTCGCTCTCCACAGCCGCCATTTTCGAATGAAACTATTTTTAATGCGCGCTCTTGCGATGAATTCGCTTCGGAGAGGGCGGTACGAGAAGGGGGCGTGGTCGAGTGAGGCTGCCGTGTGCGCTCCGTTGGCTCCTGTTGCATTTTTGAAGAGCGTTTGATGGAAATCCGCGCCCGTCGCAACACGGTTAGGTCAGGTAAATGTTTGCGAATGCCACGAAAGAGTTCATTACATCGGCATCGAGGAGGAGGCGGGGGAGGATCCGATGTCCAAAGGACAGTTTAATCCTGAGGCTGTCGAGGTCTCCGATCATAAAGGGAATGGAGGAATGATTGAGTTTCGTCGTCCACGTCCATAAAATGCACTCAGATATGGGAAAACTATCCATGAAAATGTGAAGCCAGCGTCGTTAAACGAACGCAAAGTCAGGCCAAATGCCGAGGGGAGGCGGTGGGAGAGGGCGTGGCCACCGAGAGTTCGTCTCTTCGTCGCTGCTGGGAATGCGTTCGACGGCCTTAAAAGGAAATTACTTCGGTCTATGGCGGAGTTGAAGGGAATGAACGAAGGACGAAGCTCGGAGTACGACAGGCGACAAGGACATCTTCCGAGAGACGAAGCGAGAGGGACGAAGGATGACGTTGGCTGACGGAGCCGACAGCGCTGCACAGCAGAGGCTGCGTCGTTGTTGAGAAGCATGCGAGCGATTTGCGTCCTCGTTTTCCGTATTCTTCGTGGCCTGCTTTAAGGCAGCCCGCAAGGACGACGCTTTAAGCAGCCGCAGAACGGCGTCAAAGAGAGAGGGAGAAGGACTGAGTTGGCTGTTGACGTCAGCAGGAGGCGTCGTTTCTGCTCATTTCACGCTCACTTCGGAGGCACTTCGCAGTGCGTTGGCAACGCTGCGACGACTCGGGCCAGATGCCGGTCGACCGAGTGGGCCGACGACTCATTTTCGCCGCCGAGACATGCATCTCTCTCCCACACCTGGTCTCTCTCTCTCTCTATCTCTGATCGTCATGTGCACAAAGTTTTCACAAAGAATTTCATTTTGTGCGAAAACTTCATAAATTTCCGAGACCGAGAAATTGTTTAAAGCTCTCGCACGGAACTTTTCCAATGAAACTCCTGCTCATCAGGCTGCTAAGCGCTTTTGGCCACGCCCCCTTCGCACGCCCCGTTTGCCGCTCGCCCACGTGGATAAATTAGGAAATTATTTCGACAAGTTACAAGTCGTCATCGTTGTTGTTGTAGTTGTTCTTCTTCTTGTTGTTGTTCTTGTTGCTTCTACCGCTGTTCCTTTGTTGTAGTTAACGTTTATTAAAAGTTGTCCAAAGTTCAGGAGGCCGAGGCCGGAGGAACGACGAACTTTTGCGTTTTTATTGAATTAACGAAAACCTCAAACATGCTCTGCTCACCCGGGCGAATCCTTGGGCCGAGGTCCTTGCGGTAATCGGGTCCAAAAGCCGCAGAATGAAAGTCTGACGGATTCGCAACCGCGAGTGCTTGAGGTTCAGCGGTCGACAGCTGGCCTAATGGAGCCCTTCATGGGGCCATTTCAATTCGTCATTCGCAGCTCGGGGGTCCTTCGCTTGGTCTTCACCACCAACAACAGGTCGCTATGACGGACGGACTCGTGGTCTAAATTATTTATTAAGATTTTTCATTCGGGGCTTCGTTTGTGGCCATGCCTTCCCATTCTCCTTCTTCTGTCTCCGTCCGCCTCCATTTTTTCCCTTTCATCCTCCTTCTTTTTTCCCCTTCTTCTTTTGACTCCTGGCAAATGTTCGCCCATTTACTGGTGGCTCCTTCGAGTGCCCTTCTTCTCTTTCGTCTCCTCTTCTCTCTTCGTCTCATGTTGCTAATTTGTTGCTCCGAAAGCTGTTGCCATCGAGGAAACTTTTCTGGCTTAGGATTTTTCCTTCAAATCGCCGGGAGGTTCTTCTTTGAGAAAAACCAAAAGACAGAACCAAAAGACAGGACCAAAAGACCAAAACCAAAAGACTAATAACAAAAACACCAACGACCACAAGACGAAAGGACTTCGTGACCCAAGGGTCGCACTTGAGCGGATGGGGTGAGGAACTCATTCACAACCAGACGAATTCTCAACTCAACAAGGAATCGCCACAATGCGTGGTACGACCTCGAGACTTTGAGCTCTTGGCGTGGTCTTTTCCATTTCTCTCCCATTAACTTGCCTCGAACCTTGACGGCTTCATCGAGGCGATGGAGTTCGCCAGACGGCGTTTATGACAGCCTCGGCATCGGAGTCCTGGCGAGAGGTCCTTGGATCGATGGCGGAGCGGAGAGTGTGCGAGACAGAGACATTATCGATGGTGAGAGACGGGGTCATGTGAGAGCAATGAAGCCTTTTTCTCCCCTCTCTCTCATTCTTCAACTGCCTTCATTTGTTTTCGCTGCCATTTGTGTGCTTCGGGTCTGTCGCAGGATATGTGGGGAGTATTAAAATTCCGCGGCTTCAGAGATGCGTAAAAAGCGAAATAAAAATGTTCGTGGGAGGAAGAGAAATATAAAACCAGAAAAATAAAAAACCAATAAAAACTTCGTCCCCATCTGGTGACGGCCATCGGGAGAGTCGACGACTTCCAGGAGTGAAAAATTTGAAAATTCACTCCATGTGTAATGGAGACACAAACATACATACACACGAGACTAATACACACATAGCCGCATATGTCGGTCGACAGAAAAAACGATGATAACAACAACAACAAACTACAACAACAACATCAACCAGAGAAGTAGCAATAGTCAAACAATGGGCAACAGCAAAAAAGGATAAAAATGACACACGAGAGTGTCGAGAGAGAGAGAAACAAAAACTGACAACAACTACAACAATAACTCTGACATTTGTAACAGTGACAACAACAATGGTGACTGCAACTGTGACAATGAGTACAACAACAAAAACAACAACAACTATGTTGGTGTCTGTGACAATGACAAGGACAACGAGAACGACAGGACAATGGAACACAAAGTTTAGTTCGTCACTCGGACTGCTATTCACAACAACAACAACATCAACTACCCCCAAACAAAATTTGGAAAAAATTCTCAACTTCGAAAAAAACAATTACAACAATGAACGGGAGAATAAACATTAAAAATTCTTTTGTTGCTTCCGACGACGATGACGACAAAAACAACCTGGGACAAAAGCAACCATCAGGGGAGGAAGAGGATGAGATGAAGAAAATTAAATTTATGTTCGAAACTGATACAAAGCGACGTTTTGCTTAAAATTCCAAAAAAACCAACGGAAGTTCCGAAGTTTTTGAAGCTTCCCTCCCTCCTCTTTCTCTCCACGCTCTGGGCGCCTCTTCACGAGCTGAGAAATGAATTATTTATGGATTTCCCGCACTTAGCGAATCGCAATCGCAACAAAGTTGAAGTAACGAAAATAGCTGCAACAACAATCAAGCATAACAACAACAAAAACGACAACAACAACGTTAAGAAAAACAACAATTACGATTTACATCTTATGAATAAGGAATCAGCTGCACCGCCTCTCGTTCGACTTCGGGCCCGAACTCAGGCATCGATCGAGATCCCTCCCTCGGCTCCGGGCCGTGAAATCAAATCTCGTTTGGCTCAAGAATCGCGCATTTTCCATTGCCAGCAACAAAAAGAACTCCAACATCACGATGATCACCACTTCTTTCTCCATCATCACCATTTCTATCACCACCATCATCATCTCTATCGCCACAGAAGCGCTCTCGTCTTGTCTCTGTGTTCGCCCCAGTCGCTGGATCGCTGTCGCCCCTTCGCTGATAATTGAAATAATAATTTTATCTGCGGACGACGGCAAGTGTTGCCAAGTGTTGGCGAACGGCGCTAATGGGAAATGATATCTCGCTTTGAATGCTCTTGCCCGGTTTTTGCCTTTGCCTCTTGTTCTTCTTCTACTCTGCCTCTTGTTATTTCCACCATTGCATCTTGTTCTTCGCCTTCGCGTTCTTCTTGTTCCTCACGGACTCATGCTGAGTGCAACAATTGTTGTTGTGTCGAACAGACGACGCCTTGTTCTTCTTCCTCCATGAAGTCGGTGCAGCGAATGCGGTGGACTCGAGTCGAAAGGGTTTCAAGTGACGTCAGCTCTTCACCATGAGCAGCTATTTTCACGATTAGCGAGTGTTTAGATGTGATTATCGCCCAAGACAATTGACTACTGACTAAAGTCACAGAACAAGAGCCACAAGGCTATAAATTTTCGTCTGAATTAATCACCGAGGACAAATGAGCAACGAATGAACTCGACATCAAATACGAATTAGTGATGTTTACGCATCACCGGAGTCGTTTCAGAACATTCATTCATGAGATTCCTTTGATTGAATTATAGCCATCGTCGTAGGGCACAGATTTAATCACTGAGGACGCGAGTCTCGATTAATTATCGCCGAGATTTGTGATGATCATTAATCACTACATCAAATACGGAGCATCGATAATGGAGGCAGTGAATGAAAGAGCGAATGAAACGCTGACTAATTGATGAGAAATATTCATTATATCAACACGAAATAATTATAACATGAATGAAAATATTCTGAATATGAATGAGTCGTTACAGCAATGTGAAAAGTAGTCGCTTCAGGAATGTGAAAAGTATTCGAAAGTATTCGTTACAGGAATTTGAACAAGTCGTTAAAGGAATATGAAATAGTCCTTACATGAATCAAAATAAATGAATGGTTATAAATGATTGCGAAATAAATAATTGAGAAATAAATGATTGGAATATAAATGAATAGGAAATAAATAAAAAAGAGAATGAAACACCACTCAATTCAGTGACGAACTTCCCGCGACCATTAAAAAATCATGTCCCACCCTGTATTGTGTGCGGCGTCAATCGCTCGCATCACTGGAGCAGTCATTGCTCGAAATGCGGGGCCATAAAAACGCATTTCGTTCGCGACAACAGACATTAAATGCATTTTACAAGACTCGTACCACCCTCCTCCCCTATCTGCGGCATCCCTATCTGTGTGTCGTGGGACTGGAGCAACTCCCAAATGAGCAATAAAATAAACGCCCGAAGAGCATCTAAAAAGCACGATCCCAGAGCGAAGTACGAGCGTGCGGTTGGTGGAGAAAGAAGGAGAAGGACAAGAGGGAGATGAGGGGGGAAAGGACGGAAGACAGAGAGGGAAAGCTACACATGCCACTCGGTCTGAATCGAGCTCTTGGAGATTTCTTCGTCGAATGCGGAATCGTCGCACTACATATAGCAGATGATGATGATGGTGGTGGGATTAGGAGCTAAAAAGAAGCTGAAAATAAGTTGAAAAGGAGCTGGAAAAGAATTGAAAAAAGGAAACGCAAAAAAGAGCTAAAAAGATTCTTAAAAAAGCTACAAGAAGCTGCCAAAGAGCTGTAAATGAGATATAAAATGAGCTGAAAATGAGCTAGAAATTATATGAAACGGAACTAAAAAGAAACTAAGCAGAAAAATGAGCTGAAAACTGTGCTGAAAAGATGAAGAGATGAATATCGATAGAGATATTTTAAGAGGAACAAATTTACATATCAGGGAATCATGTGTTGCAGATCATACGAAGACTTGAGTGAAAAGATCATACAGAATGCAGACAAACAACATAAGGAATCGTCGTAATATAGATTAATCAATACAATTCCCTTGTGGATCCCCTGCTTCAGTCTTCCCAGCAACCCAGTGGACCGCTTCACGCCGTTGCGCCCACATTGGGAGCGAGAACAATGCAAAGATTGATTGTTTGCGGCGCGTCATCTTCGCCTGATTTATTGGTCTCGGCCCTCCTCCTGCTCCCGATCTCTCTCGCTCGTTCCACGAGTCCTGCGGGCTCCTGGCGCAACTGAGCGCTAGTTTGCAAAGCTTTCATCCATCGCTGCGACTGTATGTGTGTGTGTTTGTGTTGGGTGGCATGTGTGCGTGTGTGGCGCCCAGAGTTTTGTCATTTTGACAGGAACTTTTGGCGACGTCACGGAGGCCACGCGAACGCCAGGAGGAAGGCTGAGTTGGGGTCCTTGACTGCTTTTGCGTATTTTCGAGGAAGAGTTGGGGGCTTGTGGTGAAGTGAAAGAAGGGTTGAGGGAAGATCTCCCCCATTGAGTCATCAATTTTTCGGGACGCGGATCGGTGGAATCGCGTCGCGAATCGTGGTGAGGGAAGGAGAGTGCGAGGAGAAAGTGATTGAGATGTCTGTCAATCCATGTTCGGGACGATTTCCATTCAGATGAGTTTCGGGCGCTCCCCCGATTTTCGCTGAAACTTAATTTCGGATATTCAAATACCGACTTCCACCCCACGACGTCCCCCACAAAAGCCACACCGCACATCCATCAGTCTGCTCATCAATCAAAATTCCTGCGGTTGCCGCGATGCCGACGTCGTCGAGGTTTTGAAATCGATAAATATTCGCATTAGATTCGCTTTAATTGCGGATCGATTACCTCGCCGGCTGACGTCAAGGAGACGTCCCTCTGACCCTTCACCCCTGTTCTGCAAGGTTAATCGCGGTGGGCGGAAGTCGCCTGCCAACCGGAAGTGACAGCTCCGCCCATCGTGTGGCTGCTCTAGATGAAAATAGAACTTTCGAATTGTGGATTTTTGAGTTTCTAACGAGTTCCCCTTGTTCTTCTTCTTCTCCTTGCAGACGCCCGCTCGATCGCCGGAAGTTCGCGGTCCGCCATTAAAGCGGCTGTCATTAAAACGAAGGAGACACAAACAAAGCCTCGGCGCGCCATTAAAATGTCGAATTAACGCCGCTGCATCCGACGGAAGTGCAGGCAGCGAGTGAGTGAGTGCTCGTAACCAGCCGGAAGTGCTCACAAAACGCGTAATTAAATAATTCTGGCGCGGCCATTGTGGGAAATGATTCCCGACTCCGCCCCGCAGGTGCACGCGAGGAGAAAACCGCGCCAAGTGTGAACAAGTGCCCATTGTTGTCGTGAATAGAGAGAGAACGAGTCAAAGAGAGAACAAAAGAGAGAGAGAGAGAGGAGAGGCTTTCGTCGCACGCCGGTTGCATCGCTGGCTGGCATGTGGGGGTGGCAACGCCAACGAGACGCAACATGGATGGTGAAAACCGGATAATACTCAATGTCGGCGGCATACGGTGAGTTCCCCCCACCCCCTCTGTCTGTCTGTCTGTCGTCCCATGAATACGAAATTAAATCTCGGTTTCGGAGTCCTTTTCCCCCCTCTCTTGTGTCTCCGTCCTTGTCTCGGTTTATGTCGCTGTTTCTGCTTATGTCTCCTCTGTCCTTGTCTCAGTCTCCATTTATGTCCCTGTCTTTGTCAACCCCGTCCTCGACCGCATTCGTCCCCGGCTGACACTGGTTGCTGAAAGTTCACGTCGTTCTCCAGACACGAATCCTTTTTGTCTTCTCTCGTACCCTCTTTCGCCCTCCTCCTTCTGCTACACTCCACTCCACTCGACTCCATTCAAACTTTGCTTATTATCTTCTCCACTTTGATGTGTTGATGTTTGCCTCCTGCTCGTATTTACTTCAGTTTCACCCGCCTCCTCCTCGCCTTCCTTCTCTTTCATTCGTTGCCGCAGCTGTTGGTCGTCGAGGACCTCTTCAGCTTCATCCTCTTGCTCATCAACCTCTTCCTCTACATCCTCTTCCTCCACCACCTCGTCCGCCTTTTTCCCTGCGTCATCGTCCGCCCACTTCTTCCACTCCTTGTACTCGTCCCTCCTCCATCCTACCTTTCTTCGTCCTTCCTCCCCGTTGCCAAACAATGTCATCTCGCATAACAGTTATAATCTGGCTGCTGGCACTCGAACCCTTCGTCCTTCGTCTCCCCGCGTCTCCCCCGAGGTCCCGCCCGAGTGCAGGACAAACACGAGGACAGCCCGACGATGGCGCTTTTTGCTTTCTGCGTCCGACGCAGCCCAGGTCGAGGCGGGGTCGTCGAAGCCAATGTCGACGGCGACGACGCTGATTTGCGACCATGACTCGGTGTTGCGACGGCTCCCGAGTCCGGCGGCGTTCGTCGGGCCCACGAGGAGTCGTCAAAGTCGTGTCTGGACGCCTGAATGTGACGGGCGACGATGGCCGAAGGGACGACGTCTGCAATGATGATTGCCAAACCGCTCGGCAGATAATTTATGAAATGAAGTGATGAAATCGAGTGTGGACCAGAGATAAAGTGGACGCCGAGTGGAGGGGGGCGTGGTTAACGAGGGGCGGGGAAATCATTAGGAGGCGCTCCGAACTGTCGAAGGCTCATTGTCCGCGGGGGTCGAGGGCCGAAGACAGAGGAACCCAAATTGGCTGACACTCCCATTCCTTCAGGGACAATGCGACCTGAAGAGGGTGGATCCAAGACAAAGAACCACGAGTCAAGAAAAGGTTGCTGAGTCGAGAAACACTTGGAGAAAATGCTGGCTAAATCTGAATTAGTTAATTATGACTCATATAAAATGAATAAAATACGAACATCTTTTTATCGAAAAAAATGTCGCGTAAAATGTCATCGAAAGACTCATTGTAAAAAACATAGATAAAATTTCGTACAAAAATATCAATAATATCGAAAAAAATTTAGTAAAAAATATCGATGAAATAATTTAAAAACATCTACAAAAAAAAATACACATATTTACTCATAAAAATAAACATAAAAATAAATCAAAATTTAATAGAAAAACCGACATCGATCAATATTTGATAGAAAATATTTTTGGAATAAATATCTCATAAAATAGATTTAATCATAAAAATCATTACATTAAAAATTACCTCTTATTTGAAATTCCAACGTTTATCATTATTATCTGAAAAGAAATAATGATAAAATTTTATTGGTGAATTTTTCTTTTGAATATCGAAAGATAACAATTATTATCGACCGCAGATGGATATCGAGATTGAAAGTCGCGAACCTTTTAAGGAGCTTTGGTTGCGAGTGATTGGGGAGTTATGCAAAATACTAAAGTTCATAAAAGAAATAGGGGAGACATTCAGAGAGAGAGAGAGAGAGAGAGAGAGAATGATTGACAAAACAAGAAGATGGAGGAGGAAAATACAGGAGGGGAATGTGAAAAGAAAGCGAGCAACAGGGGAAAAGTCACATGTAAAAATCCATGGCATTAAAAATAAATGAACGAAATTGGAACGAAAATTGAAAAGCGGGGACCAGCAAAACTTTTCATAAGGGGGAAAAGAAACTTTTCAAAAGAAGGAAGCGGACCGTGGTAGAATGAGAGGGAAGCTTTGGCAACAGTTGCAAAACCAAGGGGAGAACCTTGAATCTTTCGGTATCGAAGAGCTTCTCGAAGTCGAGGTATGGATTTCTTCTTCTTCGCCGAGGTCGCTGGCATCCGTTTTCATCACCTGTTGCTGCCGAAGCAAAACGAATGGGTTCCCGATGGCTTCCTATGAAAAATTCAAAGAATCCAACAAATTCTCAATCTTCGAAATGCGTTGAAATTATTTTGAGTACAAATCATGGTAATTGAAAAACCTCTAAAAACACGCCAAGCACCGAGCGTCAACACATGTGCGAAAAAACAAACAAACAAACAGAGCGCCATCGGACAGACAGATGGGAGGACGCGCAGACAGATTATCGGCTATTCTTTGGATACATAGGTGTCTTGCTGAACATTGTTGTAGCCGTGTTTGTTGTTGCCGCTTCTGCTGCTGCTCTGGGGTCGTGACGATTTGTTTACGCTCGCTCATAATCCAGCGGATGCGGGTCGCGCACGATTTTAGTGGGAATTTATGGGGAATCGGCGAAATAAATAATAATGGCCGATTAAAAATAGATGACTACGTGGACGTCAGCGCCAAACGCCGCCCGCCCCCCTCCGTCTCCTGATCACCATCGATCGATTATCCCCAAATATCCGTCGTTCTTCCTTCTACGCCTCTTCCCTCCTTCGTTCGGTCTTCCCACTCCAGTCTCTCTGGCTGTTTATTTATTTTCGCCTTGTTCTCGAGATATCCGCAATATCGTCGCCGCTTCCCTGGGCGCAGTTTCAAAGCGAATCCATTGAAAAACTCAATTTGTTCGCAGCCAACTTGTGTTTGTTTTGTTTGTCCTCGAGTTGCAAATTTGTTCTTAACTCGCATTAGACGAGGGCCTAATTGGGGGCGGGTGGGCGTGCCCCGAGTTAATTGTTGCGACGGTGTGGCGAGAGAGAGAGAGAGAGAGGGAGGGGCGTGGCAGGGGGCGGTTGGTTCTCCAAAGTTTGCCGTTATGTATTTTGGCCCCGAGCCATTTTAATTGGTTTCTGTTTGAGTTCGAGTCCCGAGCAGAACCGCAAAATATCGACGTAACTCCGGGGCAACACTCGAGTTGTTATTATTCTTCTCCTCTTTGTTGTTGTTGTTGTTGTTGTTGTTGTTGCTGTTTTTGTTGTTGTTCATGTTGCCTTTGTTATTCGGGCCTTGCGGCCTTGTTTCCGAAGCAAGAAGAAGATCCAGAAACTGCGAAACAAAGACACATGTGGAGAGAAAGAAAAGCATTCGGAAGCGAAGGAGGCAAAACAAAGGATTCCCGAGGCATAGAAAGTCCTTCAGTGCAATTCTTATGACAATTCTTAAAGGTCTCCCCCGTTCAAGGACCAAAGGACTAACAGCAATGACGTCATCAGATGCCACTGACCGCGCCCCATCCCCGCCCTCCATGGCGACAACGAAGTCGAAGCCGGAAGTCGTCCACGCGAAGCCAAATTGAATTCCAACTTGGGGGGGAAAACTTCGACCCGATTCACGCGCCGAAGTCGAGCGAAGTCGAAGCGACGAAGCACAAACAAGATGGCGGAAGAACTTGTTGATGAGGCCGAGTTACGAATACAGAGAGAAGAGGATGAGGGAGAGAGAGGGAGAGGGAGGCGCAACACGACATCCTGACGTGGCCATTAAGTGCGCGACAAGGACATGCAATTAATATGCGACAAGGACGAAGTTCACAGAGAGACGCGAAACAGAGAGAGAGAGAGAGAGAGCGGGTGAGTTGAAGAACGAGAGGGAGGCAGAGACACAGAGAAAATAATAAGAGATCGAGGATGAAAGAGTGAGAGAGCGAGAGAGAAAGTCCACAAATCTCAACAAGAAAATAAAAGGCATTCAAGGAAAATCACATTTAAAAGAAGGCAAAGGAAAGAAAATAAGACTAAAAGAACTGAGAAGGAGGAATATAAAAACATGAAAAGAGTGAGCAAAAAAGAGAACGAGAGAGGGAAAGAGAGAGGGGGAGGTGAATAGCTTAGGAAGTGACTCGCTGATGGCATTAAAATTACAGTCGTGGCGGTCGAAGGAGGTTGGGATGGAGGCGGCTCGAATAAGAAAGACCCAGGTGGCGGCCAAAGACGAAGAAAGAGAGCGACAAGGGGAATAGGAGCGAAGGAGGAGAAAGAGAGAGAGAGAGATAGAAACAAGTAGTTATTTGTTTTATCCTTGTAGTAGTTTTATTTATACTTGTTGGTTTATCGTGGTTGTTTTCGTCATTTGTTTTAGTTTGCATTTGAATCTGCAAATTCACTCCCTCCCTCTCCCTTTCTCTCCCTCTCTCTCTCTCTCTCTTCTTCACTTTCTCCGTGGGCTTTTTATATTTGTTGGCGGGTGATGTTGTTGTTGTTGCTGTTTTTTTTGTGATTGTTGTTTGTGTTTTAGTTTTTGTTTATGTTTGAGTTATTTTTGTTGCTCTTATTTGCTTTACAAGTTCCTCCGCAACAAATTTACTTTCCGGCCGCGAAATTTTTTCCATTTCTTTGCCATTGTTGTTGCCAGAGCGATGGTTCATGCTCGCGTTGTTGTTGTTGTGCGTCGGAGTGTTGCTAAAATGGTCGTAATAAACAAGAACAATAACATTGTGGTTTCTCGCGCAAAGGAAAGGAATCTTTCTCTTTATACCTCCCTCTCCCTTTCTTTATACCTCTCTTTATGCCTCCCTCTTTCTCTCTTTTTCCCTCTCTCACTTTCTTGCTCCATTTCCTCCTCCTCACCACGCCTCCGAGAAAAGGCGGCCATTGTTTTTGGCGACACATTTGAAATGCACACACTCTCCTTCTCACTCACACACACACACATACATTTTTGCTTTCTGAATTTGTTATTTGTAGTGAATTTTATGAGAAACCGGTTTCGTCTCGTTTTGTGCTCCTTTGAAGGTCCTGCGGCGTAAATATTTGCTCTAGATAATGGCCTGCAGCAACCGCCATCTTTTGTCGCATTGAATGCATGACTGACTGCAAACGTGTTAGTGAGTGTGAGTTACTGTGTGTGCGAGTGCGAGTGTGTTTGTGCTCGTCTGCCTTTGCGTCCTGCGGCGCATCAAATCACATCACATCGAGCGAGCGAACGAGACAGAAACAGTTGCGAATGTTTTCCAAACATTTTGTTTTCAATGTTCCGCAGAGGTCTTCTAAGCTCACACAAACACATACACACTGACGTGGACAAGCTCAGGGCACTCACACAGCCAGAGCGGCACACATGAGTGCACAGACACACACACATTGACAGCTGCACTCATTTGCATTTATCGCAGGGCGGGGGAGCGGGACGGGAATCGGATCGGCCCACCGGAGTCGTTCATGCGTCGCCAGGGAAGCAGAAACACAAACTTACAAAGTGAACGCACACTTACACAGGACTCAGGCACACTCACACACGTCTCGCATACTCACACACGTCTCGCATACTCACACACGTCGCGCATACTCACACACGTCTCACGTACACTTACACACTCACATACACTGCCGCCCGTAGTCACGTGCTCACTCAAGCACCGCTCAGCGAGCGATTTCCTGTCTCGGGGCAAATATTTGCAATGCATTAAATGTGGACAAAGCCGCAGACGAAGGATCCGCACGACGCCCAAGAGAAGGAGGGGACGACGAAGAAGAAGAAGAATAAGGGACGAGTTCGGAACTCACCACAGCAGGTGTCGGCATCGGGGGAGGATCGCCGCATGTCCTGGCGACAGGATGCACTCGAAGAACGACGACTGCTCGTTCGAGCGGCAATTTGCGGATAAAACAGATCATGGATGCGGTGGATGGAAGCGAAGTCGAGGTGGATGAGCGGAATCAACCCGACGCCTTTTCACTGTCGAGCTCTTCGATCCCATTTTCCACAGGACAACGATTCGGTTTCCATGGATGCCACGCCCACTTCTGACTTCTTCCTCCACCCACCGAGCGATGCGTTTTCATGGAGACGTCGATTGACCACGTTTCGTGGCGATGCGACCGCATTTCAAGAGAAATTCCACGATGAGTGGTGGGGAGGAGAGATAGAGAATGAAGAAGATGTGGAGAGAAGGGGAAAAGGTGGATAGAAGGAGATGGAGGGAATGATAGAGAGCGAGAGAAGTCGGTTGCTTAACGAGAGTTATTAATAAAGCACACAGAATGAGAGGAGGCGGAGACAAGAACTCAATGGAATGCAAATGGAATCCACAGTCAACGATGCGGACGAGACTCGACTTGACTCGATCCGACCGAATGACCTCGACTCGCTTTGGCCCGACTTACTGCATTGTTTCAGCGCACTCGGGGGGTGGGGTCGAGGGTCCTGACGTGTCGCAGCAGGTCGACGTCACCTGTCGGAAGTAGACGAAGAAAAAGAAGAAGAAGCCTGCATCCGGTCGAGGAGCTTCGAGAGTTGTCGAGAAGAGGTTGAGGAGGAGAAAAGTGAGAGGCGACTGAGGAGAAAAAAAAGGAGAGGCGACTGATGAGAAAAAGTGAGCGACGAGAGCGAGGGTGGCGAAGGACCTCTTAACGGTAACTGGCTCGAGGGTTCTCAGTCGCTAGAGAGGGAAGAGAATTGTGAAGGCGAGAAGAAAATTCGTAGAATCGAGAAGGAGAATCGTAGAAATCGTGGAGAGCTTTGGCGAATCCCAGATGCAAGCGACAACGATGAAGATGACGATGACGACGATGAAAAAAAGGAAGTGGCGACCATAAATTTCCATAAAATGCTCATTCCACACGGACGACGACATCCATTGTGAGGTCCTTATAATTTCGCACCCCGCCACGCCCCACATCCTACCGCCCCCTCCGTCAACCGCACTCCAATTACGTCGCGCGGCGTATGGCAAATGGTCGCAACTCTTTGATTAACGTCGTCATTTTTGGCCTGATTGTGTCGCGGTGGCGAGGGAGAGAAATCGAGATCGAAGGGAGGTGGAGAGGGAAGAACGAACAAGCGAAAGGATGTAGGACATAAAAATCCGTTCGCCTTGCATGTGTTCGTTGTTGTTGTTACTGTTGCCATCGTTGTTATTGTGCTCGTCCATGTTAATCTTGTTCTAGTTGTAGAAGCAAGGAGTCATGTAAAAATGCGATAACATGTGTTCGCATCTGGTCCCAGCTTCCTTCCTTTCGTCCGCCCGCCCTTCCTTCCTGACTGCTTGGTCGACACCCTCGGTCCTTGTCCTCCATTCGCCCCCTCTCATTTTCCGTCCATCCTTCCTGCCTCGCCCTTCGCCCCTCGCTCTTTCGGCCGACTTCTATTCAGGCGCTTTTTATTTGTCGCTTCCGTTTCGGGCTTCATTATGTTTCGCCCGGAGCCTCATGTGAGTTGGTGGTTGTATGTCGATGTGTGTGTGTGTGTGTTGGCGAAATAGCTCCACTGACTTTCGGAAGTCCTTTCACCGCCCCTTCCAACCCACCGCCTTCCCCACTCTGCCTAATGTGTAATGGACTCGCATGGATGGCGACCGGAAACGAATGTGTAGCGAGTGATAAGCATGCGTGTGTGTGTGTTTTTGGTGTCTGTGTGTGTGCGAGGAAGCGGTCGAGTTACCACCACGACGAAGAGGAGGAGAGAGCGTCTGAAGTATTTCTCAATTACAGCTGGACCTCGATCCGTCTTCACCTCATTCGTTTTTTGAGTCTTTTGAAAAGCGTCCTCTTCCAACATCCTCCTCTGGATCACCGCCCAACCTCACTCACCACGCCTTCTTTCATTCTCTCTCTCAACCTCCCTCCACCCTCTCAGCGGATTAGCATATTCAGTGGGAAATTATTTACGGGCTGCAAAGGCTTTGATTAGCGACGAGTGGCGCTCGAGCGGAAGCGGAAGCCATTCACGCACGACGACTGAAATATTTTACGACCGCGTCGAGAGGAGGGTGGGCGTGTTCCAGTGCGAGAAAGAGATAGCAGGCGAGGCAGATGAAACCAAAAGCAAGCTGGAAATGAAAAGCTCTCGCAATGAATGGAGTCGCCTCGTCCGTTGTCCAACTGGCTGGCTTTTCTTCCATTCTTCGGCTGGCCTACGATTTTTAATTGTTGAAGTTCGCTTCTATCGGAGCTCCTCCAAATGGCATCCATGGCATCTATTGTCCTATTCCAAATTGGGTCACGTGATGCGCATCACGATTGGCAAGCAAAATAAATTGGGGAAACTTCCGGGAAATTCGGTTTCCGAATTGCTTCCGTTTGGTTCATTAGAAAGGACCCTGGTCAGGGGACACATATGTAATAAATTTATTTACCAAAGGAACAGGATATTGAAGCGGGAGAAAGGAAAAAGGATGGAGAGATCGAGGATGTCATTTGCTGGACCCTTCGATTTGGGATCCTTTGGAGACGAGAATCATGCGGTCCTGTTTGCTCAGCCCTGCCTCCGAAGGACATCGGCCCCGAAACTCAGTTCTATTGTTTCCTGCCCCAGGATACGCCGTCTTCTCCCCCGCAGAAGAGCCGGATGTGGGGACTGAGTCTGACCACGGACGGATGTGGCTACGTAACGGTCGGAGTCGCCCCCACTTGGGGGATTTCGGTCCTCGATTGAACACCCGTTTCACTCGAAATTCGAGAGCGATTTCTCCAGGTCGCCCTGAACTCATCCAGTTCCAGGCGCCTGCGGCATCACGGGGCGAACAAATTGAATTCGCCGTCGTATCGAATTTCTTTGAGCTTTCGATTATCCTTTTGAGTCTCGCCAAAGGACATTCATTTTTTCCCCAACCGCCAGACCAAGGTGAAGGACCTTCGTTCTCCATCAACAGCTTGGGTTTCGATTCTTTCGTTGAATGTTGTTTTTTCGGTGGACGGTATTTCAAGACCTAGGTCGAGGACATTTATCACGGTTGGGTTCTGTCCTGACAGAAGGGACGTGTGGCAAAAGAAGCGAGGATGGATCCACCTTCTGTTGCCTCAGGTCGCACCCGGTACCGGGAGCAACATTTCCTACGACTCGCGAACATATTGAGAAGATCCCAGTGCGATTTGCCTGCGAGCAATCAAATTACAGCACATTAAACATTGCGCATAAAATGGCGGACGCATTCACTTTCTCACACACATACGCGCATTCACTTTCTCTCTCACACTCACAGACATTTGTGAACCCATACAAAGACACTCACTCACCTCATGTCGCAATAAATCGTCGGAGCTGGCGTATTTTTTGTCGCTCATTTCCGCTCGTTCTCTTCCTCGCCGGACATGGGGTGAGGGACGTGACACACATTTGTCTACGTGCAGCGCGCCACCTGCCAAAACACACACAGAGATACTCACACATACACAAACACACACACAGACAAAGACATTGGCGGTGGGTGCTCAGACCATGTTTTACAAAGGTCGCAATAAAATTCCGTTCCATGAGTGGAGGAAGTGGAAGTGAAGTAAGAGACTTTCACTCTACTAGAAAAAGTAGAAGCCAGAAGTAAATTAATGTCGTAAAGTAAGCAAATCTTACAGTTCACGATACACTTTCGACATTCTTCTTCCATCGTCATTCTTCTTCGCAATACACAAACTAAGAATGAGTAGAAAAACTGTCGAATAACGTCAAAAGCTGTATCAATCTCAGTCAATGGAAGGGAACAAATGAAGGATCAGGAGATCATGTTAAAAATCGACCACTATAAAAACTTGCCAGAGATCTTCTACTTGGCATAGAGAACTTTGAGTGGGTTTTGATTTCATTGCAGATGGATGTTGGCGATTGAAAAAATGAAAACTCGTCGACGATTTTTCATGACTTCAAACATTCTCCTTGAGCAATCGGCTTTGAATTCTCTTGTGAGTGAAATATGGAACGTATAAAATCCGACAGTTGTTCTCAATAAAAAGATACCGAGTGCTTTCGATTTATCATCGAAGGCCATGTGAATTTTCATTGGAAATTATGACTCGTTGATAGGATCGAAATTTCATATCGAACATTCATGAATTATTTTCCACTTTCGAGAAATTTGCAAATTTATACACAAATTTGCAAATTTATACCCGAATTTGAAAAACTATTTGTACACAAATTTGCAAAACATGAATCGACCAAAATGACAACTATAACAACGAGACGACAACAACATCTGCGTGAATTTTGTGTGATTAAACGCACACTTTGTCCACAAACTGACAGATGCAACACAAGGACACCCCGAGCAAAGAGAGGGCAACGAGAGGAAAGAGAGGAGGCCGATTGACTCGGCGTCATTAACTCTGACCCTCGATAGAAATTTATTTTTTGTCAGTTTCGGAAAATTCAGAACACAATTTCTCATGCATTCCATCATCAACTGCCCACCCACACTTCATCATCAGCCTCGTCATCATCATCACCCCTCTCGTCATCAGCACTTCTCTTTAACCTCCTCCTCATCATCGTCCTCTTCACCATCTCTCATCATCATCACCAACGGCGGTGGCAACAAAACACACGTCAGGATAAACAACAATGAGCTATGAACAACCACAACAAGAACAACCTCAACCATAACAACAACGTTGCCTACCACAATATTTTGGCATAAATTTGATGCGTTACGAGCAGCGACATGAATAGTCAATAACCTTCCCCTCCCCCTGCTCGAGCTCGACCTACGCCCCTGGCGTCATCGGCCGTCGTTCGACCCTGCGACACGAGCTGTCGATGGCGGACGGCACAAATATTTATATGAATATCAAGTGGCAAGAACAGCCAAAATAACAAGAACAGCAACAACCACAATAAGGACAGTGGCAGACGCAAATATATGAGCAACAACAACGAGTGAGGTCAGGACACGGCCGCCGCCACCGACGACAACATGCAGTCCACGGGGGGCGGGGCTGGGGGGCGTCAAGTGACCGAAAATGATCGCAGGAAGGGTCAGCATTTGCATAAAGAGGGGCGAGGGACGAGGTACAAAAGGTTGACAGCGGTCTAGGTCGAAGAATGGAAATAGGGAGTAGAAGAAAGAGTGAATAAGGTCGAAGGAGTCCCGTCGCCGCTCCCGATAGCCCTAAGGATGTCATCAATATTTGCGCAAATCAACCGGAAACGGAAGTCGAGGGAATCGAATCGGCTCGGGGCTATGAAAAACCGGAGCCCTTCGGCAAATTGAAACAAAATATGTCCTGATCCTTCCGGTCTTTGAAACCCCGGTGGGATCGGGTGCAAAGTAGTGGATTAACGACATGTGACACTTTGAGTCCACCCTCGGTGTCATCCCTTGTGTCCCCCATCTTCTCGATTTCGAATTCATTGAATTAATTTCTCCATCTCTCTTTCTTTCCTGTCTCTTTCAGGTACGAGACCTACAAGGCGACCCTCAAGAAGATTCCTGCCACGCGCCTTTCACGCTTGACCGAGGCCCTCGCCAACTATGACCCCGTGCTCAACGAGTACTTCTTCGACCGACACCCGGGCGTGTTCACGCAGATTCTCAACTACTACAGGTGAGTCGAACGAGGGCGATCGAGGGACGGACAGAAAGTGAGGGACAGACATCTGTGTTGAAGGTACCTCATCGGGAGACGGTCGGCGGAGGTCTGCCGACAGCTCGCTGCGATGGAATTCATTAGGCGTTGCGCTCCACTTGACAAATGCCTTTTTCACCCCAGAGGGAGCCCAACCGCCTCCTTCACCTGACTCCGCTGCTCGTTCACTCATTGAAGACGACTGTGATTCCGGCCTCGTTTAGCTCCTCCTCTTCTTTCTATTGTCCATTCGTTCGCTTTCTTCTCATTCATTCATTCTGTCGTCGCCCCTCCAGCCCGGGCTAATTAGATTTTATCGACCCGGCGTCCGACCTCCCGCGGACCTGTCAGCGATGGAGCACGACTAATGAGAAGGCATGTGAGAGTTCTTTCGGCCGGCACCCGCTGTTATTGCGAGCAACAGATTCCGGATCCCCTCGCCCCCAATCCAAGGTTCGGTCGCCCTTCAGACGACGAGGCGAGGAGCGACCGGAAGCCCCAAGGCGCCGGAAGTGGTGGCGGCGGCTTGAGAAACTTTCGCAAGGGGGCGATTAAGGAGTCTTGGGGAGGGATCAGAAGATAGACGGGATCTGGAGGGATCTGAAGGAAGGAGACATCTGAAGGAAGAGAAGTCTGGAGAAGTTGAATCTTCGAACTTGAGTCCGCTTGTGAGTTTCGGTCGGTTGTCCTCGTCGACGTGAGTCGGTTCGATTCGAGTTGATTTCCGTTTCCGGTCGCGTAACTTTTTAATTCGATGTCGTCGACGGCGCTTCTTCCGCCATGTTGATAGCGGTGGATAAAGTTTCGGCTGTTGTTTTTGGCACTGCGGAGAAGTCGAATCGAAGCGGGACAAGAGCTAATTGTGTGAAGGACACCGGCCGTCGTCGTGCTCAGTCTCTTCTATGTTTTTGTTGTTGCAGCTGCTGGCTTTTTCCGTTCCGCAGAAAGAACAACGACAATGGTAAAAATAGCTTGGAGAAAGAGGCGGGGACGAAACCCACTCAACGTGAAACCAGGACGCGCTTCCTGCGACCCCCCGACAACGACGTGCTCTGCTTGCTTGTTGCCTCATGGCGGCTTCCGTTTCCTCCTCCGCCGCCCGCTCGCTCCACTTGCGCCAATTTCAGAAATGGCTTCAAATTGCAGGCACCGGACGAGGGGCGCGGCCCGGGGTCGTCCGTCATGCCGTTGCCCACCCCTGTCACCGTTCGTTCGTGTGCCTGGAAGCGAATTTGTGTTCGAGGGAGGGAGACGGGTGTGTGTGTGTGTGAGTGAGTGAGTGAGTGCATTGTTGCGCTTTCCTTTTCCCCCATCGCCGGAGTTTTGTGATGTCGGTGCTGATGCTCTTTGTTGTTGTTGTTGTTTTTGGGTCCAATTTGTTATTTTTTATTTTCATCGTTGTTCCTGGCTTCTCGTTGTTGTTGTCTCCCCCTTTGTCGTTGTTGTCATCGTTGTCGGCTCCTTTGTTGCCATTGTGGTTGTTGTTGTTTCCCATTATTGTTGTTGTTTCCCATTATTGTTGTTGTTTCCCATTATTGTTGTTGTGCATTCCTGTAACGTGTAAATGTTGCAGAATGCAGTTTTTCTGCTGCTTTATTCCGATTACACAATAAGCGCTCTCACATGTCCTGCTATCGACCATCGTCCTTCCTTCGCCACCCTCTCCTACCTCCCTCCCTCCCTCTTTGTCCCGCTTGTCCTTCGGAAAATGCGAGTGGCCAATACTTGAAACGTGCTCCGACTGGGAAAAGTGGGTATTATAAAGGAGTGGAGGGGAATGATTGTAAAGGTGACCATCAGCTCCGTCCCGGGGGATTTATTTGCTTGTGAGCTGGCGATAAATATCACAATTCAATATTTTGTCCTGTGACATTCCCCTATTCTCCCCGAAATGATGATCGATTTATCGCAGGGATGATAAGAGCCATGGCATGCAATTAAAACTTCAGTGGATCGATGGATCTCTTCCCTCCCTGCCCCTTCTCTGACCTTCGTTTCGCTCATCCAACTTTTAATTCGAAAATCTATCTCGACTGTCGACAGTGTGCGATTTTTCATAAAATGTATGTTCAGCTAGATTCAAAAGTTATTGTTACTTTTAATTTAATGAAAAATTTGGATTTAAAATACATGTCTTGTTATATATATACTTAATACTTATATTTTTGATAAACAAACAATTATATAGTATTTAATATAATTTTTTTTTGGATAGATTATAATATTTTTTTTCTGTTGTTTTTTATCCTGTGTATTAAGTACACATTTCGTCATTTAATTTCTCAAAAAATATTTTTCAATTTAAATTTTTTATGGAAAATACATTTCTTTCAATGAAAAATTTTGATTTTAATATTTGAAACATTTTACATACAAAAAAAATCATTATCAACCAAAAGATGTAGGTGAGAAATTTTTCCGATAAAATATAAATCGAAAGATATGATTGGAAATCAATCTCTAAACAAATGTATTTTGAAAATATGTGCCTAAATGTTTAAAACATTTTTAAATTTATCAAAACATCATAGATAAGAATTCGTAGCAAAATGAAAATATCGTCTATTAATGTTATTAATAGCTTTTTATTATAGTAATCATAATTGGTACGGTAGATGGTTTTGGGCTTATTCTATTAATACCTCTATCTTTCTCACTCTCCTACATAGAACTGGCAAGCTGCACTATCCGACCGACGTCTGCGGGCCGCTCTTCGAGGAGGAGCTGGAGTTCTGGGGACTCGACTCAAATCAGGTAGAACCATGCTGCTGGTCCACTTATAGCATACATCGAGACACACAAGTGAGTTCACACACCCCACCCACCCATCGCTCTCCCCCACTAATCAGAGTCTTCTCTCCGTGCGGCACCTGTGGCGCCGATCGGCAGAATACCTTAGCTATTCTAGATAAGTTAGATATTGAAAATGAGAAGCCCTCCGAGGAGCAGGTGGCGCGCCTCTTCGGCTTCGAGGAGGCGCTCAGCAACGGGCAGCTCAACTGCTGGCAGCGCATGAAGCCGAAGATCTGGGCGCTGTTCGACGAGCCCTCGAGTTCGACGGGCGCCAAAGTGAGTTCTTATCTCATTAACTGTGAACTAACACTAAAAATCCATTTGTCCAGATCGTAGCTAGCATGTCCGTTTTCTTCATATTCGTTTCTGTGATATCGTTCTGCCTGAAGACCCACCCGGGCTTCCGCGTGGATTTCCCCCCCAACTCCCACCACTCGCCAGCGCCCCCGGCCGCCCCGCACGGCGCCCCCGTCGCCCACATACCAACGATACCTCAGCCCATCGTCGCGGCGGCCGCCTCCGCCACGCCCACCTTCAAGGCGGCCAACTTCAGCGCCGGCGCGACCCCGATCGCCGCCCTGTCGCTGGGGCGAGGCGGCGGCGGCGCGACCACGACCACGACGACGACGCGGCGGCCGCGGCCCAAGCGCTCGATGCTGGGCGCCAACGTGAGCAGCCTCAACCGGTTCCTCGAGGAGAAGCTGCTGGGCGGCGATCGGCACGTGCACGGCTGGCACGAGTCCTACGGGCAGCCGCACGAGGCCTTCTTCTACGTGGAGCTCGTGTGCAACGTGTGGTTCTTCATCGAGGTGATCATCCGGTTCATCGTGAGTAGCACAAAACACTCGTCCGTTAACCTTCTAATGATGGGATTCGCAGGTCTCGCCCAACATCTGGCAGTTCATCAAGTCGCCGGTGAACATCATCGACTTCACCGCGACGCTCAGTTTCTACACGGACGTGATGCAACGCATGGGCGAGTACACGGGCCTGCTGGAGGCCTTCTCGATCGTCCGCATCATGCGTCTGTTCAAGCTGACGCGCCACTCGCCCGGCCTCCGGATCCTGATCCACACGTTCAAGGCCTCGGCCAAGGAGCTGACGCTGCTCGTGTTCTTCCTGGTGCTGGGCATCGTCTTCTTCGCCAGCCTCGCCTACTACGCTGAGAAGCTGCAGGTGAGTGGAAGACGATCTCTGGTTACTGGAGGTGTATTCTAATCACTCCACTCCGCAGGACAACCCCGAGAACCAGTTCAAGAGCATCCCGCTGGGCCTGTGGTGGGCCATCGTGACGATGACCACCGTGGGCTACGGCGACGTGGCGCCCAAGACCTACCCGGGCATGTTCGTCGGCGCCCTCTGCGCGCTGGCCGGCGTGCTGACGATAGCCCTGCCCGTGCCCGTCATCGTCAGCAACTTCTCGATGTTCTACTCGCACACCCAGGTGAGTCTCCTTCACCAAATTATACACTACTTTATTTCCATTGACTCTTTTGACTCCATTGTTTCTTTGTCTCTCTTCTCCCTCTGTCCCCTCGCAGGCCCGCTCGAAGCTGCCGAAGAAGCGTCGCCGCGTCCTGCCCGTGGAGCAGCCGCGCAGGAAGCGTGAGCAGGGTCCGCCCCACCGCGGCCGCGCCCACGCCCTGAAGCAGACGCCCGGGGTCCCGGTGGTGGCCACCGCTGGCGCAGCCCAGCCGCCGATGTTCAAGGATCCCTTCAGCTCGGCGAAAATCGGTAAAGTCCCATCCTCTCACTGTCCCTAACACCCAAATACACTGCCTCTCACACTCAGATACACTGCCTTTCTCTCACATACACATACACTTCCTCTCTCTCACATACACATACACTTCCTCTCTCTCATACACACAGCCTTCCTCTCTCTATCACACATGAACGCGTTCCTTCACTCGAACACACACAGTCGCTCACGCACCATTGTTGTGTCTGTAATTAACGCCTTGCTACACTTTGACACACACCTGGGACCCCGATCTCCCCATTCTGACCCCTCGACCCCCAACCCTGACACCTCTGAACCCTCTTCCGCCTCCTCTGAACCCCTTTCTCCCCCTTGTACTTTCCTTCCACCCCATCCCTCTGAGACAAACATCGAAACAAACTCATGCGAATTGTGGTTTTTTGTAAATATATTTTTTGTGTATCTTCCTTCTTGAACATGTTGTTGTTGTTCGTGTTGATGTTGGTGTTCTCGTTATCGATGTTGTTGCTCTTGTCGCTGCTGCCGCCATGGGGTTATCGTTGTATATCTTTTTTTTTATCGTTGTTTTTGTTCGTTCGTCGTTCGTGTCCTTGTTGTTATTGCTATTGTTCAACACGTGTCCTCATTGTTCTATCCGTGTCCTCACACGGGTGGATGTGTGCGTGTGTATCGTTTGGCTGTGTTGATGTTTCTCCGCGGCGCCGCAGACAACGTCAACGGCGTGAACATCATCGGCCTCAGCCTGCAGGGACCGCAGGTGCCCTTGGCGGCGGTCTGCATGCGCCACCCGGCGGCGGCGGCAGCGGCGGCGACATCGATGCACTCATCCTTGAACGCAGGCGGGCCGTCGATCATCAGTTGTAAGTGCAGCCAACTCTCAATAAGTTTGCTTTTTGATCTGATCTTGTCCTCGTAGAGAGTTCTCACTTGTTTTCGTTCTCTATTGCAATGGAATGGACATGAATAACACATAGAAATAGAAGCACGTCTTTCTCACCAAACTCTTTCTCTCTCACCAACACGCACACTACTGTAATACACAGACACCAATCCCTCTCCTCCCCCCTCACAGCACACCGTTCCTGATATAAAAAGGACACGAAGGATCACGGAAAGTAGTTTGTTTGCCGCGAAATAGTATCGCGAATAGATTCGCCTCTAAAATATATCCTGCAACAATATAATTCCTAGTTGAAATTGCACTAATCCAAAGGAGGCATGAACATGGATTAGTACAATGGGTTTATCTATCGTAGGCTTAAATCGCTACACGAATTTATTTATGAATTGTTTCCATTATGATTTCATGTCATGCCACAACATCCTCCTGCATCATTCATACACTGTAGTCAGCCCGACATCGACATAAAAATCACGATTTATTTTGCATTTCATTCATATTTCAAGCTCCCCCGGGATCCGAGCAAACACCATCAATTCCCCCGGTATTTGTGTGTTGCTGCAACCGCATCGGGTTGGAAAAAGTCGCATGCGATTGAGTTAAATGGAAGCGCGGATCAGGCAAACATTCCGCTGTTTGGCTTCGCATTATTCACCATTCGTTTCGCACCTCGTTACGCTTCCCATTTGTTTCGATTTGGCCCTCGTGCCCACCCATCCACACTTCGTCATCGCCGTCGCATTGCAGAAATCAGCGCAAATTGAAAAAGTTTTCCAATTACCGCAAATTGAAATAAAAATTGCATGCATTTAATTGAATAAAAATCGCCCGACTCTGGTCGTCGCATCTGGTGGCCCGCGTTGCCAATCGTCGGTGGCGGCGGCGGCCAGTGTTGGTAAATGGCACACGTATTTTTCAAATTAAGCCCTGCCTCGGGTCCCTCGTCCAGGCGTTGAATTTAAATAAAATGCACTCTTCCTCTGCCCTGATGCCCGCGGTCGCCATTAAAATGTGATTGTGACAAAATGTCGCTCGTCGTGGGTGCGCGAAGTGTTCTTGCAGAGCTGCAAATGGCCGGCGAGCACTTCCGGCGCGCACCGGAAGCAACGCCATCGCACTCAGCTGCATGTTTTCTTCCAGCTCCTCCTGCTCTTCTTAATTTATCATAAGCTCGCACTTGCCGTCTGTCAGTGGCGAACACTAAGAACACCAAGCATTCTCGCCTCGCCCACTTCGACCACGCCCCTCGACCACCAGCTGCTCCGCTTCCGCCTTAGATCCGAATTAAATCATCAAATCACTCGCCCAAGGCTGATCACGAGGGGCCCGGTGGAGGGCAGAGAGCGTTCCAAACTCTTTTGTAGCATCACCGAGGTTGCCACGCCTCCACCGCCCATTCCACGCCCCCTTTCCTCACCGCCCCCCACCTCACTTTGCATTTTTCACCGCTTTGGCCGCCACTCCTGCAACTTCCAGCCGCGCTTCTGCGATTTTTCTCCTTTTCATATCAATTACTCTTTCTCCTTCTCTCTCCCTCTCGCTCTTCTCTCTTTCGTTGTCTCTTTCATGGCTCTGTCTCTCTCTCGCCCGCAGCCGACTACTTGAGTGTGCCGCCCGTGCAGAGTCTGCAGCCGCGCGCCGCCACCACCGGCCACGACTTCATGCTCCAGCTGCAGCCGAAGCTCCTCGCCCCACTCGGTAAGTGTCCATCGTCATTCCATCCAACCCCCACGTTCCTCTCTTTTTGTCCTCCGTCGGCCGTGTCTCGCGGTGAGAAATAATGTTTCGCAATATTTCTCTCGCGAAACACAAGTCGCGGCATATGAAAAACGTGGCCAGCCCCCCACTCGCCCTCCTCCGCAACTGCTCTCATTTTGATGAAAGTTTCCATCGTGGAATTGAATCAAGGACCAGCAGCTGGTGGAGGAAAGGAGGAAGGTGGGTTGGTGGAGGGAAGCGGAAGTAGTTGCTAGTGTTAGTGACCGCGGTGCTGCATCCGGTCAAGCGCCACGCGGCCGGAAGCTGTTAAAGTTTCCGCTGAAAGGCGCCGTGATTGGATTTCTCATCACCAAAGAGTGAACTTTCCCTCCAGTTGGAACCACCCTTCCCTCCAAAGAGAAGTTCCCTTCGCTCCAAAAGGAACTTCGCTCCAAAGGGATCTTTCCGCAGGGAAAAATCCACAACTAGCCGAAAAGTTCGCGAAGTCCCCTTTGAACGCATCCTCAAAGGGATATTTGTTTGTGAAGGGAATTCGTTTCTTAAGTTTTTTAGTTGCTCCGAAAAAGTTAAATTAATTTCAAACCTTCCCCGTTTCGCATCCGCAGAGCGCAAGGAGCACCCGCTGCACCTGACGCAGCACCACCTGCCGTACGACGCCAAAGACTTCCAGATGCAGCCCCATCAGCACCACATCCAGCACCACCAACAACAACTTCAACAGCAACAACAGCTCCAACAACATCAACAACAACATCTCCAACTCCAACAACAGCAGCAGCATCAGCCGCAGTTCAGCAACGCGGCGCTGAACGTCCCGCCCACCATCAGCGTCGCCTCCGCCCAGATGCCTCCGGGGTCGGGGACGCGCACCCCGAACCTCAGCCTGCGCTCGGTCCACACGAGCACCGGCCCGGGCCTGGGGTCGGGGGCCGGCGACGACGACCGCCTGCCGCACCACGCCAACTGCAGCGTCACGATCGCGGTCAACACCTCGACGCCGGAGAAGCTGCTGCTGCCCAAGGAGCTGCCGCAGCAGCCGCCTCCGAAGGTGACGCTGCTGCACGACGGCGGCGGCGACGACGACGAAGACGATGGCGAGAACGATGGCGACGGGGCCGGGGCGCGCCTCGAGTCGAACGACTTCGAGGTGGAGCACAACGGCGTCGAGCCCAACGGCAACGCCCTCTACTCGACGGGCCTCCACTGATGGGGGGAGCTCGCGTGGCGGTTTCCGTTCTAGGCGCGAGGGGCGGGGAGGGCGCACCAACAGGGGGCAGGGGTCACAAAAGTTGGAGGTGGAAAAGTTTCCGAAACGTATCTAATTCCCGCTTGATGGGATGGAGGGGTTTTAATGGAGCTCACGGCGAAGGTTGGATCATGGGTCGTTGGGATGATGATGATGGTGACTTGAACGGCCAGGGTGGCCACGATACGGAGACTCTGGGCCGTCTGACGAGCTGTCAATAACGACCGAAGGCAGGTCGAAGGACCACTCGATAGGGCCAATGTGTCAAAGTGACAGCACAATGAAGAAGGAGGTGGAGGAGGCAGAATGAAATTGCTTCTGTGGATGGATAGAAGTTATGAGAACAATTGCCGATTGATTGTTTTTCTTGGTATCACAAGGTTCGGTGAGCGCAATTTGGTCCAAATCCTAACATACTTAAGTAAGACTACGATGACACGAAGAACACCCACTAATCTCAGAGCAGAGTAACAAGAATTGTAATATAATAATAAATACAGAACAGGAGACAGACTTGGACGTGGGGACTTCTAAATGAACCCATGTCCTTGGTTCTTCATTCGAGGACACTGAAATCGGTGTGAAAAAAACATTGGAGTTAAATAGAAGATAATGCATACACTATTGTTAGGATAATAGATTTTTTAAAATAACTTTATTTAGAACTCAGAGAATTGTTACCGAGTTATGGATTTTTTGCAAAAACTTAAGAAAACCCAATTTAAAAACACGGAAAAAATACAAGGTTCAAATCAAATTCACGCTCATTGTTAGAATCAATTTAATTGAAATTCATCTATAAATTGTTGTAAAAATATAAGTAAAATATTTAGTGAAGGTATAGTAAAGATACAGATATTGACTAACACTTAAGAGATCTATGGGAGAATTCATTTTTTAGCCCTAAGAGAAATTTGTTCATTAAATTTAAAATAAATGTTTAAACTACACAAATTGACAAGGAAAAAATAAATAAATTAAATATGAAAATAACCAACTTAGAGATTTTTTAAAGACTTACATATATTCGAAGTCCTCGAGAGTTGTAAATGTCGAAGAAGTCACAAGGAGAATTCAAATAAAACCCATTAATTTTAAATTAATTGCGATATTTCATTCATTCCAGAGAAACCTGAAGAGAACGAAGCTTGAATTAGAAAAGGATGATGATGTTAGGTATAAAATATAATTTTTTTTTAACTACTAATATTAATATTAAATTTGATGGGATGAACCAGGAACCTTCAGAATTTCAATGAAATCCGAAAAACGGTTTTGCTTTTATATATTAAAAAATATGATAATTTTCCTGACTTTAACAATTTAACTTTCATGACATAAGTGAGGTGAACTTCCCACATTTACAGCATGAAACGAGGTCCTTCCGAGAACCATGAAAACACCCACAGAACTCATTGAAAACTCATACAATACCGCTCTGGCCCCGCTCTTCCCCTCGCTCCAGGACTCTCGACGACCCTGTGAATCGAGCCACCTGTTGAAAGTTCGCTCCATCATTTTCCAATTTTGCGACTAAACTTTTCACTGCCGCATTAAAGACCCAGAGCATGCACCCACCTGCCATGGACCGGAGAGACCTTGCTCTGACAGCCCGATTTTGCGCAGAGACCGGGGCTCATTTGCAACATAATTAATTACGAAACTAAAGCCTCCTGCTTCTGCTCGTGTTCGTTGCATCTCCCAGTGTAACTCGTAGTTTTTGTTGGTGTCACTTCGTTCAGACATTGTTGCTATGGTTGTTGCTGTTCATTATGCATCCGGTTGGAGAGATTTTGGAAAATTCGTCGTCAAAGTCCTTCGTCGAGCCCAGCATCAAAGGATATCACGAAGCACGTCCGCCCAGATGACTTTATTTTCGTCCAACGTCTCGATTAATTGACACACTTTGGATGACGAGATGACATCTTTTGAACTCGATGTAGAGATTATCCCCTTCCCCAATGAACCTTCAACAAATTCTGAAACCAAAATGCCTGCAACCGCGTTTCTTCCACACGTTTGGCTTCGGAGCTTCTTTGAGTGTCATTTCAATTATCAGCTCTTCCTGCGCCGTTGCCCACCTCGACCCGACGCTTGCGGAAATAATTTCCAACTTCCCGACCTCCGATCTGTCGCACCTCAGCAGCGACTTCTGGCGGCCGTTGGCGGAAGTGTTGCCAAGTTCGGCCGCTGCAGCATCCTCCAATTTATGGCGCGGACGTGACTCGCGCTCCATCTGAACTCAACTCAACCTAAGTCTAGGATTCACGTCCAGACGCAGCCGAGCGGAAACGGATGCGACAGGACTTCCGCTCGAGGTTGATGGAAGGAGAAAAAGAGCAGTTTAGAGGCAAAAGTATGAAATTTAAATTCCTTTTGCGGGCAGAGAAGTCAAAGACCGATATTTTTCGCAGTTTATGCACAATTTTACTCCGCTCGTTTCGTACTTGTGTCTGTGGTTTCATTGAACTTTCTCTCTCATGTCTGTGTTTTGCTTCCGTTCAGAAAACATTTACGCTTGGAAATGCCGTTCTCGTTCTCCGCATTCTCCAGCTGACTTTTGCTTAGTTTCCGTTCATCGGAAGCCGACAGCTGCTTGCGAAGGAAATTCAACCAAAGAAGATTATGAGAAAATAATCTTGCAAAATAAATCATAACAATTGAGAGAGGGTTTTTTTGTGCGAAGTCGGATGTCCTTCGAGAGACCTTTCAATGTGCTCTCCAGCCAAGTAGTCAATAATCAATCAATCACTCAACCAATCGATCCCTCGAACAACAAACAGAACGACGTCGACCCCAATCGTTCGGTTGCTGCGTCGTCCTTGAACGCCGGACGGAAGGACGCCGGACGACCCGACAGCTGGACCCGGGGGATCCGAGCGAGTGATTGCAGCAGCTTCCGATGCGCGTCATCGATTGTCCTTGGCAGAGGATTTCGACGAAATCACGACTCGAAAATTATTCGCTTCTAATTGGTGGTCGGTTGCTGTTGTTGTGGGGATTAGTCGGAGTTATTGCTGCTATTAGACAGTGTTGTTGTTGTTGTTGTTGCTGCAATTAGTCAACGTTGTTGCTGGAAGCGGTCAGTGTTGTTGCTGCAATTAGAGTGTTATTATTGTCATCACTCAGTGTTATTGTAGGCATGGATCTCTGGTTGTTGCTGATGTAATTCTTGCTGATGTCCTTCCGATGTCGGGTGACCATTGAAGGAATCCAGGCAGCGACCACCAGATGTGTGGGCGGAGGGACGAGGCGAGCGACCGACCGACGACGTAATGAGATTGAAAAAGCTTTTAAAGCAACGCGATTACGGCGACCACGCGGCCACAGCCACGTGGATACACGAGGGTCCCCCCGACCCGCTCTCACTCAAAGGACTTCACTTCGTCCCTCGGCCGTAGGACTCTCCTCGCGCATGCGTTGCCTCGTTCGGAGGTTCTTTAAAACCTGGCTCGGCCCCACCCTCGTTTTTGGTCAGATTCTGCCTCGGAGCACGTGGCCACGCCGCTGACCCGACCTCCATAAAATAAATTAGCTCCCTGAACCCACCCCTCTGCACGTGCTCCGGAAGCGGAAGCAGGTGCTCCATTTCCGGGAGCTCCGCGACGGCTCCACTTCGCTGTCTCGCGTCGCTCGCGAGGAAATGACTCGTTTAATTAAATTATTTCGGCGGACGTTCGTTTTCGTCACGAATTTGCATCTCGAGTTCTGCGTCTCTTGTTTCTCGTCGGTGGAAAGAAGGAAATTTCCACTTTATTATTTTCGAATTTCTCAATTCTCCTTCCATTAATTTCGCCTTTCGTTCCCTGACCTCTTCTCAAGTCTTTCGTTGACGTCTTTGGATCCCACTGCGTGAAATACGAGCGTGGTGGGACCCGCATCGTCGTCCTTTGGCTGGGAGGCAGCCCCAACCTGGTCATCGGCCCCATCGGCTCTGCACTTGTCCTCACCAAAGATTTGACTTCTGAATTTATGACAGCTATGCGTTCGCCTACAACTTCAACCACTCCCCTTCAGAATCTTGGGACCACCTCCTTCCGTGTCCTTCGTCTCCTTCTTCTTCGCCCCCATTCGTTTCCTTGCGGCGATCAGGGTCCAATCAATGGTTTTATCGGGCCCCCGGTGCAACTTATTTATGCACACAGGAGTTCCTCATCGTCCACAGGAGGCAGCAACCCAACAACAAATGCACTTCCGGCGGAAGCTCAATGGCTCGCGCCCGACTGAGTTTCAATTAAACTCCGGGCGGAAGCGTTGATTAGTTTGCCCTCGTCCTGCAGGAATCGGACACGAGCATGAACTCGGATCTGGACATGATTGTTCAACACAAACACACGAACAGGATCTCGAACGTGAAAAGCGGAAACGCCAAATCGCAAAATGGCCGTCAAAATGCAACATGGGCAAAGGGGCTTCAAAACAAATTGTGAAACATCGTTTGTGCAGCAGGGAAAATAATTCAATTGTCCGTCGGAGGTTTCGCATTCGGTTCTCCCGCCGGATGTTCTGAGGCCAACGGTCGAAGCCCACAATCGTTCGGAGCCCAGGGCAACGAAACAGGTCAAAGGGGAGACAGAGAGAGAGAGAGAGAGAGAGAGTGAGAGCGAAAGAGAGATGGAGGAAGAGGTCCGAACTCGATGCGCCGTGTAATCTTTATTGGGAAGCGAACGCGACGGCGAATGAAATAACATGAGCGCACGCAAACTCACGCCGTCAGACCGATAGCCAGACAAACAGCCGGTCAGCCAGATAAACAGAAAGACAGACAAACAGAGCGAGACGGACAAACAGAGAGAGACAGACAAACACACAGAAAGACAGACAGACAGACATACATACAAATAGTCTGTTGGACAGCCGAACAAACAGACTGCAACAATGCGTGAGACCGGAAGTGACACAAACACACGAGCGCCGATGCGGAAGTGTGCGCCCGGAAATGTCGAACGAGCAACACGGACAATGGGGCGTGCTCGAAGGCGGTTGGAGGCGGTGTCGCGGTCGTCGATCGAGGGCAAAGGTGCCGAAGCGTAGAACTGACTTTCGACGGGTGTTTTTGTTTATGTGTGAGAGTGGAAAATATGCGAGTGTGCGTTGAGGTGATGATGAGAACAAAGCGGGCGATGAATCTCCGAGCCGATGTTGTTGAGGGAGCCCGGAGGGGGGCCTTTGGTGAGAAAGCGGCTCGCATCACGGGAATCACCGTCGATTAGCGCCGAAATGAGCTCCCGCTGCCTCCACCACCGTCGCCGATGATCGCGGGATCCGCGCGAGAGGCGCCGACTAAACGAACAATTGATGTCCTCACATTACGCTGATCCCAGCGTCCTGAGAGAGCGCGGCGAGGTTCGCGTCGGTGGCATCTGTTGGCGTCGCTAATACGTGCACATTACGTGGGGTCACACATACACATACGCCAAGGAACACACCTACAATACACACGCAGACACCTTCCCATCATCGTGATGGATGCTCGACACCTGCTCCGCAGACAAATTGCTCGCCGTCCGTCAGGCGACGGATGGTCTCGGGTTGATGCAGGGCTGTGTGTCGGTAGAATCAACGCAATCAGAGCATACATTTAGGCTCGCTTTCGAGGTAATAAAGATGACTACGACAACAACATGAAGAGAAGCAGACAACGGGATCTTCCGAAGCCCGATTTCGAGAGACGAGAGCATAAAAACTAGTTGGTTCAACAGCAACAAAACAAGGCGAGTCTATAAAAATAAATACAAAGCAACAACGATACCCAAAATGACAAGAACAACAAAGGCAACAACAACAGACCAATAACGGTAAATTAGAACAACAAAAAGCAGGAGGCTAAAGCATAAAAGTCAACTCAACTCCCGAAGTTATTTCCGGGAGCCCCACGAATCAGCGACGAAGGCCAAACGCTGGAGAAAATGGTGGAGACGCCGCTTTCTGCGACGGATCGAGATGTCGCTGTTGCCGATGTGTGCGTATGTGTGTGTGTGTGCGCGTGTGTGTGGCGATATGCACACATAAGCATAAGTGCAAAAGTCGAAAGAAGTGAAAAAAGAAAACCCAAGAAGAAACGAGAAGCGGACAAAAGACGAGGGAATTTATTGCGAAAAATGCAAAAAACGAAACAGTTTCAGACCACCAGAGAGAGGGAGAAAGAGAGAGGAAAGCAGGATAAAAGGAAAGAGAAGGAGGAGAAGAAACCCAGAGAAAGACAAGGAACACAAACAAAGAAAAGGACCACAAAAAAAGACTAGAAAGAAAACAACGACAACAAAAAATAGGTCACAAACGCACACTAGCACGGAGACTCCTGGGAGTTGCTTCGTCGTCCTCCCAAGGATGTTGTCGCCAGTTGCTGTTGTTGTTATTGTTACTGTTCTTCTTGTTGTTTTTTCTCGTATTGTTTTTGTTCTTGCAGTTGTTCTTGTTATTGCTCATCTGTTATTGTCGCCGGCGTTGGTTTTTGCTGCGGCGAAATTCTTCGCAAACCGAATCTGAAGCTGAGTTACTTTCAACGGCAACAACTATCAAGCCACGATGTTGCAATGTTTGTAGTTGTTGTTGTGTGGTATTTGGTTGTTGTTGTTGCTAGAAGAACTTATCACGTCCCGGCAGCAGGTCACAGGGGGTCGACAAAGGGTTGCGAAGCGGGGATCGGGGGGAGTCGAAGGAGGTCGTGCGGCGTCCCCGATGTCTGCGCACACGAAGCTAATTCAAAAGCGCAATAAAAATGATATAAATTAGATTAAATTTCACTCCATATCTTTGGCTCTCGTTCTCTATCCCTCGTTTGTTCGTTCGCTTTATCTATATCTCTCTCTGCCTCGCTCCATTCACCATTATGCTCATATGTGAATGACTGTGCGAGCCGTAGGATGTGATCACGGAGAAGCGAAGGACGCCGGAGTCTCCTTTGAAGACGTCCTTTGACTTCGAAGGCCACAAAGACCTTGACGCATTGTCGTGTGACGTCGGCATCGTGCGTTAATTGGAAATCTGTGGTGCCTTCCATCCCACGATCATCGTCTTCAGCACCTTCTTCCTCTCGTTCTTCTTCTCCTTCGACCCTTTCTTCACCCCTCGACTAACTTGTTGACTCTTCCTCCCACGACGATGTCGACATCCCTGTTATCCTTGTAATACGTCGTTATAATTAGCTGCGTTTAGCTAATTTCTACGGCGTCATGTAAATGTGAGTGGGCGTATATCACGGTCTGATGGCGCTTGTAGTCGTGTGTATGTGTGTCTTTGGGTATTTGTGTGTGTGTGTTTGTCTGTGTGTTAGGTGAAGTGTAAATTCGACTCGACATCAACATTTCCCATTTAGCATTTCTCCGAAAAAACCACATTATTAACTTCAACGAGCTGGCGGAAGTGAGTTAACAGCCCTAAAACAAACACAGACACATATATAGCAGGCACATCCACACATATAAACCATCCACACAATCCACCCATCCACACATTCTCAACCCTAGCACACACACGCACACGCCCACATTGACTTTAGGGGAGCATAATTATGTATTTTACGATAAAAGCTCAAAGTTCAAAATCCTCGCAAGACTTTCGTCCCCTTTCCTTCCACCCCAGGACGACTAACAGCTCGCTTGGGAGTCGTCCCTGAGCCCGCTTCTCCCTCTGCCACGCCCCCTCGATACCCCCCTCACATCCTGCCATCGACAGCGTTTGACTTCGGGGCTCCTTTGTTCGGGGCATAACGGTAACTAACGGTTGTTCGAGCTTAAGTTTAATTTGTTTAAAGAAGGTTCATGTAGTTGCTTTTGTAGTAGTAACGTGTTGATGTAGGATTAGTTATTGTTGTTGTTGACGTATTTGTTGTTTTTGTATTTCTGTAGTTGCAGTTGTTGTATTTCTTATTCTAGTTGTTGTGGCCTGATTTCGTTTTTGTTGCCATTCCTATTGCTGTTACTACAATTACAATTGTAATCCTGGGCCAAAGCTCTCCACCACCCAAATACTCATCAACACATTCTCAAGGATCATTCATTAGCTCGTTAAGTTGCGGTGTTAATTGCACACACACATACACATACCATCCTACCCACTCTCACAATCGAAATCCTTGACACTGAGACCAGACCCAATGCCTCAAGTCCATCCATCTGCGGGTCCATCCACCCACTGTGGCTGAGATTGTGTCGTTGTCTGTGTTTGACTGCAGGGCGATTGAAGTGCAGCAACAACAACAGGAGCAACTGTTGAAGAAGCCACACTCACACACACATACACGCTCATAACAAGGCAGAGAGGAAGAGAGAGATAGGGAAGAATTTCCTGAGTCCAAGGAACAAGTTTTCGACTCGAGCTGGAAGATCGTGGGATCGAAACTCGAGTGGTTGAGGAAAGAATGGAGCGAGGGAAGGGTTTGAAGAGGCAAATGCAATTATCATGTGGCGCAAATGAGCGGCGAGAGTTGTAGAAGAACAACAAGAATAAAACTACAATGAACCAAACATCGAAAACAAGATGACGAAAGAGGTCCGAGTGATGAAAGGAGAAGTAATAAAGAGAAGAGGAGAAAAAGTTCGAAAGAAGAGGATGGGGAGGTGGCAAACAACAGACGCTGGAATATGTTTGCCTATTACAACAAGACGGCGTGAGATTATGATCAATCGCCACGATTTGTTGCGGAAAGGACGAAACAATTGTCAGAACTTTCGCACACAATCAACACTCGTTGAAACCATAACAAAAACAACAAGACCACACAACAATGAGTAGTTGCTGCTGTTATTGTTTTCGTCATCGACGCATGCGAGCGACAAATGACGACAGCCGTCCCTCTGTCGCACCTCGACTTCTGCCGGAAGCGGAAGTGACGGCGAAGGTGAGGCCGAAGATTGATGACGAGCGCCGAGTGTCGCGGCGCAGCGAAGCGACAGCAACGTCAGCAGCCGCCTCCGCCTCGCTCCCAATTTGTTCCATGCCATGATTTTGATGGATGCCTCCTCCGATTACGTCGTTAGCGAGGTAACGAAGGTCGAGGGGGCCGACAGTTGATCGATCATGATGACTGCTCCTTTGTGACCAGGTTCTCTATATGAAAAAACAACAACGTTTAAGAGGACCTGCTCTTCTTTCATTTGCGGTATGGTTTGTCCCATTCCGATCACTACTTTGGCCACAATATGTATATTGTTTGGCCAAAAATGTATCAAAAAAAAATAATTTTTGAAGTGATCCTGGATCAAGCTCCAAATCTTGATTAAGCGCGAAATGGCGGAGTTAGAGCCATTTGAAGTTTTTAAGTCGAAAATCGTCCATAGAATCCGTCTCAGATGCGATAGAAAGCTCGTGCTGGGCGCAAATGAAAAAGGAGACGTTCCTCTTTCATTTTGCGGTATAGTTTGTCCCACTCCGATCACTACTTTGGCCACAAAAGAATCCCAAAGTGGACTTGGAAAGTGGACTATGAATAAAAAAAATAATTTTTCAAGTGATCATGGATCAAAGCCCAAATCTTGATTAAGCGCGAAATGGCGAAGTTATGGCCATTTTAAGTTTTCAAGTTCAAAATAGTCCATAGAATCAGTCTCATTGGTGATAGAAGGCTCGTTTTGGGCGCGAATGAAAGGGGAGATCCTCTTCTTTCATTTGCGGTATAGTTTGTCCCCAGTTATTATTTTGTTTCAATTACTACTCAATCACAAAGTCGACTCCCGAAGTTGACATTAAAAATAAAATTGTCTACTAGGTTGTGAATTTTTAATTTTTCTACTACTTTTTAACTCTTGATCTTAGCTTCAATCTCAATAGATTTCACGTCAGCTGGGTTCCCTTAGAAAGTTAAACACACATCACAGAAGCCCCCCAAAAGTTTAAATTCCCCGACAAACTCAAATGGACTCTCGGCCCCATCCGTCGCTGCCTTTGGTTGTTGTTGTTGTTATTGCTCGCTCTGAGTCTCCAACATCGTTGCAAGGCTCCAACGATTGTCGGACGGTGTCGGAAGCTACCGGGATACCCGAGACTTCGGAGAACTTTACACGGCTTACTGGCTTCACACTATACCACTTACTCACTCCCACACCCAGCCAAGCACTTCATGACTCTTAAGCGCTCTCCAAGGTGCAGGAGCCACAGGCCGTCCACACTTCGACTCGATGTGGGACGACTTGTGGAGTGCCAGAGGTTAAACTGCGAATCGAGCAGCGTTTGGACCTGTCAAATTTAAAGAAGTCACGAACGTGGTTTCTTTTCAAGGAGCCCAAGGGCGCGGCTGGCCAAAGAGAGGAGAGCGAGGAGGGGAGGACGAAGGAGGCTGGAAAAAGAAAACTTGCTCCTTTTTTTGAGTGCGCAGAGAAAACTCATTACAAGGGCGCCAACCAACGATCTCCCAACACCCGAAATTGCAATCATATTTTCGGCGCCACGCCCCCATCCAGCCCACTCCCCCACGGCGACGCTGTCGAGGTGCAGCACGCGAAATGCAATTAAGCGGCAATTTCCGGGGGCTGTGGAGCCGAAGTGCCAAAGTCAACGACTGTTGCAGGTGAAATTGCGACGAAATCAAATAAATGTAACTCCGTCTTGTGTGGCATGTGGGACCCCGGAGCGAGGTCGAGCGCCGACGAGGGGCGGGTCGAGGGATGAGGAGACGAAGGGAAGCTTCTTCGGTAACAGCGCAAAGCTTTTAACACTAATTGAAAGCATTGCCGGAGTTCCGAAAACGAGAAAGAGAACGACGACGACGACGACTACGAGTACAAAGCGTCTGAAAAATTGATGACTTCACGTCGCTCACACTTCCGGCAGCCGCTCTTCCACCGCCCTCCCCCGGCCACGCCTCAACAGGTTACGGAGCGGCCGCAGTCACGACCGTGTCTCGGGTCCGCGTCTGTCGTCGGGGCGCGCGGGGCCTCGTCCTGAGAATTTCCAAGGCTTTCGTGCGGGTGGAGCCAGAGTCAGCCAGGACCAAGGACACAGGCGACTGCGAATCAAGCGAAACGACCTTCTGTCGAGATCCGGTGCGATTCGGAGGCCATGTCAACAAATGAAACTTGTCGCGACCTGCCGTCGAAGTTGAAATCGTCGTCTCCGTAGTTGTTGTTGTTCTTGTTGTTTTCGCTGCTTCAAATCGTTGTTGTTGTCGTTGCCGCTGCGCCTCGCTGTGATTTCCGGGCTCTGCATGGAATCCGCTTTATTTTGATTGCAGTTGCAGCTGTGTTGCGACGCGCTGGAGGCCGAGCCACGCCCACACAAACCCTCTCTAGCAGATCGAGTCACGTGCAACCGCCGATTTGGGGGCAGGGACGAAACTCCAATGCCGTGGGGGCGTGGACAAATGTTTGAGGTCCGTGTTAACGATTCCGCCGACGCCAGAGCTCGAGCGTTCCAACATGTTCCATGAATGGCCTCCAGCCTCGATAACTTTAAAAAATTTTTCAGAAAACTCAAAAGACATTTCAACATATGTGGCGAAATTATTAAAGCCAAGAAGTTCCACAGAATTTTAAACTTTAGATCTTCATACTTTCTGATTCTCGAATTTCACAGTTTTTATTCCCGAATTTTTACTCTAGAACTTTCTCTACTTGTTTGATTCTCGAATTAAATGTTAAATACAATTATTACTCATACGCACTGTTGTAGGAACTTCTCCAAAGCTAGAGTCAGTTTTTCTTTCAAAATTCTCCTCCTTCTCTCTTTTTCCCTCTCTGCATCCTTTCCGACTAATCGCATTTCATGTGCTGCTCTGCTCATATCGTCGTCTCTGCATCTCGTCCATGAATGAGCTTTGATATTTTATTCATTTTTGATTTGGTTTGCTCCGCTTTGAAGTGATTCCATTGCTTGTCCTGCCTCCAACGGCTCCCCGTGTCGCTCCGAAAGTCCTTGGCCTCGAAGTTATGGCTGCGGAAGGATGCGGGATCCCACCGAGGGGGCGACACAAGGCGATTCTTTCCCAACGAAGGCAATTCGATAAGAATGCAGACTTTGCTCGATGTTAAATCAATTGCGAACAAAAGCAACTTCGCAACCGTTGTTTATTTTCTCATTTTTCCAGAAGAAGAGATTTGATTAAATGTGGAAAAAATTGATTTCCACCCGCTCCGCGATGATTCAAGACCTCGACGAAGGTCGGGGAGACTCGAATTTCTACGAAGAATTTGTTCGTCTATTGGAAAAATTGTCTGTGTCTGCCGAAACGCCTGTTGATATTGGTGAATATATCGCAGATATGTATGTCGTGGGATGTGGAGATGGTGGGAGAGTGAGGGGGAGAGCGAGATTCGGGTGAAAATGATTTTATTGACGAATTCATGTGGGGTTGACATTTCGTTTTTATGCTCATTACATGCTAATGAGCTGCTGTGAAAGCATCATGGGTCGAGAGTGTGTGTGTGTGTTAGTGTAAGAATGTGTTTGTGTGATAGAGCGTTTTTGTGTAAATGTATTTTCGTATGTGTCTGTGTTAGTGTGAATTCATTCCCTGCTCTTTGGGTGTTTGTGAGTTCATTAACAGGCGTCATTATATCGAATCGCGGCTAGCGAAGGTCGACGGCCGCCCATGGGTCCGAGGGAGCCCAGGGGGGTCCTCTGCGAGAGTGTGTGTGAAGCAATTAAGCCGCTTATTTGAATCGACCATTGTTGTTATCGATAGTCGACAGCCGATTGTTTCTCAATGGTCTCGCGATTGTTATCGACTGGCCTCGTTTATTGCCCAATGTTTGCGATTGTTAATGGTTGTAGTCGTTGTTTCTATTTGTTGTTGTTGTTTTTGTTGTAGTCATAAAACCACCACCACGAGTGCCATAAAAGTTCACCCCAAATTTACTATCCGTGACTTTTGAGTTTCCATTAAAATTATCCAAATGCTATCGATTTTCGAGATTGTTGCGAGAACTTGTAATTAAATCGTCTGCCGCAGCTGCTGAGCTGTTGTTTGGAGTCGTCGGTCGACAGTCGAGACCACGCCCACTCCCGCCCATGCTCTCGCATCACCGCAACACTCACCTGAATAGACACTGGTCCTCCTCCTTCTCCACCAACTCCCGAGAGAATAGTTTTATCAGATCTTCCGCAACTTAAAAGTTTTACCGATCTGCTAACTTTGTTGTGTTGTTCTTCTCCTCAGTCGATGTTGTCTTGTTTCTGTTCGTCCTTCTCTTCGTGCTGTCCTTCGTCTCCTCATCCTTCTTCTTCTTCTCTATTTCTTCCTCCTCCTTCTCATCCTCCTCCTTCTCAACCTCTTTCTCCTCCTGCTGTCGGTTGCCTGCTCTCACCACTCTCGCTCGTTGTTGATGCTGCTCCCGGCGGTGCTTCGAAATTTCGTTGCGGTCTCGTGGCCTGAGACTTTGTCTAGCTCCACGTCTTCTGCCTTCTCACTCACTCAATACCACTCTCTCTCTCTCACCAACTATCTCAATGACTCCCTTTGTTCGTTTCTCTCTCCGCTCCCACGACCCCTGCTCGAATTGTCTGAATTTTCACAGCAATTGCTTCGAAACGAGATTCTTCGTCCGCGGAAAATCCGAGAGAATCATTGCAGAAAAAGGATTTGAAGCTATTCTCGAGGGCATAAATTATCCTTCTGTGAGTTCGGCGAGATTCTAATTGAAAATTGTCCGAAGATGAAGTGCCAAAGGATTCCTCGGCAGCTCCATCGTGTGGGGCAGGGCTGCGAGGGAAATCGATATCCTGTTGATTTCTCACTCTCTCATGCCTCGTGTGATTTCGTTGTCGTCGCTTTTGTCATTATCACAACACATTAGTTGATTTCATTGTGCTTGCTGCTCGTTTGCTTCGTTTGTTGTTCGTGTGTAAAGAACAACAAATTTTCGTCCCTCACCCGTGTGTGATTTAGAGATAAATATTTGTGAAATGTGAGTCGTGGATGAATCGGAGGCCCGAGGTTCAGAGGACGAGATTATTTTTCAGCAGCTCAAATTTCTGTTCCCAAAGTAAACTCAGGAGCTCATCTCTTATGTTTTTTTGGTAAACTCTTCACTTTCATCGCTTTCTGGGGTTTTCGCCAGCCTTCAATTTCCCACTCCACATGAGTTTTCCGCCCACCGCCTCGGGGATGGCTCTAAAAATAACTTTCCTTCCACAATAACTTCATCTCGGCTACGGTTTCTTTCGCCACGGTCGCCCCACCCGACCTCAGTCGGTCCCGATTCGGCCGCTCCTGCCGTGTCTGCTTCGTAAACAACTCCTGGCAGCAATAAGAAAACAACACAACAACAACAAAATGGATAAGACCAACAACAACAGCAACGACATTTACAATAACAAACACAATGATAGCAATTGGAAACCCACGCAGCGCGCCAACGAAAACGAATTTCTCGCTTCTGTATCTCTTCTCTCCCTCATACTCGCTCTCGCTCCCTCCCTCTTTATCTCATTTTTATGTTCCTCTCCCTGCCTTTGTTTTATTGTTGTTTTCGTTACTGATTCTCTCCGTGTTCGCTTCCCAAATAATGAATTAAATTCGAAATTCCGGTGTGTTCTTTTATTATTCCTGTTGCTATATTGTTGTTATCCTTTTTGTTGCTTTAAGATAATTGCTGTTATAGGTGCATTGTTGTTATTGTTGTTGCCTGGATATTCGTCTCGGGCTCTTAATTTCAATTCACAAATTCCTTCCCTTGAAATTCTTCCCTCATCCGTGGGATCCGAACGAGTCTTTTGTTGTCGCTTCTGCCTTTTATTGCCTCACCTTTAATTCGCAGTTTATCGCTTCATTTGCCATCCAACCCAAGGATTCCACACACACACACACACATTCACACATATGAGCACGCACACCGATAGACACATGGCCTGTCAGTCGAACAGTCGGCAGCCGACGGGACGCGCGTCGATTGAAAAACTTTGAGCCTGCAAATTTTGATGGCGCATTAGGAGGCGAGCGAAGAGTGGGCGGGACGTGGGCTCCTGGAAACCTTGGCTCGCAGCCCCAGAACGAACCGACCCGACCCGATCCTTCGAGGACGACGCACATAAATCCCCCACTAGGGGTCGACCCCGGCCCCTGGGCGCGTTTGCATGGAAATGCTCCGAAAATCAATATTTGCTCAGCCGGGATCTGCATTAGCTACCGCCGCCCACCAGGGTGCGGAAGGGCGTGGCTCGAGGGGGAGCGGGAAACATGTGTGTGCGTCGATACTTGTTGCAATCACGAGACGCCGACGGGTCGTCGTCCGTCGTTCGCCGCCTCAGCTCCAACTGCCGTCCGTCCGTCCGCGAAGACGCACAGTCATCAATAATCGATGTTCGCGCCGAGAGGGATTCGAGGAGAATTGGAATTTATGCGATGAGTTTTTAAAAATGCGATAAATTTCTGCTCCCTGACTTGGCAGCCGACCGGGCCACTGGACCCCGGAGTCGCCGTCGTCGTCGCCGTGGCCATGGTCAAAGCCGTCGTCGCCATCGTCTCGCGTCGAGGGCCTGCAGACTCCTGGCAAATTAATTTGGCGTAGTTTCTCGAGCGAAACGCGGAGGTCGGCCGAAGTTTCCTGGACGTCGTCCGGCCCGTGGCTGGAGGCGGCCTCGGGGCGTATGCGTGCCACTAAATCTTCATTTCGCCGGCCTCCGCGAGGACTTTTGCACGAATTTCGCAATTAATTATGCTTATGATTTCATTGAATTAAGCGCTTCCGCTCGACGCTTGGCCGGGGCTGGAGTTTTAATGACCTGGACTCGAACTTTAAATGAGTTTCGATCGCCGAAGTTGAAACTTTAAAGTGAGCAACATAATCCGATCCGATCAGACGTCGGGATTTGGATTGAAACCTGTCCTCATTTCACTTTTGTGAGTTTGTGAGCAGCACTTCGAGTGGATCCTCCGCACTAATCCTTTGAAACTCCACTGAGTCCGTAATTATTCCGAGCTGCTCTCTTCGCCCACCCAGAGGAGAGTGAGCGAGACGACTGTCGGTGACATTGACGTCGTGGACGCCGCGTCGACGACGCTCACGAGAAGCTTCATTAACGTCGCCTTCGCTCACCTCGGTCCATGGCGTCTGGCGTGACATTCCGCCATCCATCCGCCCATCTCCCCCTCCTTTGTGAGATCCCATTAACACCTTGCTCTCAGTCATTCCCCCTCTTCCGTCTCTTTTTAATGAGCTCTCGCGAGCAGGAGCAACAAGACTCCCCGGGGACTCAAACGACTCCTGCCGTGGGCTTCCTGAGGTGGGGGTGGATCCAAAGGGACGTCAGTCACCTGGCCAGAGTCCATTGAAGGCGATTTTAATTCGAGGCGGCCATTTTTCATTTATATCGCAATTAAATCCCAGCTCAACACGAGGACGAAATTCCCAACAACACCAGCCAGAGTACAAGGACAATGGAACAACAGCGAGAACCAGCAACAACAGCGAGAACCAGCAGCAATGGCAACAACCAGCAGCAATAAGAATTCATTTGCACGACGTCCCTTTCGCTCCCAATCTATTTCTATCTCATTTTATCTTCCGCTGTCCTCTCTGGAGAGTCGAAGCTTTCAGAATCCTAATTGTTTACCTTTGTCTTTTGTTCGTTCTTTGGGATTTCTACTTTTCGTTGTTGTTACAGTGGTTGTTGTTGAAAACATCATTGTGGTTGTTGTGAACGTCGTTGTTGTTGTTGTGGACATAGAGTTTTTGTTGTTGCCTTGGTTGCTGACGCGTCTTGCCACCGTTGTCAATAATTAGTGCTGGGATTTCGGGGATTTGTAACGCTTTCGCCCCGCCGCACGCGACGCCCACAGACGCAGACGACGGAGATGTCGAAACTTTCCTCAAAGCTAAATAGCTTCTTAGATCTTTCCTCACCCGACCCCTTTTCGAGTGTCTCCTTCTCGTCCCTTCTCCAACTCTCCATCATCCCTTCTCCATCTCCCCCGTGGTCCTCACGCAACAACACGCAAGAAGTCTGCGAAAGAATCCTCCGTTTCAAGCCATTACTTTATCGTTGTTGTGTTTATCGTTGCTGTGTTCATTGTTATTTTTGTTGTGTTTGTTATTTTTGTTGTGTTTATTATTTTTGTTGTCCTTCCTATTATTTTTGTTGTTCTTTTCCTGTAGATGCTGATAGTATTAGTGTTGTTCTTATTGTTATCCTTCGAAGGAGCTCCTTCTGATGCTTCTGCCGTTGCTGCTTGATTTGTCTTCTCGTCATTCATGTTGTTGTTATTACCGATATTATTCCCGTGCTTGTTGTTATCGCATCGACTTCAGTCCAAGAAGAAAGTTTTCTCCTTCTTGTCTTATTCTTTTTCTCCATTCCTTGCTCTCCTTCCTCTCCACCACGCCCTCCACATACTATTGTAATGTGATGTGATGTGTGTGTGTTGGGGTAGTTTCCATTGTTGCTATTGTTTCTGTTTTTGTTTCTACTTTTGTTTTTGCAGTTGTTTCTGCTGGTGAAACTGGCGTTAATGAGCTTCTCGCTTGGCAGTTGTGAAGAGGATTTCGGTCGAGGGACCGAGTGAAGGAAGGAAGGAAGGGAAGGAATAGTGGGCGGTGGGCGTGTGTCTGTGTCGAACATTGAAAATTCGAACATGACGTGAAAATCCGAAAATAATGAACTCGATGGTCGATAAGGGGAGAAGGAGGCAGGGGGCGTGGCTGGGGCGGGTGGAACAAAAGGATGAAACAGTGAATTCATAAATAATTATCGCAAACAATAAGGGGAATATAACAACCAAATTAAATAACAACGAGAATTAGAATTTTCGACAAAATGGCGGCGTTGCGCTGTCATTTTCGCGCCATCAGCAACAACAACAACAACAAGAACAACAATGAGATTCTCATTAATAAAACATGTTTTCAAAATCGCGCATATGTTTCCCAAAGTACTTTTGTTGGTTTTGTTATTATTTTTAACCGCTTTCGAATCGCAACGTTTCGTTTCCGGTTCCGTTCGTTTTGAAATTTGAATGAGCCGCCATCTCGTTCCCTCTCTCTGTTTCTCTCTCTCGCTCTCTCGCCCCATAAATAATTCATGTCTCGGCTGCCACGCCCCTCTCCCTCACATCCACCCACACCTCCATCTCCACCCAAAGCGAAGGCAGCACGTCTGTGAAGGCTTCATTAAAAACTTATTTATTTCCGGGGTGTCGAGGGTGCGAGTGGAGCCCAGTTTCAGGCGTTCCGCTAAATTTGTTACAAATCGCGACGGAGAGGGAGAGAAAAATATGAGGGAGAGGAGGAGTGTGCGGCTCATCGAAATTCGAATTCGAAGTGGGCGAATGAGAGGGAGGGAGAGAGCGTAAAACACTCGCTTTATGATTCCCGTTCAGAGCCCAAAAGTATGCTGCAAATAAATCCCGTTTTTCATTTGATTGTTCAGTGGGGTGGGGAGCCGAAAGGGGAGGGGTTGACAAAAACGGGTGGGCAGAGGAGGTGGCGACCAGTTGAGGGTGCCGTCAGCTTGGGGGAGGGTTTTTAATGCTTTCAGGCAATTAAATTGTTGCAAATTTAATGCCGCCACCAGCCGTCGGAGCCCACGATGAGCTGCGAACTGCGAGCAACAGGGCGGCCGGTAGAACAGGGCGTGGCACGGGGAGGCGTTGGGACAACAGCGTTGGGACAACAATTAAAACCACACACAATCACAGGCAGGCAGGCAGGCGAATGTGTTTGTCGAAGCTTTTGTCGCATTTGATTTTTAGGGATCCACGTCGCGTTGTTTGGCCGTTATCGTGGTGGTGGAGGGGGAAATCATAAATTGCACAAGGCTATGTTTCTGTGCTTTTGCGGTTTCCCACAAATACAAACACACATTGGTTAATATAAGGGCGGGCGGAGGAGAGAAAGGCGTTGATTTCATTTGCAAGAGTTCGAGGGATTCGATAGATTCGCGGTTTAAATTCGATGGGAAGGATATTAATTAAACATTCAATTGAAACAAATTTTTGTGTATCATAATAAAACCACAGTGGAAGGTGGAATAACAACAATTATATATTCGGTAACAACAATAAATTATATCATAACAAAAATAAAATATTACACAACAACAAAAGGTGCCTCGACAAAACAAAACTTCAACAGCGAATCCCAAAAATGACCGCAACACGAGTCCGTTTGTCGCGCTCGTTCGAGCGAATAGAATAATAGAGGGGAAGACCCCTCGCACTCATTGGCCACCCCCTACGGCCTCGAACGCACCTCGACCCATGTTGGGCCATTTGCGGCCATCACACACACACACTCCCACTCTCACGCCCACACCCATCATCATTGTCCGATTATCCTCCATCAAGGACGAGTTTCAAAGGGTTCCCGGGTTCGATTTTCAGATTTCAGCCAAATTCCTGCTCCGTCGTCGTCCCTGAGCCACATAAAACACCTCACACCACTCTTTAGCCTGTCGTCCTCTGACCCCTTTGGCCCACTGTGCGACCGAGGCTGTTGTTTTACGATTGGTTCGACTGTTGTTTTTTGTCTGTTTTTGTGAAACACATTAATTTTAATTGAAAGACATCAGCAGCTCCCGGCGCGCGGATCTCCCTCCACTCTCCCCCCGTCCTCCATCATTGAATTTCGGCGCTCGGCCTCGCATAAAATCGAATGTTTTCGCTGCGAATGGCCAAACTTTACAGCAACAACACATGTCCCACAATGCGTGTGAGTGAGTATGTATATGTGATGAGTGTTGCATATGTAGCCGTGTGTATGTGTGTGGTGTAAGCTTAAATGTCTCCACATAAAGGAGAGCATAAAAATTCCATTTCAATAATGTTTGCGCTTTGTACTTGTTTCAATATTCCCCTTGTTCTTGTTCTCGTTGCTGCTAGATGGTTCATGTCGTTGTTGTTTTATGTGTCAATCACTTGGCATTATGTCGGCCACACAAACACACCCACAGACAAACACAAACGCACACACACACGGAGTGTTGTCAGAAGGATGCGCACGATGAGGATCACTCGTCAGGAAGCGAGTGGCGACGACACACGGGAGGGCAACAAAAATCAATTGATGGCAACAACAGTAAATTCAAACAGCAACAACTGCTACGACTTATAATACCACCAAAGCAGAAGTGAAGACAACATCGAAAACAACAAAAATACCAACAATACAATAACTCAGCATCGATATCAACGAAGTACGAAGCCGAGAGATTGCTCGTGGAAAGGTATAAAAAAGGATGTGCCAGGAGTTCTCCTTCATGTTTCCGGATAAATTCTGGCGAAGCTGCAGGAATCGCAGGATTCCGAGCACAAACCTTGGGCGAACGGCGAACGACAGAAACTTCAACCCGGGGAAGCCCAGATAAAGCACGGATCCCGAGATGCGGAGATGCGGCTAATAAAATAGGCAGCACTGAGTTTGCCGAGAAAATATGTGTATATCTTCAAGGACACGCCCAGGGACATGAGCGGAATGGAGGGGAGAAAACGGAATCGAAATCCTTTGAAAGGATTCTCGCATGAATGCAGAGCATGAGGAGGAGACGTTCGCGCAAGAAGTCGCAAGCAAAAGTCAATAAAAGTAAATCTTCGGAGAAAGCGATTTCCGAAGAATAACGACAGAGAGCGAGACAATCTGGAGGAATCCTTTGCATCCTTTCGCTGCTGCAGCGGATTCACTTTTTCTCGCTGCTCGATAAGTTCGTCTTGTTGTTGTTTTTGTTGTCCTCAAACACCGGTCGAATTACCACAGAATCCACATTAACGTCGTCGTCGTCTTCGTTGGGATGCGGGAAGCGGAAGTGAAGCGCAAATGGAAACGGAAACGTCGGCGGCCATTGCGCAAATGACTGCATGCACGGGCGAGAACTGCGAGGAAACTAACGAGAAATAGTGATAGAAAGCACAGGAGGCGGTGGGCGGAGGGGGCGTGGCGTGGCGGGAAATCATTACGAGATCCTGCGCTGCGCTCGCTTTGATTGCTCGGTAGCTAATTTGAATATTAAACACATTCGACTTAATATGCGAGGGAGGAATGGACAGAGCGGAGAACAGGAAGATAGTAAAAAGGCAGAAGGGAACGTTAGTCAGAAAAAGAGTGCGAGTGAGAGAAAGAATGTGAGTGAGAGAAAGAGTACTAGTGACTGAGAGCCAGGCGAAGGACATTCGCTGCCAGCTGTACTTAACTTCAACCTGAATAACAGGGCATTTCAGTGGAATTAATTGAGGAGAGCTGAAGATGGAGGAGGGCTGAAGATAGAGGAGCGGCTGATGATGGAGGAAGAGACCGGAGGAGGGGCATCAGAGAGCATCAGGAGCGAGTCCAGTAATGGAGACGAAGTAGAGTGGGAGGAGCAAAAGAGAACCAGAAAGAGAAAAAAAGTCGATGTGCCGGAGGTTTGTTTCCACTGAGTGCACCGGACTCGAGACTAATGTGGTGGACAGACGGAGAAGCGATTTCAATTATTAAAATTAATTAAAGCGATTGACTGCAACGTGAACGAGAGAAATAGATATACATACAGAGAGAGAGGAAAAGAACCGCAGCACGATAGTAGCCTTCGAGGATGAAGAAATGGCAAAGGATGCTAAAAAGTAAAAGGAACAATTAAAAATCGACAGTAAAAATAAATAACGATATAATTAACAACGTGAAGAAAACGACATTAAAAATCAAGAAAACGAAAAGGAAAAAAATAAGAGCAAAACAAATTAAAGAAAAAACAAAAAAACAAGATATAAAAAAAAACTAAAACTAAGAAAAGAAAAAAATAAAAGAAATAAAATAACAAAATGAAAAATATAATTTTACGGGTGTAAAAGGTGTCAAATAATTTAAAGACAAGGAATTTATAAAAAGGCAAAAAAATCGTAATAAAATTTAAGAATTTTAAATAAATAAGCAAATAAAAATAAGCAAAAAAAAAATGAAGAAAAAGGTAAGCGAAGAACGAAGTAAAACAAATTCAAATGAAGGAAACTAAATTAAATTGATGAAATCGAATTACAGAAATATTGGGAATAAAATCCATTAGAAACAATGTCAGTCCAATTCCTGGCCTTAGCCTTCTCGTGCTCGGGGCGCTTCCGTCGCCAGGGCTGCCAACCGATTGCGACGAGAGTCGGTCTCGTCGTCTAGAAGCGCATCCTCGTCCGGTCCGGCCTCAGTGGCTTCCGCCGCTCCTGGTGATGCTCTAAAAAGATGAAGACCGAGCGCTTCCATCTCAGAGGAAATTGAGGAAAGCTCTCGGTCCTCTTCTACGCCTCTGTGTGGTGAGTTTGCGCAGGACGAAATTCACCACGCAGTGCACTGAGAAGTTTTTTGAGATTTGGGTAAAATTTAAATGTGTATTTCAAATATAAAGAGTAATAAATTTAAATAAAAAATAAAGTAAATCTTAAAAAAAATGTAATACAAATTAAATAAATAATATCAATTTTCTCAATGTCATTTTTCCGGAAGAACCTTTTTGACTTCCTGTTCACGCCCACCTTGTCAACAGCCTGCCGTTTGCCAGCATCGAAGACGGCCAAAGTCACGGCCGCTGACCATCTGGAAGCAGCGAATGCCTAAAGCATCTGTTCAAGGCCTCTCTGCCTGCCATCAATACAACCCCGAGCTCCCTTCGTTCCTCTCTCACTTCCTCCTGTCGTCCTTCTCTCCATCTGCAGGTCCAGAACTCGGCCGGGCGCCGAACAAACAAATGCATAATTTATTCGCAGGATTTGCATTTCAATTCACACTTACTCGGAGGTGGGCGGATGTGCAGAGGGGCGTGGCCGAAGCAAACGACGGAGGAGGCAGTGACAGTGGTCACGGCTTTGTTTCTAATGTGGGGCATAAATATGAACTCCACCAAAGGGCAGACGACGAGGTCCAGCGACTGTTGTCTGTCTGTCCCTCTGTTCGTCCCTCTATCCACCATCGCTCTGTCCGTCTGATTCTCCGTCTGTCCGTCCACCTCCCTGCTGCTCACTAATGGCTTCAAGTGGTTTCACAGTTAATCTAGCGAATAAATGAAGCAATTATAATGTGCGACGGGACGAACTCGAACCTCAGCAGCCACTCCCCACACACACACACGACCGCCCACTTTCGTCCGTCCGCGAATGAAGCGAATGCGAACGTGCAGCACCAGCTCCTGTGCACAACGAATCCTTGCTGCCACACATCCCAGGTCGCCGCCCATCACCACCGCCCATGCAAATGAGGGGCGGTGGACGCATTAATACCCGCCGAACGAAGCGGTGCGCATTGAATTAATCTTTCGCCCATTTAATTCCCCCACCGCAGGAGAGGAGGAGAGAGAGGGGTGAGGGTAGGGTGAGAGTGAGAAGAGAGTAGGGAGAGAGGAAATCAACGAGACAAAGAGAGAAGCGAAAGTGTGAGAGAGAGGGTCTATTGAACAAGAGAGAGAGAGATAGGGAGACGTTGCAGGATTTGCGGCCTTTGGATTAATGCGGACAAAGTGATTTTTCTTGCGGAAGCACAATTTGTCTTCCGGTGACACGATATTTTGTTGTTGTTGTTTCGACCGCTGTTGTAGTTGCTACAGCTTTTGTTTTTGTTGTTCCCACTGTTGACATGGCCACATGGGACGAGTTTCAGAGGGCGAAAACGCCGGCTGCTGCGACAAATGAACAAATGAACCGCGAACCGACTTCGGACTTGAGGTGGGGAGAAGCAGAACGAACGATGGTTGGTTTATGCTGAATTCCGCAAATAAAAAGCTTCTCAAGGTCAGTCGCAATTAACGAAATCATAAACAAACACACATCGAAAGCACTCGGCGTCCTTGGCACACACACAAACACACACGACAGGAAGCTTTCAGCCTCTCGCGGCTTCGAACGAACGTCCATGAGAGCCTTTTAATGTCGAGGTTAATGAAATTATGATCCATTGGAATCATACCTAATGCTTCTCCTCGCCCGCCCTTTGGTCCAGCACACATACAATGTTTTCGCCTCATCGGTGGATGGAGTCCTTAACAACCAAACGACGCTCTTTTCAAGGGTCCTTCTTCTACTTGTTCTTGCTGGGGGAAACTTTCGACAACAATGGAACTCCTCACAGACGAAGCAAGAAGTTTCCCAAGGACTTCTCAAAAATAACAAGGCGAGAGAGAAGATCGACTCGCGACTCCTCGGGCGAAGAAAAGTCAAACAAGTCGCTGCTCTTACGAGAAGAGATGCTTCAGAGCAACTGCAGCCAGCCGTTAAAGTCCTTTAAGCGCATCCATCGAAACGCCCCAGACCTCGATCCCGACTCTCGTCACCCCCCGCGATGCAGTGGTCGGGAAGGAAGCGTGTAAATTTCTGCTTTTATTCGATTCACACTCAATTGCACCACGCCAGCAGACACGGGGGAGGTGGGCTGAAGGTGGGGCCGCAACAGCGGATCCTTTTCCGCCGGCAGCAAAACCGCTGCCGAAGCAATTTCCAACAATTTGCATTAGTTGTCTCGCCAACAACAACAACATCACCGCATATAAAATCAACAACACACACACATGCACAACACGTCGACACGTCGGTGTGTTTGTGTTTGTATTTGTGTTTGCGTGCATGCGACACGATTCGATGCGATGCGATGCGAGGCAAACCGAGGCGACGTCACGTGGCAGGGCGCGGAATTAAAAAACGTTCGTCCTCGAAACGTTTCCACGATTTCAATTGCAGCGTTGCCGACTTCATTTCCGAGAGACAACAATTTCCTCCTCCTCCTTCCTTCCCTCCCGCCCATCGATCGAGGGTTCGCTCAATGAACTGCGTACTTGAAGGAGGTCGTCGTCCGTCTCTCTCCTCATTTCCAACTACTGCCATTCCAGGCAGAAGTCCATATATTCTCTCGCATCGGCGAAGGAAACAAATGCCGCTCCAATTTTCGCACTGCTCGAGTCCTGTTCGTCCATCCATTCATCCCGCCCATTGTCCCTTCCTCCTCCTTCGAAGGACCTCGAGTTGGTGTCTTGTGTCCTGCACTCCTTCTCCCCGGCTCATTTGCATCACAAATATCTCCGCATTTTGGCGACTTTGTGAAACTTTGGCCATTAAATTGAACGCCAACTCTTTTCGCTTTCTCTCTCACTCTCACTATTTCGCTCTCCCTCCCCCGATGCAATTGAAGTTTGTTTACTTTTTCCAGCATCAGCTTTTTCGCTGTCTGTCGTGCGAACCCATTTCCGCTTCCGGTATGGAATTTCCGCTTCCGCTGCGTTACTTCAGCGGTTCGCACTCCATTGAATTTATCTCAATTTGAACGTATTTCATAGTGAATGGTTTATCAATTTGATAAATTGCGGGACGTCTTCGACTTCTAAACACGGAAACTTGCGCCATTCCAGGACAGCTCCTCCTCCTTTCCACCTCTCTCCTTCTTTCTTTCTTTCTTTCAACAATCCGTCCCCACCTCCCCTTCACACGACTGCAGCGCCTTGAAGTGTGCTTCGTTATTTCTGGCTTCGTGTCTGCCAGATTTCGATTCCTCAAGGGTGAAATATTTTATTGCCGATATAAATCTTATTTATTTTGTTGTAGCAACTTTCCTCGCTCGCTCGCTGGCTCACTGCTGCTGCAGTCGATTCCGCTTTATTGACTCCTGGCTACAGACCGGGACCACGACGACGACCAAAGGGAGGGCGCGAGGCCGGCAGGGAGTGGACGAGTGTGTCTTAGAACTTTCGGGCGAGTCCTTTTCCCCGGGCGATGCCTCCTCCCTCCTCGTCATCCGTTCGTCGTCGTCGTCTTCGTCTCCTCGCTCCCCCCGGCGCCCCCCGAAGGTCGACGGTTTTATCGTGTAGACCAAAAATTCGATTTCTTTAATCGAATCTTATCGCTTTCGTATCGTAGTCGGCGCTCCTGCTGCCGCGACCTGGGCGCTCGCTGTCTCCCGATTTATGGACCGTTTCAGCAATATGTCAATGCGCATTGTTGTTGTCGGTGTCCCTGGAAGGAGAGGGAGAGAAGGACGAGACACGACCGAGGACATCGCGCACGACGTGTGGCACAAATTGTGTTTCGTTGTTTCTATTCAATTATCGCCCGGGAGTGGGCAGCCAAAGAGCTCAATATTGAATTGATTGCGGAAGAATAGAACCGTCTCCGACCCCACTCGGAGATCCACTCGAATTCGGAAATAATCCATGGGAAAGCTTTGGGGGGGTCGTAAATATCGGAGACGAAGAGATCTTCGGCTGAGAATGGAACTGGGCTCGAAAATTCCCCCTAATCGCTGCTAATAGGAAGTGAGTATTTAAATAGCCAGCCACGTTTTCGCCGCTTTACAGCTCAGCGACCACTCGGCTGGACCCTCTTCTGGACGAGATCAGCTCGAGAACATGACACATTGACACAAACTATCGCTCAATTCATCAGGTTAACAGATTATCGACCGGAAGCCAGAGTCCTCTGCCGAACCCTTGTTTCCCCGGTGGGTCGGGGGAGGTTTATCAGATGACAAGTGGCTCCATCGTCATTTTTGAAGAGGGTCGCATTACAAGCAAAACAAACGACAATCGAAAGAATTAACGGAGACACTCGAGACGAAAGGAGTGAGGCATGGAAAGATAACGCCAACAACAAGAGACCCGAGGCCGCATCTGACCACGAGGGGGTTGACAAAAACACAGATTGTTGGCCATGGAACAAGCCGATGTGCCCCAGGGATGGATCTCACTTCCTGTGGTTCGATGGGATTAATGCCCGCAGATTTTGGACATTCCAAATTAATAGACATTATAAGAAATTATTCGCAAAGTGATGTTATAATAAGATATTTACATCATGGTGATTGTTAATGGTTTTGTAACGCAATGGATTAAGTTTTTGAAAAATGTTTGGTATGAATTCATGTTTTGTTTTTAATGTAAATAATTAATAAATAAAATGATATAAAAATATTTAAATTTAAAAACTTTAATTTTAAATTCAAATGATTTAAAAATTACCTGTATGTATTCTGGAATTTATTGATGATGTGAACTTTTGCACACAAATAATTCATTTTTCTCACGCCGAAAGAAACAGATTCAACATTGAACGAGGTGGGGAATTGATTGAATATTGCAAGAGACTTCGGGGGAAGGAAGCACACTTGTATATTAATTTTTTAAATTTTGGTTTTAAACACTCACTTCTATTTTATTTGAATGAACACTTTTTAATATTTTTATTCACTTTATATTTTCTCTTCACTTTTTTTTAAACAAAAATATACAAACGTTTTTTTTATATATATTTTTCATTTTTTTTTTTATTTGCTTTCTTTTAATGATTTTTTGAATTTTTCTTATTCTTGGATTCATTTTTTTTCACTTCACTTTTTGATTTAAATACTCACTTTTCTTTTATTAAAAAGAGGAAATTTTACATATTTCACTATGCTCTCCTTTTGATTTCTTAATTTTCATATTTTTTTTTTTAATTTTCTTCTTCTCGGTATTATTTAGATTCTTTCGTTTCAATTTCACTTCACTTTTTTCAATTCACTTTTACACATTTTACATTATTTTTTTCACTATGCTTTCATTATAATTACATAAATGAACATATTTTTCACGATTACATACATATATATTTTCCACAGGCGACTTGCAAATTTTCCTTCTTTCCTTTTGCTTCTAATTTTTTTCTTTGATTTCACTTCACTCTTTCTTACATTGCCGTGTTATTTGAAAGGGATTTAAAATACTTTTAAAAGATTTTCCGCACTTTTGTTCAAGAATTTCACGTTTTCCCAATTTTGCATTCACGATAGAACTGATTTGTTTTGTTTTTTTGACAGTTCGCTGCCGGTGGCGCCCGAACATGTTTGTGTTTGTTCGTTTTCGATCGCCGCTTTCCTTTGTTGACGATGCTCTTGGTGAAGAGTGAGACAGAGAGAGAGAGTGGAGCAGAGAGAAAGTTAAGCAGAGGATGTTGATGAGAGTTCGGGAGAGCGACATTGTTTACTTTTTTTTGTTATTCTCATGATGTGATTTAGAGCTTGCATATATTGATAGTGATCTTTTTTTTTTATTAATTAATCTTATTATCTTGTGTTTAAATAATTTGTACAATACTTAAACTGAAATTACTTCAATTGCGGAGGCAGGAGGAATTTTTAAAGCAAACAAAATCAAGACAAACGACGACCAAAACAAATGACGATCAAACAAACAACAACCAAAGCAATTATACAACCGAAGACTTATTCGCATTATAGAATTATTATTATTTCAAAGACATTGTTGACGATTTTTCATGGTTTTTATTTGTATTAACTAATTTCACTTCGATTTCATAATTACGAATTAATAATTTGCATGTATTCGAGTTAATTACACAATGTATTCGCTTGCGTACATTATTGTAGACTTTATAGTTTATATTTATATATTATATTATAGTACAGTATATCAGTATATAATTAAATGTATTCGTAGATGGTTCTCATATAAAATAACGACTATAAATTGTGTTCTCCTATCGCTCTGAATATCAATATCAATTACAATGTATTTAAATAAAATAATGCTTTAACAAAACAAACAAACGAAAAATAAAAATAATAAAATTACAAATACGAATACAAATTCATATGTTAAAAACAAAAGAATTTCAATTAGAACTAAACGCGAAAAGGGTGTTTTTAAAAACTATTGCATTCGAATGGTTTGTGTCTGCCTCGGGCCGGGTCCTTCGAACCGAAGGAGCCCAACCGCTATAATACAGGGTGAAACGCTTCTTTGAACTAACTGCTAGAGTAATTAGGGACTTAAGTAGTTGATGTACGTGTAGGTGTATGTGTGTGACCACGCCCACAAAGCACGTCGTCGTTCGTTGTTCTTCGTCGACCTTTGTTCGTTGGTTGGTTCGGCTGGTTCCCAAGCGACTTGGGCGAGCTTTACATTAAGTTCTGTAATTTCCGAGAATAACTTACAACTAGGACATACAATTTCGGAAATAAAACAATTTGCATGCAACTGAATCTGGGCACACAGCGCGCATGTGTGTGTGTGCGTGTGAAATTACAAGGCGTCAATGTAAAGCTGCAATTTTGAGTATTTGCTCCTCTTTAGAAGGCGTTAAACTAGGGTTAATTTGGGCTCTAGAACGGGGTATTTTATAGTTGTCTCAACTAGTGGAAGGCAGTGGAAGGTTCTGAAGTAGGGGAAGTCGCTTCAGCTCTCGTGGGAATCTCGTCCTCCTCTATTGTACCTCGCTATCACTATCGCTCTTCTCTGCAATCAAAGGTTACACATTAGTATATGAGTCGATTTTAATCCCTAGGAAGCACAAACCTTTCTTTCCCGTGTAGGCGTGTCGTTTCAGTCGGTCGTACAAGTCTTCCTTGGTGCCGTACAGCGAGGCGTTCGACCTCGCCAAGGTGCTCATCTTTCCTCCGTGGAGACCTGCAAACAAGAGACATTAGAAATCATTGTCAGAGAAATCAAAATTTGGACCGATTGTTTCAATTCGTTTTTTCAATCAAATGTCTGATAAATCAATATTTTTTCAATAATTTTTTTGATCGAATTTTTTTAAATTATTTTTGAATTTAAAAAATTTTAAAAAATAGATCGAATTTTTGAGATCGAATATAATAAAAAAACATTTAGATAAGAACATTTTCAAAAAAATAAATTGTAAAATATCGATCACAAATTTATCGAAAATTCTTTTTGGAAATTATCGAAAAATATCAATTAGAAATTTGTCGAACATTCTTTTTGGAAATTATCCGAAAAATATCGATCAGAAATTTTTTGAAAATATTTAATGAAACGATCGAAAAATATTGATCAGAAATTTATCTTAAAAATTAAATTTATAAATAATTGCAATGTGTGATTTATATTATAAAAGCCACATCGGTTAATAATGGAATGGGTTTTAAGGCCATCAGTTGAACTCACCGTCCTTCATGTAGGTCTCGTTGTAGAAGTTGGGCATCTCCCAGCCGTCCTCCTCGTCGTCGTAGTAGTGGGCGTAGGTGCTGTGGTGCGAGGGCGCGATCGACTCCGCGTACGGCGTGTGCGCGCCGTAGTAGAAGTTCACCTGGGAGCCGGTCTGGTCGATCGCTGGCGTGAGCATCTTCTTGGGGTCGCGTCGCTTGGTCGACCGCACGCAGATCATCCAGATGAGGAGCACAATGACGATGATGAAGATGACGGCGCCGGCGATGCCGCCCGCGATGTAGGCGAAGTTCGAGCGCTCGACGCAGCGGGGCCCGGTGAAGGAGCCGACGCAGCGGCAGGACGGGGTGCCCTTGAGGTCCTTCACGCAGGTGCCGGAGTTCTCGCAGAAGCCGTCGCACACGTCGGTGCACTCGACGCCGGTGCCGTTGAAGCCCGGCTTGCAGGCGCACCGGAAGTCCGACGTCTCCGGCTCCATGATGCAGTAGGCGTTCGGGTCGCAGTGCGGCCGGCCCTCGGCGATCTGCTCGCAGGGGTTGGTGCACTCGGACTTGGCGGTGGCGCCGGTGATCTTGGTGCCGTGGTTCGGCGGGCACTGGATGCACGAGGTCTGCTGCGACTCGGGCTGGTAGAAGCCCTTGCGGCACTCGACGCACATGTTCAGCGTGCCGTTCAAGTAGGTGCCGGGCGAGCAGACGGGCAGCGTGCACTCCTCGACCGAGGAGGCGCCCACCTTGGGCGTGGTGCGGCCCAGGGGGCAGGCGGCGCACGAGGGCTGGACGCCCTGCAGGCGGTAGGTGCCGCGCGGACACGGCTCGCAGCGGCCGTCGACGCCCAGCTGCAGGCCGGAGGCGCACTCGTCGCGGCACTCCTTGCGCGAGGTGGCCTCGCTGGAGCGCGTCGTCTGGCCGAGGCCGCAGAGCTCGCAGCCGAAGGCGCCCTCGTTGGGCTGGTAGAAGCCGTGGCCGCACGACCGGCACAGGCCGGTCTCCGCGTCGAAGTACTTGCCGGCGGGGCAGCGCTCCTTGCAGTCGGCGGCGGAGCGGGCGCCGGGGCCCGCGGTGACGCCGGGGCGGCCGGCGATCACGGGGCACTTGCTGCACTGCAGCTGGCCGGCCTCGGACTGGTAGGAGCCGCGCTCGCAGGCGACGCACGTCTTGTTGGCCGTGTCGTAGAAGGTGCCGATGGCGCAGGGCACGCAGTCGGGGATCATGACCACCTGGCCGACGGGGCAGGCGTACTCCGAGCTAAGGTCGAGGGAGGCGGGGTCGGGCACCGTGTTCGGGAGGATGTCCTGCACGGCGAACTGGTCGTCCTCGAGGATGAGCTTCTCGAGCAGAGCCTTGACGCTTGAGCGCTCGCCGGTCGACGTGTGGATGACTGGGTCGCTGTGGACGAAACATGGATTAGTCTTTGTCTTCGTGCAGGTCGTTGGGGTCATTTGGGGTTAGGCAAGCAGGGGTTAGTGAAGCACGGATTAGCACAGATTAGTGGCAAAGCAGGGGCGAGAGGGGGTTATTGAAGCGGTGGCAATGGGCAGCGGGGTTAGAGCGGGGGCAAGCGGCGTGTTTTGGGATCTCGAGGGACCTACTTCACTGAGGGGAAGGCTATCTCCAGGGTGTACGTGTCGCCGCCGGTCTGCTGGCGTCCCTGGCGGGCGCGCGTCTCGACCTCCTCGTTCTCGCTACAAAGTGTGGGAGGTTACGTTAAGACACAACACATAAACATGTACTTAAACACATAGTAGAATAACCACAAGCATCCATCACAGGGATCACACACAAATCCTTTTATTAACACAGACACAAACGTGGACACAAACATTGGCATACACATGGAGACAAACATGGACACAAACATTGACACAAACATAGACAATTATGGACACAACCATCAACTCAACCACAAACATAAACACAAACATAAATAGACTAAAAAGATCGAAAAGAGGACTCACTTCAAGACAGGGATCTCTGCCTCCAGGACGTAGGTGCCGCCGTCCTTGGTCTGGCGGCGGGAGCGGCTGTTCTGGGCGGCGCGATAGTGATCGCACTTGACGTCGATCTGAATGTCCTTGCACTCCCTGGTTCCCTCAACGGAGTACGAGCAGAAGTTCCAGTCGCGATTCAACGCATTCACCGAGCTGGTCACCTTCTGGCGCAGGACTCCCTGGCCGGCCTTGTTGCAGAGCACGTCCGAGGGGAAGAGCATCTTGATGCGGAACACGCGCTGAGCGGGCTTCGCAGCTGTTCGGGGAGAGGAACATTTAGTATTGATCCCAATGAAAATAGTTCGATGACTTACGAGAACATGAGGGGTAGACCAGAGGCATCGAGGGTTCGCGCGTCGGTCGCCAGAAGCCCTCGGCGCCGCACGTGTAGAACTCGGGCACCGCCTCGGAGAAGCGCAGGCCCTGGTTGCACGCGATCTCGCAGACCTTGAACTGGCCGCCGGCGCCCCAGTCCTTGCAGACCTGGGAGCCACCGACGGGGTCGGCCAAAGGCGGGCAGAAGTCAGCTGTAGGAAGAATCAAAATTAGTCTCCGGTCTCCATAAAAAACTACCCAATGAATACTCACTCAGCAGAGACACCTTGAAGCTGCACGTGGCCGTGTTGCCGGCCGCGTCCGAGGCGATGTAGGTGATGTCGTAGGTGCCCCAGAGCAGCGTAGTTCCCGGGCGGTGGCCGTTGCGTTCGACGATCTTGGTGACGCCGATGTTGTCGCTGAAGTGCGGCTCGTCCCAGGTGACCACGGCCGAGCCGTTCTTGGCGATGACCCACAGGTCGCCGGGGCAGTGCTCGACCACCGGCGGCTCCTTGTCGACCTGCAGCTGCTGGCAGTTGGGGCCCGTGTAGCCGTTGGGGCAGCGCCGCTGGCCGCACATCGAGGGCACGGTGCGCTCGACGCCGCCGGCGGTCACCTCGTAGCCGGCCCAGTTGAGCACGAGGCCGCCGTAGAGCACGGGCTCGGAGCGGCAGTCGCGCACCTGCTTCTGGATCTCGGAGGTGGTGTCGAGGGCGCGGCCCCAGACCTGCGCCTTGGTGATCGTGCCCTGGAAGCCGGCGTCGGCGTAGGCCACGGCGTGCTTGGCGACATCGGGTTGGGGGCGGCCGAGGACGGCCCAGGCGAAGGGCGGCAGGGTGCGGCCGGGGGCGTACTCGAGCCGGCTGGCGATGAGGCCCTCGGTGATCAGCTGCAGCTGGCCGGCGGCGCCGTCCCAGACGACGGCCACGTGGTGCCACTGGCCGTCGTTGACCGAGGTGTACTCGCCGAACGAGAGGAACATGTCCTGCAGGTCGGCGAACAGCGAGACCTGGACGCCGCTCGAGTGGGCCTGCAGCAGCATGCGCCGGTTGCTGGCCACGTGCGCCGACTCGACGCCGTACAGGGTGAAGAAGATGCCGGTGTCGTCCTTCTGGGCGAACTGCACCCAGAGGGCGACGGTGAGGCTGCCGGTCTCGCCGGTGGCGAAGGGCACCACCTGGGCGGCGGTGGAGCGCGAGGGGTCGCCGAAGTAGAGGTCGTAGTCCACCTGGATCGTCTTGCGGCAGTCGTCGCCGGTCATGTTGAAGGGGCACTGGCAGTAGAAGCCGTTGGTGAGGTCGATGCAGGAGGCGCCCGGCGGGCACGAGTTGTCCTTGCAGTCGACGATATCCTCCGAGCAGTTGGGCCCGGTGAAGCCGGCCGGGCAGACGCACGTGTAGCCGGCGCCGTTGTCGATGCAGGTGGCGCCGTTCTGGCAGACGTGCGCGTCGCACGCGTCGAACTCGTACTGGCAGCCGATGCCCGCGTAGTCCGCCGGGCAGGAGCAGTTCAGCCCGGAGCCGAAGTCCTGGCACTTGCCGCCGTGCATGCAGGGGTTGCCGATGCAGCGCTCGGGCGCCGTCTCGCAGTTCTTGCCGTCGGTGCCGCTGGGGCACACGCAGAAGTAGTCCTGGAAGAGGTCGATGCAGCTGGCGTCGTTCTGGCAGGGCAGCTGGACGTCGCAGGTGGTCACCTGCTGCTCGCAGCGCAGCCCGCTCCAGCCCTCCTCGCACAGGCACTCGAAGCCGCCGACGCGGTCGCGGCAGCGCGCCCCGTTCAGACACGGGCCGGTGGCGCAGTCGTCGACGTCGGTCTCGCAGAGGGCGCCGGTGAAGCCGTCGCGGCAGACGCACTCGAAGCGGTTGTCCAGGTCCAGGCAGCGCTCGGTGCCCACCGGGTTGCAGGGGTCGCTGAGGCACTCGTCGATCTCGGCTTCGCAGCTGAGGCCCACGAAGCCCGGCCGGCACTTGCACGTGAAGCCGTCCAGCTGGTCGACGCAGGTGGCGCCGTTCTGGCAGGGCGCCGACTCGCAGTCGTCGATCGGGTGCTGGCAGTTCTTGCCCGTGTAGCCGGGCTCGCAGGTGCACGTGTAGCCGTCGACGAGGTCGACGCAGGTGCCCTCGTTGGCGCACGGCCGGTGGACGCAGTCGTCGATGTTCACGTCGCAGGCGGCGCCCGTCCAGCCGGGGTGGCAGACGCACTCGTGCTCGAACAGCCGGTCGACGCAGGTGCCGTGCTTGCAGGGCTCCGAGAGGCAGAGGTCGATCTTCTCCTCGCAGCGCTTGCCGGTGAAGCCGGGCGGGCACTGGCACTGGAAGTCGTTCACCAGGTCCGTGCAGTTGGCGCCCAGCAGGCAGGGGTTCTCGGCGCAGTCGTCGACGTTGCGCTCGCAGTGGACGCCGTCCCAGCCGGGCAGGCAGTCACACTTGTAGCGGCCCTGCTGCAGCGCCAGGCAGCTGGCCCCGTTGGCGCAGGGGTTTCCGTTGGCCGTGCAGGGGTCGATGGTGACGTCGCAGTCGGCGCCGGTGTAGCCGCTGCGGCAGAGGCAGGTGACGTTCTTGTGGCCGGGCTCGTTCTTGCACATGGCGCGCGCCGGGCACGTGTCCTCGCCGCAGTCGCTGGCCTCCTCCTGGCAGTTGAGGCCCGAGTAGCCGGCGGGGCAGTCGCAGCGGTAGCCCTGGGGCAGGTCCGTGCAGGAGCCGCCGTTATAGCAGGGCTGCGAGGCGCACTCGTCGATGTCGACCTCGCAGCGGCGCCCGGAGAAGCCGGCCGGGCAGAAGCACTGGACGCCGTGGCCCATGGGCACGCAGAGGCCGCCGTGCTGGCAGGCGCCCTCGCCGCAGACCACGGGCTTGCACTCCTCGCGCCCCTTGGCGCCCGCTCCCTCGGTGCGCATGTTCGTGGGGCACTCGTGGCAGGTCTGCGCGCCGGCGGCGCCCTGGTAGTAGTTGGCGGGGCAGGGCGAGCACGGCGCCAGCCCGGTGGCCGAGTAGGAGCCGGGCGCGCACTTCGGTCGGCAGAGGTCCTTCGAGGCGGCGGCCGGCTGGAAGGTGAAGCTGCCCTGGGCGCAGGCCTGGCAGTCCTTGAAGCCGCCGGTGGGCGGGTCGGCGGTGAACGAGTTGCGCGGGCACTCGAGGCAGGGCACGAGCCCGGTGGGCGAGTAGGTGCCGTAGCCGCAGACGGGGATGCAGTCGGCGAGCGCCTTGGAGCCCTCCTCGCGCGTGTAGGTGCCGGCGGGGCAGCGCATGCAGGTGCCCTGGCGGTCGCGGCTCTGGTAGTAGCCGCGCGGGCAGTTCGTGCACGAGCCCTGGCCGGCGCTCACGTAGGTGCCCGCGGGGCAGTGGAGGCAGCGCGGCACGTCGCTGGTGTCCATGTTGAGCACCTCGCCGACGCTGCAGGAGAAGCCGCGCGAGATGTTGCTCTTGAGGGCGCGCAGCGGCGGGCACTGGTTGCCGATGCTCGAGATGTTCAGCAGCGAGTCGATGACGGCGCTCGCGTACGGCACGCTCAGGTCGAAGATCAGGTTCAGGGTGGAGCCGCAGAGGTCGTACAGCTGGGGCTGGCGGATGGCGGGCAGGATCGAGAGGATGAAGTCCATCTTGACGACGTTCTCCTCGAGCAGCGAGGGCACGGCCTTCACGAAGGTCACGTTCATGTTCACGTTCACGGCGGAGCAGCGCTGCGAGAGCAGCTGGTTGAGGCCGGCGTAGTGCTGGGCGAGCAGGTCCTGGTACTGGGGCAGACAGGACTGGGCGACGGCCCCGTTGGCGCGGTAGGTGACGGTGGCGGTCACGTGGTAGTCGGCCTGCTGCGTGTTCTCGGACACGCAGTCGGGCACCACCGAGGTGGGCTTCCAGAGGCGCGACGTCTCGCACGAGAAGGTCTTCAGCGGCTCGCCGTCGGTGAAGCGGAAGCCGGGCTTGCAGGTGGCGATGCACTCGATGCCCGCGTCGCCCGGCAGGCAGTTGATGGCGCCGTTGGCCGGCGGCTGGAGCTCCCAGTCGACGCAGGGCGAGGCCTGGACCGAGACCTGGAAGTGGCAGGTGGCGCGGTTGTTGAACTTGTCGGTCGCGGTGACGGTCACGTTCTCGAAGGCGCCGATCGCGATGGTCGCCCGCTCGGGCGTGAACGCGAGCCGCACCTCGCCCGACTCGTCCGAGGTCTTGATGCGCTTGCGCGTGTCGTTGAAGTTGACGTTGTAGCTGTCCTGGCGGTCGACCAGCTCGATCACGTAGCTCTGGGGGCACTGCAGCAGCGGCGGCGTCACGTCGGGCACGGTGATGTTGATCTCGCAGATGGCCACGTTGCCGTCGTAGTCGAAGGCGACGTACTTGACCACGGTGTCCTTGAACACGTACGAGGGCGTCTTGAAGTTCTGCGGCTTGACCTCGAGGCGGGCGATCGAGCCCGAGTTGTCGACGGCCGTCGGCTCGGTGAAGTTCACCGGGAGCACGGCGCCGTTCTCGTCGCGGCGCACGGTGATCGGCTGCTGCGGGCAGTTCTGGAAGATCGGCGGCTCGTTGTCCACGCAGGGCGAGTAGCCGTAGTCGTAGCCGAGCAGCGGCTCCTTCTTCGGTTCCTCGCAGCCCATCAGCTCGAACTTGAGGCAGGCGTTGTCCATGTAGCTGACGATGCCGAGGATCACGAAGCGCGCCTGCACGTACTTGGGCAGCGTGATCATGGCCAGCTCGCCGTAGTTGCCGGGGTCGCGCATCGTCAGGTTGAAGTTCGGGAAGTAGACGACGTAGTTCTCGTTCTCGGCCTGCTTGTAGAAGAAGCGGATCTCGGTGGGCCGGCCGACGATGTCGTTGGTGACGACGCCCTTCACGAGGATCGCCTTCACGCGGTAGATCTCGCCCAGGTCGACGCTCACGTAGGTGAAGGCCTCCTGCTTGCCGCACCAGCCGGTCGCCGAGTTCAGCCGGATGTTCTTGGCCTCGTAGTTCGGGCGCTCGGAGGTCGCGTTGATCGCCGAGTCGGGGATGCGGCCCGAGGTGAGGCCCAGCGGGCGGATGACCTTGCACTCGGGCTCGCGGATGCAGGTGATCGGGCGCGGGTTGATCAGGATGTAGCCGGGCCGGTTGCAGCCGAAGTAGACCTCGGAGCCCTGCTCGTAGCTGCGCGCGATCTGGCGGCCGTCGCTGGGGCGGCCGGGGTCCTCGCAGACGGGGCCCTCGCAGCGCAGGTCGCCGAAGTCCCAGATGCCGTCGGCCTGGCAGCGGACCACGTTGTCGTGGCGCGCCGTCTGCCCGGCCAGCTTGAAGGTGTTCTGGCAGCCGAAGAAGAAGGAGCTCTGGTAGCGCGTGTCCACGAACTGGCCGTACTCGGCGCCGGGCGTGGGCATCGGGGCGTAGCAGTCGACGCGCGGGCACGAGGGCTGCGCGCCCGAGAGCCAGTAGTCGGGCAGGCCGGGCTTCGGGTCGTAGACGCACTGCCGGAACCCAGCGGAGGCGCTGGAGCGCAGGGTGCGGCCGGGGGCGCTGCAGGTCACGGTGACGTTGTCGCGGAAGGGCACCAGGACGGTCTCGGGGTCGGGACGCACCACGGCCAAGCCTTCGAGCTTGTCGTCGGGCAGACTAACACACTTGGCATCTGCAAGGCAGAGAGGAAACATTTTTATAGAAATAGTGCACTTAAGTTACAGGTCTAAACAATAAGAACCAACATAATCGTAAAAATATACATCAACAATTTAAAAATATTTGTGTCGATATCGATCAATATTTCATTGAATAAATTCATAAATATTTTATAAAAAAAGATTCAAAAAATAAAATTCCATAAATAATATGATATATTCGATTAGAAAAAATTAAATAATATCGAAAAAGTTTAATAAAAAATAAATATTTATAAAATATAATATTATGGATAACATATGATTGTGATTCGTTAAAATTTGTATTGAAAAAAAAAAAACATAAAAAAAATTCGAAAAAAATTAATTCCAAATTTAATTTTTGATAGAATATTTGATAGAAAAATATAATAAAAAACACGATCAGAATTTAGTCGAAAAATTTTGATAAAAAACAAATAATTCTAACATCCCAAAAAAGTTGGGTTGAAAAATGATCGACAAAATGTCGTTCAAATTTATTCGAAACAAATAATTAAAAAATATATCGCAAATAAATGGATTAAAAAAATATTTTGAATTTTATAATAATTCCCAATTTATCGAAAACAGGAGTGATATCAATTCAAAATATTATAAATTTCGCTCGAATGTCTGTTGAAGTATAATTTACCAGCACTTGGTACTTATAATCGTAAATCGGAATATGATTACTTACAGTTGCACTCGGGCACTGTGGCGTTCCACTGGCCGTTCGACAGGCAGAGGAGGGCCGAGCTGCCGGACATGATATAGCCGAAGTTGCACTGGAAGCGCACGACGTCGCCGAAGTGGTGCTCGTTCTTGTCGGAGAGCAGCTTGCCGTTCTCGGGCTCCAGCAGGGTGGGGCACATGAGGGGCACGCAGGTCTTGTTCTTCTGGTAGGTGTCGCCGTCGCGCAGCCCCGTCTCGGAGCGCTCGACGAAGAAGCCGGCGGTGCCGTTCTGGGCGTACAGCTGGTAGCCGGTGTTGCAGGCGCACGAGAAGGAGCCGGGCGCGTTCACGCACTTCTGGTCGCAGCCGCCGTTGTTCTTGGTGCACTCGTTGATGTCGACGCAGTCGAGCCGCGTGCAGCCCATCGCCTCCATGCGCAGGCAGGGCGCGCCCACGTAGTCCTGGATGCGGAAGCGCACGTAGCGCGCCTCGATCGGCATCGGCAGGTTGAGGATCGAGAGGGTCGGCTCGAGGATGCGGAACTCGACCGCGGTGCCGTCGGGGTTCGCGTAGTCCTTGAACACGTCGGTCAGGTCGTTCGTGTACTGCAGCCGCACCGCCGAGGTGAAGGCGACGTTGCCGTCGAAGCGCTGCACGGACATCGTGCGGAAGCCGCGCAGGATCGTCGGCGCCTTCAGGTCGATCAGCACCCAGTTGGCGCCCGGCTCCACCGAGGCGCCGCACCAGCCGACCGAGTTCAGCCGCAGCATGGCCTTCGTGTAGCCCTCCTCGGAGTCGGAGGTCGTGATGCTCTCGTCGGGCACGCCGCCGTTGGCCAGGCCGAGGTCGCCGACCGGGCGGCACTCGGTGGTGGGCGCGAAGCCGGCGCGGCACTGGCAGTGGAAGGAGCCGTTCGTGTTCTGGCACTCGGTGGTCGCCAGGTCGCACTGGGTCGAGGTGCACTCGTTGATGTCCTCGCAGGTCGGGGGGTTCTCGAAGGCCTGCTCGGCGCTGCAGCGCATGATGTTGCTGCCGATCAGCCGGTAGCCCTTGAAGCACTGGACGCGCGCGTCGTCGCCGAAGAAGTAGGGCCGGGCGGCGTCCACCACGAAGCCGTTCGCGATCGGCGGGAACTCGTGGCAGCGCTTGCGCGTGCAGCGCGGCACGTCGCCGCTCCAGGTGCCGTTCGACATGCAGATGAGGACCGGGTGCCCGGTGCGCTCGTAGCCGGGCTCGCACTCGTACTGCACGATCGTGCCGTAGCTGCGGCCGCCGCCGTTCAGCAGGGTGACGTTGGCGTGCGGCACCTCGGGCAGCGGGGCGCACTGGGAGGCCGTGCACGAGGGCTTGCGCTCCCAGCGGCCGTCGGGCAGGCACGAGATCTTCTCGATGGGCGCGCCCGAGGCGAAGGCGAAGCCGGCGTAGCACTGGTACATGGCCACGCCGCGGTAGGTGACGTTCGAGGAGCCGATCGAGAAGCCGTTGTCGATCTGGGGCACGGGTCCGCAGTAGACCTCTGTTGGGGAGGAGAGATTCAAGAGTTAGTTTGTGACGATGATTTCATATGATTCTGATCAGAACCCACCTTGGCACTTGGGGATGTAGGAGACGCTCCAGTTGCCGCCCTTCAGGCACTCGGTCACGATGCGCGCCTTCCCGGTGGCGAACTCCTGGCCGATGGGGCAGGTGAAGGAGACGACGGTGCCGAAGGCCGTGTCGCGGCTCGAGGCGAGGGCGCCCATGCCGGGCTGCAGCTCGGGGCAGTCGGCGGAGAAGGTGGCAGACCAACTGCAAATGAGAGGAGAAAAAAATTTAAATCATGTTATGAAATATATTTGAGAGAGAGTCGAACTCACCCCGCTGCATTATGGAGAGCGTCCGAGGTGAACTTGATCAGCATCTCGCCGGAGGAGGCGGTCAGGGTCAGCTTGGGCGCCGCGGTGCCTGTGAAGCCGTTGCCCGAGTGCAGGCGCAGGCCGGAGGTCGAGGAGCCGTCGAACACCTGGACGAAGTCGCTCTTGTGCACCATGAACTTGTCGAACTTCAGCGAGAGCGGCGAGCCCTGGCTGTTGCGGATCGTGAAGAAGCACTCCTGGTTCGTCGGGTAGTCCTCGAGGCCGTAGGCGGGCGAGGTGACCGTGCCGTTGCGGGCCGTGATCGTGGCCTTGCAGCCCTGGGTGTAGCGCAGGCTGAAGCCCTTGCCCGAGTCGCCGAGGCTGGACTTGAAGTAGAGGTAGAGGGCGTTGCCGGTCGAGATGATCACCTTGTCGTTGTCGCCGCCGCGTCCCGTCAGCCGTGCGATCGGCCGGCTCATGGGCGACTCGCCGTCGCGGACCAGGAGGAAGTCGCGGCCCTCGCTGATGTCCAGGTCGTCGACCTCGATCGAGATGATGCGCCCCGGCTGGGCCTTGATCACGTAGAGGCACTCGAGGCCGCCCGGGTACTGCTTCGGGTAGTTGGGGCTGGTCAGCACCTGCCGCTGCTGGGTGGCCTTCAGGGTGCCGCCGCAGTTCTTGGCCTCGGTCTTCCAGGTGGCCCGGAAGCCCTTGCGCTCCACGCTGCCGTCGGTGATGAACTTCACGATCATGAAGTTCGAGGCCGAGACGAACGGCTGGGCGGCCAGGTCCTGCTTGCCGCTGAGCGTGGCCAGCGAGACGGACTTGTCCTCGGTGCGGCCGCCGACCAGGATCTGGACGGTGTCGAAGGTCTTCTCGGTCTCGAAGTCCTGGAACTGCAGGATGATGTTGCTGCCGAGCGGGCCCTCCAGGGTCCACTTGCAGTTGCTGAGGGCGCCGTACTTGTGCGGGTAGTTGGGCGTCTCGATCACGTCGCCGCCCGACTGCATGTGGAAGTGGCACTGGGCGGGGCACTCGAGCTCGTCGGAGCCGTCGCCGCAGTCGTCGTTGCCGTCGCACTTGAAGGCCTGGTTCACGCAGCGCCCGTTCGCGCAGTGGATCGCGTTCTGGGGGCAGGCGGGGGCGCGGCACATGAAGGGCAGCAGGCTCTCACAGGTGCCGAGGCCCCAGGACTGCATCTTCGAGACGAACGAGGCGGCGACGCACTCGCCGGAGCCGGGGTCCGGCTGGCTCAGCGACCAGAAGCCCGAGTACTGCGAGATGAGGGCGCCCGAGGCCGACTCGAGCGTGTTCGTGCGCAGGTCGTCCAGCGAGGCCAGGCCCAGCCAGTACTTGTCGGAGGCCCGTCGGTTGGGGTCGCTGGCCCGGGCGATCGCCAGGGTGTCGTTGTTCTCGGCATATGTATCGATGGCCACGAGTTCGGCGCCATATCTGCAAGAAGAATGGGTTTTTTTTATTGATCAATCTCTCGTTCTTTGTCTCCCGCTCCTCTGAGAGGGAGGCGGTGGAGGGGCGCGGTCGGGACAACTTTCTATTTTGATGCTTTTTTGTCTTCTGTTGTGTTGGGTCTTCTAACGAGACGTGCCCCAAATAAGCGGAAACAATGGCCTGGCCCCTGACTCGACTCGAGTGGAGAGTCGAGCGAGAAAACTTTCATTTGCCGATCGAACCAGATCAATGGGAGACAAACACACACTCGTACTATGTATTGTAACACACTCATACAGTCGCACACATGGCCCACAAGCTTCGACATTTCATTTTCGATTCCGATCTACGAGAACCTCTACCTCTCAACATTCGTCTCTCACCCTATTTAGTTTTGATTCCCTCTATCTTTCTTTACTTCCATTCTTTCTATTTTGTTCCCCTTCCTCTTGTTTGGTGCTCTTTCTTTGGTTCCCTTTCTCTCTCTCTCTTTTTCTTCCCTCTAGTCGATGGTTGTCTAACATTTCAAAAGCAATTAGTGCTGATCACGTGTCTTGTGCGCAGCTGGCTCGGCTCAAGATGGCGCTCGAGTGGAGTTTCAAAGAGAAGAAGTTTGGAGAGTGAAGAATCGGGAGAAGAGGTGAGAGAGAAGGAAGAACCCATTGCTCAAGGCATCTCCATCACTCACTCTCTCTTTCTCTCTCTCTCCTCTTCCATTGAACTTCGATCGTCTTGAGATTGGTTTCGGGATCGAAATTGGAGTCGGGGGCGCTCGTTGCGGCGCGAATCGTGACCTGGTTCGGTGTCAAAATTTGACAGCTAACTCGAAAGTGATCGCGACGACGATGGAGACGACGACGACGATTGCATGCGAGGCGAGGTGGAGTGGAGCGAAAGCCACGAGTTTTTCCCCGCGGAGGAATTTCCATGCGCTCGCAATTATGAAAACATTTGAATTTCCATGCAATCACAACCAATGCAGCATGCGCCCACCTCCTTCTTCTCCTCTCTCTCTCTCTCTTTTTCCAACAGAGCGACCCACGCAGACCCGGCGGATTCGATTCGCGCAGACCCGAACCCACTGCGTTCGTTAAAGAGTTGGTGACGAGGGGGATGTGACGATGGAAAAATGAAGGGGTGAAGAAGTGGAGGAGGGAAGAAGTGGAGGTTTACCACATGCCAGCGCGTCGAACAAGCGTGGAGGCTGCGGCTGAGACTAAGACTCAAGCTGCTCGACGGGCCGCACCACGTCACGGTGCAGACACCTCGAGGTGCAGCAACAATAATAAACATAAGCAATAGCAACAACATCGAATACAACATATACAACAACATATACACCAACATAGACAACAACAAAATCAGCAACACCAACAACAGATGAATTAACATTACCTATCACAACATCAACCATATAAAATGAATACAAAAAAACATATTTTAATCGAGTTGAGCGAATCGAGCGAGTCCCAGGGATCTGATCCGCCTTTCTTCCTCCCCCCTTCCATCACCTCCCTCATCCCCTCTTCTCTTATGCTCCCTTCGCTCACTCCTCCTCCAAAGCGCGATCGTCTGCAGTCGCTCGTATAATTAATTAATTAATTATATCTGGCAGCGCAGGCATAATTTTTGGCGAAATTACGAAAGCTCGACGCCTCTCATTTATCACGAGTTTCCTCACATCGCCTCATATTACGCAATGAAGTCCTCGATACCTTGGCTTAATTTACGATCTACATCATTTCCTCAGCCTCATTTGGAACTCAACCTAAGTGTGTCTCCATAATTTCCTCTATCTCGATTTAAACCTATCCTCCGTCTCATTTTAAACTATTCTCTGTCTTATCAATCGTCGCTTATCGATAATTAACTAATGAGCGATCGCATTGATCGTGAGTTTCCTTCAAAACCCATCGTAGGTATTGTCGAAAGCTTCTCGTTGGGATCGATGGCGAACGGGTTCTGTTGGGATCGATCGATTGGGCCTTTCAAATATTCTCATGCATTCCGTGCCATAAACTTTCTCTCCTACAACAACAACAAAGTACATCATGATGCTGCTCTCACGCTTATTAGCAACGCAATCAACTGAAGATGCCACCAACGTACGAGGCAATAGCACCAACAAAAACAACAACAACAACAACTATTTCCAACAACAAAAAAACACTCTCAATTTTCATTAGCAACGCACACCACAACAACAGCAACAACAAAAGTAAAATGAGAAAAATTTAAAGAAATTCGAATGTTTTCGCTTCAATAATGAAAGAAAAGTTCATGGACGATGGAGCAGGGGGGGCGGGGTCGACGCGAGGGGAGCCGGACACGCAAGGGACCCCCAGGGCACGATGCGATGAGGGAGACAACGACGAGGGAGGGAGGGGAACAGCATCATCTTGGAGAAAGAGTCAATGGAATGCGATGATTATTGGCTGCGGGAGCCCGAAGAACCCAAGCGAAGAGCAATTGACGAAAATCAACAAAGACCACGACCACCGAAAGATACGACGAAAACGAGCGGGAAGAGGACGGAAGATGGGCAGACGAACAGGTAAAACAGGTGAGTCTCGTGTGCTGTGTGTGTGTGTGTGGAAATCTTCGGCTGGCATCAATATTGATTTTCGACAATCGCTGTTTATTTGCCCCCAAAAAAACCACCGACGAGAGAAACGAATCCAAGAGCCGTCAATGAACTCGAGGGCCGACAACAAGTGTAGCCGGCAATTAATTTGGGTTAACAGCGGGTTAACACCCAGCAACAATAAATAATTGAGAAGAACAACAAGTGCCAGGAATTTGGCCGGAAGCGAGAGATGCCTTCTTGGGGATACTCCCATGATCAGGCAGGGGTCCGACAATCACTGGTGATGAATCCATTTGTCGAGATTAAAGCAATTATTAATTGAGACGAGTCTGAAAAGATCAAGTGATCATGTGATCTCCAACACCGATAGAATTCTAACTATGTTGAGGACTACAGACCGAGCTCCGTGAATCATGGGTTTCCAACTAAAATAATCAATTCAAAAACAGTCATTGAAAGGGTTTCGAATAAAGGGGAGGGAGAGGATCGACCACAAAAGCTTTCTTCACATATTCTCTGATTCATCATCATCGGTCGTTCCATGGATCGATCGATCGGTCATTAAATTTCATTCAAAACCGCGAGTTTCAGCTGAGGGGAAAAAAACTGAAATTAAATGCTGCCGGCCAACGAAAGTTCGTAAACAAAAACGACAGCTTTTTTCATCGCAGACCGTTGCGAATCGCAGAATCGTTGACACATGGGCAACGGCGGCAATTTCTCCGGCACACGTTGGCAACGCGGTTTCTAATGCAAATACACAAAAGCCAGCCAACACCGCGGATACAAATTGAATGCACAAACATTGGTTGACGATGTCAAAGTTGGCTCGGTTGCTGTTATTGTTATTGTTGCTGTTTACATCGATTACGTTGTTTGAATTTCGTCGCTAGCCAAAGCGTCGTCGACGACGGGTTCGTCGACCTCCCCTCGGCGCTGATAACGAGGCGCGCGCATGTCCGGGCCTCGCTCGATTTTGGCCAATCATTGTGCGAACGTGGCTCGAATGCTTCGATTAGGGGTGGCTCTGGCGGCGATCCTCGCAGACCTTCCGCCGGCCGACCCGTGGACATCCGGGACCAGCTTCCCATAGAGCTGAAAGCCGCTCCGACTGGTTTCGAGCCCAAACGAAACCTGTTCGCGGTCCGAGCAAAATAAACGAACGAATGAATGAATAAATGTATAATGGAATTCCTCGAATTCTAGTCCGAAAAGAAAGTTCTGGCGAGTCAGGCAATTAAATGAGGAGCTTGAAGAGCGCTCGAATTAATTCATTCGCGCGAGCTCGACTTTCGTTGGCCGTTAAATTCACACTTCAAGTGGCACGCGGTCGGCTTTATTTCGTTTCTGGAAATCGTTCTAATTGCGATGGTACTCGATCTCGTCTTCAAACCCTCAGTCACGATTTACCATCTGTCCGTCTGTCCGGCTGTCCATTGTCCATCTGTTTATAGTTCGTCTGTCTGTCCTCCGAATTTTTCTCGACCCCAATAAAAACCGTTGGCGAATTTCCTGCCTCCAAGTTTGTCCACGCCGGCGAAGACAGCCATCGATCAGGCATCCGTTCCGAGCCAGCGATCATCGAATGACGACGGAACGTTGGTGACTCAAACACTTCAAGTTATGGATCGATGCGGGTCCCCGGCCAAGGGGTGGGGTCGGGTGTGGCGGCGGAAAAAACGGCAATCGACACCAAATTTGCTGCGGCCGAGCGGAAATGCGACGTTCTACACGAAAGACTCAGGCGACAAACTTGGCCGCCGTTGCAGGTTCGTGCCTTAAGTCTTTCGTTTGGCGGAAATGCTACCGCTTTAAAGGTTTGCTGTTGCTGTTGTTATTGCCATTGCAATGCCATTTCCTCAATGACCAAATTGCGTTGGATGACGACAACCAAACGAGGCTCGAGAATTGGGTCAGAAATTAAATAATTTTGATTTCCTCCACTTTTGGGAATTTAATCAACGAGCTTCGAGTGCCCAACTTGGGATCTCTTCGGTTTCTTCGGCCACTCACCTGCGACACAACTCCGCGCTCTTCTCCCACGAGTGCTTTATGTTGAAGTATTTGTAGCAGTTCAGCCCGCGCAGTTCCCAGCCTGAAATGGAACGAAACACAAAAATAAATAAACCATGAAAATCAACTCGATTACAAAACTAACTTAAACATAATATAAAATAAGACATAATGAAGAAATAAGATAATATGAAGAAAAAATCAAACAAATGAAAAAAATTAAATGAAATAAAACAAAATGAGGAATTAACAAAACAAAGAAAATGAAGCAATTTGTTAAGTGTGTGAGATTCGGCCCAAAGTCAAAGCCACGCAAGGTCAACTCGTGGTCGGAAACATTTTCCCATGCAAAACCCACATCGCAGCAATAAAATGCGATCTCGTGAGGAGTCAGAAGAAAGTGAAAAGCAATTATCGAAAATTCACAGCCAGCCAGCAATTTGTCTGGAGTGTTTAGAAACTTGAACTCGAGAAAAAGTGCTTAATTTCGTAGTCAAATGTTGTTTCCTCGCAACAACACGAGCAACAAACCGATAACGCCAACAACACCAACACGTTAACCGCAGCAACTCCAAAGCCGAAAGAGCGAAGAAATTAAAGAAAACATAATTTCATTTCGAATTCACTGCCAGTTTTGCTGTGGTCGATGCTAGCGGAATTTCACCCAAAACACTTTCCAAACGCACTGCACGCATGCGTTTCAGTTGTTGTGGTTGTTGTTGTTGTTATTGTTGTAGTGGCTGCTGCTGCGCCTGTTGCAGCTGGAGACGTGTGTTTTATGCGAATTGGAAAACTTTCATCGCAATATGATTGGGTTTTTGGCGTAGAACCGGAATTTATGGTCAGCTCTTTCGCGGCGCCGACATCTTCGCGTCTTTCCTTTTAAATTAAGTTCCAACTGTTGTGAGTACTTGTTTTTGTTGGTGTAATTCTTGTTGTTGTTGTTGTAGCGATTGCACATACATCTGAGTGAGTGAGCCATGAACCATCGCTCTCTCCGTCGCCGTCGGACAGAGCACGAATGTTGTGATGAAAACATTTTTCAAGAATTCGAAATTTTTAAATATCAATACATGGTTCATAAAAAAATGTATTTCAAAGTTGAAAATTAAAATGCTGATACATGAATATTTTTTAAATGTTCTAATATGTACAAATTTTCAAATAAACAAACATTTGAATAAAAATAAATTACTACTTAATTAATTTACTTAATTTACATTTTTTAAATATTAAAATTTCTAAGATGAAGAAATTAATAATTTTTAAATATGAATAAATTTAAATTTTCCAATATGAAGAAATTAACGATTTTTAAATATGATGAAATTAAGGCAATTTAAGTATGGAGAAATGCCTTTTTCAAAAGATTCCATTCTCCTGAAAGTGCATTTGTCGATTGAGCCGCCCTCAAAGCGAAAGACTTGGGCAACAAACCCGTAGCTCCCGCCTCGATTCGCGTTCGTTGCCTAAGTCTTTTGTTTCCCCACAGCTTTGCTCCACCCAATAAAACCGCCACCGACAGCCTGACGACTGACAGCTTCGATGAAGCCCAGTCAGCCGTCAAATATCGGAAATTTCTGACACGCCACGAGCCGCGCTGCAACACGAATTCCTGGATTTCTTAGCTTTGAATTTGGCTTTTTTCGGTTTTGTCTTTATCGCAACGAGATCTTATCGAAATGGTTATGAGTGAGTGTGTGTGGTTTTATTCTATTTTCTCAGAGACCCGTTCCGACGCTTCTTGAAACCTGTCGCGTCGCTCCGTTTGCAGCCAGAGCCACAGATGCCTGGGTCTAGATAAGCCCAAGCAGCAGCAGCAGAGCGAAGAAGCCAAGAGAGAGAGAGAGAGAGAGGGAGGCAGCGGCGGAAGATTAATTGGTCCGCGAATTTGGGTCATCACAACTAGAATTAAGCGCTTTATTCTCTCCACTCTGGTTATCGTTGTTGCTTTTACGAAAGACGAAACGTGTTCCATTGGGTTTTTGGAATTTTCGGTGAAATCTTTTACAAGACGAAGACGAAGAACTCGAGACGAAAAACATTCACAGTCAGATTTGAATAAATGTGTAAGGCGCATAAATTTCAATTTGCATTTTTCACGAAAACGCTCCGATCGCGAGAAGCGAAGAAGACGCCCCCACACACCCAGACACACGCCCCACACTCCTCTAAGAGTCTGCAATTAAACACCTCTTGTGCTCGAGCGCGCTGACGACGGTCGATCGTCGGTCGCCCCGTTGCAAGAGCTCAGCCCGACTGCAGCTGGCGAACCTTCCACGCTTCCCACGCGCCATTGTCTCGGAGGAAACCGTGTGCGCGCACGCCCCGAAGTCTCGGCGGAAACCCATCGCGAATTCTTCATCACTCAGTGCGAAGTCAGTTGGCTGCGAGCCGGCGTTTGTCGCAGCCAAAGCGAGGCGAGCATAAGAGCCCAATTAACCCAGGCAGCCTCAATCAATGGCAGCTGACCTTGTGGACGAACCCAACAATAAGCGTACACCATCAACAATCAAACGCCATCAACAATCAAACCCAAATAAAGCCAACATCAACCAACGATCAATCGAAGAGTTTCTGAAGAAGCCTTTGTGTCGCAGACAAAGACGAACATGGAAATGTGGAAAATTCTTCTTCTCTGGTTGTTGGAAAATTGGATTCAAATGGTTTGGAATTGGTTCAAAAACCTTTTGAGATGCAAATCGAGCGATCGGAGTTTCGAAAAGCGTTGCTCAAACGATGTCGACTGCGATTGCTCTCATTTCGAGACAATAGTAGCAGCTGCAACAGAGACAGCGACAAAACCACGGCAACGAAATCTCTACAAGAAAACCAAAGCAACAAAATCATAATAAGAAATCCAAGACAACAAATTCCCAACAATAAACCCACAACAACAAAATCACATCGACTAAAACCACTTCAACAATGACAAATGCGTTTGGAAATCAAAGTCAAGACGGCGTCTTCGGGTGCGGCCCGTGTTTCCGCGACTTTGTCTCAGTCGTTGTCTTAATTCCTTTCATTAAACCCTCATTAAATATCGACTCGTGTTTTCTTTTCTTTTTGTTTTATTGCCAACGACAGCCGTCGCTTTCAACGTTTGGTCGCCGATGGACGCTTTCATTTTCTGAAAATCGTTCGTTTGTTCGCTTTGGTTGTTGTTTTTGTGTTTGTTGTTGTATTGTGTTTGTTTTTGTTTTTGTTATTATTGTTTTTGTGTTTAAATTTTCGAAAATGTAAAAAAAATTATCGCCGCACCGAAGGAAGAAAGTTGTTTCTGTCGCTGGAGTCGAAGTTGGTTGATTGACAGCTTTCGTTGCCGCCGTCACCGCGACTGTGACTGCGACGACTTAATCGCATTCACAACAACAGTGACAACAACAATGACAACATAAAAAACAATAACAACAACATAAATAGCAACAACCACAACAAATGCAACCACATTAAAAGTATTGCACCTCATGAAGGAAGGAGGAAAAAGTTGCAGATGAAGAAAGAAGTCGCCGGCTGCAAATGGCAAGAAGTGATATTCATGTTGTTGTTATTGTTGTTGGGAGATTTTCTAATGACCACTTGATGGTGATGATATTGTTGTTGCTGTTGTTATTATTGTTGTGGCTCAGCATTCATTACTGGATTTGGTTTGGAGTCGAAGTGACAGGGAAAAGATTTTCAAGAAGCTTTCGCAAGTTCGCGGAAATCGAGAAAATAACAACAACAAGCACAAACCAATCGGGCAATTTCCAAGAATGTCGATTTATGGTGAAAACAACCAACAACAGAACAACAACAACAATAACAACAACATAACCATATCGAACAAAGTCAGGCGAACAAAACGAAAGACACAAGAAACGAACTCGAATGCGATCAACGACCAAACGACCAAAAGAGACATAGAGAGAACTCGCTAATTCGAAGTTAATTCGAAGAATGCCGAGAATTTCGAACATCTGCACAACTGGCTCACCTTGGCGGCGAACCAAATGCCAAACTGAAGCCCGCATGAAGCCTCCCGCGTCCCCTTTCGGCCCCTCAGCCATCGAACAAATCGATCCGATCACCGCTTTGCATTCGCGATCGACCGCAGCTGTCGGCATCGAGCGCGGCCAAATCCCAAGCAATTGTGGTTGAGACTGAACAATAACAACAACTACATGTAAGAACAACAACAATAACAACTATTGAAAAAATAACAACTAATGGAATAACAACAACAACAACACCATCAGTAACAAGAAGGCAGCGGTGCAATTGATTAAAGGCAATTACAAAGCAAGAAACGACGACTTGGTCAACGATTGGAAAATTCACCAACAATGTTGATGTGGATGTTGTTGTTGTTGTTTATTATTGATTCTAGTTGATCCGATTGTTGTTATTTTTGATGTTGTTGTGCCTTAAGTCCCGCGTGATTTGTACCGTTGGTCGGCCGTTTTTTTAAGGCCAACGCAAATATTTGCTCGGAATACTTTCTTCTGCAATTGTATTTGTGGTTCTTGTTATTGAAGTGCTGTTATTGAAATTGCTGCTGTCTCATTGTGCCGGTTGTTGTTGTTCAAGTAAATAAAGAATCAATTCAAGTGGGGGCCGCTCCCAAGAACCGCCCTCCACCTGTTGCTGCCCCCCTCCCTCCCTCTCTCTACCAACCGAGGCGAACGGAAAGTTTGGGCTTGACACACTTTGGCGATCAAAAGCTTCCGCGAGTAGTCGACCGAAAAATCGTCCCGTCCGTAAAACCCTCCGTCGTCGAATTCCGCGGCAACGGTTAACCGTTTCTTCTTCTTCTCCGTCGTTCTCCTCACCTCACATTACCAACTATCGTGCTGGGCTGCCCAGTGAGGTAGAAACCGCAAAATAGCTGTAACGATGACGGCAGCGACGACGAGCGCGCCAATTAAACGGACTCCCGTCCGCTCCACGCCAATGACTCGGAGAGAGAGCGGGAGGGGGGAGGAGAAGCCCTAGGACGGCGCGAGTTTTCGACACTTGTTCGGGAGAACCTTTTTATTTAATAAAAACTTGGAGTCCCAGCTGTTTTTCTGGGACAGAAGTCGAGTTTCTTTCAAGAGCTCGTCTGTCCCGATCCTCAGAACGAGAGAGAGATCACAACAAAATCAACTAAAACCAAAGAATTATGACCAAGAACAACAACTGAGACAACAACAACTGAAACTAAGAACAACTCGACGGCCAACGAAATTCTTAAATTAATTTCGAAATCATTTACGATGGCTCCGCCGAATGCTCGGGCAAGCGAGACGCGAACGCGCGCTCGGTTCAAATTTCGAGTCGCCGTCGTTTCGGCTCCAGCGCTTTTTGTGGGAACCGCGCTGACGAGCGTTGAACCTTGTTTTTGGTTTTTTTTACGGTTTCGCGCCGAAAACGCAGCTCGTCTGTGATTTATTAGATTTAGTAATGACAAGAGTATTTAAGAATTTACTTTAATTTTTCTACAAAATTGTTTTCCATTCATAAATGCCATAATAAAATAATTATTAAACACTTGCGCAAATAAAATAATTAATTCACTTTATGATACAAAAAGAAAGGGGAATTTATTTATTTTATATTATTCAGAAAATAGAAATGAGAAATAGAAAAAATTTAAATCAATGTTCAATGATTACTGTTCATTCATAAAACAACTTATTTTTCTTTTATTATTATTTTTCCATATTCCATAAATTTTTGAAGTTTAAAAAAGATCCAAATCACAATGAACAGCAATAAGAGCAAAAAATATTAGAAAAATAATAGTAGACAAAAATACAAAAAATACAAAAAAAAATATCTCAAAAATAACATAAAAAATATTACAAAAATAAAGCAACATTAACAACAACAACAAAAATTACACAAACGATAGCAATAACAATGACAAAAATCACAACAACAACAATAACACCAACAACAACGATTACTCAATCGCTCTTTAATTAAAAATCCATGGAAATGCAGACAAATGCAAAACTTCTCTCACTTCGACCACTCATGTCTTTGACATGCGCACGGCTTCGATTGCTCGAAGCTCAGTTGAATCCATTCCACTCCAATCTGATCCGATCCCCACCTTAGCCCCAACGTCAGACCCCTTCACCGGCCCTCGTCTTCCGGCAGACGGCGTCGTTCAATTGCGCCAAGATGTCGTTGTCTCAGTTGGTCGAGTCGATTGCGGTGGACGCTGATCTAACGAAGGCGTGGTCGCGATCAAACGCTCCCCACCCGCCTCTTCTCTCCCTCTCATTAGCGAATTCCTGTTCGCAACAAAGAAAATAAATGGAAACAACAAAGACAACTGTGGTCAAAGGAAAAAGCTCATTCGAAGCTCAAGTAGAGGCGATCGATCGATCGATGGAGTCGTGGAATTTGCGAACAAGGTGCAAATGAAGTCATGCTGCGAGTGACGATGACGACGAGGTCCGGCCAGTGTTGCCAGATCGAGGAAGAGTCACGTTAATCCTACGAGAGCTGCTTAAGTTGAGAGTAACGGAAGCGAGTGCGAGGGATCTTCGAGACTTAAAACGAATTTTACAAATTAACGATCTGTCTTCTTGTGACTTGAATTCGGCTTCGACTTGAGTTTGATGTTGGTTAGACTTCGATTTCGACTAGACATCAATTTCTACTTTGGTTTGGCCCGCCTTTGGTTCGCCATGTGGAGTTGTTCATGGCCAACAGCGAGGTGAATCTCTGAGACCTCAGTAAAAATCGTCTTCGCGCTTTTAATTGCTGGTCTACACGCCAGCACCTGAGGTAAGAGCCACACCAGCTAATAGTATCAACGACAGCGACAACAACAATGTTATAACCAACAACAATGATTACCACAACAACCACAATAACAACTACAATAATAATCTCCACAACAACAACAACCAGCACAATCAACAACACATCATCATCGATGCTGACATCAGCAGCTGAAGTCGCACCAACCGCCAGCAAAACAAACAACGAAGACCCAGAGAGCAGCGCATTCTTCGCTCGCCCCCCTCTCGCAGCCCCGCCCCCTTTCGGCCGGTCGCCCATGCGACAAGTTGCAGCAGGTTCTGCTCCTCTGCCTACCTCCTTCCCTCCGCCTTCTTGTTCATCAACTGCGTTTGATTAGCATTTATTTTCTGCTCAGTGCGAGAAACGAGCTTGTGTAACGGTTGCGCGGACCAAAACTGCACAACTAGTGGTAGTTGTTGTAAAATGCCTCTTCTTCTTCTTCTTCTTCTTCATTATCAACTTCATCATCTCCACTTCACTTCACCGCATTTTGCTTCTCATCTTCCTCTTCTTGTTCTCCGCCACTTCTCCGTTTCTTTCGTTGTGTTGACGAAGTTGCTTTTGGTGTTGCTGTTGCTATAGTTGTTGTGGTTGGTATTGTTGTTGTTGTTGTATTGGTTTGGGTGCTGTTATACGAGACAGCCCCACGGCCACCAGCTGTGTGTGAGTGTGAATGTGTCCGTGTCCATGTGAATGTATTCGTGTTATTGGGAAAATCATTTGCATTGGCTGCGGCGGGTTCGTTGCTTGAGTCTTTTGATTTCTTTAGATCTCTGCCAGAGCTGCCACAGCAAGTGTCAGCGTGTGCACGGGTGTGTGTGGGCTTGTGTCGGTGTGACGTGTGGCTGTGTGGAAAATAGGACAGATTTGTCGCTACCAATTAATGGGCTGCAATGCGAAGACTTGCAAAGAAAACATGCAGGAAAACGAGGAACCCGCGCATGCGACGCCTGAGCCAACTGTTTGGATGGATGGCCCGAGGCGGTTGAGGAACTGCAACAAGTTTCCACTTGGCTTTGTTAAACCACTGTAATTGAGGCAGATTAGCAGTGAAATGGCGGTCGCGTCTTCGGACGGACTTTTTTCAATTCGCATCGCATTCAATTAAAGTGTCAAAAACAGAAATAGAGAAATATTTCATCGGCTTCGTTAGAATCCACTCCCCTGTAATCTCATCAATTAAAATCATAATTAATGAAGAACTCTGCGTCTCTCGCCCCTCTTCCTTCAACCTCCTTCCTTCACCATCGGCCATGATCGATCGCTCGGTCGACGTTTCCGTCATACTTTTGCCCATATCGGCCGCTTTAGTTTCACTTGCGAATGTTAAGACCACCAACAAGTTGCCCGATATGGCCGAAACCTGCTGCCACTGTCGACCACTTAAGCGAACGGTTTCTCCGCGCACGGAACGGTGACCGTCGTCGCTCCATCGATCGATCATTGGGTTCGCTTCCTCCTCCCCTCGATCGGTTCTGGACTCTGGACGAGGAAAGTCTCAGACCAAGAACGGTTCGAGTTCTGACCAGATCGAGTTACGTAACGACGCGAGGTAACGTAATGAGCGGAATGACGTATGCGACGACAATGCGAGCATTTTAAGGCCTTCCAAGGAAGATGACATAAGGAGTGGACAGGGTTTCCTTGAAATTGGAGGGTTGTGGAAATAATTCAAATACCTTCCACTTGTTCAATTTCATGTAAAATAATTAAAAGCATATCTATTCCTTTTAGCATCAATGGTGTAAAGTTATCTTTTATAGCGTTATTTTAAATTTAACGTCATGTTATTATTTTGTTCCAATTTAAAGTTCTTCATACAAATTCACAACTTCACATAATTATTAAATGAAAAATAAACAAAAATTAAAAACAAACGTTTAATAAAAATGATAAACATGAATTGTATAAATAAATAAATTTAATTTTATGTAAATGACAACACTCCTTCCACTTAATTTAGTAATAAAAAAATATTTTTTTATAATTAATTTTATAATTGCAAAAAAATAAATTAATTTTATGAAAATGGAAAATAAAAAGAATTCGAAAAAGATATGAAAGAAATTATGAAAATGCAAATATTTAGGAAAATAATTATTCCAATTAAATTTAAAAAATAAATATATTTAGTTGCAATAAATTCGAAGCGTGTTTTTTTATATAATATAAAAATAAACTTTAATATATTTATAGAAATAAATGATTAACAATCTTAATTATTAATATGTTAAGTGCAATAAGAACTCACCATGTGGACAGCCGAAGACGTCGTCAGCGACCGCGGGGGTCGCCGCGTTGAAAACACTCAGACAAACATAGATAGCGGACAGCCAAACGCAACTGGCCGCCGTTGACCTCCCCATGCTTCTCGTCAGTCTCCGCTGGGGCTTCTTCTTCTTCGTGTGGTGGTTTTCCTGGTTTTCCTGGTCGATGCGGACGATGAATTCAGGCGCGTTCAAGCGTTGAAACAGTTTCCAATCCAACTGCAAAGCAAAACACAGAGAGAAACAAAATTAATTAGAAAGACTTCGAGAGATGGAGGCCGAGGAAAATCGGGGCGGGAGGCGATTGGGGGAAATTATTTGGGTCAGAGACTGGACTGGAGTGGAATGCAATTCGAGTGAAGGCTCGCGAGCGGCGCAGGAAGAGGTGCTCGTTTAATGCCTCGTAATTGGGCGCCTTCCAGCGGCATTTTCACAATTAATCGTCGCCTTCCGCCGCGTTCAGAGAGTTTGATACGATACCGAAGGAGGCCCAGGTGCTCTGGGGTATTGGAAGGAAAACGTATGAAACCGGAGATCGATCGAGATTTCCACCGAGCGACAGACAGACGAGAGTCACGTGCGAATCTGGTCCCATTTGCGGTGCGTTCGTGGCTTGAGTCTTTCGTTTGAGGCGCGCAGATCGATGGCAAAATTTCCTTAATGACGAAATGATGTTTGATATATGAAGTTGAATTTCAATAAAACCGAATTTAAATTGGGTTTTATTGAGATTTGGAAATCTCGCGTTACGCAATCAGCGCGACTCCCGCCAAGGAGTCTGGGGCAACGTGCGATCGAGCGATCAAAGTTAAAGTTAATTATTCCCGATCCGGTCGGACCCGTTTGGGCTCCCTCCCCTTTGGGTTCGCGGCGGGAGTGTCTGCGTGAATTTCTGTCTGCGGCATGAATTTTCGCCGAAACCCGTTGCGATTCATGCGTCTTCGACGGTCTTTCGTCATTGATTGGAGTTTTATATTTATTCACGTTTCGAAAACACACGTCGAAGACACGCAAGACTCGGGCGAGTGTCTGGGTCGATTGTTCGGGGCGACACCTTGCGGCCGCACTCGCAATCACACACTCACTCCACCACCACAACAATAATAACACCAACAACTATAACAACACCAACATTAAAACCTATAACAATAACATCGCCATCTCACTAAGTGTTAACCTTGCGCTTGTGTCTCGCCTTTCAATCTCAGTCTACGCGACTGATTGCAACAACAATTGAAGTCACAAGAGCAACAACAAAGACAGTCACCAAAGCAACAACAATGACAGTCACAATAACAACAATAATGACAATCTCAGAATCAACAATCACAATGACAGCAACAAAAAATTGGAGTCGCAAACGCGACAAATGACGGTCCAGACGCGTGCAACCGTCGGCCCCGGACACGGCCCGATGCACACGCGACTCGAGACTCAAGATTGAAGTTCGAAAAATAATCTTAAACTGCGTTCAGCACACGAAAAATCACGCGGAAAACCTGCCGGCGTCCACTCGAACGCGAAGGCTGACGAGATCGGAGAGAGCTTCGGAAGCTCCCCCGCCACGATCCACGCTCCACCGCCCCCGCATCGCGTTTTCCGCAGTCGCCGAGACGAGATCTCAATGCTGAAACACTCGATCGCATTCGAACTTTGGTTATATGTGGGGAACGAGTGGAGGAATCGATCCGAAGATGATTTACGAAAACTTAAAGATAACAGATTACGATGTCTGCGATCGATCGCAACTTCCTTGATAAAGGCAAAATTCGAGTTACGAACAAAAGACTTGAGCGAGAAACTCTTTATCGGACACTGGCAGCAGATTCGATCCAATTTCAACAGATGCAACAAAGTCGATAGAAAAACAACTGCGACAATAACAACAACAAAAATAATAATAACAACAACAACGATAACAAAAACTGCAACAACAATGACAAAGACAAGAGCGTGAATTTCGCCGAATCCAATGCGAAGCTTTGCGCATGATTTGGCCAAACAATGACGACAACAGCCGCAGTGGAAATATCCACAAAATATTCACAAAAGACACACACATGCGCACGGCGGGCGGTTGATTATGCAACAACACATATTGTTGTTGTTGCGGTGAGATGTGTTGTTGTGGTTATATGTGTTTTTTTTATTGCATGTGTTTTCAGTGCAAATTGAATTTTTGAATTTTAAATTCGGTCATTAAGAGTAGAAAATAACAAAAACCAACTCCGAAACACGAATTCATGCCAGCAGCATTTGCTGCCAAACACCCTGAGGCGACCCCCGGGGGCCACCCCTGGATCACAACAATAACAACAATAACAACAATGGCATCCGTCCGTCAGCTCTGTCGTCGATCAAACATTTTTTCCCGTCTTTGTTGATTTTTTCTCTCCTTCACTCGACGACAGCGATAGAGAAATGTGCTGCAATCTTGCGGTTGAATTGTTGGCCAACAACAACATCACTCACACAAACACACACACACAGACACTACTTAGTGGCCTACTAGCACTAGTACGAGTATCAGTCAGCATCACCAACAACAATTGCAAGCGAGCGACCAACGCAAAAACAAGAACAAACTGCAACTGTAAGCAAATAAACAACAATTCAAACAACAACAACAATCATTTTGATTGCCACTGTTCTAGTGCAGAGTCTACTAGTTTGAGTGTGTGTGTGTATGTGTGTGTGTTTTATTCCTTTCCCCTCGATCGGTTGGCGCGATGAGAAAAAAACAACCGTTGGCGAGAATAATTCCGCAAACAGTTAACAGCGCCCACTGGGGCTGGTTGTTGTTGAATTTATGGTTGTCGTCGTCGTCGTGGTGAGTGTTGTTGGGGTTTTTATTGTTGTTGGGGTTTTTATTGTTGTTGATGTTGCTCTCAATGTTGTTGTGGCATTCATTGTTATTGTTGCTTTCATTAGAGTTGTTGCCGCTTTTCTTGTTCTTGTGGCAAATAAATCAATTGGCCTTCGATTGCCACCGACTCGATTCAAGTCGAAAACGGATGCCGAAAGTTGAACTTGACATGGAAAATCTTCACAGAGAACAAGACGAAAATTAGGAGTTTGAGAAGGAAAATTTCAGATTACGAAACCCAGGAGCTTAAATAGGAAAATGTATGATGCCAAACTCCGAAAGAAACAAAATACTGAAGATTAAAAAAGGCAAATATCAATTTTCGGGAGCTTAAAAAAGAAACATTAATATGCCGAAACCCTGAAGCTTAAAGAAATTCATATACCAAAAGCTTCAGAAGAAATGAGCCTTCGTTCGCTGCTCGAGTCTTTCGTTTGCGCAACTCCTCCTCGGACCGACCGACGATGAAAGCAATTCAATCAGCGGTTGCGCAACGCGTACGACGTGTGATGCGCTCGACGAGCTGCAGGTGAAATGAATTTCAGAAGAGTTGCGAAAACCGCGGTGGCGGCTGCCGAGGGAGAGACGTCGGGTGGAGCCTGCTAAGTGGAGAAGACCAGTGGCCAGAGGAGAAGGAGTCGGAGGAGAAAGAGCCAGAGGAGAAGGAGCCAGAGGAGTTGAAGTTGGAGGAGCGGGCGACGAAATGCGCTAATTTGCTCGCTGTGGAGTTTCACCCGGTGAATTGTTGCAATTGCTCCGCGGCTGTTATTGTTTCTGCTCATTGCCCAACGCTGGCCGGTCATTTGCATAATTCACACGAATTCGCATGCGCGCCAACGTCTTCAACGCTCATCGGCTCATCGTCCACCTCATCATCGTCACATCATCGTCCAATCAGCGCTTCCCGATTGGAATTCGCGCCATGTCGGACGCTTTTCGTTATCGGTCCGAGGTGTTGTTGTCAATCGGCCGCGGTCATTAGCTTTCGCCGAGAGCTGCGACAGACGACAGCCGTCAATCGTTGGCGATCGTCAACCGCCAGACGCTGGCGAAGAACGGTTCAGCCTCGGCCCTCGGGCAGGGGTCGGGGGGAGAACCGTAGATTGCAGATCGGAGATTTCCTCTAATGGCTTTCGTATTTCGCTGCTCGCCCGGCCGTCGAAGAAATCAATTTGCGGTTTTCTGTCTTTTTTCCTTTCTTTCCCCCGAAACAAACGGCGACGACTTCCGCAAACGTTTAAGTATTCAAATTCTCGGCGTTTTCTCCGCGGAGATTTGGGAATTCAATTTCCGAAATTGCGGCATTAAACGCTCGGTTTAAGCGATCAACGAAACGAAAGACTTAAGCGGCGAACTTGCTTTCTTTTGCGGTTCTTGGGAAATCGTTTCGTTGTTGGCGCAATTCGTGTCACAGCAACAACAGCAACAACAACCCCAGCAATTACACATTAATTTTGTCGAACGCATGTCAACGCAACACACAACAACAACAACAACATCATCAACACTAGCGACAACAATAACTACAACACTAACGACCAACCAACAACAACAGCAAGAACAGCCGAATGTGCTCCAAAAACCAGGCGAAAAGCCAAAAGTGCACGAAAATCTAGCGCAGCCTTTGTTGTCATCATCTTCATCGTCGTCGTTGTTGTCGTCAGTCGGTCGGTCGAAGAGTCGACATTTGTCACAACAACAACGATAAAAAAAACGATGACAGCAACGCCGACAGAAGCTGTAAACAACAACAAACGTGCCTCGTAAATAAATATCAACAGCAGAAGCAGCGGCAAGCAACAACAAAAGCAGCGACGACGACGACTTCGTATTCAAGACTCGTGACTAGGAAGATGAGCGTCGAACGCTCGGCGAGATCAACGGCTGCCGCGGCGAGGTCGAACCGTCGACATTTAAACTTGCATTGGCCAATAATAGCAACAACAACAATAGTCACAATAACAAACACAACAACTACAGAACAACAATCTCGGCAATAACAAAAAAATCCCCTTCGCCGAGGAATCAGGAAAAAAACTCAACTCTTGACTTTTGCTACGATGAGGACGAGTCCAGATGAGGAGAAGGTGGAGAAGAAAGAGAGAAGTGGAGGTGTGAGTGAGACAGAAGATGGCTGTGACATTCTCGCTCCAAGTTTTACTGCTGGAATCGATATGTTTAACACTGTTGTTGTTGTTGTGATTGTTGTTTTTGTAGCAGATTTTCTCTGAGCGTTTTTCTTTAAATTTACTTTTCTTCTTCGTGTTATTTCTCTTGAGATATTGTTGTTGTTGTTGCCCGAGGCTATGCTGAACTTTCACTAGGCAGGTTGTCGCTGATTTTTCTCCCCTCACCTTCCCCCTTTGGTACTTGTCCTCACTCCACCCTTGTTGTCATATCGTTGTAGTTGTTGTTGTTGTCACAAAAATGCCACACGTTGTTGTTTGATCTCGATGTCGTGCAAAATGTTGCTGTTGTTGCTGCTGTTGCTCTTGGTGAATTCATCGTTCGACCGGTTTTGTCGATTTTTGCTCGCGATCTCTTTTGACCAAAAACAGCAACAATAGCATCAGCAACAATAATAAAAATAACAACAACGACAATAAAAACAACCACAATAATAACAACAACGAAAACTTTTGCGAAAACGAAGGTCAGCCTTCGAGCTCCCGTTTCAATCATTCCTGCCGATTTTTGTTTTTTTTGGAAAAATCTCTTTCTGTTCACTCGCACACGCACTCTCGCACTCTTTCTCCTTCTGAACACTTACAACAACACAACTCGATTCGGTCCGATCCGCGCTCAGGTCGGTCGGAAGGTCTCACGCGAACTGAACCTCGTCGCGTCGACGAACTTCTTCCCAAAGCTCCGGCTCGGTCGAAAGCTCGAGTCCAAACCCGGTTTTTTTGGTTATTAATTTACGAGCGCTCTCGCAGTTGTTGTGATTGTTGGTACTGTTGTTGTGGTTCTTGTTGTTGTTTTTCTTATCGTTGTTCTTGTCTTGAGAGGCTGCGTCGGAAACAATGGGCGCGGCGATGGGGGGACCGCGTTGAGCCGGGTCGCAGAGGGGTCGGAACCGAACACAGACCCATTGAACTAGTTTTGCGGAATGCCATCGATGGAGCAGGGGCGGAAGGGGCGGTGCCGGGAGAGAGGGCAGAGGCAGGAGAGAGCGGGACAAACTGAGATTTTCGAAACTCAGGAATGCCTGCAGTCGCCGCGGCCTCTGAAGGCGTCGAACAAAAGACTTAAGCGACGAACGTTTTGCTCGCAAATTATTGTAAACTTTAAGATAAAATGAAAAAATACCTTTTGTTTTTGTTAATATCTTTGTATATTTGTAAATTAATAATTTTACTCTTATGTAAAATATTTTTTCAGAATTTTATTGGATCATTGGACAATTTTCAGTCCGAAAATAAACAACAAAGGTTTTTACCAAGTCAAACAAACACGTTGAGGGAAAAGTAAAATTTCAATTTCAGTTGATCTTGTCATCGTTGAGCGAAACATGAGACGAACTTGTCGAAAGTTCAGACAACTCGGGGACTTGTTCAAACATCCAACCGCGCCCAATCGATTCTCCGATCGCCGTTTAAAAGCCCGGCCATGGCCAAAACCAACAACAAATTCGAACCACGGTAAATAATCAAATCAACGAAAACTCCTGAAAATCGCCGGAGACGCGAAGAAACCGTCGCCACGTGAAAGCGTTTAGAAATCCGAGGCGTGTGTTTTTCACTTTTTGTCGGCGGGTTTTTCACCAAAATGAAGACAACAACGAAATAGAAATAAAAATACAAATAGAAAAAACACAAGTCGACTGCTTCGACTGGCCACTGGTCAACAGCAACAAGAGCAGCAACAACAACCACTGCACCAGTAGAAACAACTGCAGCTGTAGCAACAACAACGAACGGCTGCAGCTACTTTCGACGATGCTCGTTTGAGCCATGTTTAATTTGGCTCGAAATGTGTGTCAGCGAGTGTGAAGCATTTTCCACGAGATCGCATTTGGTTCGCTCTCTTCGATGCATCGATCGACAGGCGGACGAACGGACAGATGCCGATCGAGGAAATGGTCGATCGTTGATCGTAGTTGTTGTGATTGTTAATCACAGTGGCCGAGAGACTTCAAGACTTCGATGACGCCGGCTGTGAAATCGTGTCATCGGCGCAGACTGAGAAACGACGTGAACTTGAAAGCAAATGTCGAGAGTGGGGGGCGTGGCACGCGATTTTGATTGTGATGAAAATTCATTCATTTATTGTGAGGCAAAAACTATTTCATTTGTTCGTTTCTCAAGCCATCGATCGCGTTCGTTTCTTGAGTCTTTTGTTTGTCTTCAGTTTTGCGACTGGCGTCGGTTTCACCTGCATGCGATTCAGTCTGCCGACGCCCTTTCCCGAGGACTTCGCGGGAAAAGTTTCGGCTTTGTTTACCTTTCAGTTGAACCACAAAGAGAAAACCCAACAACAACAACGAGTGCTCGCCAAAGGTCTTCGAAAATCGAAAGGAAATCTCGCTGCGGGCCAACCCAAGACTTCGTCGTTAAATTCATCTTTTAGCTAATGTTGCGAAATAATTGCCGACGCCCGCAGCAAAAAACCAAAAAAACCAACAACAACAATCAACAGAGACGTAACTGTTGTTCTGGTGAAATTACAACTTTTCTCTAATTGATTTCCGCCAATGATGGAACCGGCAAAAAAAACACAAACAAGACCTTTATTTATTTTTAACATTTTTTAATTTTCTCTCTCCCCTCGACAATTGAATGAAAAAGCTCATCACCAGTCAATCAATCTTGAGTGGCTTTTGTTCTTCTTCCCCTCTTTGTTCTTCTTCCCCTTTTGTTCTTCTTCCATGAGTCACGAATTCCGGGCCGGAGCTTCGAGCGAGAGAAACCTGTTCCCCGAACTTCTGCTCGGCCCCCGCCGCCCGGACCATCCGCCACGCCCGCTCCACGCGTAATGATGCGAATGATCCACGAAGTTCTTACTTTCTTCGAGTGACCCTAATTTTCGGCAGTGCGTCGGCAGAGACGTCGACGGAGGCGGCTCCCGACGACATCGTAACCTGCATTCTTGATCTCGACGTCTTTTGTGATCTCTCGTTCGTTTTGTTCATTCTTTTTTTGGGGATTTTTTGAAGTTTTTGTTGATCTTTTAATATTTTTGTGGATTTTTCGTTTTCTTGCTTATGCTTTTGAGTTCTTCGAAAGTGACAAAGGACAAGGGTCGTTGGGTCGCAGAGGCCACGGCAGAAGGACCGATAATCGAAAGCAAAAGCTTCCACGAACTCAGCTCCAACTTCAGCCCAGTTGACGCAGCCTTCGCTGGCCTCGTTGCCGAAACTAGTTCTGCTCCCTCAACTCTTAGTCGAGCTCATTCTTCGCGAGCCAGCACGAGCCGGAAATCGCGACGATTTCAGAAATAAAATTGATATGAAATTTTAATATTTCACGATTGGGTTTCAATGGAAACCGGTTGGAGTGCGGCGAACAACTGGATCCGGGCTCTGAGTCATGGCTTTTGTCATTCGAGCGAGAAGGCATAAACTCGTACTCGATCGAAGTACGAAAGATTTCTTACTATGAAATTTCTTACCTCGAAAGATTTCAGACTACGAGAGACGTCTCAAGTCTCAAGTCAACGAGAGACTTGAGACCATGAAAGACTTCAGTCTATGAAACAATTCAGTGATCAGAGATTTTATGATTGAAATTTTCTCATTAAAAATTGAGTGCTCATTCCAAACCAACTGCAACAAAGTGTCCGACGAGAAAAACCCATGTTCTCGGCACTGGCTCTCCATCAGTGGCATATGTTTTCTTGCCTTGGATCTATGCCTTCATCATGAATACCATGTGGTTGTGCCCTCGCCTACCTCTACCTGGTCCCTTCACCCCGTACATAGTGCAAAATAAGGCCCATAAAAACTCGACTACCTCATTACTTTATGGCTTCTCGTTGAGGGCTTCGGCTTCGACACCTTGTGCAACTCTCGGGAAACACGCACTCGGCGCAAAAGCACCGACATGTGTGCGAGAAACGAGGAACCACCTGCAGCGAACATGTTCCGGGAAGGTCGGGAGGCTCCCGAGAAATCCATCGATTCAACGCGCTCAAAACGAGACTAAGAAATGAAAACATTCGACACGAAAATTCCGAAACTGAAGACGTGAAAGATTTAGAAACGAAAGACTCTAGAACTAAAGACTCTAATACTAAAGACTCAAAAATTAAAGACGAAAGACTCCAAAACTAAAAATATGAAACTAAAGACTCCGAAACGAAAGATTTAGAAACGAAAGACTTAAGCGACAAACTTTGGGCAAAACTTCTCGGAAAGCCTCTGAAAATGCGTGGCCATTAACAAACGAAAGCGTGCAGAGAAAGTGACGACGGACGACGACTTCTAAGCCAATTACGAGCAGACGCACACAGCAGCTCAATTTGGAGCAACAATGGATCTGTGGCTGCCTCTCCACCGCGTGTCGCTCGAGTCAATGGGCGATGGGCGGGCGCCGAGTGTCAGGCAGGCCTCATTAGGCGCGATAAGATCTTTCGTTCTGTCTCACTTTTCCCCCCTCCGGCCCTCTCCACTCCTCGTCTGATCCTCATTACAACATGAAATTGCTCTGTTTCAGTTGGAGTCGGAGAATGAAAATGGAACTGAACATCGATTAAACTTCGCTCGTCGCCTCCTCGATCACCTGTTGGTCTAAAGCCGGGTTTTCGTGGGTCTCTCGTAATTGTGGGAACCGTATTTCCGACCCTCCCCCCACTATCGCCCCCTCTGTCCCTGCGCCTCTGTCGCCCTGACCATCCGCTTTCGATAATTAAACTTAATCACTTTGCGTTGCATTCTTTCGCTTTTCGCTCCCTTCGCACACGAAACTTTCTCACTTTCGTTTCGACTTTTCGATTTTTCTTTCTTCGACGGTTTTATTTATATTTTTTATTGTTGTTGCATTTGTAATTGTTGTTGTTGTTATTGTTTCAGTTGTGTTTGTTGTTGCGGTCGTGCGTGCTTTTGACATTCATGACAAATGTGTTGAACGCTTTTCTCCCAATGGTCATGCGCTGTTGTAGTTGTTATTATTGTTGTTGTCCTCTGCTCTGGTATTTTCGCAGCCGCCTTCAAGCAAATTAGGTGCTGAATTGTTTTTGCACCGGTCGCACAGCGGGTCGCCGGGTCCGAACTTATGCAAGGCGACTGAGGGCGTGTTGAAAACAAAGCAAGCAGATAAAAAAATCACCACCAACAACATATAACAATACGTAAAATAGCAAAAATAAAATGTAATTATAAGTCGGGAATATTTCGTAACCTCAAGATAATAGCAATGATCACGTCTTTCATGCATTCATCAAGAAATGGACACAGCAGGTCGCTCTCGATGCGAAAAATGCGCAAGGGACAGGCGTGAACGAAAGACTCAGGAAACAAACTCGAACGATCGAGGAAAGGAACGAAAGACTCAGGAAACGAACTCGATCGAACTTCTCCAAGGCTCATGGGAGATTAAACCGATAGAAGACCCCTTCAGGGAAATTGGAAGTTAATCGGGAGAGCATCTTCATTCGAAAGGTAATTGGGAAGAAAGTCGAACGCCTTTCGAAGCGATCCTGCGATCGAAAAGAGGATCATATGACCCTTAAAGCAACAATAACAACAACGTATCATTAGCTCAAAACGAGTACCTGGAAAGTGAAATTCGGAGGACGCGCCCAACGGAGCAGTCAGTCAATCAATCAAGCTCCTCAAATCACGCGGACGAACAGAACAGTTGATCAATTGATCCCCGCGGCTCTTTTGTTGCTGTTGTTTTGATTATTGTTGCCCAGTAAACGAGACGATGTTGTGAAGAGTCGAGAAGTCCTTGTCTGCTCAGCCATCGCTCTTGCCGCAATTAATTGAATCCCTCCCGGACTTCGCGTCGACTTCGAATCACGATCTCCGATCCCCGCGTCGAGATCATCCCAACGATACTCAAGACTCACCTTCTCAGGCCGCGCCGCCTTCGGTAATCCACGGTTCCAATAGTTGTTGTATCCTTGCTGCAGATCAGCTTTTCTCTTTCTCGTTTCTTGTTACTCTTGATTTGTTTCTTGTTTTTGCTTCTGTTTTCGTTTCGAACACACTGTTATGGCCACGGTTAATTGCGTTTAGAAATCGCGTTATTCTTAATTTTAATGAACAGTCAGAAGAGCGCAGCCCATGGTCTGCGATGAGCACTAGTCATCTAAGAGCTGCGGATCGAGATGCGAACTTTGGTTATTTACTTTGTGTTGTGGCCGATCGACGAACGGCGATTGCATGAATTTTGTGAATTTCTTCTTTCGCGTTTCTTTTCTCCCCGCGTCCATTGTGTTCAATTTCTATTTGTGTGTCTTTCGCTCGTTTCCCCCCCATTTGCATGCGGCGCGCATCCTCGACACGCACTCGACTGGAGTTTCACATTTTTGAAAACCTCTCGTCGGCGTTGGAGTCGACTCAGCGTCGGCGTCAGCGTCGCCCCCTCCGCAGCCCCCCTTGGCACCGACCTCTTGGCGGCATGAATAATTCAATTGGCATTTCGATGAACGTGGATTCTTCTCCGTGTACGAGCGGAGAGGAAACCTTGAGTTCGACTGATTTGTTCTCCCTCGGCTCGGCTCGGGAGTGGCCGCCGGTTCTGGCGGGGGGCGACGGGCCGAGGGACGCGACTAAATAACTGACGACTCTTGTAATCGACCCGAGTGGGACCCGCCGCTTGTCGCCGCTTAGAATCTCTGGGTTTCGGTGTCGAAGCCGAAGTCGAAGTCGGTTTCGGTGACGGAGTCGTCGCTTTCGATGTCTGCGCGTGAATTACCGTGGAAGCGGGCACAAGCGAGCGCTTTCATGTTTGCTTCCAAACGAAAGACTTGCGCCAGAAACCTGTTTGCCGTTTCCCCTCTATCTCTTCTCCTCTTATCGCCCTCTCTATCTGTCCGGGTTACCATCGTGTTCTCCCGAAGAAGAATGTGTTTATGGTTCGGAATTTGGAAACTCGTCGGCGATTTGCATAAATTAATCGGATTTCTATTTCTATATCTGGGAGTGCTTCGGATCTCGAGTGGAAGAGTGGAAGGTGTTTGTTCTACTCTTGCTTTTAAGGCAAGTGAAAATTCGGGAGCTCCGTTTGGCCCACTTCGAGAGACGAACTCGAAACGAAAGACCCAAGACAAGAACTCGGAGTTCGACAAACGACTCTTGTATTTTTCAGGGGATGAACTAAACGAGTTTAGTCGAAGCCACTTGTGGTCCCCTGGCCCGAATGTGAAGCCAGTTCCCAAAGGAACTCGAAAGCGGCCGACGAAACGAAAGACTCGGGAAACGAACTCGTCGTGGCGATGGAAATTTCTTTCCGCTCCACATTGAGCGAACGAATTGTGTTAAAATGCAAAGCCAGCGACCGAAGTCGGACGCAGTTGCACTTGTTTTTGTATTTTTCTCGATTTTCTCTGGTTTTCTCGATTTTCTCGCTTCTCCTTCCTCTGCTCTGCTCGATATCCTGGGCTCGGTAATCCGCAGAGTTGCGCAGCCGCAGCATCGGCGGTCGTCGCGGCTAAGCGAAGCACGCCATGCAGAAGAAGAAGGGTCAGACAGAGGAAACACGAACAAAATATGCAACATTTTCTAACCGCAATTTTTCATTGCTCGCTGCTTTTGCTGTTGCTGTTGCTTCGGCTGCAACTGCAGGCTTTTCGCAAACTTCTTCCACTTCTTTTGCTGCTGCTGCTGGGTACAAAATGGAGTTGCGGTTAATGGGAGCGAAACGCCGCGCATGCACAACACTTGGACTGGAATTGAATCGATTCTCGCGAGCCAAGTTCACCGCGAAATTCACACAATTCATGCAATTTCCCGAAACTCTGCGCGAACTCTCGTCAATTGTCACTAGTTCGGAATTATATTTCCCGCAGAAACAAAAAAACACTCGGATGTTTGGTTTTCACTAGATTCTACAATTTGTTCTATTGAATTATTGTTTTCTCTATTTCGAATCCTCTCAAACACTGGCGCTGCCTTTCGAAGGCCACTTTAATCCAAAGGCAAGAGTGTCCTCCAGTCCGGTCAAGTCAAGTGAAGTCGAGTCGAGTCGGGGTCGCCGGAGCTTCCCGTTTACTGTACCATTCCAGACGCAGGCCAAACACTCACTAAACTGGCTGCAGAAGTTTCCGCACCGACGACACGCCAGCAAAGCCGTCCAAGACGTCGTTGTCGCTTTGATTTCCTCGCCGCTTGCCCCGTTCTCGTTGTTGTTGTTGCTGTTGTCTTTTCTCGGGCTGCCGAAAGCGAGCGGCGACAGCCACAATCGCAGGTAAGACGGCCGACCACAAAACGGAAAGCGGCCGCGGCGAAATCGAAGATCTTCGGACACTTGCGCGGCGAATTCCCAACGAAGACAACGCAGACGACAACAGGTAGCTCCGGGTGGCGCAGGTAGAGCGCGGCTCAAGAAGAATTCCACCGCTCTCTCTCTCGCGATTCTCTCTCGCACTCTCTTCTATCTGTCTTTCTCTTTTATGGCTCCTTCTATGTTGTGCCTCCTCCTGTTTTAGGCTTCTTCGGGCCGCCTCGAGTGTTTACTTTGTGAATTTCCTACGTGTGAAATTCTGCTCACTTGTCGTGGCGCGACGCAGAGATCGGCGCGAAAGGCACGGATTCGGGATTCACATGTCCACAGGGCCCGTCCAGACGGCAAGCTGGCGGAGATCGGAAGCGGCGGCGGTCGCTGGAAATTCCCAGAAGACGGCGGATCAGTCAGTGGCAATCGAGGGATCGCGAGGCATTAAAAGGCTTTGGATTTACTTAGGCGCAGGGTGTCTGTAAATATTTGCATCCCGAGAGACTGAGCTACGAGATCTTTGCGCATGCGAGCGTGGAAATCGCATTCGTTGAGGTTCCGAAAAGGGTTGCGGGCTGACCGAAAGGAAGCCAAATCCCTGGTTCGGGTCTGGAGTCGGTCCGTTTTTGGGCCAATGAAAGTTCAGCGGCCCGCGACTTCCGCGCGGCCGTGTCCAAAACGGGGGGCTCGGACCGCATCCGTTGTCCTCGTTTGAAACCGGCACGATTCACCTAAAATAATTGAATGGCGCGGAGGGGAGGGGGGAGTGGAACAACGCGATCCAAGTAAACAAAGCGGCCCAAGCGAGAACCCTTCCAAAAATGAAAACAAAACCGTTTGACAGCACAAAAACAAGAACACAAAACGACACAAGAAAGGCAAACAATGGAAATAAATGGAGGACAAGGCGAGAAGGGGGAAGAAGGAGTAGGAGAATGAGGATAGGAGAAACAGCTAATTACCAAGAAAGTGCTGCGGCTGGCGTGGCAAGTGACGTCCGTGAATGTGCGGCAAAGAGCAACAACTACAGAGTAATAACAACAACAACAACAACCTGCCAGTTGACGATGATTATCGCAGCGATGATGACGATGGGGAAAAGACAGCAATTTGTCACAGCCGACCAGAGGCACCGCTTGTGTGGTGTTGGTGGTTGATTGTTGTTGCTGTTGTTGTTGATTGTTGTTGTTGGCTTCTTGTTTGTTTGTTTTCATCGGTGCTTCGTCTCCGGGCGCTGCACGCACCGCAGAAGAAGAAGACGTCCATTGAGTCATCGACTGGGCCAACGTCACGCCCTCCGCCCCCCGCCCCTCGTCCATTGGAGCGGAACCCTTGGAAGTCGATGTGATTGAAATTCTAAGCCGCCTCCGAGTGGGCGATTGGACTGTTTTCAATTTGGCCAGCAGCAGGCGGTTCTGACCAACATCAGAACCTCCAACAACAACAACAAGAACGTTTTGGCTGCACCGTTAGGGGACCCCGTTCGTGCCTTCGGTGGATTCGTTCGTTCTTCGGTTCTTATTCTAAATTTTGCGCATGCGTAGCTCAACGCAGCAGAAGTAACAACAACAACAACTACAATAGCAACAACAACGCTAGCAATATCAACTATTGGAATGCGTCGATTTCGTTATTTTGCCGGTTTATTTTTTTGTTATCGTCATTATTGTTGTTGTCATTATTATTGGTGTTGTTGTAATTATTGTTGTTTTTATTATTAATTTTTTTTTATTATTGAACATGTTCTTGGTTCGTTCGTTCTGTTCTTGTTGTTATTGTTGTTGTTGCACTTGCTCCCGCCCAAACGTCTACCTGTTGACCCAATTCTGGAGGCCCACAGTAAATTCGAAAATCGGTACAAGAATTCAGGAGACGAGATTCTCGTCGAAGCAAACGGACGGACGGCCGGACGAGGGGGGAAGAGGAGGCCATGAGCGAGTTGTGGAAATGCGGGATGCAGGATGTGTTGCTGGTCGAACACGTTTTGTCGCTGGCCACCATCGACCGCAGAACAGTTAGCAATGCAGTTAAATGCAAATTGTTGCTGAGTGCGCCAGAACTCCGCGAAGAACATGAAGTCCAAGATATATTCTCTCTGATGATCCACAAACGATGGGAGATGGGCGAGGTTCACTTTTCCTAAGGTCCCACATTTTACGATCATAAGCCATTGGCACTCGAAACGAACCCGCTCGAAGAATCGAAAACTTCTTTGAAAAATAGAAATAGAATAAAATTGAAACTGATTCTCATGCTGGACACGTTCCCGCTGCGACACATAACAATAAATAATTTATGTGTCGCTATGGAAAATACTTCGCACAAGTGCTGCCGAATAAGCAGGGCCGGCAACTGTTAGCGAGGACCGATGAGGGAATATGGGTATTCCGACCGTTATATTCATAACTCTATGACACAGAAATGAGCACAAATATTTCATGTTTTATGTAAGCGTTTATCTAGCACATCAAGAACTTATTCATGCTTGAGTTGCAAATCGCAGTCTATCAGAGAAACGACATTGAATTTTTGCTAATATTTATTGTTGTTTATATTCACATTATATTAGTTTAAATATTTTATTGCGTAGTTCTTTGTTAGTTTATGCTTCACTTCCAGTTAATTCACTTAGCAAATATAAACAATACCATTTCTACTATATATATATTTATTTATGTATAATTTATTATTAAGGTATTTAAATATATATATCATTTGCATTTATTGGTTAAGAATTGCCAGCACTTCAATTACAAGTTTGTCAATGCTGCTGCAAGTACTTTCATATAAATATTACAATAGAAAATGATAGACAATTCGAATTCCTGTTTTATTGCGAATCTCTTGGAGTGATTTCAAGACTTATAGCTTTCAATAACATGATATATTCCTTGTTTTATACAGTAGAGATTATTCATAATATGTACGCTAACAGACATAAAATTATTAATGCTAAATCATGCTTTCTTCTTTATAAATAAATGGATATTTCTACAAAGTGTTCAACAAAGATTCCTTTTGTTTCATGATTAAAAGTAATGTCAAATTTTAAACAAATCACTTCGTAACTTCTCAATTGCAATATTAGTCATTTAAAAAATACTTCTTAAAAATAAAATTATAGTTTAGTAAACAATTATAATAAATTAATGATATAATAAAGATGCTATATCCACATATATGTTTCGACAAATTCTGCATAATTTGGTTTAATTTAGATTAAGCTAACTTTTGTATATATCATAATGTTTATCCAATAGATGGCCTAAAGAGTGATTTGATTATTGATTAATAATTTTAATATTTGAGGATCATATTCAATAGAAGTGCAAAGGCTTACAAAGTATTGTTTAAGCCTCTAAACTCCCAAGCGAACACGAGTTCCTCCGTGCAGATTCAATTGGTATGGAGTTCTTGGGATTTTTCAAATAATGTTTCTTCTCCTAACATCATGGAATTCTCTAAATGATTTACCACTCAAGTCTACTTTCCATGTACTTTACACTAAAACATAAAATTAAAGTAAATACTACGTCCTCGAAAAGCATTGTTGCCAACATATTCTTCGGCTCTGCTTCCTTCCACCTCAAAGCAATATTTACAAAACAGTGCACTCCTTCGGCTTGTGCGGATCAAATATACGACAATAGCAACAATAACTTTCAACAAATACATTTCAATTCGAATGGGTCTCAGCGTTTTCTGTTACGTATTATAATCATCGTGCTGGGAGCTGAAGTAGCTCACCAAGCCGCTGAACTCACTGGCGCCTTGGCCATCGCCACCGGCGGAAGCAGCTGCCTGGGCCGAGGAGGAATCGTCTGCTCCCTCAGGCTGCACGTTGGGAGAACTCCGCGACCCCGAGGACTCACCCCCAATGGCCAACGGCGACTTGGTGGAAGCGTATGTTTCAAGTGTGATGAGTTTCTTTCGCGACTCATTAATAGCAGTCGCCGGCGGATGCGAGGAGGGAGGTGAACTCGCTATTGGCTTGTCGTTGCTCACGGTCGACGGTGGAGTGGGTGCCGTTTTCGCGATGACGCGTGAGACATGGTTTTGCGCTCCCGCCGGAGGTGGAAGTGATGCCGACGCCAGAGCGGAGGGCGGCGCAGACACTATTACTGAGCTAGGAACAGCGGGTGGGTGGATGGAGGGCGTGTGTGTGCCGGAAGGTTGTGTGGATGGGGCGTGGGTCGTGGGTGGATGGGCGGATGGGGGAGGATGTGTTGTAGATGTATGTGATGCTGGCGGATGTGCCGATGGTGGAGGTTGACTGTGTGCGGCCGTCAGTGGCGGAGGCGTTGGGTAATATCCGTATGGAGCGTATGAACCTGCGAAAGATTTGTGTTAATTAATGTAACTAAAAAATGCATGCAGTGACGTACGAGGTCCTGGAGGATATTCCTGTCCCGGTGGTCCTGCCGTGCGTAAACTAGATCCGGGCGGTGCTGCTCGCGGTTGGTAGTTTGGATTTCCAAATATTGGAGGCCTATTCAGAAGACAAAAGAATAGATTAAATAATTGGCATGGGTTTGTTTGAATAACTCGAATCCTACCTGTACGGGTTCAAATGAGAAGTCGCATGACGTGCAGGCGGTGGTGGGCCGTAGGGTCCAGTGGGTGGCTGTACGTGATGGTCGCCGTGAGTGGGGGGAAGATATGGTGAACGTGTACCGGACACTGAGCCAGGCGGCGCTTGACTTCCAGACCCAGCCACGCCGCGTAGTGGTGGAGGGGGACCATACGATGGTCGTAGTGTGTGATGTGGAGGCATCGAAGGAAGTTGGGGCGCTCCACGGTGCCGTTGCGACGGAGACGAGGCCTGTCGCGATCCGGGTGATGTGCTAGGTTGCTGAATCGGTGGCCCATAGAAGCGAGGTACTGCGAAGTATGTGTTTAGTTGTTATAGAACTTGCAAAATATACCAATTCAATTCTAAACTCACCTTCTCCACCCGGATAGATTCCAGGAAGAACTCCTCGACCCGGTGGCGGCGCTCCATGCAAGTGCGGCATCCGTGTTATCACTGAAGCCTGCACTTGACCAGGAGCCGCTCCACCTCCGGGCGTCTTGTACAATTGCGGCGGTGGAGCTACGGCAAGTGGCGACGAGGTTGTGGTTATTAAGCTCTTGATGACTCCGGTCGAAATCTCAGTCGTCGGAGTCCCTTCGGTTTTCTCACCTCCGGGAGCAGGCGGCTGGCCCACCGCGGCTGCTGTGGCCGCAGCGGCTGCCTGTTGCTTCTGCAAGGGATCTCTCAGAGGCGTTATCTTTTTCCTGCGTCCCCGAGGCTTCCCTGCTTCCTCGGCCGCTGCAGCAGCAGCAGCTGCAGCCGATCCTGGAAGGGGTTGTGACGCTGCCAACTGCTGCTGTGGTGGCGGCAACATGTGCGGCGGCAACCCGTGTCTGGGCGGCAGACCCGACACCGGAATGCGCTGCGATCCCATCGCTGGCTGTGGGAAGTTTCGGTGGAGCGACTGGCCCAACGGCGCGCTCAGAGCATTTTGCAGTAGATGTGTTGGGGGCCCGGGATGGCGCTGCATCATGTGTTGCAGGCCGGGATGACCGCCGGGGAACTGATGGCGCAGCAACGGCGGGTGGATGGTTGGCATGGGCAGTCGTTTGCGCATGGGTTCCTGCAGTCCGGAGGCCGAAGTTGAAGGTCCTCCCGTGGGCATTTGCGACAGAGCCGCCAGCGAAGGGTTGGTTGAAATGGCAACTGGTGGCTTTTCAGCGTCTTTGCTTTTCGTCTTCAGCGGAGTCTTGAGCACCTCGTCCGGAGCGGGCAGCTCGCGTGAGGCGGCCGCGCTGAAGTCCTCCTCTTCGTCCACCATACGAGCAATTGTGTCCTCGTCCATGTCTTCCGGAAAGTCGTCGGGAAGGTCGGCGTCGTCGAACTCCGAGTCCACCTCGTCCACATTGTCCACGTCGCTGACGGATTCGCCCTTGCGCTGCAGATAATCGATGTCGAGAACCTTGGCTTGGCGTATGACAGACAGTGGCACCGTGGACAGAGAGTCGCCCGGTTTGGCCGGAGAGCGACCGGCCTTGTCGGCCGCGCCTTTGATCGGCGTCAGGCGAGGGGTTGCGGCCAACTTGGCGCCCTCCGCGTTCTTCTCGGCCAGCATGCGCTTGATCTCCTCCTGCTTCTTGATGAACTTTTCGCGCTCCTCGGGCGGCGTGTCGGGCCGCTTGACGCCCGGCTTAATGCCTCCGTCCGAGCTGTCGTCTTCGAAGTCTTCCAAGTAGGCGTATCGCCTACCGCGTGTCTTCCGCGTGCTGTCCTCGCTGTCGGAGAAGCTGTCTTCGTCGAAGTCGGAAGGTTTTTTCTTCTTCTTCTTGGATGCCGTGGTGGCCTTGCTGGTCTTTCCGGCGCCAGCTCCTCCTTTACCCTTGCCCTTGCCTTTTCCGGAAGTGCTTGTTTTCAGGGGAACAGATCTGGGCTGTTTACCGGATCCCTTGCCGCCTCCTCCGGCCTCATCATCGTCGTCATAGTCCTCCTCTTCATCTTCGCTGATGTCATCGTCGGAATACTCGACGCGCTTTGGCTTCTTCGTCTGCGGTTTCTTCAACTTCGGCGATTTGCGAGCAATGCTGGAGGTTTTAGATTTGCGCTGCTTCTTTCGCTTCGAAGGATGCCAAGCGCCGTCGGACTCCTCGCTCGATGACGAGTCATCGCATAGATCCGCACTGTCCATGTTCTCCGAGAGCTCTGACAGGTCATCTCCGGACTCCTCCGACTCCGTGTAGTCGGAGTCGTCCTTGCGCTTCTTCTTCGTCTTCGGTCGTTCCTCTTCCTCCTCGTCATCACTCTCATCCACAACGAATTTGCGGACCTTCCGTCGTTCTCTGGCCGCCCGTCGCGCCGCCTTCCGAGTCTTCTTCTTGCCACCCTTGCGACGATAGATCTCTAAGCTGGAATCACTGTTGGTCGATACCGACACCGATGTGTCCTCCTCCTCATCGTCATCGTCGAGGGAAGACGTCTTGAAGTCCTCGTCGGACGCATCATCCTCCTCAGAACTTATGTCTAGCGTAGTTAGTTTGCGAGGTTTCTTCTTCAGAGCTTGCTTCGAATTCGCCTTACGCTTCAGAGGTTCCTCCTCAGAATCCTCTTCCTGAGCATCCTCAGTTTTCTGATCGTCAGTTTTCTTCTTAGTTGCCTCCTCAGTCGTTATCTCTTCAGGCTTTGCAATTGTCGCCTCTTCGGGTTCCTCGGTGCCATCTTCGATCTGCTTCTGGCGCGCCTTCTCTTCCTTGTCAGCCTCTATAATTGTAGTGATGTCCTTGCCGCGACCCAAGTTGCCGGCACCAGCCGCTTCGTCCATTTCTTTCTTGAGGGCCGAGTTTATCAAGTCGTCGTACTCGTTCAGCCTGTAGCTCACGTTTATTTGGCGACGCTTGCGCAACTTATAAATGGGCTCGTCGTCGCTGTCCGTTGCAGATGAGGAACTCGAGCCGCTGTCCGAGCCACTATCGCTGCCAGACCGGCTGCCGGAATTGCTGCCGTCGCCAGAGCTGCCCGAATGAAATTCGTTCCGGCGTCGTCTGCGGGCGCCACGCGCCGCGGCTCTTCTGCGCCGTCGCCGACTGCTTCCGACATCGCGCCGTCGTTTGCTCTTCTCGTTATCCTCGTTCTTTCTGGACTTCTTTTCCTTCTTCTGCGATTTCTCGTCGTCGTCGTTGTCGCTGTCCAACTCGCCGCTGTCTGCCTTCTCGTTGTCGTCGTTATCATCCGAGTCGTTTTGGGAGCTGTCGTCGCGCTGCTTCTTCTTTTTCTTCTTGAGTTTTTCCTCCTCCAAGCGCTCCCTTTCGGCCAACTCCGCTTCCAGCGCCAGCCGCTTCTCCTCCTCCTCCTCCAGCCTCTTCCTTTCCACAAGCTCGTCGAATTCCTTCAGCTGCTTCTCCAGAGCAGCGATCAACTGCTCCTGCTGGCATGGCGGACAATACCAATCGCCTTCGGGTATATAGAACAGAACAGGCGAGAGACACGAGCAATGGTACCCTTTGTCGCAGGTGTCGCACAGAAGAATCCACTCTGGGTGGTCTGATTTTCCGCACTTCTGGCAAGCCTCTTCTTCGTCCTCCACGACTCCGTCCTCGGCGTCCTCCTTGCGTGCGGTACGAGCACGCTTCATCGGCACCACCTGTGACTCGTCCTCCAAATCGGATTCCGGCGAGAACTCGTGATCCGACTTGAAGAGCGGAGAACCCGGGTCCGTCTCGTAGTGCGGCGGATCTTCGTCCTCCTCCTCGGGCTCTTCTTGTTCTTCCGACCCCGACGACCATGTGCCATCCTTCCCAGGACACTTCTTTTTCTTCAGCTTCTTCGTCTCCACCTCGCTTGCTTCTTCCGACGACGATGACGAATGCTCCGAGGGCTCTGGTACTGTGGGGTCTGCCTGAGCCTCGGCTTTTTTCTTCTTTTTCAGCTCGTTCTTCATTGTGCGCAGGGCGATTTCCTCGAGTTTGCGTCGCTCCGCCTCTTCCCGTATCTTCTGCTGCGCAATCCTGCGCGACTGTCTGACGGGCGTCTCGGAGTCCGCCGTGTCGATAATATTCGTTGTGTCCACTTCGCGTTTCTTCCGTGCACGTCCTTTTGGCGTAGTTGTTGCACTGGCTGGTGATACATTCGCGGTGGTCGCAGGTTTCTTTGTGTCGGCAGTTGGAGTCTGCGGCTCTGTGGATTCTTTGGAGTCCTCCTTCACTTTGGGTTTCGTCTCATCTTCCTTTATAGGAGCTGCCTTTTTCTCTACGCTAACTGGCTTTTCCTCTGCTTCCGGTTTATTTTGCGTTTCTTCTGGTTTCTCCGTCTTGACCACTTCCTTCTTCGGAGTTACCGCTGGTGTCTTGGCGCTTCTAGTTCTCTTGGGCTGTGGCAACTCCGCGTAGACTACCGTGGCCCCACCTCGTCTTCCCGAGCGCCTTCCGACTATAGTAGGCGGAGTTGTTTCCTCCTTGGACTCCAATTTCACGTCATCGTGAGATGCAAGCGGATCTTCTTCTTTTTTTGGTGTAGATTCTTTACTCTTTGATGCAGGTTTCTCATCCAATGTTTCCGGTTGCTGGGCAATTGGCTCTTTCTCCTCCGGCGTGGGTTCCAAAGGTTTTGATTCGGGTAGAGCAGGACTCTCCGCCTCGTTTTTGAACGACACATCCGAGTTGCCCTTCTTAAGCTTCTCTCCCACGCATCCTGAAATGTTCTTGTTATCTGGAATATCAGTTTGCTTCAGCTCTTCACTGCTCCGCCTCTTCCTTTGCCTCTCTGGGGTCTTGCGATCCGGCGTCTTTCGTGTGAGGACTTCTTCTGTTTTCTCGCGGATTTCGGACTCAGGTGTTTTTTCCCTCTCCGCAGATTGATTTGCGGTTTCGCTTATTGTGCGTTTCCTTGGAATGGCTTCTTCGTCACTCTCGTCCTGGCGTATTTGCGTGAGTAAATTCTTCTTCAATGGTTTCGTAATCGGCGACTTTTTATTTGGAGAAATCGTGGGAGCAACGGTTTCAGTTGGAGTGGTAGTTGTAGAGGAAACCGTTGTGATGGGCTTCTCAGGGGTTTTCTTCAATTTCTTTTCAATTATTTCCGCGAGTGTGGGTTTTTGTTTGATCGTTGTGTGAACTACTGGAATATGAACAGCTGCGGTAGGCAGAATTTTCTTTTCTTCTACGATACTTGGATTCAATATTGGTTCCTTGTCAGGTTCTTTAGAAATGACCAAATCTTCCGCTTTGGGACTTCTACTACCTACCAATTGTCGTTTTGGTGATATTATTTTTCGTCTTCTTCGGGCATCTTCTTCGCCACTTGAGGAAGTCGTTTCTTCCACAGCTATCTTTTGGGCTTCAACCTTTTTCCTAATCTCGGTATGCGTAACTTTCGGGCGCATTTTTAAACGCTTTCCCCCCACGTCTTCCAAGTCATCGAGGTCTTCATCTTCAGCCGCATGGAACTCCTCTTGATGCTCAGAATTCAAATCCGGTTCACTTTCTGATGTGGAATGGCGAGTCGGTCGTTCCGCGGCAACAAAATCCACCAAACGACGCTTCCGATTCGGAAGTATAGAGGAGCAGGAGGAGGAATTGTTTACAGATAGCGTGGGATTTGTATTTGGAAAAGGTTTTGGAGGAGATTCTGGCTTCAGTAATACTATTTTTGGTGATTCCAATTTCTCTTCTATATATGGCTTATCGTCGAGTTTACTTAAAGCTTCCTGAGGTACATTTTTATCTGTCTCCGAGCGATTTTCTTTCGCAATAGTTTCTTCTGGGCCATTGTTTGCTTCAATTGGTGGCTTTTTCTGGTGCATTTCCTCAACTATGTCGTCTTTCTTTTCAGATAATACATGATTTGCTACTTCAACAACTTTCTTATCTTGGTCATTGGTTTCCTGTACATTTTCTGTGTTGTTTTCTTCTACTTGTGTGTTTTCCGATTGTTCTGCAACGTCTTTAGAACTGGAATTTTCTTTATCATTTGTTTCTTTACAACTTTCTTCTTCATTTATAGGTAATGCTTTTTCTTCTTCATTTGCAGCTGATGCAGATTCTTCTTCAATTGAAGGCGTTACAATTGCTTCTTCGTTCACAGGAGATTCAATTTCTTCTGCATTCACAGGCGAAGCGATTGATTCATCGTTCAAAGGCGATACGATTGCTTCTTCGTTCAAAGGCGAAGCGATTGCTTCTTCGCTTGCAGATGATGCAGGTTCTTCTTCGTTCATAATCGCATCGTTTATAGGCGATGCATTTTCGTGTTCGTTTGCAGGCGATACATCGTCATCGTTTGCAGGTGATGTTATTTCTTCTTCGTTTGCAGGCGATGCAATTTCTTCTTCGTTTTCAGATGAAGCAATTTTTTCTTCGTTTGCAATTTCTTCTTCGTTTGCAGATGAAGCTATTTTTTCTTCGTTAGTAGCCGAGATATTTTCTCCATTGTTTGCAGGTGAAGCTATTTTTTCTTCGTTATTAGGTGAGATTTTTTCTTCTTTGTTTGCAGGTGAATCCATTTTTTCTTCCTTAGTAGGCGAGACATTTTCTTCTTTGTTTGCAGGTGATTCAATGTTTTCTTCGTTAGTAGGCGAGACATTTTGTTCTTTGTTTGTAGGTGTCTCAATTTCTTTCTCATTCGATGATAATTCTATATGTTTTTCGCGTTCTGGCTTCACATTTTGTGTTACTGTGTCATCGAGCTCATTTAAACTATCCCCATTCGTTGCAGACTCCGCAACATTTAAATGTTCCTCTTCCTTTTCCAAATTATTCTCCTGAACTATGTTAGGTACTTCGGTTTCTTCTTCATTTGCCACAGTGGGTTCGGTCGTATCATTTGTTTCATTTTTCTCAGGTTCTGGCAATGCTTTTTCATTTGTTTTATCTTTATCCTCCGAATTTTCGGAATCATTTTTATCATCAGCCAATTCTTGACTGGTATCGGTATTTGCCTCGTCCTCCCTTTCTACATTTTTCTCAATACATGCGGTTGTTTCATTTAACTTGAAAATATTGGCTTTTACGTTAACTGCCTCATTGCTTTTTGTATCCGTTTCCTTTGGTGTCATTGATTTTTTCATAGGACTCAATTTTAGGCACCCTGGTTCACCGAAGAAGAATGTAGCTTTCGGCTCGGTCTTTGTAGCTGAAACTGTGGGCGTTGTCGGTGGTTCTTCATTTTTTGTATTCCCCACAAGGCACTCTGCTCCATATCCTCCACCGTGTATGTACAGCAACTCTTCCTCGATGGCCTCACTCACTTCCGGCTCAGACTGTGAGTCTTCGTCCTCGGATAAATGAAAATAACTTTCCTCAAAAAAAGGAATTTGAGAAGGATTTCCACCTTCACACTGTTTGCCGGAACCTTCACCCCGGACGATTATCGGAGGATCTTCAATGGCTTCGCCGACTTCGTCGTCATCATCTTCTTCGATATCCTTCTCCTCGTTTTCATCCTCCTCGGCCGCAGCGCTATCAATGTCCTCCTCTTCGCACTCCTCCTCTTCTTCGCCTTCCTCCTCCTCTTCTTCTTCCTCATCTTCTTCATCCTCAGACTTTGCCTTCTCATATTTACTAGGCTTTTTCTCTCGTTTTGAATCCAACAACGAAGGTCGTAGCTTCTTGATGGTATTAGTTTCCTCAGAAGCGGGTGAAGTTTTCTCAACGTCATCCAGCTGCCGCTTCTTTGCGCTAGCATTGGTAGGAGTTAGAGGTTGAGGAGAACTCGATGCAAGTTTCACTTGCGAAATCAGGAGCGGCTAAAAAATAATAATAAGTAAGTCAACCATCTTTAAAACACAAATTTCCAAAAATATGCAAACCTTCACTTTTCGCTGAGAATCACCAGCTCCTGTTTTGGCGTTATCTTCCTTAATTGTAGTAGGTTTAGTGTTCTTAGCTGTATTAATTTCTTCATCCTCGTCATCTTCTTCTTCCCTTTCATCGGCAGAATCTTCTTCCTCCTCAAACTCCCCCTCTTCTTCTTCCTCCTCATCGTCATCAGCTTCTTCATTAGCAACTGCTTCTGCTTTTTTCTTCTGCAGTTTAGCGTCTTCCTCTGCAGCCAGCTCCTCCTCCCCCTTACCAACGTCGAGGGTTTTTGCGTTCGAACTGCTATTTAATTTGATTCGTAAATTCGGTACCTTCACTTCGTCCTCCTGCGAATCGTCTCTCTCTTCCGGAGGTGGAGGCTTCTCCACGGGAGCTGTACAACTGTTACTACTGCTGGTATCCTCATCGATAACCCCAATATCAGTTGAGGGCAAGACAACTTCATTTCCGCGAATGCGAGCAATCAAGTTTACGAACTCGTCACGGTTCGTGGCCACAACTTGCCAGATTTCCTCATCGAGATGTTCCTGATAAATTCGCAGATTGCAGTCCGCGTCCTGAGTCATCCAATACGTATGGCCCAAGCGATCGCGTCCTATAGGCTGCGATCGCAAAGAATCCGCGCTCAATGTGAGAATCTTATTGCGAAACTTTATGTTGCGTTCGAATTGGCTCTCAAGCAGCTCCTGTTGAAAATCAATTTCAGTTAATATGCTTTTTAAAAAAGTAACTCCAACTTACTCTCAAAATGCGTAACTTGACTTTCAAGCTGGACTTTTTGTAGCCGAACCGCTCCAACTCCCAACCGTCTTGGGCGGAGTATGTGAAGCAGAACTTGCTGAGGGCCGACTCCCAACTCTTTTCGTGTACCGTTTTTCGGGTCTTGCGTAGCAGTTTTATGTGTAAATCTCGCAGTTTAGGAGAAACTAAAAACAAAACAATATTTTTCATAAAAAGGGCATGCTTCCTATGGAGTCGCAACACTGACCTTCCTCCGTGTTTGTCAACCAATCCTGCAACTGTTTGAAATTCGGCAAATCAATTCCGACATCAGCCGAGAACTTCTGAAGAAATGCACAAATCACAGCAAAATCAGGATCGTTGGCACAGGATCGCAAGGACGTATTCAAAACATCGTCGTCCTTGCACTCTTCATCCTCTGCTGCCGCCGATTCCGCAGCCAGCGCTGTCATTGTTGTTGTTCCTGCTGCTCCTTCTGACGTTTCCGTCGCTGCCGCAGTCGCCGTTAACATCGCCGACGACGCCATTTTTCGAGACTTCAATAATTTTTTCTCATTCGCAACTCAATGCGACTGACTCCCTTGTGAGAAAATGCAATTTTCTCATGTAAAGCTCGTTTCCAATGTGCAAAATTTACTGCTTCCCGATGAACTGCATATTCGCGCACCGTTTGGTAATATTTTTGATGGAAAATTATTATTAATTTGCACAAAATTTCACACAAAACACCGGAGTACACAAAAATAACTACATAAACTCGTTGGTCTTCATCGAATTGAAAAGAAAAGTAACGAATTGAATCACACAGGGTTGTCAAAATCACACAAACAGAAGTGTTTCACTTTATTTTTGATGAAATCGCTTCGCAATCAAAGGTGAAATAAATACGGAAATTGTTCATTTGTTTGAGCAAACGAAGTTTACTATATAAAGATCTAAATTACCGTTTTTTACTGAAAACATTTCGCTTTTTATGAAGGTATTTGAAGGTATATTTATTCTAAATTAAAAAAAAAATAAACTCGTTGGTTTTCATCGAATTGAAAAGAAAAGTAACGAATTAAATCCAACAGGGCTGTCAAAATCACATCAACAGAAGTGTTTCACTTATTTTTTTAATAATCGCTCTGCACTTCATTTTGTAAAAAAAGTGAAATGACATTTTTCATTTTTTAAGCAAACTGAATTTACGATAAAAAAACTTAAACCTCCCTTTTTTTTACTAAAAACATTTACTTAAAAATTTTTTCGCGGCATCCCTGGAATTCAACGAACAACGAAACGATGAAATCTTGAAAAATTTTCATCTTTTAAATATTTTTCGAAAAGAAGGCATTCATTGACTTCATTAGATTATGTAGATAATCAGATACATCCATTTCTTCTCCTATTATCGTCGTTATTATAGATAAGTCAGAAGCACAGATAACCAGATGTGAAACTCTTGACAGTTCGTTAAAAATTTATTACACGCATTGTATATATGAGTTCACCTGAGAAACTTCAAATTATCAGTACTACCAGATGTTTCGCCCGAGGTTTCATGCAAATCGTGGTGAAATCCAAAAATATTTCATAATACTTCCTTGACAATATTTACATTATGTTATTTAGTCAGTAACAAAAAGTTAAATAAAACTGTTTTCAATTATTGAAAACATTAAAATTTATATATTCGATGAGAAATTAAAAAAAATATATATATATTAAATTTCACCTAATTTTATGCAGAAAGTGGCAACGCTTTAATAATTTTTTGGTGAAAAACAGGTCAGCTGTTTATGTATTTAAAAATAATTTCCTGAATTGGGTTTTGTTCTGAAATCTCAAAATTGATTTCCTATTTATCATTTAAATCGAAATATTACGGGACAAGTTGAATTTTAGTTAATCTTTTAGTAATTTTTTACATATTAATCTTTTCATTAGAAATCGAAAATATATATTAATTCAAACTATAGAATATATAGAATTTAAACATTTTTAGAAAAGAAGAACAAGAAAACGATATGGTGAATTATAGGTCAAGTTGAGGTGACTTTCGGGGGCGGCATCTCGAGTTTCTGGGGCGGCAAGTTGTAGTTTTCACACACACAACTTTAGAAAATTCACGACCACAGTCATACAAAATAAGAAGTTTCACATCTGGTTATCTGTGGTCAGAAGTAAAAACATACGAAATATCCATTTGATGCGTTTAATCCCTGGTACCTCCCGATTCGAACAAAGCCAGCTGCTTTTGTTTGTAAACAGTTTCGAATTTCGAAAGCAGCCTTTTCCCAAACTATGAGCAACTTCACAATGAAGAAACCGCCATTAATTTTTGAAAAACGCAGCTTGCAGCAGTAAAAAACAATTATTTTTCATCAGTTTTAGCTGCAAACTCTTCAAATACAGTGATTTTCCGAAAACCCTCAGTCCAAAGAAGATTTCATTTTTCAAACGTGTGCAATGGGTGCCAAACAAACTAAAATAGAAGGATCCTACTTGCCAGAGACACCAACTTTAAGCCGTGTTTCAACGCATCCAATGGAACTCCAGAACCCGATTACGGTGCGCACAGACTTTGAGGATTCACAATTATGTGATCCCCTGGATCCACGTTCCCCCAACGGCTGCCGGACTCCCTTGAGTGTAAATAAGTGGAAGCATTATCGTCTATAGCAGAAAATTAAAGTCATACTTTTCAGATTTTACACACACGCCCGTCACAGTTTCAACAGCAGGTGGAGGTCAATACACAACAGACACCATCCCAATCCCTGGATAATCCGCTCAGCATGTTGCGAAAGCGCTTTCTAAAGGGCTTCACATATAATCTCAACGATCCGCGTTCACCTAATATGCAACTGAATCGCACACCTCTCGTGTTTGACGAAGTTCTGGATAAAACTCTGAATTTGGACGACACTTTTGCAGACTTGTTTGTGGAGTCTCGTGCGCCTTCAGATATGTCAGACCCAGCAGAAGAACAAATGCACGTCGATGCAGATGTCGAGGCCATAGCATTAACATCTGATACACCATCGATTCCAACAAGCGACAAAAACCCAGTGCAAGATGTATCCTTTGCATCCGAACATGATGAGGACGCAGCACCGTCGCCTTCTAAGTCACCACAAACTCCCGTCGTTCAACAACAACAGCACGATCCACGTTCACCCTCAATCGGTGTCGACCGCACGCCAATTATTTTCAACGACGATGATGAAGATAATGAAGATGCAATGCTCGAAAATATACTCGCGACACTCTCACTGAATCTCAGTAGTTCCAGCAGCGTAGGTTCCTTCAGTACTGGACTTGTATCAACCAAAGAATGTATTCCGGAGCTGAACTTGGATATCAGGCCTGATAGCAAGCCAGCCAATAAACACATAGAACGCGTACGTCAGAATGGAAGGCGTCAACGCATGCCACAGAAGTCCACCCACAAGCGGCGTCAGAAGATCTATGAAGACCGGGAGAATTTGGTTTCGCCTGCTCTCAACACACCAAAGAAGAGAACCATTGAGAATGGTAAAGGAAGTGATTCAGCAAGCAAACGCACTCCACTCAGCTGTGTTAAAAATCGTTCACATTTGCGATCGCGATCTGTGGAATCATCGGGAAAATCAGTTAAAGCCCGATTGCCTTTGACGAGCTTCGATGATAGTTTGAACCCAGTACAGAGTACAAAGGTTGCTGATATGCGCATAATGCAGGGACTGGAAGATTCGTTGGAACTATAGGCACCTTTAACCCATACATACTTTATATAGGCTATTTTTCATTCATTATCTTTCGATTCGATTTAATTTTGAGACATTATTTAGGTTTGCACATGTTACATTTTTTATATTTATACATATATGTATTTTGGAAACATTACGAACACTTAATAAGAGTATTTTATTTAAAATTGGAACTTGGACAAAATGAGATCGACGGTTTGGTCTCCATCAAGCGCATTGTTGTTTTCCAGCACGAGATCCCAGTTCTCGTAGTCGTCCAGATCGCACTCCGACTGTACATCGTCGATGCCGAGAGTATAAATCCAGCCGCGTTCCGCTCGAATTAATTCGGGACAGGTCAGACGAATTGTGGATACGAGATCACCATACGTTTCCTTAAAAAACTTGATATCATTTTTCCGGCGAATATCGCTCACAATTATTACTTCAGCATCGGCTGTTAAATTCAAGTAGTGTGAAATGAACCGCACAGTTAAATAAATCTCAAACCTTTTAGCATGGCGGTCCGGCAGAAGTAACCATAATCCTTAGCTCTCTCGTCATCGCTCCAGACAATCATGTCCCTCCTGTATTTTTCCTTGTATGGACCATCGCTCAGTAGCTCCTCCAAGTTGAGATTCAATTTCTTGGCCCACTCTGTTTTTATTGGCTCAGAAATGCGGACGATCTGGCTTCGGTCTCCAAGCCTACGAGACAAAACGAAATGAAATATTTAAATTTTGAAAAGAATAATCTTTTTGAATGGGCTCCCACCTCTTTTGGAGTTTTTCGGACAGAAAGTCTTTACCGCATTTTCTTTTTCCGCTGATGAGAAGAATGTGTTGAATTTTATCCATTTTGCCCTCTACTAACGCGGCGACTTGGAAAACTTTCACTTCTCGAACTTCAAGCAGCTCGAGATACCATCAGATCACGACCTCTACGTGTTATTTCACATATGTATATATCTGCAATTCAAATAGCTATTCTTCAATTTTTTACGTGCGCGGGAACAAAAACCAAGTCGGTTGGGTACAAAAAAAATAACAAAGATTCGCTTAAATGTAATTGAGCTCGTTGGACGTCTCCGCAAACAACTTTTTTTATTCTAAGCCCCAATCAGCTGTTTCGATTGGCGCTCGAAAAGGTAGTTTTGACAAAGGCAGTAGTGTCACTTTTGAGTAACACCACCACTACTATTTTAAGGAGCAGATTTTTGAAAATTCATATATTAGATCTCATATATAAAAATAAGTTGGATTTAGTCTGCTAAACCGTTCTCAGATCGCGACGAAACGTTCGGCCCGACAACGGCCGCATCTTTCGGACTTTAATGTGACGGAGCAGGTAGCGTTTTGAAAGGCGGGCGCGTCGTTTGTTGTTGTTTTTTGTTTGTTTTGTTATGTGTGTTATTATATGCCTTGCATGAATGAAATGCCTTATATTATATATAAAAATTTGAATCTGTGCCATTGGCTTTGTGAAATAACGTGCATTTGAAGTGCGTGTGTATGAGTGCGTAGGGATTATTTTCACAATCTGCAATCTGTTTAATATAATTTTTTATAAAATGTTTCAATGAATGCATTTATACATTATACATTTTTAATTTATAAAAATTTGTGTTGACACCAAATTTAAAGGAGGTGGTATAATTGCGCCGCCAGCTGGAGGAGGCGGCTAGCTCCAGTTCCATCAGCGAGCTACCGGCGGAAGTCGCCAAGCTGCGCCGCCAGCTGGTCGCCGTTGGGAGAGTCTTCTCCAATCGGATCATGCCCCTCACCCCGTTCACAACCGATGTGATGTTCATCGAGTACCCGTATACGGGTACGCATTCACGGGTATTTTTAAAGGTATTTGTTTATTAATTTAACTAATAAATTTTATAAACTAATTTGTATCACATTTCAGAGGCATTCTTGAAGGAATTCACGTCATTGGATTCCAGCTTCTTCATCCGGTGTACGGTGCGGATATTAACCTACGCTCGGACGAACCAGAATAGGTTGGAGGAAAAGGTCCATAAGAACGACCAATTCTCCCACCACCTGTTCGTCTGGTCCATACTTTACTGTAGTCCAGGCTCATCAGTTTTTTGTGGTGGGCGGCCCGAGCTGCCAGGGAGAATTGGTCGTTCTTATGGACCTTCTCCTCCAACCTCCTCTGGTTCGACAGAGCGTACGTGAAAACGAAGAAGAAGCTGGAATCCATCACAGAGAATTCCTTCAAGAAGGCCTATGAAATGTGAATACAAATTAGTTAACAATAGTTATTAAATAATAAACAAATACCTTTAAAAATACCCGTGAATGCGTACCCGTATACGGGTACCATGAACTTTTTGGTCTTCACATACGTGAAGTGCTGTGCCGCCTCCTCCGTCAGCACAGACTTCCATATGTGCTCGATGTATTTATAGGGAGCATTTTGGAAGTTGTTGATGCCGCCCATCATCTCGGCACGCTGGAAGACAAGAAAGGATTAAACAAGGATCTAACCGGAAGTCGTCGTTACTTACCAGTTGGAGTCTCCTCTGATGGGACTTGTTCAACAGCCCCCCAGCTGGCGGCGCAGCTTGACTTCCGCCGGTAGCTCGCTGATGGAGCTGGAGCTAGCGACTTCCGCCTCCGTGACGCGCTCGGTGGAGTACCCCCACTTCCGCCTGCAGCAGCCGGCCAACTGCAACACTTCCGTCCGGAACTGCTCGCACTTCCTGCAGTTGTTTGGTTGTTGTTCATGTTGTTGTTGCTCCATTATCCTTTTATTTGTTATTATTTAAATATTATTAATAAAATAATAAATAAATAAATACTTACGAAACTTGTTGTTGATGAATATAAACAAATTCACAATTAATTCACAAATAATAATAATAATAAAATATATTTATTTTATTTATTAATAAAAATCGCAAAATATTTAAAAAATATTTAAAAAATGAATTAAAATTCAAAAATCGCGTCCAATCAGAATCAATCGTTCGAAAGACAGGGTCGGTCGCCATTTTCGCCGTTTACGCCATGTCCAGGGTTCACAACAAAATCGCTCGAAAAAAATTGCAAAAAACTTTTATCCGGACGGAGCTGGAAAATTTAACGAAAGAAATCGGAAAAAATTTCCCTTTCCAGTGATGGGTGGCACTGGTACTGTTAGTCACTCGGGCAAAAATTTCAAAAATTTTATTTTTTTAGTCGTCCTGAAATTTAAAAAGAATACGACAGCCGATAAAATAATAATAATTTTTTTCAGCAATCACTACTGATTGCTTCCTTGCCTATAAAAAAAAAAGCGAACGGTGTTTTTTCAAAGTAATTCGAATCCAATTTGTATTCGTTCAAGAAGGGCCTCACTCATATATTATTATTATTCATAAGTAAATGCGTACCCGTATATGGGCACTACATATCTTTTTTATTGAGATTGAAAAATCTGGAAATTTAATAAAAAAATATATTGTTGAAAAAACTTTTCTGACCAAACTAGAAATTTTAAAATTTTATTATTTTTAACTGAAATTTCCCTTCAAGAAATGGGCATCATTGATTTATGGTCACGTGGGCAAAAATTTCCTACGACGTGTAACTTGTTGTCAAAGTGTTCCGCCGCACACCACTCCAATATATCCCACGTTTTCATGTACGTACACAAAACCTGTTTGAGTGTTAGTCGAGAAAGTGACAAGTTAAGGGAAATTTCATAAATTCCCCCGATGCAAACAAAATTGACAAACGAGCAACCGAAAGCGATACCTATATGTGTCGAAAAGTAGCAAACGTGTACCGCCACTATGAGCTAGAAGAGAGGGACACTATAATGGAGAGAAAAATTGAATGGGAAATTTAGAGCTCGTGAGTTGGCAACAGTGGCTAAATCCAAGTGACTAGTAGCAAAAAAGTCATTTTTTTTTTTTTCAACTTCATTCAAGTAACGTCGTGTCGCTCGGTCGGTCGTCGTCGGTCGGGTTCTGTCGGTCTTTTTCACTCCAGAGGGCAACAGTGGTGGAGTTTTTTGGAGCCTACTTTCACTTAAGTTTTATTAGTGGAAAGAAAAGTAATTTTGTACGGAAATTGAATTAAGTTAACGTAGAAATAACAATTAAACAACATGGGAAGTAAGTACAACCAACGGCCGAGAGGAATTGATCAGAAAATTACTGTAAAATTAATTGTGTTAATTGGTGCGAAGGCGAGAAAAAGGAGGTGCTGCTGGTCGGTCTGTCGACGTAGGCAGCGCTGTCACCGGGACTCGGCTGGGCAGAGCGCATAAACACTTGCTTACGTATACAAAATATTTGGGATGCATTTGGAGCGAAATCCGCCGATGATTGACGATTTAATTAACCAATATAATTTTACAATAATTTGAAAACGAATTTATGCGTCTATGCCCTGTGCAACATATTGATACTTGACTAAACCCGAAATTTCACCTCATTTGCAGTCAAATTCCTGGAGGTTATTAAACCATTCTGCAGCATACTGCCGGAAATCGCTAAACCTGAACGCAAGGTAAGTGGACGTGGATTTTGCTTTACGTACATAAAAAGGCTTTCATTGGAAACTAAAAAACTGAAAAACTATGGAAGTGAAATGAAGTTACATTGACCAGGACATAAATCAGAAAGTTTATATCAATGGGAGTTCCCAAAAACGAGGACATTCGATAGTCCGATTGCCTTTCTTTTATTTCGGTAGATGCCCTGTCCACTTTCACAAAGTGATGACAGGGCACGAAACGAACGCTTGGTTCATGGGCAGCGTTGCCACTCGTTCTTCTCCGTCTCCTCTTCACAAGTATGTGACCAGCAGCAGTGACCATTTTTTAATAAATAATCATCCTCAAATCGGTTATAAAATCCAGATCCTATGCATTAGCTGAGTGCAATACGTTCACCAACAGATCTTAAGAGCTGTACACGTTTACCTAAATGCGAGCGAGTCTATATACTAAAATATATATATAACTTGATTTCATATCTGCCGCATACTCATCGCTGTGGCATTCGCTACACTTTGCAACAGCCAACATAGATTTATTTACTTTCACCACTTGTGTATTTGTTGGCTAACACTCGTACCAAGAGCCACATCCATCCATCCATCGTCCATGAAACAAGTTACCATCTTTGCGTGTTCAATTCATAACGTGGCCATTTAAATCATAATTATTTTCCCAATTCCCGAAGTGATAACACTCGACGACTTCTTCAGCATAATTCGATTCATTCGTTTGCTTAAACCAATACAGTGATAATGCGTACAATAGAAGAAGGTAGTTCAGACGTGTACCTCCGACGATCACCAGCGATCATCATTATCGTTGGTTTCGTTTCTCTGCTCTTTCTCGTCGTCTCGTCTTTGCTTACGTATTCAAAATTCGAGTTTGTTGCTGGATCGAACGCGCCGGCGAATGAATGCTCTTTCTTGAGCCACTGAGGCATGCTTTCTTCTTTCTTGTGGTTGGTTGGGGTTCTTGAAATTCCGGACGGACTGTAGTTTTTGCTTCTGCGTATACCTAGAACCGTTTGTGTTTTTAGGTCAATGTGTATTCTGTTAACTGTTTCGATCGTGCAGGTTTAGAAGACCGTAAAACGTAAACTCATTGTATTTGTCATGAACGAATCCCTTAGTTTAATATTATATTATATATTTGGCTGAAATAAACTTCAGTTTTCAGTTAGGCTAATCATTCTTTTACACGTCCACAAATTTTAATTTTCAACATCAGCGATTTTTTGAATCTTTTCTTATCAATTTGTTGTTGTGGCTCCTAATCTTATCATATGCCCAGCATTGAATCAATGGTGTTGATTTGTTGACAAATACCGGGTTTTCACAACTTAGTTTAGACTTAACTGTTAAAACCATGAAATAAGAATCTGCTTATTTATTAAATTACAGATCCAATTCAGAGAAAAGGTGCTATGGACGGCCATAACACTGTTCATCTTCTTGGTGTGCTGCCAGATCCCGCTCTTCGGCATCATGAGCTCGGACTCGGCGGATCCCTTCTACTGGATTCGTGTCATCCTGGCCTCGAATCGTGGCACCCTCATGGAACTGGGTATCTCGCCCATCGTGACCTCGGGCCTCATTATGCAACTCTTGGCTGGTGCCAAGATCATCGAAGTTGGTGACACGCCCAAAGACCGTGCTCTCTTCAATGGAGCTCAGAAACTCTTTGGCATGGTGATCACCATCGGCCAGGCCATTGTCTACGTCATGACTGGCATGTACGGAGATCCGTCTGAGATTGGCGCCGGTGTCTGTCTCTTGATCATCATCCAGCTGTTTGCCGCTGGTCTGATCGTGCTGCTGCTCGATGAGTTGCTGCAAAAGGGCTACGGTTTGGGTTCTGGTATTTCGCTCTTCATTGCCACCAACATCTGCGAGACCATCGTGTGGAAGGCCTTCTCGCCCACCACCGTCACCACTGGCCGTGGCACTGAGTTCGAAGGTGCCGTCATCGCTCTCTTCCACTTGATGGCCACCCGCAACGACAAAGTGCGCGCCCTTCGCGAGGCCTTCTACCGCCAGAATCTGCCCAACTTGATGAACCTCTTGGCCACCGTGCTCGTCTTCGCCGTCGTCATATACTTCCAAGGCTTCCGCGTCGATCTACCCATCAAGTCTGCCCGTTATCGCGGCCAATACAGCAGCTATCCCATCAAGCTCTTCTACACCTCGAACATTCCCATCATCCTGCAGTCGGCTTTGGTCTCCAACTTGTACGTGATCTCCCAGATGTTGGCTGTCAAGTTCCAGGGCAACTTCTTCATCAACTTGCTCGGTGTCTGGGCTGATGTTGGCGGTGGCGGCCCAGCTCGCTCCTACCCAATTGGCGGTCTCTGCTACTACTTGTCGCCGCCCGAAAGCGTTGGACACATCCTCACCGATCCCATCCACGCCATTCTCTACATCGTCTTCATGTTGGGCTCATGTGCTTTCTTCTCCAAGACCTGGATTGATGTGTCCGGAAGCTCTGCCAAGGATGTTAGTTCAAAAACATAATATCAATTGCCTGTATGAATTTTTAACTGAAACATATTTCGTCGTAGGTTGCTAAACAACTCAAGGAACAGCACATGGTTATGCGTGGACACCGTGAGAACTCGATGATTCACGAACTCAACCGTTACATCCCCACTGCAGCTGCCTTCGGCGGTCTCTGCATTGGCGCACTGTCGGTGATGGCTGATTTCCTGGGAGCCATCGGCTCCGGCACCGGTATCCTGTTGGCCGTCACAATCATCTACCAGTACTTCGAGATCTTCGTGAAGGAACAATCCGAAATGGGTGGCATGGGAACACTGCTGTTCTAAGCTATGTTCGTGATGTGTGTGTATTGTGGACGAGGGTCGTCGGATCCTTGTCGTGAGTAGTTTTCCAACTCAAAAGTTTTTGTTTTGAGTTTCGATTTCCTATTGAAAAACAAAAAACAAAAAAATGTTTAAATAGTTTTTAGTTTAAGAGTTTGTGAATTGATTGTATCAGAGAAATCAACGAAATAAGACATTATTTATATTTAAACAGAAACATTTAAACATTTTGTTGTTAATATTCCTAACATACCACATCAACTCAGTTCTAGAACCACACCTCCATCTCTTCCTTGCTCCTCCCTTCCCATAATGTTTCCATAAGCTAACGCAAGGACGACCACTTGCTTTCTTTTACACTAATTTTCGCGATAATGAAATTAATTTTTAGTTTTATGTGTAATATTTTTTATATGTAATAAAGAATAATGAAATACTTGTGCTCTCTGGGAGCACGAGCCTGTAATGGATTATAAGACCGAGAAAAGCCAACTTAAAAATATTTCACCGACGTAATTATTTACTACAAAATTACAAGAGAGACTTGATTATTATTACTTTGGAAAATATTGTTTAAATTATTGTGTTAATTTTAAAATACCACCTTTCTTTTGGTTTCTCATGGAGTTCAAAAACGCGCAGAATTAAGAAATACATGTGTAAATTTTAAACTTAATATAATAATTTATACGATATTGTATTGTAATGTGAGTAGTAGTTAATTTATACAGATCGAGAAAAACGAAAGTGAAATTATCAAAAATGAGAAGAAAAACAACATTTAATTGTAATAAATGAAAATAAAATGTTTCAAAAATCCAAATAAAAAAAGCAAAAATTCAATATGTTACTTTTATTTCAAGTGGTACAGGGACAAAGTTGGGACATATTTTTAACGTTTTAATATTTTTATTAATATTAATAAAAAAAATAATTTCGAGTTAATTCGACCCTATTGTCGCAACAACATAGCGACAACGTGATAATTATGTTAGTTCTTATGAAGCGTTTATTTTGAATGCAACGACGACAAACTGTCGCCCTCGTCGACTAGATAAATTTCTAATTTGAGACACGACGACTTGCGTCAATTGTCAAAATGGTCTCTTTTCATTCATTGTTTCTCCCAAATTGTGTTTGTAAATTGGAATTTTAACTGTTATATGTTTAATATACCTGCTTTGGTAAGTAATATGTTATTATTATTAAGTTTTGTGGTAATAATTTAATCGAACACGACGACAATTGCAGCGACGCCATGTTGTCGTCGTTGCCGCACCGATGCGACTCTGACATATTTGTTTTGACAGCCGACGCAGAACGTTTGACACCTTGTTGACGTTTGACCAACATCTATCGTTTGTGATTTACTGATTCCAGTGATAGATCCCGACTATTTAAATCCACAAAGGACTGCGTTTTCCCAGGCCACACATTTTTGGAATAACTCTCAGTACGTGCGCTTGGCGGCCGCAGCAAAAGGAAGAAAATGTCGACAACGACGCACGCACTCAACCGCAATGTTCCGTATCTGAAGCAACAATTCTCGGCCCTGCTACGCAACACCTCGCCAGTGATCACCCTCATTTGCCTGGTCACCACCTGCGGGTATCTGTTGTCGTTCTCCGACACGGCTGTCCGTCTGCTCAGCGTCACGCCGGGCTACATCTTGCCGAATGCGGAGTTCTGGATCTGGACCGCCTTCACCTTCTGCTTCATCGAGTTGCACTGGTGGGAGGTCCTCGTCGATGTTGTAACAGTGGGCCTGTGTGGCAAGATGCTGGAGCCGCTGTGGGGTCAATTGGAGATGTTCAAGTTCTTTGCGTTGACCAACTTTGGGGTTTCCATCCTGACGACGATTTACTATTTGTTCTACTACATGTGCACCAAGAACACAAACATTCTCTTCAATGTCCACATTCATGGCCTGGCCGGCTATGTGGCTGGCATCTGTGTGGCGGTGCGACAGATTATGCCCGATCATCTGATCTTCAAGACTCGATATGGACGGTTGACCAATAGGTGAGCGACCATCACTACCAACTATCTTTCCATGTTCTAAGTTTGTCCATTTCCTATTCTCTGCAGAAATGTTCCACTCACTGTTCTTGTCCTCTCGATCATAATGTGGGCTATTAATATGCTCGACGGCACGTATCCTGCCATGTTCGCCTCCGGTTTGTTGGTGTCGTGGGTTTATTTACGCTTCTACCAGCACCACCCGAACGGGCGTGGAGATAGTTCCGAGAGCTTCACCTTCGCTAGTTTCTTCCCGAACGTCATGCAGCCTGTGATTAATATGCTGGTGAACCCCATGTACGTGTGCTGTTTGAAGATTGGTGTCGTCAAGCCGCCGGCTCCACCGAGATCGGCCTCCGCGGCCAGTCTTACATCTGTGTCGATTTCTATGCCAGGCGTGGACCCGCATGATATCGAGAGACGACGGTAGGTTATATCTGGCCTAATCCGTTAAGCAGTTGTTTATTGACCAATTGCCTTTTCCAGACAAATTGCTTTGAAGGCCTTGAGTGAGCGTTTGAAGTCTACTGATTCTTCGCGGCACAGCCAGCTGCCCAAATCGTTTCCAACAGTTAGTGGCACTTCAGGCGGTGTGGGACATCACCATAAGCACCATCATGGCGCACACCATCACGGCGGTGCTGGCCACAGTCATCAACATCACGCTGGACATTCGCATCATAGTCACGGTCCTCACGGCCATAGACACGATCCCACCATGGACATGGTCACTCCTTCGTTTCATCCACAAGCTACGCCTTCCATGGCTCCCATAACCACGGCGCGCGCAGAGCCGCGAATGATCAGCACAATGAGCCCCATTGCTATACCCATGCCTGCACCACCGCCTAAGAACAGTGGGGGCGCTGCGGTTGCCAGTACCGAACTAGTAGATACGAGTGCCAGCGAACTGCTTATCAACATGGAATCAGAGACTATGCAATAGGAGAGGCCAAGAACTATCACAAACACGAATGCGAACAAACCGTAAATCAGCATGTTCAACCGGCATCGTTGAAAACCTTTGGCAGCGCAAAGGATTTCAGTCTGGTGCTTATTGTTTTCTTTTAAAACCTTCCCTTTTAAACCATGCACGCGTATTTTGTAATATTTTTTATAATTTTTTAACTAAGTGGCATTCATTATCTTGTGAAAACCAGTTAGATTTCGATGTGGAGCTTCACTGGAAATGTCATTTTCGCACTTAATTTTATCAATGAATTATTTTATTGAAATATATTAGCTATTCATTAATGTGTAATTGATGTGGATTCAAATGATATTAGTCCAAACAACAAACACAATCTCTGTGAGCCTGTGCAACGAGTGTGTTTCTTGTTTTTTGTATTACAGAATTCTTCCTCATTGTTTATTTTGCTAGTGTATATATTATAGAATTAAACACAGAAAACGTGACGATTTATTATATTGCAATTATTGAAAACTATATTTAATATATTAAAGAAATAATATAAAACAAAGAAAATAATTTTATCTAACACGTTCAAAAATTCGGTGATTCTCATCATCTTTTTTTTTTAATCTGTTGTGTGAAATGGGTATGAGTTGTTGCAATGATATTCATCATAGCATAAGTCTGAATTTATTTCAATATATTCGGTGAATTCAAAAGTTACAAACTTTATAGAATCTGAGTCTCAAATGTTCTGTACACATCTTACGATCACCTTCGGTTCTTAAACATTTTCGGCTTACTTTCTCATCTGTAGTATTGATTTTGCTGCCAAGAGCCCTGTTGCTGTTGAGTTGGCTGCTGTGACAAGGTGGACGGTGGCGGATCATACCCATAGCCAACGGCTGCAGCGGACGAAGCATTTTGTGACCCATTACTTCCACTTCCCACACCACTGCCGAATGAGTTTAGAACACTGCTGTAGTAGGAGGCGTCAGCAACCGTCTCCGGGGGTTGATGGTGTGCTTGGGTGATGGGCGTCTTTTTGAGTGTTTGGTGGAGAGCAACTTTGCCCTGGTGGCAATCCTGCGCATTGGCAGTGTTGATTCGAGCCAGGTTCGCCTGGGTGAGTGTAGAATGGGAATGCGAAGCAGACTGTTGGACAGAGGAGGCGGACGAGTTCGAGCCAGATGTTTGGATGTTGCCGATAGTGGTTGAGCGAATAGGTGCACGTGGTGTGAGCAGAGAAGAGGGAGCTGTTATATTAGAGCTGGAGGATTCTGACAGCTATTTAAAGAGAACAGACATTACAACTAAGAAACAAATCATATTAAAAGAAAACCTTTCGTGGGTTGTTGACGCCACCAGCTTTTAGTGCATCCATGTTGACATCTGATTTGATTTCATTTGAAGCCTGCAGGGGCATTGGGGGCGGTTGTGTCACGTGGCGATGATTGATATGCGCTTGCAAATCTCGCTGCGATAAGTACGTGCGCCGACACCCTGTATTGCCGTAACGACTGCCGCCGTGCGTACACATGAATACAGTACCAAGACCCGATTGCTCAACGCGCACCACCTTGTCATTACAGCGGGGACAGATTTTAACAGGCTCGGCTCGAGCACATTTCAGACAAAAGACATGTTTGCACGGAATCATCCGCCCATACAGCAGAATTGGTTTTTCACACTGATCACAACAATGGATCATGGGATTGAGAACCTTTTCCCCAATTAGTGACACTTTGTGATCCCACTTCAATCGTAGCATGGGCTCTGGTGGTCCGCGAGAAATCGTTGTGAATGTAGGGGCTTCGAGCTGCGAGATATCTGCTTCCATATCAACTGCAAATGTAGCTTTATTAATATTTGTTCGTAATTTATGCGAGTCATACATACTTGTTTGGGGCAATACTGGAGCTGCTGGCTCTTCGACGGTGGTTTCCGGCAATGCTGAAGATGTCACTACGGATGCCACTCCACTGGCTGCTATGATTTCCCTCTCATTCTCTTTGTTAACGTCTTGCATTACGACATCGTCGCTCGCGTCTACAGGCAAGTGAGCGCTTCCCGCTGATATATCAGCATCTTCCATAGCTGCGCCAGACACACCATCGAGAGACTGGTCCAGAGACGCTTCCTCATCGGACGAAACTACCACGGCTGCTTTCTTTCCCCTACCTCGGCCGCGGCCACGACCTCTGCCTCGCGCCCGGGTTCCGCGACCACGTCCGCGTCCTCGCTTCGCGGTGGAGTCGTCCACTTCCATGGATGCACCCAGCAAGTTCTTATGTAGATCTCGATGGGTAGGTGATGCGTGGTTGTTGCCACTCCAATTTCTTCGAGGGAATGGATTTCAAACGCCGCGGAGTTAATAGTGAATTGAGGAAACTCTTGTAAACAATTTGGTGGCAAGTTTAATTAATTTTTTCGCAAAAATTCGCTTTTTCGCTTCGTCTATAAATGAAATGTGTTTGACATTTGACAACGTCAAACAAACAGCCATCCAGGGTTGCCGACGTGACTTCAATCGAAGTGTTTCCACCATTTTCGTACTTTTTTGAAAATCACTTCATTTTCGCAGCAGACTCCTGACAGAGTTCGTAAAATATCGCTAGAAATACCAATCTCTGAAATAAGGGTCTGTTCAGGAGCCGCAATTCTTCCACTCGTGAGCGTTTCTATTCGATATGGTGAATTACTGGTCATGTTGTGGTGAAATTCGGGGCGGAAACGGAATTGAATGAAAATTTATATCTTTGTATTTTCTCACCCGTTTCACCCGATTACTCTGATAAATCGGAGTAGATTAATTTCAAACGTAGTAGCAAGCGGAGTAGATTTAAAAATTCTTCCAAAAGTGAGATTTGAATTTGTTATTTAATTTTTTATCACTAACAAAAGGAAGACCGAAAGATAAATAAATATTATTTATTAATTAGTTATTGCACAATAGAAATTAATAAATTAGTTGTGTGAATTGTGTGGTGAAACGGAACAGGAAACATGACGGACGACGACGAGAGAGAGCTGCTGGAGAAAATCCGAGCCGAACTCATCGACTTGCGTCGTCGCATCGCTGTCTTGGCCTCCTCCTCGTCCTCCTCTAACAGAGTAATGCCCGTCTTTCCATTCAAGTGTGATGGGGAATTTGAGAATTGGGAGAGTATACTGCAAGGATCAGCGCTGAGGAGATAACTACTGGTGAGAGTCTAGAAAAATATCAAATATGCGGCCGGTTTCAAAAGAATACAATTTCATTAAAACTAATTATTGTATTTCTTGCAGCGTTCGGAGTTAATGATGCAACAAGAAGAAAACTTATTCGTCGACGCACCGTACAAATTTATTGACCTGATTTGGAAATCCCTACTCTCCGACAAAGCGGCCAAACACTATTCCTATAAAGGGAACAAGAGAAGGTCCAGGAAGGCAATTAGTGGATACGCATTCACGAAGATTTTAAAAGGTATTATTGTTATAAATCTACGAATTTTAAAATTAACCTAAAGTTGACTTCGATGCAGAATGCTTCAAGAACAGATATCAACGATGCGGCTCCAAATATTTCGTTAAATATACAAAACAATTTTTCTCTTATGCTATACGCAAATTTTTGTGTTATAAATGCGGACAATTTTTCCGTTCTTACGGAGTCCTGAAGAATCATGAGCGCAAATGTAATTGTGGCCACCAATTTGTGAAATTGCGATAATCGAATAACAAGAAAATACATCGGTCTTTTCATGACCACAAGAAAATTAATTCCAGGCGAATATAATAAAATATCAAAGGGATATTTCAAAATTCATGTATGACACACTTGCCATTCATTTACTAATTAACCTTAGAACATCTCCATCGTCTGTGGTTGAGAAACTATCGTTTTTGTGAGACTGTTAATGAAGCGAAATGTATGTACAGATTATTTCATTAAGATGTAATGTAAAATATATGTATCTATCACTGTATAATATGTTGGCGATATACTTTGAATTAAATATACATTTTTAATACCCAAAAACAACTACAAATTACAAAAAGGGTTAAAATTATTGTAAGTCCATAAGTCCAATAAATCCAGCTAACAGTTTTCATCACCATCGATAAATATTAAAATATGAACAGAGCTTTTGTTTGAGAACTTAACAGGTTAACGTATCTGGTCGGTTCCAAGGCTATTTTATGTTAAGGGCAGTGGTCTCACGGCTTCAGGCCCTTGCTATCATCACTTGAACAAGAGCCTATAACAAAAATAACAAGAGACCGAGTCAACTCCCTGTGCACTTTAGTTGTGCAATGCTTTCCATGTCCGATGCTGATAAGGGCACTGAATAGTGATCGAGTTCCATGTAGAAAAGCACAAGCACTCTTAGATCGTCGTTCGTTGATAAGAATTGCTATTTCTGCCATCGTTGATGTCACAGATAAGCCCAGAAATGTTCCGCCCGGGTTTGGTTTCACCTGCGACACACGTACCAATTAAACCAATCAAACTTCGCCAAAATTCATGTATATAGGTATGTATTTTACAAAAGAATCAATGTACATAATTAAATTCACTTAAATTTGAAATATCGATTGCACTTTTATATGATTTAAGCATTAAGTAAACCATTCTCTAGTTTATAATTTTGTATAACGACAATAAATTTAATTTATCAAGAAAAAGACACGTTTTACACATTTAAAAAATAATAATTTAGCATTGTATTCGCTCATAGTTGAATATCAAATAAGTATTGGCCATAACTGGATTTAATACCTTATATTGGGAATAAGAAGCACAATGGGAAGTAGATATAAAGAAGATAACAATTGAAGATTGTACAAAACAATATTGGAAAATAGAATAGGATCAAGTAGTGGAAATGTGAGACGAGCCATTTGGCCGAATTCTAAAATCTAGACACATTTGGACACAGAATCCAAGGGTACACAAGTTGGGAAATTGGATTTCGAGGACAAACCTAGCCTAGACTTACTTTACTACATTGGTAATTCATAAAACATAACAAACAGTTTCACAGCTTCTCAACTACATATGCAAGGATTTAGATTTAGATGATTTTGAAACTCGAGACATCCTCCGCCAGCTCAAAATCTCTCGCTTACGCCCCCCAACCTCCTTCGAGTCGTCTTTCAGTCGTCGGCGCATCATTACAAGTGGCCGTTCAGGGGGTCGCGGTTGCTGCGCAAGTACACCGGACTCGTGAAGGACTTGCCCGCGACGAGCGGCTCCAGGTTCTCGCCGCCGTAGCTGACGAACGGCGAGATCTCGCACTCGTCGCCGTGCACGATGCCGCCGGCCGCTTCGATGTACTTCTTGTGCAAGCGGTAGAGGTCGTTGCGCGCCGTCGACGGACAGTCCTTGCCGGCGGCGTCCGCGTTCTTGAGCGCGCTGAACTCCTCGTCGCGCGGCACCTCCATGGCCACGAACTTCTCCGCGAACTCGAACACGTCGAAGACGAACTTCTCGATCTTGATGCCGTTCGGCTTCTCGGGCGTGATGCGCTTGCCCGAGTTGTCCACGAACGGGATCTTCTTCTTGGCCACGTGCAGCTTCAGCTCGCTCTCGTAGGTGCTGCCGATTTTCTGCAGGAACGCCGCCGAGAAGAAGTGATTGCAGATGTTGCCGGCGCTGAAGGTCAGTCTTCCGTCCGAGTTGCGCATCTCCGCCGTCTTGGCCGAGATCTCGCTGTACTCGACCACCTGGTACTTGCCGTCGACGATGGCGACCACGCCCACCGCCTCGTTGGGGGCCGACTTCTCGACCACCTTGGCGGCGCAGTCGGCGCCCTCCTGCACGCAGTAGCCGATGAAGACGGGGTCGGCGACCTTGATCAGGATGTTGTCCACGCTGTGGGCGTGCAGATAGAGCACGCCGCGCTTGGTCATGTCGTCCAAGATGCCCTGGTTCTTCATGGCGCGGTAGATGCCGCCGTTGCCGTCGGGGGCGCGGGCCACGCGGTGCTTCTGGTCGAGGATGATCTTGCCGTCGTACTCGAAGCACGGCAGCGAGCCCTGCTCGAACAGGATGACGTCCTCCTTCTTGAGCCCGAAGTACTTGTTGGCCATGAAGTACTCGTACGTCGGCTGGATCGTGTGCTCCGACGTCATGATGTACCAGGTGATCACGCCGTGCTGGCCCGTCAGCTCGAAGGCCAGCTGCTGGAGCTTCAGGATGCGCTCGGCCTGGACGCGGAAGAGCGTCTTGTGCGACTGCAGGCCCACGTCGTACATTCCCTTGGGGTGCGCGAAGCCCAAGCGCGTTCCTGAAACGAAAGAGCGCACGTTAGCATTTTATTTACAGGCGAAACCTTTACGTGGAACAGGTTGGCCTTTTGTTAACCCTTAAGTGATATCATAATCTTCGACTCTAGTGACATTTCGGTCTGGCTGTTCGTGGCTTCAACTAGATTTCGGCAAAATGCTAAAGACAGACAATTCAGGTTTTTCTTCGGCTCGACTGGGTGACCTTTAAAACGTGTTTGGAGGCTTGAAACTGTTTTGACTTGTTTTTTTTCTCCTCTCCGATATCTTTATTCAGTGTCATGGAGCCGTGTATGAAGATGATTCTTGTTGGCCAATTTTGTTGGTGTGCCGTCAAGTTAAACACACTCCGATCCGACGCAAATCACCCCGCGACTGAGGAGGAGCACGTAAACACACCGTTGCGGTTGCGTAAGACCGAAACCAATTTCAAAATAAAACAAACCGCGGTATGAGTAGTGTGCATGATGATTGATTAAATTCGGTTTTCCTCGCTCAGTGAAAGTCTGTCTGCCATTGTTCGAGAAACCCCGGTCGATCTATTTGAAAATCATTATGCGATCGGATCGCATTGGAAGAAATTCGACTTGGAGTTATTATGCAAGGAAAATCGCACAACTGACTAGTCGTCGTTGTCGAGAGTCGAGGAAAACAAACGATATCAGGAGGAAGTTGACAATTGATATCGTGGCAGAAGTTGGAATTCAAACGATGACATGGAGAAAGATAAACAAAGAAAAACAAAACAAAAACATCGGTAACAATTGGATTCTACTCTCGCCGCCTCACATCGATGTTTACTTTGCGTTTATTGCATGGTCGAGTAGACGACCAAACTTTGGTCGGTTGTGGCAACTTTTAATTACTACTTCCAACGACACTCGTTCCCGCCCAGTGACTAATGGACAGTGATGGGCGAGTGTTTGGTCGTGTTTATCAGACAGGCGCATAGGTGGAGTAGAGTGTCGCGGCTTCGTTCAGGCCGCGATAACAGCCACGATACACACGTCCACACTTGTAGCGCTGGTAGATGTTGTTTTTGTCGGCGGCACTTTGTGCGCAACAAGATTTCTAATTTCTTCCTCTGCAGCACCGCACCGAGTCATGTTTTATCGTAGCCTCGTAGCGAGACTGTGGTTTTATCGTCTCCGAGTGTGATTGCGTGGAAAGATTGGAGCGAACTCATGTGAATGGAGATTAACAAGCTATCGTGCGTACTCCAGATGGGATCGCCAAAGAAAACAAGGCTCAACCGCTGGGTGTAGGGTGCACCGTGACCAGCAACCGACTGCGGCTGCGTGACATGCTTGCGAATGCACACCACACTTTGTGCAAGAGAAAGAGCGAGTGCGACAGACACACAACAAACGACAGAACGATCCAGACCGACTAGTGAGTGGGGGAGTGTGGCTCTTGGTATGCCGAGAATTCAAATGTGTAAATTTGTAAGTGCCGCGGTGGCCGGCTGCCTTAATTAACTCCTACACTTACTGATCCGCCTGGGGCTTTCTATAGTCGAGGGACTGGAACACAGAGTTGGGTGCCACCACACAAGTGTTTCAAAACATTTGTCAGTTCTTTTAAGCCTCGGATTCGCGGGTAATTGAACCCTGAAGCGTTTCATTACTCACTCCTCAAATACTTTGCTTTAACAAGCCCCCCTCCGACTCTTTACGGTGGAATCATTGGAGAGACCTACCTTGTCCGCCGGCCATCAGCAACACGGCCACACGTCCTTGGCTGATCTGCCGCAAGCCCTCGTTCCGGTAGTCGTTGAGGATGTCGTCGGAGGTGCGCGATATGCTGACCAACTTAGTCTCGGGTATCGGCTGCAAGTAGTCGTCCAGCTTGATGCCGTTCTCCTGCAGCGAGCTCGTCGCGCGATCGAAGTAGTGCTTCAGCTCGTTCAAATTCAGCTCCTCGATGTCGCGCGCCAGCTGCTCCTGCTCGTCCAGCGTGAGCTCGTCCCAGAATTTCAGTAAGTGCTCCTGCCCCACCTTGGACAGACGCTCGTGCAAGCCCTCGAAGATAGTCATTGCTGCGAATGGAGTGAAGATTCGTAGGTTTCAGCAGCGTTTCAAAGCGAAGTGCAATCAACAAGAAACTAAGACTGTGGACAATTAAAAGTTAACAACAAGCGAGCCCAGTCACGACGAGCGCCAGACAAAGCTCTAGAGAGATATCGAACCGATCGCTAGCGGGAGCGAAGCAAGACTAAACGTCGGAGGCAGCGTGTTGTTTAGTTAAGAGTGGGACTCGATGGTTTCGAGCGAAGCAGTCGGCCAGCAGTTGTTGGCTTTTGGTATTTCGAGCGCTTGTTCGCGCGCAACTGCGGGTTTCTTAAGCTCGAATCGAATCGCTCGCTGGACTTCTTTGTTGGCCAGAGCAGCGCAACGAAGTTGTGTGCTCAGCAGAACGAAATCTCCACTGGTGGGCATGTCTCAGAGCCCAAGCCCAGGCCAGAGCCAGTTGGTTGATTGAACTGGCTTACTGACTGATAGACAGACTCCCGAGCTGGTCGTCCCTGAACGATTGTGAAAGTGATCTCAGGCACAAGGTATGCTTTTGCACCGCAAGGGAGCACAGGGGGGCGGCTGCTGGCTACAAGTATGTTACAATTTAGGGTGGTGAATGGTAATTTTCTGAAAGACTTCCCGATTGTTCGTGGGCTTGGGCTATGGAATCTAAATCCTGTTTTCTCCATTTAAACAATATTCAAAAGTGACTGTTTGTTAATATAATTTTAAATCATTCAAACATTTGATACAAGCTCCTGAAGTTATAAAGATTTATACAAATTCTATACCACAAATTCAAATACTATACTATTTGATATCTAAGTGGGACCATCTAAATGCATGTTAGAACTCCTGACTGACCCTGATGAATTACGTTTTGTTCAAGGTCTTGCATTGTATATTATTTATTACTAATTAGTACAAAGCATTCACTAATAATATCTGCAAGACATAGCTGCAGCTTCGTCACTGGATCTCAATAAGCGTTATTGATTTGCAATCCGAACTCGATAGAATTGAGTTCCAGTTGGACGACCACACGAAATGCGCCGCTCGAATTGGCCATAGTTGTAACCAAGAACCCCTTGAGGCCGCAACCACGCCTTCCCACTACCATCAGTAGTTCCTCGCTCAAATATAAACAAACAATTCTTACAGCACACACACGGAACGACGTGTGAAGCAATCTAATCTAATGTGGTACTGGGCTAGTTGTTGTTGCTTCCGACTTGTCGGCGGATTACTCACTTCTTCGAATCCCATTAATCACAATTTTGCCCATTGTTGGTTGTTTCCTTGGTCCCAGTACACCGTGTTTTTATTGCATTCCAAGAGGGCGAACGCTACACACACACACACCCTGTAAGTGGCCCTTCCACCTTCGCCGACACTCGCCAGAATCTCGATTTGCTTTTGCGCGTTTTCTTCACGATAGTTGTAGAACTTGATCGACTTTTAGACAAAACAAGAAATTCCTCAATAGTTATTTTAACATTTTTCTTGTTTTTTCGCGCTCCGTTTTATCACTTTTAACAAATTAGCGAAGTACACGACAATAAACAACACAGAATAGCAAAAATGGAACATTCACAATGGAACAGTTGTCAGAACTGTCAAAATCGATTTGCTATTCCTGATGGAGCTGTGTTCAGTATTAGAACTTTAGAGCAATGGGAAAAACAAAAGGAAAAAAAATATTTTTGTCGTCTTTCCTTTGTAAAATGATTATAAACAATTCTCAAAGAACAAAAAACTAAAAAAGAAATATTGCAAGCAACATACAAATGTTGAATGGTTGAAAAATAAACAAAAAATTTATGACAGCGGTGGGATTCGAACCCACGCCCTTTCGGACTGGTGCCTAAAACCAGCGCCTTAGACCGCTCGGCCACGCTGCCTGTTGGACACTACAGGCAAAAGTTCCTATATGAGATGCAGTTCGAGAACATTTTCCATTATTTCATTACGTAAATTCTTTTCCTGCGAGCGTATAAAAAGTCGCTGATAATTGTTGTTTTAAATGATCTGCAAATTAATTTCTTATGTCAAGTAATCATATTTCTGCATAAGAAGACTACGTTCAAATCTAGAGACTAAAGTCTATAAACTAATTTTCAAATGGCTTATGAAGAAGATGACAGTGAATCAAAAGGTACGTTAAAGAAATGTCAGAAACAATTTTCGCAATGTAATGATTTATTTGTATAAATCTTAGGTGAGGTATCCTCGCCAGAGCCGTACATAAAGAATATCGACATGTCCTTATATACTCGAAGTAGACCCGAGATCCCTGATCCAGTTTCTTTTATTTCAAATTAACGGTTACAAACAACAGCACATTGGACTGAGGCAACTGCGGAGGAAACACAAAGGTGTGCGAGGAGGAGAGGGGAGGGGAGGAGAACCCGACCGGATCAGCTGCTGTCCCGACGAGGTACGGTAAGTCCTTAAGTAGGTACGCGACACGTCGTTTTATTGCCTCGCAAGCTCCTTCGATGGCCTGGTGCGCAATCTTAAGGACTTAAATCTAGGCACAGGAGGTCGCAGGATATTTTTCAAAACAACGTCTCCTACAACAACAACAACAACACAGACGACCCATTCAGTTGTTGCAATATGAAACACAAATATTGCCTTTGCGGCGAGCCGTACTCGAGAGCCGCCGACCTCGCCAGGAGTTCGTTCGTTCGCTTTTTGCCTGGACGCAACCCCTGAGCCCGAAGCTACATGTCACCTCGACTATGTGTGAGTCTCGCACATACAGCCATGTACCCCTTATATACATTGTACACGGTCCTATGGCTCGCTGTTGGCCCATAAATTTCATTTCATTTGAATTAAAAGGACAAAGAGCACAATCACACGTCAGTCATATCATCGCCGCGGCGACTTCGTTGTTGCTATTTTCTGCGCGCTCTTGCATTTGTCTATGTGTGTGTCTGTGTGTGTGATCCTCCCCTCCCCGTGACCGTTTTCCCAGCGTCGTCGCCGGCATTTGTCCACGTCCCTGTGTGAACTCGCTGCAATTATGCGGGTTTCGCACTGGGAACGAGAGATGGCGGTGGCGCGAATACCTGGGGACTGTTTCACGAACCCCGCTCCCGATGGAGGATCACCATGAAACTATTTCTGTGGCAATGATTAGTCGGAGAATGAAATGAGTAGAGGCTCCAACACTTAAATCCAACACAATGACGAATGATTCAGACGCGGAACTTTGTCTGGGTTCCTTCTGAAGAAAGAAATCCTTAAGACCTAATCCGAGGACATGTTTCAAAATAAACCTCTCTCGTGAAAGAGGCCCATCAGCGTTTTCCCAATTGATTTTCCACACGACCAGATGTCCCTTGAGCCGCTCTCTGTGCGCCTCTCTGTGTTTCCCCCGGCCCTGCGACGACGGCATTCACACAGTGTTTGTGCGCCTGTGCAAACGTTCCCGTACCCTAGTCGCCAGAACTACCCAACAACAACAACAACAACATAGTTTCGCGCGCGCGCTTCTTACGTAGATATCTCGAATCGTACCTGGGCGCATCCCATCGGGACGAGTTTTGTTTTTCTTGATATTCCGCTTTGACTTGTCGTTCTCCTTGCGATCGAGCAAGGGACGGAATCCCTGTGCGGCGACTTGAGACGGAAGAAGAAAAGCGTCGCGAGCAACAGGAACAGGAACAAAACTAGGGGAGGACGACGAGACGCAGAAACGACGAAACACCACCACAAAGCGAAGACGCGTGGAAATTCCGTCTCCTCGGGGTGATCGAGGTGCCCTCGGTGCGATCGTGAAGTCAGTTAGGTTTGGACAGCACAGCGCGAAGGAACTTCTCTGCCACCAAGAAGAAAGTCTCCTCCTCAGTAGTTAGTTAGAGTAGTAGTTTATATAGTTTGTTACAAAAGTTTGTTTATTTATAAAATTGTTAAAACGCAATTTTCGTTGCACATCATCACATCAAGGCAGAGATTTCAAAAAAAGAAAACGTTTACAGAAAGAGATTATTGATTTCTAAAAAAAACTAAAACGAATAGATCCAGTGAGTGAGTTTTACAGAACGAGGTTCGAACGAGAAACGATTAAAAGAGAGTTTTAAAGACGCGACCGACCGCCGTTGAAAAATTTGAATTTGAATTCGAATTCCTACCGTCCAGCGAAGAACCACAGAACCATGTCTTTCTCGAAGGCCAAATTGAAGCGCTTCAACGACATCGACGTCGCCTGCGGGTCCCCCTCGGCGACCAAGCTGGCCGGCGACTCAGCAGCCGCCGCGACATCCGGCACCCCGACCGCGACGGCCGCCGCGAGCTCGGCGTCGTCATCCTCGGCTGCACATCCGGAGCGCAAGGAGCAGATCGAGAAGTTCTTCAAAGACGCCGTGCGCTTCGCGTCGAGCACGAAGGAGGCGAAGGAGTTCGCGATCCCGAAGGACGGCAAGGAGGGCAAGGAGGACAAGAAGTCGAAGGGGCTGCGGCTCTTCCGGACCCCCTCGCTGCCGCACCGCTTGCGCTTCCGCCAGAACTCGGACGTGACGTCGTCGAGCAGCAGCAACAACAACAATGGGGGCGGCTCCAGCACCGCCAGCTCGACGCCGCTGCACTCGGCCGCGACGACGCCCATCAAGGAGGTGCCCAAGTCGGCCAGCCGGCTCAAGGGCAAGGAGGCCCTGCAGCACGAGCTGCGCAACAAGAACGAGCTGCTCGAGAACTACATGAGCCAGATCGACGTGCTGCGGCGCCACGTGGAGCAGCTGAAGGAGACCGAGGCGAAGCTGCGCGAGGAGAACGCCAGCATGGCGATGAAGACGGACACGCTCATCCACGAGCTGACCAACGAGAACCTGGCCCACAAGCAACTGAACGACCAGCTGAGCGCCGAGAACGCGCAGCTCGCCGAGAACTGCGGCCGCCTGGAGGCCGAGATGAAGAGCCTCCGCGAGCAGCACAGCGCCGAGGTGGAGGCCTTGCAGACGACCAGCGCGGAGCTGAAGCTCGCGAACGAGACGCTCGAGAAGGCGGCCAAGGCCCAGGGCGCCGAGGACGAGCAGCTGAAGGGGCAGATCGCCCAGCTGGAGAAGGAGATCGGCGAGGCGCGCGAGAAGCTGGCCAGCGGCGAGGCGAAGGCCGCGCTGGACTTCGAGCAGATCGAGAACCTGAAGAACACCAACAACGCGCTGGCCGACGAGCTGGCCGCGCTGAGGCGCCAGGTGGAGCAGGACGCGCTCGCGTACGCGCAGGAGAACAAGGTCGTCCAGAACGAGATGGAGTGCCTGAAGAACGAGCGCAACACGCTCAAGCACGACCTGGCGAGCAAGTGCGACCTGATCCGGTCGCTGCAGGAGGAGCTGCTGGACAAGAACTGCGAGATCGACGCCCACTGCGACACGATCCGGCAGCTGTGCCGCGAGAAGTCCAAGTACGTGGAGCGCGAGCGCCTGATGGAGACCGCCGAGGAGAAGGTCCGCTCCGCCGAGGTCCAGGCCGAGCAGAAGGTCCAGCAGCTCGAGTCGAGCCTGGAGTCGGCGCTGGAGCGCGAGAAGGCCTTCTGGCGCGGCGAGCTGGACAAGCGCCAGAAGATGGCCGAGAACGAGATCATCAAGATCGAGCTGGAGAAGCAGGACGTGATGGTGCTGCTCGAGAGCACCAACGACATGCTGCGCGAGCGCGACGATAAGATCCAGAAGTACGAGGACCAGCTGCGCAACGGCATCGACTACTACGTCCAGCTGACGGACAACCTGCAGAAGCAGGTGGTCGACCTCAAGCAGGACGTGGCCAAGACCATCACCGAGAAGTACAACTACCAGTTGACGCTCAGCAACACGCGCTCCACCGTCAACATCCTGATGGAGCGCCTCAAGAAGTCCGACGCCGACGTCGAGCAGTTCAAGAGCGAACTCGAGTCGGTGCAGTTGGCCAAGACGGCGCTGGAGCAGAGCTACCGCGGCCTCCAGGCCGAGCTCGAGGCCCTCAAGGCCCAGCTGGCCGAGTCGGAGGCGGCTCTGAACGCGCTCCGCCAGACCTCGCAGACGCTGCAACACGAGGTATCCATTAAAGAAACCATGTTCAATGAAATGCTTACCTCCGAGGAGGAAACGCTGGCCAAATTCAATAAGATTGCTTCCTCGTTCCAGGAGCGCATCGACACGGATGCCGCCCACTACCTGGAGCTGTACAACGAGCTCAAGAACAAGGACGAGAACCGCGAGGTTTATATGCAGGACATGAAGAAGGCCCTGGACGAGTTCGCCACCGTCCTGCAGTTCGCCCAGATCGAGCTGGACAACAAGGAGAAGACCTTGGTCCACGTGCGCGAGGAGTGCGAGCAGCTGAAGCTCGAGAACATCTCGCTCAAGTCGAAGGTGGACGAGAACACGGCCAAGAAGGAGAACAGCACCGACCTCGAGAAGATCGAGGACCTGCTCATCGACTCGGAGCTGCGGGCGGAGTGCGACAAGATCACCTCCTGGCTGCTCAGCTCCTCGGAGAAGTCGGTGCGCGCCGAGAGCTCCTGCGAGATGAGCGAACTCCTGAAGCCGACCACGCCCAACAACAAGACGCGCGGCTGCACCACCCCCGTGCGCTCGTCGGCGGGCAAAATGGGCTCCACCCAGGTGACGACCCCCAAGACCCCGCACACGCCGCGCACGCCCCGCACCACGCCCAAGAAGACCGTCCTGTTCGCCGGCAAGGAGAACGTGCCCAGCCCCCAGAAGCAGGTGCTGAAGGCGCGAAACATGTAGGCGGAAGGGACGGCAGGAAGGGACTCCCTCCGGTTGGCCTGGTGGGACGGGCGACCACCAGGACCCGCTTCTGTAGTTCTTATGTTAAAATAATTTTAGATGTAATTTTAATGAAGGGCAACTGTAAGAAGTATTAATTATTGATTCGTAAACTACAAATACAGCATTTACCTATAAAAACATTCTCTTTGATTTAACTTGGAGAGGAATCATGAGGGATCTTTAGACTTTGGTCAACGTGAAGTTCGCTAGTTACTTGAGGGGTGGAAGAGGAGGCCCGCCTCCTTTTCGACAATCAGTCTCAGAAGTTTTGATTTCGCTCCTTCCGCAGCTGCAGTCGTTGCAGCTGAAGCCTGAGGCAATACCTTGGAACAACATTGATAACGATCTGAAAATCACAATCGTAAAAAGCCGAAGACCCTTCCTTTTCTTCACAAATGCTATCTTACAATGGCCGGCTTCCCGTTGCCTTTGTAAACCTTAACTGTATGGGGCATTTATTTCCCAAGCATTACCGGAACCTTCGTAAGAAGGAACCCATTGTTGAGCACAAAGCATTTGTACTCGCGCACAATGAGCACAGGAAGATCCTCCCTGTTCCTGTTCGTCAGAGTGGTTGGTGGGAAGGTGATCACGTCGGCCAGAGGAGTGGGGAGGGGGGAGGAAAGCGGATATACGAGTTCGGTGTTGTTGTTGTGAGGTCTGCGACGCAATTAAGTGAAGAATAAGGTGACGAAATTGAGGAAACGTCGAGAGAACAACGTCGGGGGAATATCGGAACGCAGCCGAGCGATTCGTGGTGCAGAGGAAGGAATCCACCGAAATGATGTGCAGATGTTCAATTGTTGCTTTCGTCATGCCTGAGGGCTCATCGTTCGGCGCGGTGACCGGATGGAGGGAACCAAAGTGTTAGACGTTAATGGATAGGTTGCGCTCCGAGAGTTACCGCGGAGCGAACAAAGGGATTGAGAATAACCGGAGGGACAACAACGAGATATCAAGTCAGAGAAGGAAGGTTCATTCAACTTGTCCATCGCCGGGCATCGACGTATTGAGAAATCCCATCCACACAAATGATTTTAATTGCAAATCGTCCTGGCGATCTGGTCTTCAAATCTGCACACGTCCAGTCGGTCTGGTGCTATCCTAATAATCTACCTAAAATGCCTTGACGCAGACATCCCAAGCTGGACCCTTGTAAGCCGCTCGGGCGATTTATTACGTTACGCGCAATTTATTCCTCGTCAAGGGAGACGGAAAGAAGGACGTTCAATTGCAGGCTGCAGACGTCGACTCTGCTTCTTGTAAGGAATCGTTGCAAAGAGGGCGAAGGACGGGAGGAAAGGAGACGAAGGGAGGAGACTGAACTCAACACAATAATGAAGTGTAACGGACAGCTGCGCGCATGAGCCCAAGATTCCATCGAGATTTGCAGCAGATGCAGCTCAGCTTCACTCCACGTCCCCATAGACAACTTTATGGCTTCGCAATTTTTCACGATTATCCACAATTATACGAACTAATTTGAATGTCAGCATTAATATACATATATTTTGTATTTATCTTTTGTTTACTTGAATACATATAATTATTTAGTTCTTCTACTACAACTTTTTCATAATCTACCCGATCTTTTAAGTATTTTAGCACACTTCATCCTCTTTCCCCAATAATTGTTATAAACATCTAAATAAGTTATTTCATAATTTTGCATAATGTGTTTTTCTATTAAAAGTGTGTGATTAAAATCTTTACAATTTGTGCAATTGAAACAGTAACATTATAATATACAAAAAAGTAATCGAAAGAAACACTTGGGACGAAAACACTATAGTTGCTTAAGTATATAGGGATCAATCAAAGTGCAACAACAAGCAGCTGAGGAGTAAACTACTATAATAATGAATCATTCAATGATCGTCCTTATAAAACGCGCTTGCCGTAATCTTGAACAGTTGACTGAAACCTTAAGAGTTCGTGAAACGCCAGATCCCAAAGTGAATTTCAATTCGGATTTTTGTGCAAGTGAAAATATGGGAAATGTGATGTCTGAGAACGGTTTATTGATTAATACTGAATCGAAATCTTCTTCATTTTAATACATCTAGTAATATTTCGAATAAATTAATTGAAATCAAAACAAACACTGGACTATTTTACCCACGGACATAAATGTTCTTCAATGAGAATCAATTTTGACCACAACGTACCAATAAAGAAATGTGTTATGTGCGCAAATGACATGTAGTTAGGTATATTCATTAGAAATGTATGTATTTTGTTCAATTTCAGCTCTACACCAATTTCATTTCAATTTACATTCATAACGACTACATTCTATATATCATGAGTTTGGGTTTCTATTGACTTTGCTTCACTTGATTTCATATACATAATTTATAAAAAATATCCACTACACTGGTATGACTATATACTTTATATAAAAACACACAATAATATATGTAAAAATGCTACTTTCTTGTTAAAAATGTTCGTTCTATTCTACATTTTAAATCGAATTGTTTGAGCACTTTGGTAAAATATTTCAGTATTTCATTCATTACATCGATTAATAGTGGCTTTTAATATCAATTTAAAGTGTATATATTGCGTGTATAGGTGTCGTTAAATATACATACATATATCAACGACAATATAAACAATGCTAAAATTCAAAGAATCAATTCTTATCAATTCATCTCTACAATTGTGTAATTTGTAAATAAAAATCTGATATAGCATAAGTAGTGAGTGCTTTGCACTTCGTATTGGAAAACTTGTATTCTAAATTTGTAATTTGTGAAAGCGTAAATAATATTGACTAAAGAGTATATAAATAGGAAAATAATATTAACAACAATTGATGAGGCAGATAAAGATAATGATAGTAGTAAACATTCATAGAGATAATTGATAACTATTATTCATATATAATATATATTAAAAATAGTCAAGCTAATAGGAATTAAGGTTAAATTAATGAGGTTGTATTTTTTAGCATCATTTTAAAACAAAAGCATTTTGTTTGTTATACATATTGTAACTACATGATAATAATGTTTCTGGTAATTGGAAATATCCACAAATACATATATATATATACGTTTGTATATTTATTTTAATTTTAAGTAGAATCTAACAGCACAATCATTTGTTTTTGTTGTCATTAATTAACTCTACAAAATACAGCTTTCGTAGCTACTTAAATTTACTTTTTAGAGTGGCCATTTTCTATAGGATTGTTACAAAGAGTTTGTTGTTTTAGCTTCTGCTTCTGCTGTTGCTCAGTCCTAGTTTTGTACGTGTACAGCGATTGCAATGGTACATGTAATAGTTCAACTATTTGCGTAAAGTAAAACTCTGCAAGAAGAGAACAAACATTGCAACACATTTATTCAATCATTTCAAAAAGATAGATCTACCGTTCTCGGGTGTGATGTATCCATGACGAATCAGGAAATCAATAACAACGGGGCAACTCGTTGTCTTGAACTCCGGCGTGAACACGCGCTCCACACACTCTTTGGCCGGTAGCAGCTCGAAAGCCTGCACCTCTCCGTCGGCGTTGTGCGGCACAAAGTCCAGCGGCAGCTCCAGATCGAACACGTACTCCGTGTTCGGGAACAGACCCTGGTCGCTCTCGAAGAAGAACGAGACACAGCCGGCCGAGACCAGATTTTTCACGAGATCACTTGGAATGGATGCCTCCTCGGCGGCCTCCTTCACGGCCGTCTCCTTGATGCCATAGCCCACCGAGAGACCGCCGCCGACCATGTTGTCCCACTTGCCGGGCCACGTTTCTTTGGTGTTGGACCGTTGCTGCAGCCAGATGCAGAGGCCGCGAGTCGGATGCTGCACGTAGCCGTTGATGTCGACGCCATATTTGCGTACGCCAAACAGCGGAGTGGCCGATCGGTCCATTTTCAGCAAGCCCTTGAACTCCGACTTCACTTCGTAGTACTGAAAGGGGATGAAAAACAAAGAACGTAAGTTCAATTGCAATCGAAAGGAACGGTCGGTAAGAAGAACGAACCTCTTCGCGCCATCCTTGCAGGGCGGAGAAGATGCCCTTTGAACGCAGTTCCCGCAGTACTTTGTCCAGGTGCTCCGTACGTTCAGAGTAGTCTCGGAATGCAGGATTCAGCTCAACGATGCCCTGCAAGTCAACAAAATCATAGAGATCATCGAAGTATATGGATAGAGTGTTAGAAAGAGGGAGAGAAGAAGCAATACCGCACCTGCTTTGTGTATTCACAATCCCGTATGCAAAATACTTCAGGGTACTTCAGCAGCTGTTTAACGACATCCGATTTAATTAGTCCAACCTGTTGACCTTCAACTAGAAACGGACGTATGTCACCTTTTTGAAAGCCTGCGAACAAAATATAACAGTCATGTTTATCTCATTGAGTCAAGCGAAAAGCGTCCCAATGTCTGATTTGAAAAAAATCATCATGTGTGGACTGTAATTTGGATATTTTCGGATAATTGGTCAATTAAGAAACCAATGTCATGGATTCATAATTAAATCTTTTTGCGTTCTGTTTGTGAACGCTTCCTGTCGCCTGTTTTTTGCTGCTTTCTTTTTCCATACATTAGCGGCGAACAACAATGATAATGATGCGTATAACATCATCACAAATTGATGATAACGCAATTAAAATGCTTTCAAGAGCCGGCAAACGTTCTAAGGTGACCTTGTGATGACGTCGTGAACGAGTTAGAGGGAATCGATAAACTGGCTGCATTCAGCTATCAAGATACCACCTTCGATGAATTGTCCCCAGCCATTTGCCTTTGTAAGGGCCCACATTGAATCAAAAGTGCCGCGGAGCTATGACAGGGTAGCGGACAGATAGCGAAATCTAGTTACAAGTATTACCATGAGTCAGATGAATGGCGTGAAATTCTTAGCATGCGCCACCAACTCGTTATAAATACTATCATGTAAACGAAACTACGAGAACTGCAAATAAATAGGTGCCCAATGGTACAGAGCATATACTTTGCGACAATAATTCAATCGTCTAGCGTAGAACTAATTGAGATCTAGATTTAATGGAATTTCATTTTTGGCACAAGAAATCAGTTCGCCACACAACAACCATTCAAAATACAAAGGCAAACACAAAACGTGCTGAAGTGAGGACAAGGAAAATAGAGCAAAAATAAGACCGAAAACTTGTGACAACATCAACATCATAAGAGGAGGAAAATAAGATAAATATACATATGTATTCGATTCACCTTGAATGAGGATGGATGACATTTAAACGCCACCAAACAACATTTCGGACGACGTCAGATGGGGCCGACTTCGCTACGAAGCTGAAGCAGCTGTAGCAACGGATGCGCGAATAGCACAACAGGCACTAAATGCCTCGGTGTGTCTTCCGTCTACGAGTACATACTTATTTATTATTGCTCGTTTCCTCCCAGCGATCTTCTCTCAATTCAATTCCATTCGTATTTCGTTCGTTTGTTTTGCTAAAGCGAATCATCGCTCTTTGTTGTTTCTTTCGATTCGAAATGTATGCCATTTAATGTTGTCCTATGTTGCGGACGAACTAGGAACAACAACAAACAGCGAAAGACTAACTAGTTATTGACTTATCAACAGCACACGTCGTATCTATAAAAACACCAGACGGACGGACTATCACGAAGCTCAATAGGCCGCAGAACATTTGCTAATCAATTAGAAGGAAATCGTCGGTCGTCATACAAATGGCGATAAAACACAGTCTATATCTAGTTTGGTTAGTCCAAACATAAACACATATATGTTTGACATTCAAGCTCTTATCATCGAGGTTGATCAGTGAGGAAGAGAAGAATTTTGAATTTAGCATACATAATTCTGTAATTCTCTGAATCAAATAATATACAAGATCTTCCGAAGGTTTTACGTCAGTCTCGCAGCAATCACCAAAAAGCCGAGGGGAGCGGTATATTAATTATATTTGTTATATATTTAGAAATCGATGGCCGGCACAAGACTGATTAAAGGGAATTCGGGAATCAGGCTTGAACAATTTACTATACTTTAATAAGTAGAGGCCGAAGTATCCTAGTTTATGTCGGCTTCTATAAAGCAATTACCTGCATATGGGAGATCGATTGGCCCAGCTGATAAAAATACACGCGTTTGAAAAGATAATTATGTAGATTTAGATGAACAGTTGTGTGCGAAATGGAATGCTTCCCAACTAATAAATTAAATTGAATTCATTAGCGCCGAGTACGAAAGTAAACAAAGGCTTGTGGGAGGGAGCAGGAAGGCAGGCACGCCCCTTAATCGGTTTCCGATTCAAGTTTTTATATTGCAAGCCGATACGATATACACATTATACACAGTAGAAATAAGTGTGGAATACACTTGTATTTATTGATATTGAAACCATTGGTTGTTGTTTGTAGAACTTTGAACAAAAGTGAAAATAAACAAGGAATATTGGCTTCTATTTGATATAGAGTGGACTTCCAGCTCATATGGAGTTAGTTTGAAATCGTATTTTAACAATAAAAGCAGGGCCAACAAATGAGTTATCAATGAACATCTAAATGTTATCATCGAGTGCCTAGATAATTGAGTGAAAAAAGACAAAACAACAGAACAAAATATGTGATCGAATTCGGTATGAAAACCTTTTTAATCACTTGCTGGCAGCACCTAGAAAACGGCGAGTGGTGGAGAAACGGCGGAGACAGGGTGGCAAGGATGCAAAGAGCGGCCGAAAACAAACACCGGGCGTGTATTTGCAGTTGATGCAGCGCATGTCGAAGTGCAAATACAAGACAACCTCGAATGGCAGTGAGAGGAAATACTATATGCAGCATCAGCTCCACCCACTGACAATTCACGTCCGCAACTTCTGGAATTTGTCCAACTGGACTGAAAACTATACAACCGAATGAATACCTCTAATTTGAGGATTGGTTTAAACCTCCAGAGCATTCTGGCAGGAGACCACTTTTCTCACCCAAGAGTAAAGTGTGGTCCCAAATCGATAACCACGACACTCACCCGTCAAGTAGAAATTGTTAAACTTCTGGGCCAGACGAAAGAGCCGCGACAGCTTTACATTTACATCGCTTGACGCCATTGGAATTCCCTGCAGAATTTCAAGCACTGGTCCTAGAGTCTGGCGCCGATGGTGGATCTTTTATGTAATTTCACTTTTTCGTATTAACCGCTACTATTTACTTTGCTCCGATTAGCGGTTGAATCAATTATTTGCTATCCTTGAGTCAGTTGGGCCGTGCACAGAAAATTTATAGAATTCTCTCCGGCTGCTCCAACAAACAATAATAACAAGAACACGTCGACGCTGAGCACAACAATCGAAACAACCGACCGCAGCGATCTCCGAAGAACAATTAAAAAACGAATTCGAATTGTCCGACGACCACAAATGATGAAATAAATAAGAATGTTAGCAAAAACGATAATAGCAGAGAGAGATAGATAATATGAGACAGAGACAAAACGGCGTTTTTGCAACTGTCAGGAGAAGCAAAAATGGAAAATCAGGGAGGGTTCAAATATAGAAGTTCTTCTTCTTTTTCGGTTTTTCAACTATTTCTGATGTGCGTTTTTCAGAAGGAATTTTATATTATAATTATATTAAAATATCTTTAAAAATCATGGTAAATGTGTACCCGAAAAATGTGTATGTGAAAAATATATAAAAAAAAAATTTCTTAAAACTATTTTATAAAAAAAATTGTAACAATTTTTATAAAATTATTTTCGAAATGAACAATTCAAAAAAAAAAGTATTAATATTAAAAATATTTTTTATTTTGTAACTTAAATATTAAATATCTTTAAAAAATCGTGGTAAATGGTAAAATAAAAAAATCCAATTTGTGAAAATATATAAAACAAAATTTCTTAAAACTATTTTATAAAGAAAAAATTGTAACAATTTTTATAAAATTATTTTCGATATGAACAATTCAAAAAAAAAAGTATTTAATATTAAAAAATATTTTTTATTTTGTAACTTATGTAAGTAGGCTTTGCGATTTGAAATTGGTACTGAAGATTCAAATATTCAAATTTTGTACACAAAATCTAAGTGTGCCATGCGTTTTTTGAATAGATCCCGAAGTCATAATTGAAGTTGATTGTCATTTCGCTTTATTATTCAAAAGTACTCACTCGGACGTACTCTCCTTTAATTCTGTGAAAGTACTTTATTTTTAATAAAAAGTAAAGAAAATTAATGCTAAAAATGAAAAGAAAATACTACAGTCACAAATATAAGAAGGTTTGGGGAACATAAATTTAAATATGTGGGAAATCATTTCCCATAGTTGTGGCACGGACATTGCGGCATCACAACTGGGAAGCCAATGTACGAGAAGGGCTGATCTGCGGGAGATCTGCTTCCCGTAATACTTACAAAACTTATTAAGTTTATTAAATTATTAATATAACAAAAATGGTAAAATTTTTTTAAAACAAATCCACAAAAATTTATATTTATTTTTTTATTTAAAAAAAATTTAAAACAAATCCACAAAAATTTATAATATTTATAAATATATTTAATAAAGACATAAATGAAATGGTCTCCAAATTCACAAAATGCTCTATATACTTAAATGGAGCATCAGCAAAATTATTGATGCCGCCCATCATATCGGCACGCTGAAAGCAGGAAAGGATTAAATAAGGATCTAACCGGAAGTCGTCGTCACTTACCAGTTGGAGTCTCCTCTGATCGAACTTGTTCAACAGCCCCTCCCACTCTAGCCCCTGTCCGTCCCCACCACCTTTCCGGTTCGTCTGGTCCATACTTTACTGTAGTCCAGGCTCATCACTTTTTTGTGGTGGGCGGCCCGAGCTGCCAGGGAGAATTGGTCGTTCTTATGGACCTTCTCCTCCAACCTCCGGACGAAGAAGCTCGAATCCAGAGAAGGGAATACCTTCATGAAGGCCTCTGAAATATATGTATGAACAAATTAGTTAACAATAGTTATTAAATAAATAATAAATGCCTTTAAAAATACTGGTAAAGTCGTACCCGTACACGGGTACCATAAATTTTTTATTTTTCACATATGTGAATTGCTGTGCCGCCTCCTCCGTCAGCACAGACTTCCATATGTGCTCTATATACTTAAATGGAGCATCAACAAAATTGTTGATGCCGCCCATCATCTCGGCACGCTGAAAGAAGGGATGGATTAAACAAGGATCTAACCGGATGTCGGTCACTATTTACCAATTAAAAATGGAGTATCAGCAAAATTGTTGAAGCCGCCCATCATCTCTTCCATATGTGGTCGATGTATTTATAGGGAGCAGCTTCAAATAAATGAGTTTATTCCGATCATCCGTTACAAACAAACCCAAAAAATTTGAATTACAAAAACATCCAAATGGAATCGAATTCAAATTAGACAGAGTCGTAAATTCTTGGTTTCAGGGAGGGCATAGAAAAAAGAGAGGTGAGAGAGAGACAGATATACTGCGTTTTTGGAACTGTCATGGGAAGCAAAAATGAAAATCTGGGAAAGTTCGAGGTTCTTTTTCGGGTTTTCACAATTCGGATCCGGGGTTTGAGATTTTCGCATGAGATTGTGAACAGAGACAACTAGAGTATTTCCAAATTTGGGGTTCGAAAACTTTGCATAAAAGTCTTGTTGTTTTATTACAAAATGTTTTGACACCTTTCGAATGATTTTTGACCACTTGATGCGGCAGCCCTGTTTTGCAAAAGGTTTCGTCTATTGTGACTTTGTTAAGAACCTGCGCACATGTTTGACATTGTCAAACGTCACACCGGCTGACAGGTCGAAATTTAATTTTTCACGGGTTCAGACGATTTTTTTTTTAAAATTCGATATTTTCAATTAAAAATTACCCGATTGCCACAGAAAACCAATAATAAACTAGACAATGAGTGACGACTACCTGAGTAAACCACTTTCTCTGTCGGCGTCTTCATCACGTAAGTCGCAACCCATGCGTTTGTTATTTCGGCGAAATCGAGTGCCCCTCGGTGCCCTCGGTCGTATGGTACCGCATTACATTACGCAATGGAGAGCAATCTGAGGAAATTACATTGATGTTGTTTCTTGAATTAGACTTCAGACGATATAGTTGGCATTGTTTGAATTTCAGAGGACAGCGAGCCCCCGGCGCGACAGAGTCGATCCTCCATTTCCAGTGCTTTCGGAGCGCCCGTGTCGCCTTATCTCAACTACGATGCCCGCTTCCTGCAGCAAGCACAGCCAGAGTTCATTTTCCCCGAAGGCGCTAACAAGCAGCGAGGGCGCTTCGAATTGGCCTTCTCCCAGATCGGCACATCGGTGATGATCGGGGCGGGCATTGGAGGCGTGGCAGGATTTTACAATGGCATTCGCACAACCGCAGCTCTGCAACAGACTGGCAAGCTGAGGCGAACACAGTAAGATTAGATTGTTCCTCTTTTCGATATGCCTGTTATATAACGTGTTCCCGTAGAATGCTGAATCACATCATGAAACAAGGCTCTGGCACCGCCAACACCCTGGGAACACTTGCCGTTATGTATTCTGCCTTTGGTGTGCTGCTTCAGTACGCACGTGGAGAAGACGATGACATAAACACAGTGGTGGCCGGCACAGCGACCGGTCTGTTATACAAATCGAGTGGTGAGTTGTTTTTAAATTATTTCTGTATCGGCAAATCCACAATGGTCATGATTATTTACAACAGCTGGACTCAGAAAATGCGCCATTGGTGGTGGCGTCGGTCTCGGCATTTCCGCCCTCTATTGTCTCTTCCAACTGTCCCGAGCGAATGCTGCCCCAGGCGGCATGAAATTCCTGTGAGATCCTTGAGCCACCAAAGATTCGAGTGAAAGCGAGAATTTCGATAATTCTAGGATACGGAGACAAACACATTTAGAAAATCTAAGAAATAAGTTTCTTGCTGTTAAACTCTTTATTTTTATTAGTTATAGTATGTGAACGTAAGTAGGGAAGACAAAGAAAGCAGTCAGAAAAGAAAACAAAGCAAATGGTTTGTTGTACAAAAGTATCGATGTAAGGGATTGAATAACTTAATAACTGCTTACAAATGAATAACTGCAATAAATCAGATGTGACGTAAATGTAAATACTGTTTACTTTCACAATTACACCAAAATCAACTTCACTTGGTCATTTAAACACAAAAATGTCGTATGCTTTATTTGCATATTGATCATATCAATAATATTTAATGTTATCTAAATTGTTATACATTTTCCTTTACAACATTTATTTTTTGTTTTGGTTTTTTTGTAATATTCTCATTAATTGCCAATTTACTGTTCGTTGTTCACCCGTCGTCCTTCCTTCTGTCCGCCGCTTTAGTAATCCAAACCATCCGAATCGGAGCCTGTCAACGCCAGCATTTTGATGCCAGACTTCTCGTCGAGAATGTTGTTCGCCGGCGCTTCGCAACTGGTGTCCAGCGTGGAGCAGGTGTGACAGTGGCAGCTGACCGCCTCCATGTACTCGTAGCGCCTGGCCTCGTCGCCGGCCTCGGGGTGGCAGTTGCGGAGAATGGCCACGGCGGGTTGGCGCGAGGCGTGCACGCACACGGGGTGGAACGAGCGCTTGTAGGGGAACTTCCAGTCCGAGATCTCGCTGGAGTCGCAGCGGCCCCAGCACGACATGACGCTCACGTAGTCCCAGCACTCGCGACCCTTGCCGTCGGCCTGCGTCACGCGGTAGGTGTAGAGTCGCCGGTGGCAGCCCAGAGGAGCCGCGGTGGGGCCGGTGGTGATCGGCTGGACCTCGAGGACCTGGCCATAGGTCGAGGAGACGGTGATGGCTAGGAGAGCTGTGATGAGGAGTATTCTGCGAAATCCAAGCGGGTGTTAAGATTGAGACAATCGGGTTCAAAAACGAAGCGACAACGTTCACTCCACTTACAGTTCACCGCAAATCATGTCCGTTCGTATTCCGCTGGCTTCGATGGAACAGTCTTGGTCGGTGGTCGGTGTATTCCCTGCTGAAGCGTCCGCTGGACAATGATACGGGTTTCGTGTGCGCTCCACTTTTTATACGTGCCCGCCTCGCTGCTGCAGCCCGACGGGGAAAAAAGTCCTTCGCGAAATGTGAAATTTGAAATAAATGCTTCGTTGCGTTTGCGTGCGTAGGAGGGTGGATTTCCGTTCCTTGTTCTTGTCCTCGTTGTTGTTTGTCTTCGACAACAACGAAGACATCGGAGGCAGTATTGCGGAATTCATGGGAGAAATGTGTAAATGGCGACGCGATTTCGAATTTGAATATTTAATGTGCCGAGCGTCGTCTTAGACGAAGCATCCACAACGTTTCCCCATCTTCGACGTCCACTTTCTGTTGCTTTCGATCTTGCTCCGATTCCCCGATCATGGCCTGAACCCCCAGAAAAGCGTTTCACTTGTCGTTTCTTTATTGCATTTATTGACATTATTGATTTTGATTTTCATTCGTTTAATTTTGAGTTTTCGAAAATTTTGCAAGGAATAAACCAAAGACTGATGAAATAACTATTTCCGTTTTTGCTCAGAGGGCTCTTCGCCCCGTCGGATGACCGAAAGTGTGTCCAACATCCTCCTTCCCCCGTCACTCCATCAACCGCTCGCACGTGCACACGGTGAATTCTTGAAATTTCTATGGCCCGGGTCATGGCGTGCATCATCCCCAGGCCCCCTTCGCTCGTCGCCCCTCCAAGGCCACGCCCCGTCCACCTCCGCCTCACCTTCGTTCACCTCAAGCCCTGCGCCGGATCTCGTGGTGGGACCCGTAGCGCTGCGCCCGCATCTGGACGCGGAACCGTCTGCTCGGGTCCGGTCGCAGCTCCTCCTGCGGGTCCAGGTCGAGGGCCGCGTCGTTGCCCCCGGCCGCCGCCGCCGCCGCCGCCGCTGCTGCCGCGTTCACCGCCCCGGCGTCCTCCTCGTCGTCGGCGTCCTCGTCGTCGTTGGGGCTCTCGTAGTCGTCCATGGCGGCGTCCTGGGCCTCCACCGAGGCGTTCGACACCGAGATCGTCTCCGCGTCGCGGGCCATGGCGCTCGCGAGCAGTCGCTGGCGGCGCTCCTCCATCAGGCGGTCGCGCTCCTTGTGGATGTAGTCGCGCTTGTTCGGCAGCCCGGCCACGTTGTTGGCGGTCAGCGCCGAGCGCACCACGTTCATGTCGGTGGCCTCCATCCTGCGGAAACCCCGATTAGATCAAGTCCATCGCGATGCATCGTCGCACTCACCACTCGTCCGTCTCGGCGACGTAGCACTCGGTGTGCGAGATGGTGGAGACGCCGTTGAAGCCGCCGATCGCGAAGATCATGTCGTCGATGATCTCGAGGCCGAAGTTGCTGCGCGAGTGGTTCATCTGGCGGATGAAGGACCAGGTCTGCGCCTCGGGGTCGTAGCGCTCGCCGGTCGAGAGGCGGGCGGTGCCGTTGAAGCCGCCGATCACGTACAGCTGGCCGCGGAAGGCGACGCACGAGACGCCCGAGCGGCGGTGGTTCATGTTGGGGATGCGCGTCCAGATGTTCGTCGCCGGGTCGTAGAACTCGGCGCTGTCCAGACACTCCTGCCCGTTGAAGCCGCCTGCGGAAGAGTCGCAGCGAAGAAACTGGGTCAAGAGTGGCCCGAAACAGCGAAGTGCGTCAAACAACCCCAACTTCGCCCCCACCTACCCGTGGCGTAAATCCGCCCCTTGAGCGTGCAGGCGCTGGCGTCAGACCTCTGCATATTCATCGGCGTTATTATGGACCATTGATTCGTCTTCGGATTATAGCGCTCGACCGTGTTCAGCCGGTTGTGGCCGTCGTAGCCGCCGATGGCATAAATTAAGCCGTTCAGCTCGGCCACGCTGACGTAACAGCGGCGACAGTGCATCGGGGCGATCTGCGAGCGAGAGAGAGGGGGAGAGAGGAGCGAGAATCAAGGGGACGACCCAGACGACTCACCTCCTTCCAGGTCTTGCGCACCGCGTCGAACACGCGGCAGGTGTTGAAGTACTCGACGCCGTCGTAGCCGCCGATCGAGTAGATCTTGTAGCCGATCACGGCGGTGCCGTGGTAGGCGCGCGGGCCGGCGGGGTCCTCGGCCGGGATGTTGACCCAGCGGTCGGCGCGCGTGTCGTACGTCTCGATGCAGCCCTTCGAGGTGCCGCCGCTCCAGCCGCCGATGGCGAAGATGACCTCGTGCGGCAGCCGCGGCATGGCCAGAGGAGGCGTGGTCAGCTGCTCGGCGAACGGCATGGGAAAGGGCAGATTTAGAGCGGAGCTGCAAGCGAGGGGGGGCTCGAGAGAGAAATGTGCAGATAGGTACCTCGCCCGACGAGGGGTTCATTATGTCCAGGTCATACATGAATTTGAAGGTCTCCACAATCAGCGGCTTCGCGTCCTCGCACTGCAGCACATACGGATGCTCCTTGACCTCCTCCATGAAGCACTGAGCGGGAGAAATAAATATGAAATATATGTCGATCAAGAGACGGAGAAGGAGTTCGCCCCCCACCTTCGGCGTCATCAGCCCGAGGCGCACGCCCTGCATCAACTGGGCCACGTACTGCTTGCGGTTCTCCGGATCGAAGTCGATCCATTTGATGCAGAGCTTCCACACATGGTCCTCCTCGCGCGTATTCAGCTCGTCGTCGCTGATGATGTCGTAGAAATCCTTTAAGCCGATTTCGAGGATGTCCCTATTCTTGGCAGCCACCTCGATGAAGTACCGGAGCAGGTAGTTGCGGGCCTTCGCGTACAAGTCGTCCAGGAAGCGGAACCTGCAACAGGTGTTCGTTCGCTTGAGTGCCGTGTGGGATAAGCAAAGAATGGATGCCGTCGTCGTCGTCGTCCTTTTTTCCGTTCGTCTCGCCCGTCGAGCACTTAATCCTTTTGCTCTAATTATTGGACCAATTTAGAACGAAGGACGTGTTCGTGTTTCACCACATGTGTGTGCATCGCATACATATGTGATGTGTGCTTGTGTTCTCTGTCTATGTAGTGTGTCAAGTGGAGGCTTTGATTGCCTGTCGTCATCGTCATCGGCATCGGTCGTTGATGTTTCGGCGGTACCTGGCAAATCCCATGATGCTGACGCAGTTCTCCGGCGTGAGCATCGCCGCCAGGTGCTGCTTGCAGAGCGCGACCAGCCCAATCATGCCCACGTAATCGGCGGATATCAATAATTCATGGACGTTCTCGGCATTGATGGCACACTTTCGGAGGTACGCGTACTGTATCAGCTGCTCCATGATGGCCCCGCTCATGCCGGGGATGTGGACCAGCCGGCTCTCCTCGCTCTTGCCCGCCGAGGCCGCCGTGGTCGAGTTGAAGCCGGTGAACTGGGCCCTGCAACGAACGGGGTGGATTGCGATTGAGTTCGGTTCACATTCTCATTTCCGATTCAGCTGATTTTAAGAATGGCCCGCGGCCGCTCGGGCCGTCCTTTTGGGGGTCAACAAAAACGGGCGCAAGTGGGGACCAAATATCGAAAAGAAGCCCGATTGATTGCGTCTGCCACCGATGCTGAGGGAGGGAGGGGGCTTGTGTTTACCGAAAGTAGGAGCTGCACGCACTCAGGATCGCCCGGTGGACGTTGAAGGAGGCGTCGGCCACCGAGATGACGGCGTCGCAGAGCAGGTTGTTGCGCCGCAGCTCGTTCAGCGTGTTGAGGGCCTGGTCGCTCATGCTCGAGCCCAGCGACTTGCTCGAGTTCTTCAGGCTCAGCGGGTCCTCGTAGTCGTCGTCGTTGTTGTCGAGGTCCAGCTCGATCTCCGGTATGACCACGCCCTCGTCGTGCATGTTGTTGTTGTTGTTCTCGGGGGGTCCGATGATGTTGTGCTCACGTGGCCGGTTCATCAGGTGAGCCATGGAGTCGGGGCGAGGCGGGGTCCACGAACTCGATTCGCGGTGGGGTCACGAGATTTTGACTAGAGGGAAGAACTTTCTCGACTTCCTCCGAGCTGGGCTTCCGGTTCCGGTGCGGTTCGGTTCTAGTTCTCTCTTCAATATCTGGAAATTTCGTTAGTTTTCACAGCCTCCAAGTCTGAAATTCGATCTATTGAAGCGCTTTTGTCTCGCGTCCTCTGGTTCTTTCTGGTCGTGGAGTCGTCTGCTGTTGCTGGGGGAGGGGGGCTGGCGGTTAAATGGTCAGGGGCGAAGCTGTCGATGGATAGAGGGAGGGGTTGAGCGTGGTTTCGGTTAGTGATAGTCGTAGGTAGTTCTTGTTCGTTGCTGTCTCGCGGGGAGTGGGGCCGGCCGGTGCTAACAACAGTTCTCAAGTCGATTGCAGATGAAATTTTAAAAAAACGTTCAACTTCCGTTGAGTTAACTGATGGTTTACTTGGCAAACTAAACTATATAATGATGCTATACTGAAAATAATAAAATTTTCCGAAAGAAGGGAAAATGTTGACGACTAAATAAATCAAGTTTTTGTATACTAATTTGAAAACTGAAAACCCGCCGACAGGTTTCGCAGGGACCTCTGCGATTTTTAGGACCGGAGGAGGTTTCACTTGTGTCTCCTTCTCCACCTCGGGGAGGTTGGATGGGGATTCGGAGGCCTCCGTCACGAGCACACGTCATGCCCGTATTCGTATTCGAGAATCTTTCCTTCCGACCATTTACATTCAAATGTAATTGCCGCCACCCCCCGCCGTCCGCCAGAAAGTGAAAGTCGTCCGCCCCACGCGCAGAATCTTCTTGAGCTCGGTGGGCCGCACGCACCTCGAGGAGGACGATAAAAAGTCGTGCAACCGAGCAGCGACCACCAGTCACACACAAGTGTCCGCCGCGTGAACGTGTCCAGCCAGCGCCTCCATCGTCCCCAGCCCCTGTCCCCGTCGCAGCCTCCAGTCTCCAGTCTCCACGCCCCAGGACCCGATGCTGCCCCTGCGTCTGTGCGCCCTGCTGCTCTGCTGCATCCTGGCCGCCATGGCCAAGGAGTCCTGGCTCAAGCCCGGCTGCCACAAGGTCGGCAACACGCGCATCATCTCGATCCCCGACTGCGTCGAGTTCAAGATAACGACGAACGCCTGCCGCGGCTTCTGCGAGTCGTACGCGGTGCCCTCGATCCCGTGGGGCGCCCCCGGCGGCGGCTTCAAGGCGCCGAAGCCGGTCGTGTCCGTCGGCCAGTGCTGCAACATGATGGAGTCGGAAGAGGTGAGCGCGGTCAGTTGATTCAGTGATTGATTTCCTAACGATTCTCTCGCCCTAGATCCAGAAACGCGTCCTCTGCATGGGCGGCATGCGGAACTTCACGTTCAAGTCGGCCGTCTCCTGCTCCTGCTACCACTGCAAAAAGGACTAAGTCGCCGCCGCCGGAGCTCCGGAGTCCCGTCGGATGCTCCCCCCGTACCTATTTTAACGCGCATTATGAATATTCTCTGAGCCATTTCTATTGTAGATTGAATAATAAATGATTTAAAAGAAGCCCTTTCGGTTGAAGAATTAATCACGCGCCGATCTCGAGGGGAAGACAAGTCAATTTTATTTCCGTTCTGGGTTAACATTAATTATCAATAAATTACGGTGGATTTGTCGGTGAGAATCCAACTGATACAAAAGAGCAGCAACGACAACTGACGGCCTACAGCTTGGCCGACGGCTTCTCTCCGGCGCGGCCGAGCACCTCCATCATCGTGTCCAGGGCCTCGCGCATGGACACGGCGAAGCGGTCGGCGCAGGTCTCGGAGTTGCTGCGCCAGGCGGCCAGCGACAGGAAGATGTCGTTCTCGCGCGGATTGTAGCAGCAGGCGTAGCCGTCGCTGGTCAGGGGTCCGTAGCACATGAAGGCCTGGCTGGTGGCCGCCACCTGCGACGTCGAGAGCCGGAAGTGGGCGCTCTTCACGACGCCCGGGCACTTGTAGAACTCCGGGACCGGCAGCTTCTTCTCGACGGCCATCAGCTTGAGGCCCAGCAGGTGGCGGTCGACGCCTCGGCCCTGCAGCGCCATGCTCGTGTACTCGCGGTGGCCGTTCACGGCTTTGCGCAGGAGCTCCACGCGCTGCTCGTCCGTGCAGTCGGACGAGCACATGGCCTTGGCGAAGGCGATGGACTCGTTGGAGCAGGAGCGGATCGTCTCGGTGCGTCCGTTCACGTACATCCGGAGGTGGGCCGACTCGTAACCGGCGCCGGGAACCTTGTGTAGTCTGGGCAAGTGCAAATTCAAATCAACAAATGCTTCAGTTTAATGTCTCACTCATTCCTACTTGTAGAAAGCATACTGGATGGCCATCTGGATGAAGCTGTCGGGACTCAGCTTCTGTTGCTTAAGGAAGCCCTTGCCGTAGCCCTTGTAGTGGAGGACGTGCATCTGCAGGTCGCAGGCCAGCTTGTTGACGTTCTCCTTGGCCGTCTCGATGAGTTTGTCCAGGCAAGGCGACGACTTCAGGAGCAGTTTCTTCGTGCCCTCGAAGTCGCAAGTCGCATCGGCGTAAAGCGATTCGTTGTTCCTGCAAATAATATACAAGATCAAACTCAAGAAGTAGTTTCCTCCAAGGATGAGATACGCACAAGTTCTTCACCACGAAGTCGGTCATGAGTGCGATGGGTTGACCTTCGGCAGGCGAGTGTTCGTAGCAGAAGCCGCTTAAACCATTGCGATTAACGATCACCTGATAAGAGAAACATTATCAAATAATCCTAAAATCGCAATGAACCCACTCACTTGGATGGTCTTGTCGAACCAGCGGTTGCCGCTGTTCTGGTCGGAGCCGCCGCCGTGTATGAGTTGCTCGCTCATGACGTTCATGTCGTTCTTGCCCACTTCCATGGGCACTTCCTGGTCCAGCGAGACGGTGAACAGCGACTTTTGGATGGTCTTCACGAGCTTCTGGTTCCCGGGGATCGTAATCAGCTCAGAGTAGGAAGCCGCCCAGTTGTCGCGGTTGTCCGAGGAGAGGATGCCGAAGGCAGGGCCCTTCACCTTCTCGGTCTGCATGATCTTCCTCAGTTCCGCGACGAGAGCGTCGGGGTGAATCGGCTTTCCACTTTTGGAGAACACCGGCAACTTATAGAACTGCAAGGAGATCTCTCTATTAAGGGAGTCCATCACATTAGTCCAGGTAACCATTTACGCTATTCTTGTAGATCACAGCCACGTGCTTCGAGTCCGGGTTGTACTCGAGGAAGTCCTCCTTGATCTTGGGCACGCGGCACGTGCCGAAGACGCGTTCAAACTGCGAGTTGTCCAGCTCGAATTTGCCCATCTTCTGGACCGGGATCTCGCCGTTGTCGACCATTTGCTTGTACTTGATCAGCACGAAGATGACCTTCGCCGTGTAGGCGAGGTACTCCTCGTCGCTGGAGAAGCTCTGCAAGGGGAACGTCATGCCCGGGCTGGAGAAGACGGTGACGGGGTCGCGGTACTGCATGTAGGCCGTGCGGAGCCAGCGTGTGGCCAGCCAGTTCTCCTCCTTGGCAGCGACCTCCTCCAAGATCTTCTGCAACTGGGCCCCGTCGCACTCGAGGAACTTCTGCGCAGCCTCCCTCGTCTGCTTCATCTCGGCCTCGTCAAGGAGGGGCTCGGTGGTCTTCAGGAACTTGGCCAGCGTCTCCTCGAGTGGGAAGGCGGGGAAGCGGAGCAGCTTCTGCTTCGGCCGGGCCGTGGAGTAGTTTTGAAGGAAGGAGTCGTTGAACTTCTTCGTGCCGACGCTGCCCACAGCGGATGGAAGGACTTTGGCGTGTGTTTGCATCGCGCTCTTGGTCTACAAACACACTCAAGGGTTAGGGTCAAAGGCTATTTCGTGTGAAATGAGAGATATACCAAATTCATGACGACGCGTCTTGTTAGCAACTGCATCTCGACCTCGCTCAATGGGTAACGCTGCTCCACGGAATTGCAAATCGAGCTGCAAGGAAGGAAAGTGCAATTATTCGCGTAACATAATAATTAGAAATATGCGAAAATTGCGGTCGTTTGTTCGTTGTGTTGAGTGAGGTTCACCTTTGATTCTTGTACATAATCAGAATCCGATTACCGCCGCCCAGATTAGCAACAGTTGTAAACAATTCAAAAGCACTAGCTAAACAAGTGAAGTACCAAAAATAGAGCTACTCGGAATGCGGCAGAAGTCCACGTAGTCAAGAGTTGGAATATTGGCCAGCGATATGCAGACCTGTTGCGGCTCCGGCTGGTGCACAAGCGTATCTGAGCTAGGGGAGAGCGAGCGAGCGAACGAGTTTGACGGGCCCACGACGGAGCGGAGAGTGAAACGAGTTATACTTGCTGTCGGACAACTGGGCGGGTTTCACTTTCGTTATCAGAAACAATACACCAAAGTCAGTGTGCTGTCGGCATTGTCGACACTCCATGGCGGTAACAAGGCTCGATGGGAGAGTTATTCTATCTTCCTGGTGATGAAGGAGACCTCTGCAACGATCAGTCATCAACTTTGTTGTGGATCAATTGATCGAAGACGAGAGATCGCTCCAAACTGCCGGCGGAGTCGGACTGACCGCTGATAGAGGGAGTTGGAGAGACGGAGAAACTCGATCGGAGTTCTCAATGGAGCAGTGGGTGCGTTGTCCACGGCTCTTTGGCCAGATTTCGATGTATTCCTGCGCCCGACAATTGCCCTCGAACGTCCTTCACGCCATTGGCGAACTGGGTCAGCGAAAATTTTACATTTCTTCTTCTTTCGCGAGTGCAGCATGCAGATTTACCTTGAGTGGACTTCGTTCCGAGCTCCCTGTCTGACGGCCTGGATATTTTTTGAAGAAACTGTTTTCTGAATTCGAAGATGAAGTTTCGTTTCTTGCTTTTTCGTCGTTTCCTAGTTCCTCCCGTCCCAATGTACTTCAATCAACGATAGTTTTCGATTCTGTTGTCTCTATCTAATCGCGATCTCTGCTTGTTTTGTTTTACATGGGTTCGTTCTCTCGCATGTTGATATTTTTTATATTTATTTATATTGTTTTTGCAAAAGATCTCCATCAACGCATTTCCCATACGATTTGGCTCTCCCTCTCGATCACGACTCTCTCGGTGTCTCTCTCTGTCTCCTTCTCGCTCGCCGTGTCAACGCGATCAGCTGTTGCCTCTTTGACGTTTGATTTTGTAAGCAAACGGCGCTGAATTCGCCCATCCCCGCGTTGCCAACGATCTTTTTTCGATCGGTTAGCTGTCATTGTTTTTTGAGAGAAATTCTTCTTGCTGCGCAGTTCTGGGCGCCTGGTATTTGAGGCCTTCTCGTTTTTCCTACGATTTCGAAATTTTGAGCACCATTTTTTTTACTCACTATTTTTGGTACTGATCTGAATCGAAGCAACGCGTCTAAACCAATTTTACTCTATATTTTTATTTGTTCAATTAAATCAATTTTCTTCTATAAATAATCAATTTATTTATTATCTCTTATGTAACTGAAATCTATTATTTCTTCCATAATAATTCATTTATATACTTTTTCCTCTATGAACACATTTTCTCCCCTATATAAACAATTCAATTTTTAGTAGAAGCCGATTGTTATGACTGGAAATCACCCCTAGTTATTAAAGAAAACGCCGGTTTTTATTGATATATTTTTATTTTTGATAAAAAACCATCCATAATTATAATTGATATTGATTTCATATAAATTATTCATAGATTGCATTATATTTCAAATGAAATGCTGAATTGCATTACTTTTGTTCTTTCCTAAAACAATATTGTAATATTAGTACAATTAGTAAAATGAGTAGTAACTTGCATATTGAAGTAAACTGCGGCACCTGCAGACGCACATACACAAATACATGTATATCGATTATATTTCTACTATTCCCTTAAACACTTAAGAATATAACAATACATCATATTATGTTATGCAGCTTTAGGTTGATTTACTTCGACACAACATCACAGGAATTTAAAATTCGTATATAACTAAAACTCGCTTAGTTGCAATTCAAATTTCCTTCATTCTCCTTCTTCTTCAATTGAGCTGGTTCTATTTGATTCTATAAAACTGTGTGTGGATTTCTTGAATATTTCTTTCGAACAGGCGACAACGGTCGGGGCCCCCAACTCCGCGGAGATCTGGGGCCCCATGGATGAGCTTAAAGTAGATTTGGTAAAAACCTCACGGAGGTGGTATTGCATATAAATTACTACATCTAGGCTTACACTAGGATAACTTCTTCGAGCGTGTCTGGACCGGGCGCGGGGCGGAGTGTTACGGGTTATGTTGCCCTCCCCCCTCCGCCCGCACGCCGACCAGCGCTCCATCTCGCTCGCTTGCTGAGTGCATACAAACATATGTATATTCATGATTAACGATACCCAAACATACCAAGGTGAGTCCTGCTCAGAGGGAGCGGTGTTCAAGCGGGAAGCAAAGGTGCGCCAATACTTTCTAAGCACGATTCTAGGGAATATTAAAACTATCACAGTTCAACGGCCGACTCCGCAGTGGGGCCTGTTGGCTTCCTCTTCTAATACTACTACTGCGGCTGCTGCTACCACAAGGGAAGAAGCCCTCCACCACTGGATTCGTTTGCGCTGCGCCGCGCAGCCTCCGCCGAGTTCGGGCTCAGACGTCGTGGACGCGGTGGTCGGACGCCAGGGACGCCGAGGGCGGGGTCGTGTACGCCGGCGACCGCTCGGCCTCGCCCACCAGCGACGCCGTCTCGCCCATCGACCAGCGGCTGCTCTCGCCGGTGACCGAGGACGCCAGGCCGCTGCTGCTGCCGCAACTGATGGTGGTCTGCAAAGAAGAAGAGGAGGGGGATGAGATCAAGACACGAGCAAGACGGGAATCGGATGACTTCATGGCCCGATCGGGAGCGGCGTGGCGTGGCCGGAGCGAAATCTTAATTTCTAATGGCGACGGACTCGTGCGAAAGTCTTTTAATGGACGGCCCGATTTGCATACGCCCCATTAATATTCATGGCGAGGGCCGAGAGCGCTTCGCCAACAACCCAAAGATCCACCGTGGTCGCCACGGGGGCCGACGTCAACCGCCTGGACTTTACAGAACCCGGCCCCAACCAGGTCTCTATTGATCAATCGATCTGTCCGTCTATCGTTCGCCACTGATCGATCGCCGGGGGAGGGGGGAGTTTAATGGCTCTCCTTGGCAGTGAAAAGACACGCGGCGTGCGCCGACCAGCGCAGACAGCGTGGCGCGGCCGGACAGACAGGCGGACAGACATCCGTCGGAGGCCGTAGCGGCGATCGATGCAGCTCGAATTAAAGTTCCGCCGCTCCGATTGCGGCAACGATTGCGTGGCGCGCATTTCAGCGCAATGCATTTCGATTGCAGCAACGGCGACTGGTTGAGCGAGGGACGGACAGTCGGAGGGGGGCGATGTGAGGTTCAAGGTTATCGAGACGAGATCGTTAATCGAATTAGAGACATTAGCGTTTTATGGGACTCCCTGGGAATGCGAAGAGAATCCACTCGGAGTCCGGGTGGCCCGAGGTCGAGCACGATCCGGTTTCACTTGTGACATTGGTTGCAAAGCGAGAAACTGTTAAACAATTACAATCACCGTAATTGCCACCACCGATCGCTTGTGCTCTTGATTGGCGCTCGTTTCCGCCGCCCACCACGAGGTCTGCTGCCCGCCCCTTCCGTCTTCCCAGCTTCCCACGAGACTCACCTCCTTCTCGTCCGCGCCGTGCGCGTCCATGCTGCTGGAGGAGGTCGAGTTGCGGCTGAGCGTGCCGCTGTCGGTCTCGTTGCCCTCGTCGTTGCTGTCCGAGATCGCGGGCTCCATCTCGAGGGCGAACACCGAGGGCCGCTTCTTGAGGTCGACCTCGGTGTAGAGCATCTCGGCGGTCTCCTCGTCGTCGTCGCAACGGGTGATCATGTGCTGCGGCGCCTTCTCGTTGGTCGTGATCAGCTTCATCTCGCAGGGGTTGTAGACGCTGCCGCCGCCGGCCGCGGTGCGCAGCAGGTTCGACTTGGCGAAGACGTTGCCGTCGGAGATGTGGCCGGTCTGGGTGAAGGCGGACATGCGGATGGTGGCGCGCGTCACGGCGTAGCCGAGCAGGGCCACGCCCAGCGCCAGGCCGCCCCAGAAGCCGATCACGTCCAGGTACGGCAGGATGTTCAGGTAGAAGTTGAAGCGCGAATCCAGCGACTCGGGCAGGTTGGGCATCATCTGTGGAGGGAGAGAGAGAGAGATCGGTTAGGGAGATCAAGTTGGTGGATCATTGGGTTGAATGGACTTACGATCTCGAACCACAGCATGGGGGCGGTCAGGTGACTGAAGCGCGCCACCTTGCGGACGGAGCGCAGGTCCGTGAAGTGCATGTTGATCTGGACCTTCACCGAGAGGGAGAGCGGGAGGCCGGACTCCTGGAAAGGAAGCGAGACGTTAGAACTCAAATACAAATAGAAATACACAGTATGAGCATTCCAGCCCCGCCTGAAATGCGGAATCGAGATCTCGCTCTAGATTCGATCGATTGGGAACCGCCCCGAGGTTGATCAATTTCCCCCATTCGTCGTCATTTCATCGTCCAGTTGACGGAAAACGAAACGTTTCGCCTTCCGATAGATCGATCGAATGTCAATCGCATACCGCGGAGATGAGACTCACGACATCGCGAAGCTCATCTCGTCCGCGCCTCGGGCGGGGTTGCCACCCGACGCGGCGAGGAGCGCGAGTGATGCCAGTCAACTCGGCGCGCAGATATTTCGTGTTTCATGAATATTCATGGAACTCATGGAGGGAGGGGGTCTTCTCAGAAACTCGTTCTCCCCTCCTCCAACGTCATCGCCTGCTGATGATGAGCTGGAGGAGCTGGAGCGGGGGGGAGGAGGCGACAATTTATGCTCTTGCGATGTGACAACAACTGGTTCGCATTCCTCGCATTAGACGAATATTGACTGATTAAACGTGAATAATTAAAATACTTGTTGTCTTTAGTACAACATGGTTCATATGGTATATACAGGATGGGATTGAGGAATCGAGAGCCCTGTTCTTTAGGGCTACCAGCACATGGCGCCGGATCCAGGGCCGGATCCCGATGAGGCGTGGCTCAAAAATGAATTGTCGGTTGCAAATCCGCGATTTGTTGTCATTACTCTAATGCAGTTGTTATTGTTGTTCTCGCTATTGCCACATTAATATGTCATCAATTATAGAAATTTCCACGTCCCTGGCCCCTCCTCCTCCCCGCCTGCAGCTGCTGCAGCTCCACTTGGAGTCGTAGCACTAACAGCTAATAACTCGAAAATAATTGCATTTTGTTTCATTAAAAACCGGTGGCTGTCGGTCGAGGTGGGTTCGAGGGGGGAGGGACCGAGAAGCACTAAGTTATTTGAATTTAATTGAACACTCATACGATTATAAAAACATTGAAAACAAGCGGCAAATATATATCTATATCGATTTAATTGCAGGCCGTCGGTGGAGGAAGAGACGGAAGTGAAGTCAGTACCGCTAGCGATCTGGCTAATTTCCTGCTGGGAACGGAATGAAAACGCTTCTGACACCACAGTCCAAACGACCTGCCCTGAGGCCATGTGAAAGTTCCCCCCCAGGCCGGAAGGTGAGCGGCGGAAGCTCCCCGCGAGTCGAGATGAGGACCCTCGCCGGCTAATCTAGCGGAAATTTACGGGGTCGTGTGGAGGAATCGATCGACAGAATCGCAAATCGGAATTCGTCAACATCGTTGATTGGCGGCGGAAGTAAATCGAGTGGAAACGAAGGCTCAGAATCAGAAACGATTGCTCAGGGAAACTGAGAGAAAAAACAAACGACATTCATCGACATTCCTCGTAATATATATTGATGTTTCTCCTTTCCCTCGCCCCGTCGGAGTAATTAATCTCCTTTCTTTAGTGAAATTTACATTAAGAAATCAAACACGATGCACAAAAATATGGAACTTTTTGCAGAAATTCGTGCCGAATATAAAAATGTCGAGATGTAACCGAAAATTTGAATGATTATAAATCGCTAATAAACGACAATAATAAATATTCCACCTCAAAATTTCTCGTATTAAGTCGAGACATCGTTATGGGTATTGTTTTTGTAACATTTCGGGATTTCGTTTAAGTTTGTTTTTCTCTCGGAACTTACCGGCTGAATGATGAATGCCGAGGAGTGCTTCTCCTTGCTCGGGGCCAGGCCGGTGATGTTGTTCTGCAGGCCCGGGTCGCCCTCCATGAAGTGCGGGTAGCTGAGGGAGATCGGGAAGCCGTAGTAGCAGTCGGTGACGTCGATGAGGCCGCGTGGCTGACAGTAACCTGAAATGGGCCAACGGTTAGTGAACTGGATCGGTGGAGATCGATGGAGAAGGGGCAGATGAACGGGGAAGGATGGGGATGAACGGATGACAGCCGGATCGTGTGAAGGGAAGTTAGAGTAAAGTGTTTTGTTTTTCAAATGCAGTCACGAAATGGTGTAGATTTGTGTGCAAGGGGCGTCTTTGCATTCAAGAGGGCGTGGCAGGGAAGATTGTGAAATAATCTCCTCCCTCGAGTTCGTCGCTTGAGTCTTTCGTTTGGCGGCTGCCGCTGGAAAATAACCGAAGTCCCCGACGTCGCTGCGGTTTCGGAATTCGCCCGTCATGCGGGTGACAAACACTTCCGACAGCGGTCGCGGCGCATCGACAACGTGCAATTAAGAGTTTTTCCTGGAGTTGGAAATTAATCGACGCCTCCCGAAGCAGACGCGTGCTAATTGCGGCCGAATCGCGTTGCGACATCGATACTGCAATTCATCGGGCAGATGGCGTGTTGCGCCCCCCTCGGCCACGCCCCCCGCTCGCAGGGCAAATCAATCAATTCGCAATCAGCGGCGGAGGATGATGAAACCGCGTGTTTTCCGCAACCGGCGGACCTTGAGTCGAAGGTTGGGTTGGGTTTGTGTTTGGGTTTGGTTTAAAAACTCACCGTTTCTGCAGAAGCAGGTGTTGTTCGGGTTGATTTCGCCGTTGTCGAAGGCGTTCTCCTCGAAGACGTACTTGAAGCCATTCAAGCTGCCGTAGGTTTGCGCCTCACCCTGGCGGTACTGAAGCGAGAACAAACGAATGGGTCACAAAAGGGCCGACGGTCGCCAAAAGAAAACAAACACTCACCAGGTTGATGGGGCGACACATGCTCTTGCGGAAGAACTTGACGCTCTCGTCGGCCTGCAGGAAGCTCTTGAACTTGGTGCCGTCCGAGGCCAGCTCGATGTTGCTGCAGTGGTCGCCGTGCCACTGCGGCAGGTTCGTCTCGCCGCGGTAGGTCGCGTACAGCCCGGAGATGCTGGGGTCGGGCACGCCCGTGTGGAACGTTTCGAAGTCGCTGCTGAAGTCGTACATCTGGGGGGAGTTTGATCATAGATCATAGGACTAAGGGAATGAAACAAAGGGTCGACTTACCCGGTCGATGAGGCCCACCTTCTCGAACGAGATCCAGTTCGGCAGGAAGGTGTTGCCCAGCGTCGTCAGCGAGGACGGGTAGCCGAACATGAACTCCTTGGCCGTCATGCGCACGATCGGCTGCGACTTGGAGGAGGCGAACAGCGTGTTGAGGGCCATGCGCAGGAAGTAGGACTTCGGGGCGGTCAGGTGCGAGATGGCCTACGAAGAGAGAGAGACGAAGAGAAGGTTAGACGTTTCACATACGCCACGTCGGCCGCGTTTCCGCCGCGTTTCAGCTGCAGTGCGATCAATAACAACTAACTATCGATTTGTAATTGCACGACGACCTCCATTAGCGGGGTCGGCTCCCTCTGGACCAACCTACAGAGCTCACTGGGAGGGGCGAGACGGCTAATTGGCCCTAATGGCAGCTGGGTCCATGCATAATGCATGAGCCGGCGAGATCGAGTGCACAGTTCTTGGCTCTTGTCGGGCGGCCACTGAAGGGCTGACTGATCGAAGCCCTATGCTGGCCAATTAAACGACATTAGGCCTAATTGAGCCCAACTAATGGAGCCCCGTTCTAATTGTGATCAGCGGCGGACGTTGCGCAAGAATCAGAATCAGACAAACAGGAAGAGATACCGAGGAGCCGAAAGGAGCGCAGACAGCTAGCTGCCCGACGACTCCTGGGGTCAGCCTGGGGTCGACACCGCCCCCCCCCCTCGACCCGCAGGCGTCACGTTCGCGCCTCTTGTCTTTCGTTCGCCCTCAGGCCGAGTTGAGCTCAGAATGTCTCTGATGTCTCTTTCAATTACTATTGGAGCTGGCGTTGTTTGTGCTGTCGCGCGATGACTCGCAGTTTACGGAACCGCGACGCTGTTTGCTTTGCTCGTAATTAACGAGCGAATTCTTCGGGCTTCCAGTTAATTGTTTAATCTGTGCAATTACGCAACCCGCGTCCCGGCCCCTCGCCCCCTGGCCCAGAAGCCGGCTGATGCAATCGGTCGATATTAGATGCATTAAATGTAGGTCGAAAGATCGATCCTTCGCGATTATCGAATAGATCGGTCGAGATGGCGTAATCGATCGATGTCGATACCAGCTACCCGCTCATCAGGGTGGGGCTGACGGGGGTCTCCGCAAATCGAGCGCCCTGCGGAGACGTCGCGATCGCGGCATTTGGCAGTGATCGAGCGAGCGATCGCCGAGATTCGATTCTGAACGAGGAAGCGCGACACTTTGCATAACGAGTTCTGCATTTTGTCCGTCCGTCTGTCCGTCCGTCTGTCTCGATTGATGTCCGTCCAACGCCCGTTATTCACTCCAATCAGGGCAACAACAGATCTGTCGTAAACGTGTTTCGGAGTCTTGCAGAACTTTGATGTTTCAGAACGAGTTGAAACTACGAGTTATTTATCTATCTATTTAACGAATCAATACTTATATATTTGATGCCGTTTCATTTCGAGTTATGGAGCTGCTTAATCACTACAACTATAACAACAACAACAACAATGGCACTTAGAAGCCCGCTAATTGCGTAGAAAAATATGCAAAACAAATCGCGGCTCGGAGCACATTCAACCATTCAGCTGTGGATTTTTCCCCCCGATCGTCGGTCATTGGTTTTTTCTTTTCGGCGGATTCGCAATATTTGTAGAATATTTTGAGAAAAATGTACATAAATAAATAAATACAGAAATAAATTGATGTGTGAATGTTGTTTTCCTTCTTTCGCCCGAGGGCCGCCTCGTTGGAGACGAGTTTCGCGAACTCGCAGCTCTAATGAATACCGCGAAAATCTATCGCTTGCGCAACGAACGGACCACGGGGGCTTTCATCGATTTTGCGCTTGTTGGGGGGTGAATGAGATGCTAATTTGGCGGCGAATCTCGAATGAAATCAAATCCGAAAGCGTCTCAAAAGAATCGATGGATCGAAGTGAGCGCAGTTCGCAGCTTAAGTCTTTTGTTTGGCCACTCCAAACAAGTTCGTCTTTCACTGACCAGGAGTGAAAATCTTTGCTCATAGGTGGATCTGTCTCTAAGCCATGTTTTTGGCGATTTCGAATCTCTTTCGACGCCCCCTCGCGACCCCTTCGCCACCGAACTATTACAAAGTAATCGGTTGGGCCACGTCATCATCGACTGCAGTCAGTCGCACCTCGGAGGCAACGGCCGCAAATATTGACGGAAGAATTGAATGACGCCCTCACGGCGCCCCTGTGCAAACGGCGATCGACTTCCCTGGTTGGCTTTGATTAACGGCCGGCTCGGGTCGAGTTTAAATCGCCGCTTAAACACGCCAATGATTCCCATGTGGCCCGCCTACCATTTTGCCGATGTTGTTGTTGTTGTTTCTATTATTTATATTGCTTATGTTGTTGTTGTTGTTATTTGTAATGATGTAGTTTGTTGTTGCTCTTGCTAATGCTTTTGTTGTAGCATTGTTCTTGACATTTAAATATTACTTAGGTTTAAGTTCTCCATGAGCTCTTGTCGAGTGTCTGTTAGCAATTGTTGTTGTTGTTTTTGTTGCTAGGTGTGTATTTTTTTTACAAACGGTTTCGTTGCGGTTGTTTTTGTTGTTGCTATTTATCGCATCAATCTCATCGGCGAATTTCATTATGATGCAGGAACTTTTCTCCCCTTTTGTGGTGATTTATTTAAAACGATTCCAACGTTTATTGACCCTCGCATTGTTGTTGTTGTACTTGTTGCTACTTCAATGCTGGCTACTGTTAATTTTATTGATGTCGTTGTTGTTGCTGTGAACAAATTCGTCACCACTAACGGCGGTTTCTAATCCGGAATACGTATGAAAGTCACGAGACTGAGGGAGTGACCGCGATTCGGAGAAAAATCCCCCAGAGTTCGATGGGGCGGGAGTTGATCGGAGCGGAAGACGGAAGCGGAATCGTGCGAGATTTAATCGCGAGGAAGTTCGCCATATCGAGGAATTACAATGGCAAACGAAAGACTGAGGCAACGAACTCGTTTCAGTTCCTCTTCTGGTTCTCGCTAATCTTCGCACAGAGGTTTCCTTTCCTATTCGAATGGGATTTCTCGTTCGATTACTCACCAGCATGGCGATGTTCAGCATGACGACCTCTTCGTCCTCGCGATGTCCTTCGGAGAGATGCTCCTGCCACACCAGCGGGTGGCTGGGATTCGTGGACATCGTGTTGTTCTCATTGAACGTGATGTTCTCGTGCGACATGAGTTCCCTGGCGAATTGATTTATTATTGATCTGAATGACCATGTTTTCCCTCGTTCAACTTACTTGTAGACGTAGGGTCCGACTTGCTCGACGTTCAGCCGCTCGCGCCCCGCCAGGAAGGCCTCCGCATTGGTGATGTTGAAGAGGTAGATCTTGATGTAGAGGTCGACCGGCGGCTTCGCCCACAGGTTGAAGATCTCGCCGTTCTCGGTGAGCATCAGTTTCCACTTGAAAATCAGGTCGTAGGGCTGGATGATTTTCACTAGAACCGCCGCCGTGATGGCCAGAACGCCGATGGCCAGCAGCACGAATGCACCTGCAACGAGCGAACGAAAAGGGGAACGATCAGGTTTGGACTGGATGGAATTTGCGAGAATCTAACGAGCGATCGACGCCGGCTGGGGTTCAACTTAGCGTCGTCGCTGATGTTGTAATCGACGACGTCAGCGCCGGCGACGGCGACGGCGACTGCGACTTGTTGACACCGCGAACCGAGTCGCCTTGAACTCGAATGCGGCGACAGAAGCTTCTGGAAGTTCAAAGTTTTGATCGATCAATCAATCGACAGCTCGGCTGAACGAGAAACTTGTTTGATTCTCATTTAGATTGAGCTTAGTTAGATGTGGCTAGAAATCGAAAGGCCCGAGACCAGAAGTCGCAAGTGACTGGCTAAAATTATGAGTAAAATCGAAAGTTTGATGCCAATCGAAAAAATTGATGCAAAACGAAAGACTTAAGACCCGAACTCGGTTGTCTTTTTGGGAAATTCTATAACTTGAACACACACAGTACACAAAAGAAACCAATAAAACTATCACAAAAATCAATTTACATATTAATTTCCACATTTCCTAGGACGACCTTCTGCCTGCACGCAACGCTGTCAACACTTCGTCGACCTCGAATGAAAGCGAAAGACTCACGACACGGACTCGAACCCAAGCTGGGACCACGGGAAGGAGCCAGGAAATCGCATTGGAAAATCCCCCAAGCAGCTGGAACTCGTTCCAGGGCAGAGCATCTAGAAGACTCCGATGCGCCAGGATGCTGAGTCGAGCCGAGCCCAAGTCCAGAACTAGTTCTCGGACAAAGAGCGGCCACCCGGGGAATGGCAGCGATTTTTTTATTGCCGTCGCGCGATGCATCGAATGGCCGATGGGGGCTCAGATTACAAGACGATTACAAGAACACCTCGAACAACAACAACAAATCGAAAACAACAACAATTCGAAACAACAATAATACATTGAAAAACAAAAACCGGACTCGTGTGGATTCACGTGCGTCGAAGTCACTTGTTTGCAACTCACGCACGGCGACCGGCAATTGTTGCTCTTGATTTAGTTGTTGTTGTTGTTGCAGTTGTCGTTCTCGTTATTGTTGTTGTTGTTGGGGAATTCACCAACAACTGGGGAGCGTGTGGAACCTCAATTAACTTGTCTGCTCTGGTGTTGTTTTTGTTTGTGGAACCCGTTTCCATCGCTTGTTTGTTTGTAGCGGAAAATTTTCGCCTTTAATGAGATTCGCATCGGTCGTTGTGCCTATCGACGTCGTCATTGTTGATGTTGTCTTGTTCTTGTTGTTGTTGGTCTTGTTGTTGTTGCTGGCGTTACAGTTCTAGTTGTGGCCGTAGATGGACGACGACGATGACGCTGGCTCTGCGCTGACTCAGAGGACTGGAGCGTCCGTCACCGCCTGCACTTTGCACCGTGAGATCGGGTTTTTAATTGATCGATTTGAATTCATCGCACAAGAGACGTGGCCCCGCCCCCTTCGGCTCCCTGGACCAACCGCTGAGTGCGAATAAGTATTCATTGAATGTTGTAATAGCAACTACTGTAGTTGTTGTTATTGTTGCTTTTGCTGCAGTTGGTGTTTGTTTCGTTCTCGAATTCTCCGCATTTCGCATGATTCTCGAATTCTTTCCATTTCGTGATCGAGTGCGTGTCGCTCGAGGGCATGGCGGGGGCGTCGCTCGGTCGATTTGCGTCAGCGACGGAGGTGGGGGTGTCGGAGTCCCCCCGCCAATAACGGAATCTTTCCGCTACCACCTGGGGTCCACACGCAAGCGGTGACCGTGAAAAGACGCCGAATCACACTCGAGTGGACTTCGGATTGCAGTTGTTATTGTTATTGTCTCAGAGAGTCAGCCACAAACGCCACCCGAGTGGAATCCACCGGAATCCATCGCAGCGACCTGATCTCGTGAGTCAGCAATCGATCACCTTTCGATTTCGAGACCTCGGTCTGCATACGAATGGGTTTAGAATCCAGATCTAGGGGAGAAACCCGGACCATGGTGAGTCATGGGTCTGAGGAGACAGATTCATTGAAAGAACCCCGGATTCGAAATCTCAGGGTGCGAAGTCACAGGATTAGGAGTCACCGATTTCTTAGTCAATGTGTTCGAAGTCTTTTTCCTCTGTTTTCAAAGTCCCTGGTCTCAAAATCCCTGGGTTCGAAGTCCCCGGCTTTAAATTGGAAACCCGTGCCAATGGAACTTGCGTCAGCCACCGGATTCCTTCGTCCCAAATTCGGCTCTCACGCTCCCCTCACAGTCCTCCGCTCGATTATTGAATTGAATTATTTTATTTACAAACGGAATCACTTTCATTGCATCGATCCCCAGTGTCCTTGGCAATCGATATTTGCATACAGCTCGTTTATCGATTATCGATATTCCCCGGCAATAAAAGTGTTTTGATTTAAAGCCGCCGATGATCGAAACAATAAACTTATTGATTGACTGTCCCCTGTGTGCGTGTCTATAAATAAATATTCAACAGCTCGATTGTTGGCGATTGTGGCAATTAAAAATCTACAACACCGTTTGGCCATAAACTGCGACAGCTGATGATGATGAGGTTGTGGGAGGGAAGATAGCTGAGGATCGAAAGTTCAATGCTAATTTTAGCTATGCTGTTGAATGTTGAGAATGCCGAATGAGAAGAAGAAAACTCTCTAGATTCACTGATGATGAAATTGAATTCACAAACACTTTTTTAAACACGATTATATTGGAAATTAATTATGAAATTAATCGAAAATACGATTTTTACTTTTACTTTTGGTCTGTGGACTGCGACTTGCGACAACCTTCGAGAGTCGACGCGGATGGAGCGCCTCCAAGCGCTGGGCGCCGAACACGAGGAGGTCCTTCAGGGAGCGACGACGCAGACGCCGACGAACGGTCATCTCCGCGATGAGGGCGGGCGCGACGGGGGCGTGGCGATTACACGGGGATTCGAAGGATTCTTGGGTCCTCGCTCGCTCGCTGCCGAACTCGACGCGCACACGATCCGGATCGGTCTGGGCGGTCGATGCAACTGCAGTTTTGCTGCTGCACTCGAGCTTGCGATGCCTTGGGGTGGTCGCCGAGGGACGGAGGGGCGGGAGGATCGACGCAAGTTCCGCGTTGCATCGCGGTCTAATGGGCCATTTTGTATGCAGGGCGGCGGCGTCAGACGGACAGAGAGACAGACGGATGATGGTTGGACAGGCAGACAAGATCCGCCAGGAGGGATTTTTATGGCATCGGGGGAACAACTTGACAACGGCAACAAAATGATGACCACAACAACCGCAACATTATTAACAACAACAACAACAACTATAGAAAAACAACAACCCCGCGGCTATAAAAAAAAACAACACAACATCGAAATCATCATCAACAACCAAGCGCTGACAAACAAAACCATTCGAGATCGTGATTAGAATCAATGTCATGGGGAAGCGGTCCGAACAAAAACAACAATGTTCCTATTGTATACACAACAACAAGAACAAGAACCCATAAAAAAGGCCACGTTTATGGCCAAAAGTGAGCAATCCTTAAAGCGCGCAGACCGAACAAGAAAAAATTCGCAAATTTGTTTTGACCAAAAACTCGCGCTCGATTCTGACGCCGTTTTGGCCGCTGACTTCTAAACCTGGAGGTAGCGGGCGGATCGAGTGAGCGAACGAGCGATCGATCGTGCGGGCGGGGCGTGAGAATTTAGCCAAAAATTTGGCTCTGAACGGGACGTGTTTATTGGCCGTTTAATTGACTTGTTGTTGACATTTCTCGTCTCGTCCGATTCGGCGCGTTCTGATTCTGGTTGTTGTTCGTGTTGGTGTTACGATTCTTGTTGTTGTTGTTGTTGGTTACTGTTGTTGTTAGTGTGATTGTTGATACTGTTGTTATTTTTGCTGTTGTTGCTATTGTTACTGTTGCTTTTGGCTCTACTCCCAACTCTACTCCGCATACAAATCAATCCACGCGTCGATTCCCCGTCGCGTTCGGCGCCGTCACGTGATGTGTGTGGGCGCGCGTGAAAGCTCTTCAGACACCCAGACAGACATGGGTACAGACAGACAGACAGAAACATGGAGAGATGGAGTGACTGGACTGACAAATGGACAGAACGACATGGGGACAGATGGATAAATGGATGGATGGAGCTGTTGTCTCTGGGAAGCACAAAATTAACAACCAAACATCGAAGCAGCAGCAATAAAAACAAGTGTGATCGACCATGCTCGCGAAGAAATCGCGCAAGTCACGGCCCAAAGTGCGAACAGGACAGAGAAGAAGGAGAAGAGAGGAGGGTGAGAGAAGGAGAGATGTTGCCAAATAAATAAACCATTAGGAGTGAGAGGAGAGAAGCGAAGAACATAAGAATGGAATGAAATTCGCACATTTCCTCGTTTAGCTTGCGTCAATCGCCGCGCAAACAAATCTTAGAAAGGCCACCGCCCAACAACAACTACAACAATCGAAACACTGTCATCGGTTCCATCATCATCATCGGCATCATGATCACGGTCAACATGGTCACGGTGGCAATAGCAACAGACAAATGACGGGATTTCCCAAAATGGCCAACGGAAAAAATTCCACACTCGAAATTCTCGAAGATAGATCAAAGCACAAGAATAACAACAATAACAACCACGGCAGGTGACGAAGTCCAAAGTGTGAGTCACGTCAGATGTGCTGTAACTCGAAAGCCAAACAAGATCAAACCAGCTTAGATTGTAAGCGGCGGTGTCAAAAAGATAAACAAATAAATATTGTGATTTAATTTCCAAAACGATGGGTTTTTGGACTTTTAAACAATGGACGGAGAGTTAATTATTATAATATATATTAATTACTAAAACATTCAAATGAATAAAATCAAATGAAACCAAAACCGGAGAAAAGAAGAAATGAGAAGAGAGGAGATTGAATAAGATTAAGACAGATCAAGTAAAGATTTCCCCTGCAAAAACAACAGCACCTGTTTATTGAGAAATGTTTAAAAAAAAACGAACTTCTCGAATGTTCGATGACCCGACAAAAACCGCAACAGTAGCAAAAACATAAATAATAGCAACAACAGAAGCCACAACATCAATTCATAGTTCAATTAGCACATAGAAGGGTGGAGAGGGGGATTTTATTTTAGTGGAGACCTGGCGTCGACTTAGTGGAGGTTTTAATTTAGATTTTGAGATAATTTCCTATCCTCATGATATCGATTCTTATCACGAATTGAATGGCGAAATTAGCCCCCGATTTAGCGCCGGCTTTAAATATGTTTTTAATTCAGTGGATAGTTTGGCGGTTGGAACTGATAGAGAAGTGACTATTAGTGACTAATAAGCGCCGATTTAAGGCTTCACTGACCACGCGACTTCAGAACCCATTGCGACTTCTTCTCTGCTGTGATCCACCAGGGTTGGGTTGCTCACCTTTTGGATCCCAGGCCAGGCCCAGAGAACCGTGGCGACCTCCGGCCCGAAACGGAGGCATCGCAATTGGCCACGTCGATTGCAACAACAAACAACAACGATTGTTGTGCGTTTCGCCACCGCCACAGACAATAAAACGCTAATTGGCATAACTCGGCGTCATTCGACGCGCCTCCAACCGATCGACAGCCGATCGCCGTCTGTCGACATACATAGATTAAGAAAAAAGAAGTTGAAGAGGGGGGTTTTAGGCAGGGGTCGGAAAAACGCCGGGCCCCGAGGGGGAAATTTTCCACATCTCACGTCGTGGCCATTTGCAGTTTTTGTTGTCGTTGCCTCCCTCTTTGTTGCTGTTGCTTCTACTTTTTGTTGCAGTTTTCACAATTTTGTGTCTAAACTTCGATTAACAATTCGTTGATCATTCAGTTGGAATTGAGAAATTCTTAGTGGAAATCACAATTATGGCGAATTGAATTCCAAATGAGCCTAGCGGCAAATTGGGTTTATTTGCCGTTGCCTGTTGTTTGTCTGGGAATTTCCTCAGAAGCAATTGCGACATTTCGAGAAACGAGTTTGTCTCGAAACTCTTCTTTCGAAAATAAGTCATAATTTAAACAATGAACTCGATTTCTGCTCGTTCGCAAATTATTCGCAGAATTTCGCAAAACGGCGATCGAATTTGAAAGTTGAACTTTTCGATTCGGCGGTGTTAGAATCGGTGTTAGAGGCAGAATCTCGTTTGGACCGCGTTAATGGGCGAAAACAGGATTTTAAGTGATGCAGAAATGTAAAAACACCCAGAATAAATTGAGCGCTTTGCATAATCAGGCGTCTAAAAATACCCATCAGAAGGCATTCGGTCTACGTCTCGTCGTCGTCGAAGGCGGCTGGAGGCGCGGACAATCGCGGAAGTCGCTGGCGATGGCTGGGAGAAGATCAACAGCGGCCTCAAGTGGACTTCACGGCGACTGCAACCCGTGCTGACACAAGAAACCGCGCTAAACACTTGGGCAAATAGAAGAAAACTCACACACACAGCCGTCGGAAAACGAAAAACCCCAAATCGCGATCGGTTTGGCCGAGCGGCCTCTTCCAAGGCTGGCGGCCGGAAGAGGAAGAGGAGGAAGACGACGGCGGCGAGCGGGACGAGGGGTGGGCGCAGCCATTGAAATGCATTGATTAACAATGCGTGCGACTTCGGCAACGACGACGGCGGCGGCATGAAAGAGAGGCCGAAAATAAACTCGACCGAAGACAAACAGCCGTCGATCGATCGATCGATCGGTCGGTCGCTCGAGCGAATCGCAAAGCGAACGAGTGAAATAATGGCGATAAAAATGCGGAAAATAAGACATCCGCGATGGGGAGATGGGGGGGAGGAGCTGCCGTGACACTGACCCACTCACCGACAAAAGACAAGCGACAGACGACAAGCAAAAGTCGACGGCAGCGCAGCGCGGAAGCCGAACTGCAGCAGTGGCTGCTGCTGCTGTGCCTCGGGTGCGAAACCGTCGAAGAAACGGTGCGAAATCACACGAAATCTCTTGGTCTGCGCGATGCGAAGCCGCACGTGACGAAAACCGACACGCGGCAACCCTGAACTTGGCCGCTGCAGGGCGGGAGGGACGCCGACGGCATGGGCAACCGGTGGAAGATGGGGCCGAACGATGACGACGATCGCTGGACCCCGCGACACCGACGTCTCTGATGGTGAAATTATTCGTTAGCCAAAACTCAGTTTTCAATTGTTATTCTGGACGGTGTTGTTGTTGTTATTGTCATCAGGAGTCGATTTGGGAATATTAATGATTTTGCTTGTTGGTGGTCTTTTTGGCGCTTTTGGCCAGCGGCGATTGTAGTTGCCCACTCATGGAGCGAAGAACGAGAGAAGTTTCGTCGAATTTGCATAAAATTCTACGTTTTGCTTCTTTCACTTGACTTTTCACGGAGGCAACAACAACAGCAACAACAACAGCAACAACAACGGGTATCAGTACAACAACAACTCGCATTGAGCACGCTTTTCTTGAGCTTCTTCTTCGTTTTCAGGGTGTTTATTTCGATTGTTGTTGGTTTTATTTGGTTTATTATTTTTGGTATTGTCATTGTTTTTGGTTTTGTCATTATTATTGCTGTTGTTGTTGTTGTTGCAACGGCGTTAACAAGGTCGCATCAGTCGGCTAAAAACAATTTCACCGGAATGTTGACAACAACAAAAACAACAACAGCATGATCACCATTGAGAACAACAATTAAGTCAAAAATAGCAAATGCTCATAGTGAATTGCATAAATCTGAGGTCAGCGAAAAGTGAAAAGTAAAACTAAAACCAAACCAGAAAAATAACAAACAAAATCGAATTAACATTTTAAATTTCTAATACCATGAATTAGGAGTTAATTCCGGTATAGTCACAAAAAAATGTGAATCGAAGAACACTTCACGATAAAAGTCAATAAAAAAACGCACGACAGAAATCAATTGTATTAAAAAATCACCACAGAAATCAATTGAATTTATAATCAAACAGAATCCAGGATTTGATTTGAGACAATTAAAAACAACTGAGATTGAACATGTTTTCAAACAATTCGTAATTTCGAGTACAATCGAACGAACGAACGAGCGAATTAATAAATCTTTAAATTTTATCACCAAAATCGCGATCGTCCGACGTGTTTGAACTAATTAGGTTCAGCCGGAATTTCTTGAAATCACTTATGCAAACGTCCTGTTTTGACCGATAATCTTTCGATTTCGCCACCGTTTAAATTACTGCGATCTTGAACTGATTTCGCGAATGAAATTGGTTCACCGAGCACATCTCATTAAGGACATTTTTTCAATCACTAAACATCACTGTACTTCACACACACATGGATAGAAATAGAATCGTTGGCACTTACATTTGGGGGCGCGGGCGCCTTTGCTGCTCTGGCGCTCGTTGAAGAAGGAGCTCAGGATGCAGGCCGGGTTCATCGAGCGGTTCATGTTGAGGCTCTTGCGCCGCTGCCGCTCGGCGAGGGCGACGCGCTGCGCGACGGCGGCCGCGTGTCCTGCGGCCACCTGCGCCTGCGTCTGCGTTTGTGTCGCGGGCGGCACCATCGCGGCCTCGTCGTCGCTAGTTCACGGTGCTGTAGCGCCGGGCGAACATTCTGCCGAGATCCTTCATGTCCCGATCACTGGAACTCTCTCTCTCAAGGGGTTCTCTCAAAGTCTGGTCTAGTGTCCTCGACTCGGGCAAACAATGGACGGAGGTCTCAGCTTCCGAATCGCTGCGCGAGATGCATCAAAGCAACGAAATCAAGGACGAAAAACAAACAAACGGATTTGATCACAACAACACGTCGCGAAGGCCGGCTGATTCCTGGTCGAGGTCCTTCCTGCAGGACGACGCTCGACTCGACTCGACTGGGCTCAGCTCAGCTCGGTTCGGCTCGACTGGGTTCACGGGTTCTCGACTCAGATTCGATCTCAACTGGACTGCGAAAGCGGCTCGGATTCGATTCGGTTTCGACTTCGGTTGCGAATTAGGAGGATCTTCTCATTTCAAACTCAGGCTGTGTGTGTGGCTCGCTAGCTCAGGGGGCTGCGTTTTCTTGCGTTAGTTTACGTTAAGTTTAGTTTGGTTTGGTTAAGCTCAGTTCAGTTGCGTTAAGTTGTCGCTGGTGGAAATTCACTGTGTCTGCGTTACGAAGAGCTTTCAGAAGTTCGTCCGCTTGCTGGCGTTGCTCGCTTGTGAATGAATCCGCTGGCTGCCCCGGCCGGACAGGTAAGATACGCGCCAGCCGATCGAGCGGCGATCGATCGTCCGATCGCCCCCGGCAGCAGCACCGATAGCAGCAGCAACAACAACAGTCTCAACACGCCGCGACCGTCCAGAACCCGAGACGCTGGCCGCGACCAGTTCCAGCCTCTTTCGTCGTCGCCTGCCGCGAGTCGTGCGAAAAAGTTGTAGTGGTCAGTGATCGGCCGTAGCGGCCGTGAGACGTCGGCGTCGCACTCAGCTGACGGAGGCGCTGACGTCGCAAAAGCTCGCGACGTCGCTGACGCTGCGTTTTGCGTCAACGACGACGACAAGACGACGACGCGATGGAGACGGAGCCACTTGTTGCCGAACAGCTGAGCCGGCTTCTGCACCCGCCACGCCCCCCGCCTCCCCCTGGGGAGACCGACCCCGTCCCCCCCTCCATTCGTTCGTCCGTCTTTGTTTACATCGATCGCGTTCGCTTTCGTCGCGTTGACATTTTCGCTGCAACCGACGACGCCGGCGTCTGCGAAGCGTGCCAAAGGGCGCGGGGAGCAGAGGAGGGGGGGGGGGGGAAGGAATTTGTTGTTGTTGTTGCTGTGATTGGCGTCTGATTCGTTTTTTTCTGGGTTTCTTAATGAGAGACCTCAATCAACTGTTGCTCAATCAACCGTCTCTTTCCCTCTCGGTCCGATCGAAGTTCATTTTCTAAGGCGCATTTTTGGAAATCATCGTTTTTGTTTTCGATTTTGCTTTTGATTCGAACTCGAATTCGGACGGCAGGTTTCGAGTCGGAATTTAAAGCTTGTCATTGTTTGGGGATTTGTCTTCTACTTTGCTTCAGAACAACAGCAACAACAAGAACAACAACAACGGTCTGGCTAGATCGAACAACAACAACTCACGTCGTAAATCGATCAATCGATTGATTGGTCGTTTAATCGGTCGATCGATCGATTGCAACAGATGTCAACAAGGTGTCAATAACTCGTCCCGTGAAGCATCATCAACGGGGCATAAAAAACAGAAACAACATTAACAATAACAACAACAACAGTTGACAACAGTTGACAACAACAGGTGGTTCGCCACGCGCAACGGGCGCCTCGGGAAACCCGCCGACGGATCTGACGTCGTCCACAGGGTGCAGCAGATGACGCAAAACCCATTAGGACCAAATACAATTCGGGCGAAAAACTAGTTTCGTTCGCGTCTATTTTTAAAACAAAATCATTAAAATGCGTGAAATTAAAATGCGTATTTTTTATTCCCACATTTATGTATCTGATCATCATTTGAATACTCAATTATCATCACATAAATTAGGAGAAGTTCGAATGGGAGGGCGCAAATGTTTGCAAAGGGTGGAGGCGGGGCGGAGCGGCTGCCGACAGGGCTGAAACAGGGCTCCGACCGGGGCGGAAGACGTCACTGAGAATTCAATTCAATGTTAATTCAGTCGAGTTAAATGAAAATTAAATGATATTGGGAATGTAAATCAAACATGTTTGAATGAGCAGTTATTGATCTAACATTAGAGAAACCCAGAAAACGAGAAACATAAGTAAATATAGTCTTTTGGGTCGATCGGAGGCGAGTTTTCAAAAACGCGTCGATTTTTGGTTTCTGGTCAAAGAAGCGACCTTCACGCGACTCGCACAATCGATTAGTTATGATTAATTGCTGCGGTTGGTGGCTCATTGTTACAACAACAACAACCAAAATAACAACAACAACAACAACAATTAATATCGCATCAATGAACTATTGTCGCTTTTGGCCAAAATTAAAAAAAAGCCTCCAAAATTCCAAAAAAGACGCAAATCATAGCTTTTTATTTTCTCGGTGTTCGATTTTTTTCATCGAACGGGCCAAAGCGAGTGCAAGACAGGTTGTCTGCGTCTTCTAGCGACTGTCGGCCAGTCGTTGCCACGGCAAGTGCAACTTGGTCAATACTACTACGACTACAACAACAACAACAACAAAGTCGTCTCAATCAATGACTTGTACCAATTTTTGCTTCGAGAAATTTCTACCAAAGCGGTTTCGGACTTCTTTCGGTTGCTCCATCAGCTGATGTTTCACTGTTGTTGCTGTTGTTGTTGCTGCCGTTGGTGCTATTGGCCATGTTGTGGTCGTTGTTGTTGCCGGCCGCGGCTTTCGCAAACTTATAAATTCGCCGGACTCGTTTTCCTCCCAAGGTATTTTCCTCTCTCGAAGGGTTCCGAGGCGCTCGGACTTTATTTTTTGGGTTTTTTGCTCGCGGTCGAATCGAAAGGTTTTTTCCGCCGTGTCTTTGTCTCCGCTCGATCGTCGCATTAAAATCGAGTCGCTGGCGATGGGAGCGGAATCGAAATTTGAATTCAGATTTTCGACAAATTGCCGCGATACAAAGACGACGATTATCGATACTACGATGGGGTGATGATGAATCGCGACGAGTCGACTTCGGACATCTCGGGAAACAAAACAATAAAAGTCCGAAAAACGAGAAGAGGTTTGACTTGTTTTTGTTCGCGTTGTTTTTCGTTGTTTTCTATTGCGAGGTCCGCGAAAAAACCTCACAATTTATTAAAATCGACGGCGAGGAGGATGGGAGCCAATTGATAACAACAAAAACAATATCAGAAACAATAACTACACCAACAACAACAACAACGCCGATTGATTCGTTGGCAACATTCTTGTCGGTTGGGTTTCCTCAAGGTTGTTTCCCATCGAGTTGTGGCCGATGATGATGATGATGTTACCGTTGCTGTTGTTTTTGTTGTTGCGGACATTCGATCTCGATTTCAACACGCGATGAAGAAAAAGAAACAGATGGAGATGGAGAAGAAGAAGATCAAACAACGATCACGATCTGCAGCAATCGATGCGAATTGCGTGGAAGTTGCGACCACTTGTGGCGCAAAGTGCGAAGATGGCAACGTTCGTTGTTGCAGTCGCCGCAGACGTTGAGAGGGGTGCGTGGGCAGCGTTGTCGGATCTTCCGGAGTTGCCACTCGGACGCAATTGTTGCCAATACACGTCGTTACCGCATCCGGATTTCGCGTTCTCGCGAAATCAACCCAGACTTCGACCGACACAAACGAAAACGAGTCGAACCGAACAAGTTGAATTATTCTCATTCTGGTCATCACGGCGGTCGGGAGGAGTTTCTCGAATTCTGCCGATTCACGCTTATAAACAATATTTGGCAGTCGCCTGAGTATAACAACAACAAGAAGATCCACCACAACAACAACAAGAACAACCAGCAAAACACCTCGAGGAACAAGCGAAAAAAACATAAACATCTTTTTTGCACTCGCCGAAATTATCGATCGATCGATCGCTCGCACTTCTCGCCAGCTCCGATAGAGACGTCTGTAGACGACGCTAATTGACTCCGGAAGAGGACGGGGGGCGGACCCGCTGCCCTCACCTCGCCCTGCCCGGGTCAGGCCTGGTCAGGCTTGACTCATGGCTGAGAAATGGCCGCGCGACCCCTCGAGGCGCGCGGAAGGGAATCCGAATCCGCGGCGAACCAGGTTCGGACCCCAGCAGCAGGTCGGACCATGACGAGGCGGAATCGCCCGAGAAGCAGGATTTCGAATGGTTTCATCTGCAGAACAACAACAGCAACAACCGAATTGCAAAAGAATCGATAGTCGGAGAACAAAAAAATTAACTGTTTTAAGTTAAGTCCACGTTTTAATTATTTTCTGTTCACGCTAGTTTTTGCCGTTCTCGACTTCAGGTTCGACGAGATTTTTTCTCTTCGAACGCTTTGCTAAAATTAATCCCGGCTCTTCAAACAAAACAAAACTCATGATGAAATTGTCGAATGAGTTATAAAATAATAATTTATAACGCGATCGGATCGGTCCGTTGATGGCGAACGCGGTGAGTGGAATTTTTCGAAATCGCTTTAGAAATTCGGTTCATGGCGGTCACCTCTCTCTCAAGCGGCGAACGATCGGCGTCACGCGCCCCTCTCCTCTCTCCGGAGGGAGTTCGTCGTCCCTTCGGCTCGCGAATTAGCATGCGAAAGGAGCACGTGCCGTTGATCGGCTGCGGAGTGTGGCAACGCCGCGCGCCATTAGCATACGCCTCCCATGTGCCGCTCGTAAAAACCATCGAGATCTCATCGCGAGTGACGATCGCTGATTGATCGATGGATCGATTGATTATAACATTTCACGACTTGTTCGGTAAAATATTCAAAATTCGGGCATGAATCACTAATTTCCGTCTCTTGTCTCGCGCTCGCAGCCGCCGAGTGAGCGGGAGGGCGCGATCTGTGACAGGGCTTTGTGTGTATGTAAATTCACCATAAATTAAAGTCACGCCTCGCGCCGCTCGTCGCTCGCCGCCTACGACAACGAACCGCTTGAAAATAGCACGCGATTAGACGGAACGCGGCGGAATGGAACAAATCGTGCGGAACACGCGACATTCGACAGCCGAGAGGCGTTTGTTTGGCCAAAGTCAACGAACCGCAAAGGTTGCAGGTGACAAATCAAATCTGGCCAAAATCGCGATGCGGAAATCGCCATCGTTGGTGCAGGGGCGGAGGCAGTGGAGAGGGAGCGTCGTGTCTTTCGACTATCGAATGCGACTGCGGGGGCGGGGGGAGGAACGTTGACGCGGATTTCCTGCTGGGTCGCTTCTGTTGCCATTGGACAAGAAGCAATCGATGGAAATCGAAATGAAATTCCAATACAATAAATTGACCGGAAATAAAATGCAAATGAAACAAAACGAAATGAATAAACAAAATATAATAAATTATAATTAAATATTAAATTAATAAAAGATTAATATTGAACTATATTCAAATTCAAACTGTCCATAGAAAATTCAAAATATAATAATAATTTTCACAGGAATTGCCTGAATTTTCGAAAATTTTGAGGTCGTCACGAATTAACGTCCTTTTTGCGAAATAACGCGTATTAACGGAGATATGAACGATTTAAGATTTCCATGAAAAATTGCCTGAATTTTCGAAAATTTTGAAAATTTAGAGGTCGTCACGAATTAACGTCCTTTTTGCGAAATAACGAGTATTAACGGAGATATGAACGATTTAAGATTTCCATGAAAAATTGCCTGAATTTTTGAAAATTTAGAAAATTTTGAGCTCGTCACGAATTAACGTCCTTTTGCGAAATAACGCGTATTAACGGAGATATGAACGATTTAAGATTTCCATGAAAAATTGCCTGGATTTTCGAAAATTTAAAATTAGAGGTCGTCACGAATTAACGTCCTTTTTGCGAAATAACGCGTATTAACGGAGATATGAACGATTTAAGATTTCCATGAAAAATAGCCTGGATTTTCGAAAATTTAGAAAATTTAGAGGTCGTCACGAATTAACGTCCTTTTTGCGAAATAACGAGTATTAACGGAGATATGAACGATTTAAGATTTCCATGAAAAATTGCCTGGATTTTCGAAAATTTAGAAAATTTAGAGGTCGTCACGAATTAACGTCCTTTTTGCGAAATAACGCGTATTAACGGAGATATGAACGATTAAGATTTCCATGAAAAATAGACCTGGATTTTCGAAAATTTTAATTTAGAAGGTCGTCACGAATTAACGTCCTTTTTGCGAAATAACGCGTATTAACGGAGATTGACCGATTTAAGATTTCCATGAAAAATTGCCTGAATTTTCGAAAATTTAGAAAATTTTGAGCTCGTCACGAATTAACGTCCTTTTTGCGAAATAACGCGTATTAACGGAGATATGAACGATTTAAGATTTCCATGAAAAATTGCCTGGATTTTCGAAAATTTTGAAAATTTAGAGGTCGTCACGAATTAACGTCCTTTTTGCGAAATAACGCGTATTAACGGAGATATGAACGATTTAAGATTTCCATGAAAAATTGCCTGAATTTTCGAAAATTTGAAAATTAGAGGTCGTCACGAATTAACGTCCTTTTTGCGAAATAACGCGTATTAACGGAGATATGAACGATTTAAGATTTCCATGAAAAATAGCCTGAATTTTCGAAAATTTTGAAAATTTAGAGGTCGTCACGAATTAACGTCCTTTTGCGAAATAACGCGTATTAACGGAGATATGAACGATTTAAGATTTCCATGAAAAATTGCTTGAATTTTCGAAAATTTGAAAATTTAGAGGTCGTCACGAATTACGTCCTTTTTGCGAAATAACGCGTATTAACGGAGATATGAACGATTTAAGATTTCCATGAAAAATTGCCTGGATTTCGAAAATTTTAGAAATTTAGAGTCGTCACGAATTAACGTCCTTTTTGCGAAATAACGCGTATTAACGGAGATATGAACGATTTAAGATTTCCATGAAAAATTGCCTGGATTTTCGAAAATTTAGAGGTCGTCACGAATTAACGTCCTTTTTGCGAAATAACGCGTATTAACGGAGATATGAACGATTTAAGATTTCCATGAAAAATAGCGTGGATTTTCGAAAATTTTGAAAATTGTGAGGTCGTCACGAATTAACGTCCTTTTTGCGAAATAACGAGTATTAACGGAGATATGACCGATTTAAGATTTCCATGAAAAATTGCCTGGATTTCGAAAATTAGAAATTTGAGGTCGTCACGAATTAACGTCCTTTTTGCGAAATAACGCGTATTAACGGAGATATGAACGATTTAAGATTTCCATGAAAAATTGCCTGGATTTTCGAAAATTTAGAAAATTTAGAGGTCGTCACGAATTAACGTCCTTTTTGCGAAATAACGCGTATTACGGAGATATGAACGATTTAAGATTTCCATGAAAAATTGCTTGAATTTTCGAAAATTTTGAAAATTGTGAGGTCGTCACGAATTAACGTCCTTTTTGCGAAATAACGAGTATTAACGGAGATATGACGATTAAGATTTCCATGAAAAATTGCATGGATTTTCAAATTAGAAATTTAGAGGTCGTCACGAATTATCGTCCTTTTTGCGAAATAACGCGTATTAACGGAGATATGAACGATTTAAGATTTCCATGAAAAATAGCCTGGATTTTCGAAAATTTAGAAAATTTTGAGGTCGTCACGAATTAACGTCCTTTTTGCGAAATAATGCGTATTACGGAGATATGAACGATTTAAGATTTCCATGAAAAATTGCATGAATTTTCGAAAATTAATTAGAGGTCGTCACGAATTAACGTCCTTTTTGCGAAATAACGCGTATTAACGGAGATATGAACGATTTAAGATTTCCATGAAAAATTGCTTGAATTTTCGAAAATTTAGAAAATTTTGAGGTCGTCACGAATTAACGTCCTTTTTGCGAAATAACGCGTATTTACGGAGATATGAACGATTTAAGATTTCCATGAAAAATTGCTTGAATTTTCGAAAATTTTGAAAATTGTGAGGTCGTCACGAATTAACGTCCTTTTTGCGAAATAACGCGTATTTACGGAGATATGATCGATTTAAGATTTCCATGAAAAATTGAATAAATTTTCTAAAATTTAGAGGTCGTCACGAATTATCGTCCTTTTTGCGAAATAACGCGTATTTACGGAGATATGAACGATTTAAGATTTCCATGAAAAATTGCATGAATATTCGAAAATTTAGAGGTCGTCACGAATTATCGTCCTTTTTGCGAAATAATGCGTATTAACGGAGATATGAACGATTTAAGATTTCCATGAAAAATTGCCTGAATTTTCGAAAATTTAGAGGTCGTCACGAATTAACGTCCTTTTTGCGAAATAACGCGTATTAACGGAGATATGAAAAATTTAGAAAATTTGAGGTCGTCACGAATTAACGTCCTTTTTGCGAAATAACGCGTATTTACGGAGATATGAACGATTTAAGATTTCCATGAAAAATTGCTTGAATTTTCAAAAATTTAGAAAATTTAGAGGTCGTCACGAATTAACGTCCTTTTTGCGAAATAACGCGTATTAACGGAGATATGAACGATTTAAGATTTCCATGAAAAATTGCCTGAATTTTCGAAAATTTTAGAAAATTTTGAGGTCGTCACGAATTAACGTCCTTTTTGCGAAATAACGCGTATTTACGGAGATATGAACGATTTAAGATTTCCATGAAAAATTGCCTTGAATTTTCAAAATTTAGAAAATTTAGAGGTCGTCACGAATTATCGTCCTTTTTGCGAAATAATGCGTATTAACGGAGATATGAACGATTTAAGATTTCCATGAAAAAATTGCATAAATTTTCTAAAATTTAGAGGTCGTCACGAATTATCGTCCTTTTTGCGAAATAACGCGTATTTACGGAGATATGAACGATTTAAGATTTCCATGAAAAATTGCATGAATATTCGAAAATTTAGAGGTCGTCACGAATTATCGTCCTTTTTGCGAAATAATGCGTATTAACGGAGATATGAACGATTTAAGATTTCCATGAAAAATAGCCTGAATTTTCGAAAATTTAATTTAGAGGTCGTCACGAATTAACGTCCTTTTGCGAAATAACGCGTATTAACGGAGATATGAACGATTTAAGATTTCCATGAAAAATTGCCTGATTTTAGAAAATTTAGAGGTCGTCACGAATTAACGTCCTTTTTGCGAAATAACGCGTATTTACGGAGATATGAACGATTTAAGATTTCCATGAAAAATTGCTTGAATTTTCAAAATTTAGAAATTTAGAGGTCGTCACGAATTAACGTCCTTTTTGCGAAATAACGCGTATTAACGGAGATATGAACGATTTAAGATTTCCATGAAAAATAACCTGGATTTTCGAAAATTTTTAAAATTTAGAAGTCGTCACGAATTAACGTCCTTTTTGCGAAATAACGCGTATTAACGGAGATATGAACGATTTAAGATTTCCATGAAAAATTGCCTGGATTTTCGAAAATATAGAGGTCGTCACGAATTATCGTCCTTTTTGCGAAATAACGCGTATTTACGGAGATATGAACGATTTAAGATTTCCATGAAAAATTGCCTGGATTTACGAAAATTTAGAGGTCGTCACGAATTATCGTTCTTTTTGCGAAATAGCGCGTATTTACGGAGATATGAATAGAAAATTCATAATTTTGTTGCATCAATAAAAAATTTAAAACTTCAAAATTTTCATAGAAAATTCTTATGCTCCATAGAAAATTCAAAATGTATAAATTTTGTAGTATCTTCATAATAATAAATTATGTTAATCTAACAAATTATCGACAGATTCTATAGATTGAGAAAATGGAAAGAGAAGCGATCAATTACACGGAAGAGACGGGCCCGATAACGTCAATGAGAGTGAAGGTGTTGCCAGATGGCGCGATGGAGGCGCTCCATACAATTACCGCTAATGACAACTGCTGCTCATGACGGTTCCGACGTTTGCGGAACGAAGCTTGCGACAGACGCTTGGAGCGATCGCTGGCAGCAGAGCCGCCCCAGCTTTGGCCACTTCCGAGCGCGGCCGCATTCTCCTCGGCGGTTTTGAAATCCTCGCTGGTTTTGAAATCCTCGCCTCGAGTGGACGAAGAAATCGAGAAATTCTCAGCTGCCGCCGCTCGCCGGGATTTGCGAAATGGGCAGCTTTTTCGACGCCTCGTCCCGTGTGTGACTGTGTGTGGCGAGTGGAGAACTCCGTAATCGATGCGAGCTCGCGTTCCGTTTTGCACTCGAGCACTCTCTAATTACGGAGCGGTCGACGCAAGAACCCACCGCGTCATGTCGGACATGACGGAAACGTTGCAGCCACTTCGCTTCAGATCGCATCGGATCGCTCGGTGTCGATCCGTTGGGAGCCGTTCGGCCGAACGTGGACAATTAGACCGCGGCTACGTGCGGATCAAAGGAGACCTGTCGCCCCGTCCCGCTCGCTCACTCGCGGCGGTGTTGACACTCCGATCCGATCCACGGCTTACTAAGAACCCGGGAATGTGAGGCAACCACTGGGGTCGAGTGGAGAACGGGGGCAATTACTGGCCAATCACAGGCATTGCCATTAAATCCCTTAATTAGATCGCTAATTAGCGCGCCGACTTCGCGGAGCGGAGCAGTGTGCACCGCGGAATGATGATCGAGCGCCCCACTTGTGACTGGAGAAATTCCCCCGCCACGATGTCGAGTTCGCATTTTCCTAGAAGCCTCCACTTTGAACCCGGACAACCGAGCTTCGACCCGATCCTCGTGCTTCTCTCTCGTCGCCACCACCAACCGCAGCGGAGATGGAAACTTCGCCATTTGGTAAGTGGTCATGTTACAATAACATCAACAGCAACATCAGCAACAACAACAGTTACTGTGAATCTTAATTTAATTACAGAAATATTCCGAGCGTCGATCGGCGATGACTATGTGGCTAATTACGGAGTAGTGGAGGAAGTGTAAACAAACAATTAAATTGCAGCGGATGAGGCGGGATCAAAGAGGGATCGAAGGGAGCGAATTGAAACAACGTGCAGTGGGTTTTTCAATATCGAATCGCGGCTCAAATGGAGCACAGCCGGAGCCCGGTGATTAGGCTGGAGTGTTGTCGGCAGCGGCTCAATGCAAGGATAACACGATCGTTTCCCGACAGATGGCAACGCCGGGCGCAGCTTGCAATTATACCGCCGATCAAGATAATGCCAAGTAAACGCCCTCGGGGTGTGGAACGCGTTTAACAACAATAGCACAATGAAACTCCAATTTGGCGCCATTGACTTCAGAGATTATCGCGATTGTTCTCTATTCGCTTTTATAGTTTTCCGCCTTCCTTCCTATCTTTCGATCTCCATCTTCCGCTCTCCGCCTTTTGCATCAAAGTCCTGCCGCCCTTTCGCCCGATCTGCTGAGGGTCATTGTCTTCATCGAGGATGGCGGGAGTTTATCCGGGAAAGCCGGAAAATCCCACTCAGAGCTCAGATCACCAAACGACGCAGTTTCACTCGCCGGCCATGATAAACGCTTGCCCTGGATGCGCGCCATGGAGTTGAGAAATGGAACAGAAGACGAATGGGGGCTGAGAAGGCGATAGAGAAGAAGAATGGGGCGGTGGAGGCGATAGAGAATAGAAATGAGGGCTGAGGGGCCGATAGAGAAGAAGAATATAAAGGAGAGGACGGGTTCTTAGCGATAGTGGTTGGAGTTGTATTCGAGATCGCGCGATGCTTTCGAGAACATGTTCGTTTTTTTTTATCGAATCGAACAAAGACTGGCTGCTTGTTCTTCTTCGTCTTCGTCATTCCCCGCGTTTCGCTTTCTATCCGATTGTTTTAGACTAAGGCTTTTAGTCGCTCTGTTCCGGGGTAATTTGCAATTTGTACTCAAATTCTAATGACCATTTCGACCTTTTCTCTAATTTCGGGCGCACCCATGTGTCGACGAGAGACGCGAAGTTCTTTCGGGTTTCGAAACAATCGCAAATACTTTAAACTAATTCATGTGTGTGGAATTTAATCTGATTGAAATTCAATTTGACGACATTTCACGATTGATTTTTGTATATACTTTGTGCAAAGCTGTTCTTGTTATTGTTTTGGCAATTTTTTGAATTGCGTGGAATTTTAGATTAGTAATTGATTTTTTGAGGAAGTGATCTCAGAGGTAGAATAGGGTATTCATATGAAGAACTTCAATTCTTTTGGGAATGGAGTTTTGAGTTTTCGCCCAAGCTCATCAGAAACTTCTTCGATGAACCTGTCTCTGATTCTCCCTCAATGGAAGTGACTTCAAAATCCTTCGGAAGCTCTTTAGAGAAGACAAAACATCATTACCACAACTTATTTCAGGTCTTTAGCGACCTCTACAGATTCCACTCCCATTAGTCTTATCGCAATTGGCTCATTATTTTTATTGTCATGTCCGAAGGAGAGCAAGCGCCGAAGATCGTCGACGACCCCTCGCCCAGATCCCCAGATGCTCTCATTGAGCAATTTAATGGATTTCGAAACACTTTCCCCCCCAACAGCACACACAGACACACGCACACATTTACGACAACAAGCACCTTGTAACACTTTCGAGATAATAATAACCACATCAATAAAAATAATACCGAGCGGAGACAAGTTCAAGTTTACGACCGATTGATAGACATCCAAATAATTGAATATTTTCCCATAATTGCAATCATTTTAGTAATGAAATCTGTGTGAATACACCGGGGTTTAATTTACAAATTTGTTGTTCCATTATCAAAAATAATAATAATAATAGAATGCAATAATTTGAAAAGCGAACTTGAATCCGAGTTGGATTTAGTCAAACAGCGATAAGTCGGGCACGTCATCCGAGTTCCTTCGGGATCAACTCGGGCTCTGACCTCTGACTTCGGTGAGTCGGACGGACGGTTCCAGCCACGTGACTCGAGGGCAGGATTAGTGCGAGCGACACCGAGGGCCGAGTTCTGATCCGATGCTAATGCGATCACTCGAAAGCGAAATCCTCTTATAGACATACCAGAGGAGCTTATAGCGCCGAGCCATCAATCAGCGCTCTGGGGGCGGGGAGGCCGTTGGAGATGGAGTAGGCGGGGGCCGCATGTGGCTGACTCGGCTGCGGCCCCGGGTCAGCTGCGAGCTGTAATCACTCACGTGCAGAAACACGTACCAAATATAGACACAGTGATTACACAAGAGCTGCGAATCGCAGCGGAATTCAATTACTACGATTCGGTCGTCGTCGTAGCGGATCAGGTTCATCGTGATCCACGGTCCACCGCCCACTATCCCTAGACCACAAACCCTCCTCCCGGAGCTGCAGACATAGTAAACGCCGTCTGATCCCGACTGACTTCTGACGTCGGACCCTGATAATGCCTCCAGGGGTTCGGTTTCGGTTGTCGGAAATTTTCGGCTCTCTTGGCGTCGTTTTGCGTGAATGGTTTGTTTTTGTTTGCAGTCGCAGAGTCGTTCAAAACAAAGCCAAGAGTGCGAGTCGCACGTGGCGGCGACCCAAACGAGGGAACCCTAGGTTGGGACATCGGACATCAGCACTAAAAATAAACCTATCGATCGATCGATCGCTAGTCGATGAGTTGACAACATCGGGTTTGTTTGAGGGAGCCAAACAAATAGATAGACAGACAGACAGGGAAACAGACAGACAGAGCGAGAGAAATGGAGGGAGAAAGTGAAATACGAATACTCGCACTTGTGAACTCAGACCCATGTCCAGTCGATGACTGTGATTGGTGTCTGGAAATCCCCCGGGGCCTCCAAGGTAGACCCATTCATAATTTTGGATCCCCGCATTTATTACAACTACGCTACTCTATGGTAATATGAAAAATTCTACTCACGTCTCAATATGATCAGCATCTTGATGACTTTCTCGAAATGTTTCTGATGGCGATGACTTTTCTGTTGGTGATGATGTTTCTGATGGTGATGATATTTCTAATATTGGCTGATGACACTCTGTGGTTGATGAGGATTCCTTGGAAGTCACTAAGAATATTTTTATCGTTTTATTATAATTACTTTTGTTTGTTCTTTATATTATTTAATTATTTTTATTGATATTTTCGGGAATCACAGACTCTTGAGTTATTTCTGGGTTGTTAATTTCACTAGAATGGATATTTCGAAACACTTTTATTCGTCTGTGCATTTCCGGAGTCGCGCGGGCGTAACTCAACACTGTATTCGAAAACCGCAGACGGAAAAAACGCGATCAGCTTCCTCGGCTGGGGAGCTCGGACGACAGTTGGAGACCACGATTGGACCGCAATTGACAGAGTTTCCACAGATCCAAGGCAATTATAATGCGATGCAAAGCTCGAGGAAAGCGTTTCTAAATATTTGAATACGACTGCGAATGTGAATTGATTATTAGCCGCTGCTCTTCTTCTACATCAACATCAACATCAGCATCATCGAGACGACGACTCGACTGCTGAGCGGGAGGAGTGGGAGGTCGGATGAGCGAAGGCTGAGCTGCGACGGGGAAAGTGAATGCGAGCTGATAAGGGAGAGGCCGCGAAGAGAGCGAGCGAGCGAGAGTCTCTTTGATAAGGGTTTAAGAGAGCTCTTCGGCACTATCAGTGGACGCGGCGGCAAGGATATCGAGGGAGCGGGACGGAGATTGGGCGAGGGCGGCAGATCTCGAGAGGAAGTCGCGGGCATCGGCAGGGCATGGAGTAACCTATATTGGCAACGCGAGCCAAGGCTACGGACCACGCGAGCAGTGGAAACAAAACATCATATTCTGTTGATTTGTTGCTTAATAACATTAATAAAAATCGCTCCAAGTGAAGCGCATAAGACGTTATCTGCTTCGAGTACAACAACAAACAACCAAAACAGCAATAACAATTGTCATTGTAATTGAAATGGTGTCTCAAAACAACAATAGGACAACAACAAGGATGGCGCCAATCTGAGAACTTTGAATTGGAATTGGAATCTGAGGCAGTTTCAGATTCAGATTCGGGACGATCGATCGGCGTTCAATTAGCCGTGAAATTGGGTTAAGACTCGAAGCCATCAATTGCAAGTGCGTCACGTTGACAACACCAACAACAACAACAGCAACAGCACACTAACTATCACACATCAACACCAAACACCAACTATCACTAGAACTATCAATTGGAACCGTGTCACAGCCTCTCGGATCCGACGATCGAAGGCCGATCGAGTGCGATCCCATTCCCAACGCGGCCAGGGCGACGAGCGACGATCGACGAATCCTCGCGATCGCCGATCCACAGATCACTCTCGGGTTTCTCACCCCGATCGGATGTTGTTGACGACGACGGCGACGAGGCGGCTCCTTATCGAACTCCCGAATAAATTTTCACTTTATGGATTATTGATCGCGGTGAACACTTCCGCACTGGCGACTGCTCCGAGTTGATCTGATTCATGAGGCGAAATGGCGCGAGACGAGCGACGATCCTCGCCGGAGGTGGGCCCAATGATAAGGGATCAGGTTGAATAACCGCTTATATCACATCACATCATATCATATCACACTACAACATATCATATCCGCCTCCGTCAGAGGTTTATTGTTTAATCCCGTGAGCAAATTTCGGCATCCCCGGGGAAGATATCTGCGCGAGACTTCTTCTGACGACAGCAGACACTTGTTGTCGTTATATAAGACGGCAGCACTTTATCGCCCAACACTCTCGCCCTTATCTCCCGCCTCCTCCACCGTTTCCACCGAATTTTCCACTTCGAACTCGAGTTTTCACGGAGAAATCGTAAATTGAATTATTTCCAAACAAACCGAAATATCAGAGGGAGAAAATTCCCTTGACCGCCTTTTCCTCGCGATGGAGCCACCGCACTGAGCAAGAACGAGACGGACAGACATTTGGAGCAAAAATTATGCTGCTGCTCAAGTGATGAAGAACAAAAAGCGAATATAAAGCAAGAAAAAATAAAACGAAAAAATTAGATGAAAAACAAGACGAAAAATAAAACGAAAAACCCTGACAAAAAACCAAAAGAAAGTCGTAGGAGAGAATGAAAGACGAAGAAACACGCAGGAGAAAAAGAACACGAAGGAGAAAAAGAACGAGATGACGATGCATGGAATTTGGGAGCAAAAAACACTCAGATGGAATTTTCGCTCTGCTCTGATCATATGACGTGCGCCAGGTCTCTAATTTGGAGTGGAAAAATAGATGAAGAGCGCCCTTCTTCCTCACACTCACACTCTGCCTGCCTCTCTCACGGGTTCTCGCTGTGGGGGAGAAGAGCGCAATCACTTAAATAAAAATTAGTTTTATTGTTTACATGCGTTGACAAACAAACTGTGGGCAAAGAGCGAGCAACGGTACCGACGACGACGTCGCCGCCAGTGCTGCCCACAATGCGAGTAGTCGGTAATCGGTTCGCTCCATGCTCTAGACTATGTTGGGAGGGACGATTACTACGATTACTAAGATGGAATTTCGGCAATCGAAGCATTGTCGCGATAAACATCGAGATAAACACCTGATTCACTATCCTAGCCTATCTTCGGTCGTGGTGAGCCACACAATTCAAGATAAAAATTTCTGTCGACACGTTATCGGTCTCCATAAAGAAGGCAAATACGATATATTGCTCTGGATCTGGAGCGACGACGCATTATTGTCGACAGCACTCAATTCCATCGGACGGGGAGGAACGATGGCGATCGAGAAGATCGAACACGGAGTCCCCATTAAAGGGCTCCGAAAAGTGAAAGCTTGAGCCTTGACTGACTGAGGTCACGACATCGAGACCTTGCACCAAATGGCAGACGATCCCTGAGACGATCCCACGTTGCCAGCAGATGCAGGCGATGGAACTGATGAGGAGTGGTGACTCGAGATTTATTCCCAGTGCAATCGTACGTGATGCCCGATCTCATTTCCATAATTGGCACGGACGGTGGACCCCTTAATGATGTCCGGCCTCTCGCAGGCCTCTGCCGCAGGCGATGAGCTCCCCAGACGATCGATCCGGTTTCTCTTTCGTTCCGTTCTATGCGGAAACAAAACCCTTTCCACATCCGAGCGAGCCTCGTTAATGGAGTTTTGTTTGTTTTGTCGGTTGTTTTAATCGGAACTGAGTTGTTGTTGTTATTATTGACTTGTTGTAGTTATTGACTTGTTGTTGTAGTTGTTCACGGTGTTGTCGTCGTCGGTCGCAAGGTGCCTTCGACGCTGTCATCGCCTGTAAACGCGCCCAATTAAACCGCAGTCTAGTCGTTACCGGCAACACCCCAACTGAACCTCTTCCATCCTCCTCCTTACTCCTCCTCCCTCCATCGCTTCAATTGACCCATTCGTCGATCTCTGATCGATTGCGATCCATTACGATCGACAGACAGACGTCAGGGCTGACTTCGATGTGACCGAAGCCTGTGATTAGAGGAAATCTCAATTTAAATCTCAATTTATATTCACAATTGCCTTAAAGACATTTTGCCCTATGGTTGTTGTTGTTGTTGGCAATGTCGACGGTCCGACAGTATGGCTAGGAAATAAATTACAAGGTGCCAAATCAACGCCTGGATAATTGTTGGGTTTTCATTTCATTGTAATTGCGCCCGACCGATCGTCGATCGAAGGATGGACGTCAGTCAGTGGATCGAATCGATGGAGCGGGGGAGGACAGCTGGTTTTATTATTGTTATTGTTGTTGTTGTTTTTGCTCGATGCACATGCGGTTAATTTGTACCGAGTTGTTGCAGTAATCAATGAAGAAATTACGCTGAAACCCAGACGTCATTGATTAAATCGAAACCAATTAAATCAGCAGAAATCACAGCTCGCGAGTAATCGGTTCTCATTGCAACAATGGCGTGAAACCATTCAATGTAGTAAACGGCTTCTTCTCCCCTCGAGCCCTCTCCACCTCTCTGTGGCCGTCTGGAAATTTTGCAAGAATAAGTAATCGTAATGCAAATAGCAGACAACAAACAAACTCTTTAATAAGTCAGTTGTGGTTTTGATTTTTTGCTCTTGCTCTTGCGGCTGTTGTTGGCTCTTGTGGTTATTGTTGTTGCCTACAGAGTCTGCCTCAATTTAAGCCCATGTTTACAATGATTTACTGCCGGGAACCCGAATCGGCGCCAGGGCCGAGCGGAGGAGGAGAACCCACTATTTTCCACTCGCCAGAGATTTACAGACAGATCGCGGTTTCCATCCATCCAATTAAGAAGACTCCGACATTCCGAAGGCTGGTTCAACCGAACTCAGGGGAGGGTAGCGGCGGGAGTGGATCAATCATGTGGTCAAGTCATAGGGCGGAGATGACGTGCATCGATCGCAGATGTGACACATCATAATCGGAGTCGGAATCAATCGGCCAACCGGTGATCGGAGTCCGTCTCTGGTTTAAAAATTCAGTTCGTTTCCACGTCGATGGAATCCCATGATCCAATTACAGAGACGGAAATCGGTGCACGGGCAGTCGGTGCATTCTGACTGCTGATGAGATGTCAACGAAACCGCGCGAATTCCATTCATTTGTTGTTGTTGTTAACGACGTCACGACCTGGTGTGGGCAACTGAAGGAGAACGCGTGCGCGCATTAATTATCGCGTTGAAATGTAGCAATTAGTAAAAATTTCCGTCTCGTTCGGAACCCGTGCGACTCGCGTTTAGTACTCGGCTTAGTTCGAGGGACTTTTCGCAAATCTATTAATTTATACACATAATATTAATATTGGTGTTGGCTAACATTGGGCGAAGTAATTTTGCCGATAATGCCCGGTTTATTGTCGTCGAAATGGGAAGTGGCAACGGAGGAAGGGAGGAGTTAAATCAAGGATTGATTGACGGATGCTAACGACTTAATCGTTACTCGCGGCAATGAACCCGAATCGCCGATCGCGGAACGAGACTCGTCGTTTGTTGTTGCTGCGTTGGTGGGCCGGAGTTGTTCTTGCACATCCGACGAAGGCTTCGTCAAGTCCGACGACGCCCACTTCCGGCTCGATCGGCGCACGCAGTCGCAGTCGCAAACAATGTGCGTCTTTTGAAACATAAACTTGGTCGGTGAAACGTAAATTTGTCTGTTGTTCTCGTCAAAATAAAACTAAGCCAAACAAGTAAAACCAAACCAAATTTCAAGCCAAACTCAACTGTAAATCAAGTTAAGCCACAATCAATCGCTCACGAATACAACAACAACTGCAACAACATCGAAACGCAAGTGAAAATCGAGGAAAATCTTCAATCGTCAATCTTCTTGGAAAAAATATCATCAGCGTATATTTTAATCGAAGCCCCCCGCCCCGTCCCCCAGTCGTGCCCCGAAAACCCCGAAATCCCAGTTCAAACTTTGCGTGTCTTCTGGAACCTCGTTTTCTGCGTTTTTCTCTCTTTTCATTTGAATTTGAATTTGGAATTCTCTGTGAGTCCTTCGAAGACAAGTTGAAAGAAAGTTCGTGCCGATTTTTAAAGAACATTTTATGAATTCATTAAGAGCTAATTTAATGAAGTACTAGTTTATTACTTTGGAAAAGCTCCGAATTCCGTTTTTATTGTCAACAACAACAATTGATTATTTGTAAAAAATAATATCTCTTTTAAATTCGACCAAAATCCAACCAAGCAATCGCTTCTCATTTCTTTTAATTACACTTAATTAATTCGATTTAATTGCATTACACTCGAATTCAATTCGATACAATTAATTGCGAAAATCGTGATCGTGTCCGAAAAAATAATCGTCTACAGAAGCGTCGTCATCAAGCGAGCGAGCGAGCGAGAGAGAACGAGAGTGAGTGCGAGAGAGAGAGGAGGAATTTCCAAAGCGTGTCGCTCGGAGTTTCTGTTTGAGACAGAAACAGTTTTGGCGCCTTTTTCGTTGGTGAATCACAACAACAACAACCTGCTAATTTCGCTTGTGTGAGTATGAGTTGCATTTTTACCGCTATGTGGAGCATGCGTCTGTCGCTTAGGTGAGGGGAGCGAGGGGGAGCAGTGGGGGGGGAAAGAGACAGAGCACGCGATTAGGCAGGGTTGTCGTTAGCATTTTTAAAGCGAAGTTTTAGGCAAGAAAAAGTGGAGTAAAAAATTATTAAAATTATCAATTATCCAACAACAACTCGATTTGGAGCCCAAAATTATTGAAAACCAAAAAAAATATATTTTTACATTGAAACACAGTGGAATTTCAAACTCCGAAAATGAAGTCTTTCTCAAAAAAGTGGAGTGTTTCGATTGAAAGTGAAGTAAAATACTTCTACTTGCAGTGACTTCCACAACTCTTCTATAGGGTGTTCCAGGTGAATAATACTGCTCTTGGCATAGTCCAAACAATTTTACTTTCCGATAGATAATCCAAACATTTTTAAATTCGCCATAATCCAAACATTTTTCCGTTGGCATTAGTCAGAACATTTCTACTAAGTAAAAGTATTATTTAATAAAAAAGTATTATTTAATAATAGAACTTCGAAATAGCTGGAGATCAGTGTGTAGAAAATCGCATTTGCATGAATTATCCATCCATCGAGAATGAAGTAATTACGTATGAATAAATATGAGATGGCTTTCAAGAGTAATCGAATGCATTATAATGAAGCTGTTAATGGTCCGCCGATCGGAGCTGACAACATGTTGCAAGTTGGGTGGCGGCCGCCAGTTAAACCTGAATATATTGTGTATCGGGGCTTTTAATTGCGATCGCTTTATTAGACGCGTATGCAAATCCCGTCCCGTCTGTCGGTTCGAGTTCAACTTTGCTTTGATTTCATTACTAATAATCTAACTGCGACAGCAAATCGCGGTCAAAACACCGACGATTGACGTCGTCGTCATCCGATATTCGGGGCTCCTCCTACACCCAACATGGTCTGATCCCGATCTTTTCCCGCAGATCCCGCCCACTTCTCTGAGCACTCTCCCAACTACGATTCCCGAGCTCCGAAATGGCAGAACGTTTCTACAGGTTTGTCAAAAACATATTTTCGAAATTCCGAACTTCCCCATGATCGCCACTCGCAGCATCCACCCTGATGAAACCGTCTTCATGAGCTACAACGCCGCCCAGCAGCAGCAGCAGCAACAACAACAACAGCAGCAACTCAGCCACCACCAGCAGCAACAGCAGCAGCACCTGGCCAACGTCATGGCGCAGCCTGGGGTCGGGGGCCACATCGCCGCGGGTGGCGAACTCGACTACCTCCAGGGCTCGGCCTACTTCGCGTCTGCGGCCGCTGGAGCCGGAGCCGCCGCAGCCCTCGACCTCAGCGCCAACCGCTCGACTGAGCTGCGCTACTTCGCCAACAACAACAATTACAACAAGATGCCGCCCGCCCTCAACGCTGGCAACATGATGGCCAAGTACGGCGGGGGCGGCGGCGGCTACATGAATCAGTCTACGATGAACGCCGCGATGATGGGTCCTGGAGCCGGGCTCCAGACGCAGCAGCAGCAGCCGCCCGGGATCCCGCTGCCGCAGCACGTGGCCGCCACCGGCTGCCTCTACTCGCACAGCAGCGGCAACGCCTCGTGCTACACGCGCAACCGCTACACGCCCTACAACCACAACCGCGCCTGCGCCGCCGCAGCTGCTGCGGCCAACTCGGGCGGCTCGGCGGCGGTGCAGGCGGCCATCAGCACGGCGGCCATGAACTTCTCCTACCAGCACCAACAACAACAGCAACAACAACAGCAGCAGCAACAGTTCGCCCCGATCTACCAGAGCGGCCCCTCGGCGGCTGCAGCAGCGGCTGCGGCGGCTGTGGTCACGACGCAGCAGAACGCGGCAGCAGCAGCGGCCGCCTACGAGCGCGCCGTCGCCTCGGCCGTGCAGAACGGGGCGGCTGAGCTGACCTACGCCCATGCGGTCGCCGGGGCGGCGGCAGCAGCGGGGGGCGTGGCCAAGGGCGCGACGAACGGCGCCGGGTCGGTGATGAGCGCCACCGGCGGCGGCTCCATCGTGACGTCGACGCCCTTCGGCGGCGGCGGACCCCAGGCCTACGCCACCGTCACGGACCCCAGCCAGACGGTGACGCTGCAGATCACGAACCTCGACTACTCGATGGACGAGGCGAGTCTGCGCAACTTCCTGCTGAACCAGCTGAAGCCGATCACGCCGGTGGTCGCGCTGGTCTTCGAGGGCAGCTCCTACGCCAAGGTCACGGTGCCCGACCTCTACGTGAGTGGAGACTAGTCGATACATCTTCCCACATCCCTTCACTCACCTCTCTTTGGTCCACAGTTCGCCAAGCAGGTCGTGTCCTATCTGCACCGCAAGAAGATCGGCCACAAGCGGATGCTGGTCTCCTACACACGCGACTCCTCGCTCACCGAGATCAACACGCTGCGCTGCCAGGTGGCCGGACTCCTGAAAGTAGGTTCGCTTTATCAAAAATTGATCTTGTATTTGTCTATATAAAGTTAAAGTCTATAACAAATAGTGATCGTGTATTAGTCTATATAAAGTTAAAGTCTATAACAATAGTTATCTTTTATTTGTCTATATAAAGTTAAGGTTTATTCCAAATAGTGATCTTGTCTATATGAAGTTAAAGTTTAAAGTTAGTAAGAGTCGACTATGGTCATCTTTTTCATAATCATATTTCTATTTAATACTAATATTATTGATAATAATCTATGCACAGGACGTTCCCTACTATACTCTGCCGATGTATAAGTTCCGCGAGCTCTTCCAGTCGCGCTTCAAGACCTCGATCAGCGTGCTCGATCTGTACAAGATGCAGGACATCTGCAGCATCACCGCCGACAACAACGAGGAGCGCTTCATCAGCCTCCAGCCGGAGCTGATCAACTCGCTCGAGAGCTCGCCGCTGATGGAGGGCCTGCAGCACAGCGTGCCCTACTGCACGATCCACTTCAAGCGGGAGCAGCACAAGGGCTGGGCCGAGCAGGACATCGAGCCGCTGCCGAACGTCTCGATGACCATCGCCGAGATCCAGCAGATCATCCACCCGCTGCTCAAGGGCCACCCGGGCGACATCCCGGTCGCGTCGCTCGTCCACTGCATCGAGGGCGAGCTGAACACGCAGATCACGCCCGACGAGGCCGGCGTCAACCTGGAGCACCTCGTCTGCTGCGTCCAGGGCATCCAGATCCAGATGAACAACTTCGGCATCAAGATCCTCGGCTGGCTCGAGCTGGACAAGGAGGGGGGCGGCGTCACCGGCGCCGGTGTCGGCGGATCCCAGGAGCGCGCGATCTACTCGAAGAACTCGTCGATCTCGGACCCGCTCTACCAGATCTCGCGCGAGGTGGTTGAGCTGGTGAAGATGTCGCCCAAGTCGACGATGAAGTTCAACCGCTTCATCCCCGCCTACCACAACCACTTCGGAAAGCAGTGCCGCGTGGCCGACTACGGCTACACGAAGCTGATCGAGCTGTTCGAGGCGCTCTCCTCGGTGGTGCAGATCATGGGCGACGGCGAGAACCGCCAGATCACGCTCACCCACCGCACCCAGATCCGGCGCTTCACCTCCGACCTGCTGCGCATCCTGCGCACCCACGGCAACAAGTCGGTGCTGCTCTCGGAGCTGCCGGTGATCTTCTCGCAGACGCAGAACCGCAACTTCGACGTCACCGACTACGGGGTCTGCGACATCGTCGACATCCTCGACGGGCTGGTCAACTCGAACATCGTCGTGGTGACCACCGTGCAGAACGGGCAAGACATCCTCATCTCGATCCCGAAGCGCAAGCAGACGAACGCCGAGCTCGAGAAGACCTGCATCTTCGCCGGCGAGATGGTCGAGCTCTTCCGCAACGCGCCCCAGTACACGATCCTCTTCCAGAAGTTCGTCCGCTCCTACCACTACCACTTCGCCTACCAGTGCCGCCTCAGCGACTACGGCTTCATGAAGCTGGCCGACCTGATGGACGCCATCCACGGCGTCGTCGAGATGGAGTTCGCCAACGACGAGGACAAGAAGGTCTTCCTCTCGCCCAAGGTGGCCCGGCGCGTCTTCGCCGAGCAGTGCGAGGAGCTGATCCGCGGCGTCACCGGCTCCGCCAAGACCCAGATGAAGCTCGAGGAGGTCCTGAAGCTGCACAAGAAGAAGTACGGCTACCAGATCCTCGCCCAGACCCTGGGCGTCGCCGAGATCCTCGAGGCCATCGAGCTCTCGCCCTACGTGGAGGTGAGTCGTGGGTTCCTTTGTGATCGTTTCGGGTCCCTTTCAATCGCTCCTGTCCATCCAGATCGCGGACGTCGACGGCTGCACCTCGATCATCTGCCACAGCGACGACGCCGTCTTCCGCTCCCAGTGCTACCGGGCCTGCAAGATGCTGCTCTCGCACGAGGCCGACGCCTCGCCCGCCGACGGCAGCGGCCGCACTCCGCCCAAGAGCGAGGCCGCCGCGAAGGCCCCGATGACGCTGCAGGAGCTCCTCGAGCAGTTCAACAAGAAGCACAAGGACGCCATCACCGCGGACACGGTGAAGGCCATGAAGCACGCCATCGAGGTGGGTCCGAACTCTCTTTCTCTGTTCCCCAATTAACTCCTTCTCCCGCAGATCGTCACCTCGAAGGAGCAGAGCCACCTGCGCATCTCCAAGTTCATGAAGTTCCTGATGAACATCGTGCGCCTCCTGGAGCAGCGGCCGACGATGCTCCTGCACGAGATCAAGAACGCCATCGACTGCGGCGTCGCCACCTGCTTCGAGTTCGGTACGTCCACAAGACCTTGATCTTCTTCGATCCACGACTAATCGATTCCACTGCAGGCTACCCCAACCTCTACACCGTGCTGGCCGCCTTCCCCGACATCTTCACCCTGACCCTGGGCGTGTCGCAGGAGCGCAGCGAGGTCTCGCTTCTGCCGAGCACCGAGAGTAAGCACTTTGTTTTCTTTACTCGATGTCCTCCTCCTTCAAACCACGTTCCTTCCTTAGTGCGTTTGTCCTCCTACGCCAACCACCAGCATTTGTTCGGCTCCCTGCGGCTGCCCTCGTCCAAGCAGAAGCTCTCGCGCCCCTCGCGCCAGCCACTGGGCGACTACAACGGGCGCAACTCGAGCCTCCAGGGGCCGCCGGCCAAGACGCGCGCCGTCTGCAGCGACTCGGGCTACGGCGGCGGCGTCTCCGCCTCCAACTGCAGCTACAAGAGCGTCTCCTACAACTCCTACTACAACCAGCCGGCCAAGACGACGGCCCACGCCCAGCAGCAGCTGTCGTCGACGCTCAAGATGCCGCCGACCTTCAACCCCGGCAGCAACAACAACTCGAGCGGCTCCTCCATCTACTCGACGGCCTCGCACCACTCGAGCCTGCTGAACACCTCCGCCTGCGGCTCGGCCTCCAGCTCGGCGGCCAACCTGAGCAGCAGCAACAAGGAGAACTCCTTCAGCAGCTCGCTGAACATGTTCAACGCCTCGTTCAACTCCTCGAGCACCTCCTTCTCGGACCTCAACTCGAGCCTGGGCAGCGTGTCGGGCATCAGCCAGGCCGCGTCCGGCGGCGCCTACCCGGCCGCCAAGCTGTGGGACCGCCGCCACAGCAGCTACTACCAGGGCCAGCCGCTGACGAGCGCCGCCGCTGCCATGGGGGGCCTGCCGCCGCTGGTGATGCCGACGCCCGCCGCGGTGGCCTCGCAGCAGCTGGCGCTGGCCCAGCAGCAGCCGCCCGACCAGACGACGCTCTACGAACTGGTCAGCAACATCCAGATGTGCCCCATGTACGAGCCGCCGAAGCCGGATACGCCGCCATCGGACGTGAGTATAACAAACAGTTGGCTCGGTTTATTTATAACAGCTCCAAACGTGGAGAGTCGGCACTCTTTTGTAGACAGAGAGAGCGAGTGATTTGGAGAGATAGTCTTTGGAGGTTTCTTTTAGCTTCTCTCCAATCGACTGCGACGGGTTCGTGTCTCGGGAATGCCCGAGATAAGAACATCCGCCGCCTCTCTCTCTCTCGTTCGCTCTCTCTCCACTTGTGCCGGCGGCTGAATCACAAGTGCTATCGTAATTTGTTTGTATCGTTCCAGAACATGCCTTTCTGGATCGATCCCATCTGGACGAACGCCAGCGAGGCGAAAGCGACCAAAAACGAAACGGTAAGTGCCGAGTCTCCCGATCACTCACGCCCACGCAATCACGCAATCCACTCACTCAACCAGCTCAACATCAAACTGCCCGAGATCAAGACCTTCAACGTCCTGCCCATGCTGCTCTCGCCCTACACGCTCTCGAAGACCGAGAACATGAAGCAGCAGGTCTTCAACTTCGAGAACCACGATAGAAAAATTGCCTAAGCCCAACGAGACGATTATTTTTAAGTACTTCGGTTAATTTCCTAATTATTCTTCTTACTATTATTATATTATTATTATTATATTTTTTTGTAAAACCCCAAACAAATATTGTTAATCTTAGCTTTAATTTAATTGCAATTTATAAACAAAAATTATTGTATGTCAAGTAGATCTCAAAATATTTCCAAATATTTAAAACTTCACCAAAGGTTTCCGGTTTTCGCTAAAACCTAAAATTATTGTAAAACCTAGTAATAGTAGATCGATCATTTGTATTGCGAATTGAAATGTGAGAGAATATTGTAAACGAAGAGCCCAAAAGAGCAGGCGGAAGAGGTGCGGGGAGGAGACCCAGAGAAGAATTGCATTTGATATGCAGCCGATGCCCAGATCAACGAGGAATATACATATCTATCTGTCGCCCAGTTTTGCCGAGCAAAACTAAGCATATGTAACACGATCACCAACTCGGGCAAGAGGTCGACGATCGCAACGACCGCTGCATACTTGCGGGCGCATAGCATTATGTATTAGAAGTTGTAATTTAAGCCCGATTCACATTATTATTGTATCAATTCAAATTATTTAAATTTATCCCTATTATATCACTTTTTATACTATACTCTTAAGATACTAAATTTGTTAACACAAATACAAATGCATGCTCTAAAATACAATCAAAACTAAACAAAAACTCACCCATTGCTATATATCGTCGTTGTATGAATCTGTTCGTTGGTGACTTGTTTATTTTTGTATTTTGATTTAAAAACAATTAATTCTCTAAGCTAAAGTCTCATATAAAAATATTATTCATTGTATGCCTCACAGCTAGTAACACGAGCGATGAATAAATTCAATTGTTTCTAGGAACAAAATAATGTAAAACAAATCTAGAAAGTAATCTCTACTCCTTACTGAAGAAGCTTCACTAGAAGCTTGGAGCCACTATTCTAAAGAAACTGTTGGCCAACTCGATGCCGAAGAAGCAGGCGGCGTTCGCCGGGAAGGCACGGATCATGATGGGCGTCACGCCCCGGTAGAGGGCCAGTGGGCCGTCCTTCATCATCAGATCCTTGAACACACTGCGAATACCGTGCTTGTATTTGCCCTCGGGCGCTGGAGAGAAAAACAATTCAATTTAAAGGGAATTTAACAATAAAACTCAACTGTCTCACCTGTTTGCAAGCGGCTCTTGAGCACGTCGGCAGGCATGCCCAGGATCCAGTAGCCCATGCCAGCCATGCCGCCGGCGAAGAGGGCCGACCAAATGCCCACGTTGTCGTTGCCAGACTTCTTCTTGGCCATGTCCTGCAGGTACTCGTAGATCAGGAAGTACAGGCCATTGGCGGGGATATCTGTGAACAATGGAAACAAGGTTTTATGAAAATCCATAACATTTTCACAATAAGATTTCAAGATTGTTTCTGTAATGGGTTAAGGTCAAGGAGAGAGACCCAAACGACACACATGATATTACGAAAGTTCCAAAGCCCCAAAGCAAACATGCGAGAGATTATACAACGGACACCTTTGCAAAAGAACCTAAATATACCCACACTTCTGGAGAATAGTACGAGAAAATACTACACAAGCGATTATGCAGACGAACATAAATAAAACAAGAAAGTCATGTGGCAAACGAGCCGATATCGTCGGGCCGATTATATGTATGCGAAGCTATATAGTACAAAGCGACGCCAAGCATACCGAGTGGGAACAACAACAGTCCCAGTCCCAGTTGCTGTGGCTGAGGCTGAGGCTGTAGCAACAACAAGTTGGGCAGATAAGCAACATCCTTTACGTCGTCACTTCCTACGTCTTAATCTCGTCGAAATGGGGGAAGCGAAACGAAACGAGCTGAGTGTTATTCGAAAACACTGCGGACGACATTCTTCAGAACTCCCACCCGCGACCAGTAGTGGAACGGCATTCGAAGATGCAAGCGAGTGGGAGCCACGAGAACCCCGCGGACTACTGAAGGTCTGAAAGTCTTTGGACTCGCAGAGAAGGATTAAGTTTCACCCGTGTGCACTTGTGAAGGATAATTTGATTGGACTGTTGAAAGTGTAGTTATTTGAATAAGCTCGAGACGAAGGATTCAATCGCGCAACATGGAGCAGTTCAAGTGGTGGCTTGTGTTGTTCTGCCTGATGTTAATTGTGAGTGAATGAATTATTTGGGTTACCGAACTCCCAATAGTGTTCTAAAAGAAATATTTAACAACGTGGCATCTCAATTCGAGATATGAAAGGTGCCCACTTCAGGTTCCGCATACTGATTTCCGTTCCATTTCCTCCCCCGCCCAACTCTAGCACGAGGTCATGCCACGTCACCCGGACCGACACCACAACCGCTTCAAGGCGACCTCCTCCTCCGGCCAGCGCCAGGGCTCGCGGGACTACGTGAGCGAGGCGAAGGAGCCCCACCGGAGCGAGGAGCTCGAGGTGGACACGCTCCAGTGCCCGCTGGGCTGCGTCTGCCAATACGCCCACTTCATGGACCTGCCGATCTCGCGCTGGATCAACCACATGCAGGCGCGCCAGCCGGACAAGGCGGAGGAGGAGACCGCCGAGGAGCTGATCAACGAGAACGAGACCTCCTTCGAGGGCGACGAGAGCTTCCTCACGAACCCGTTCATCAAGCAGGCCACGTGCATCCTGCAGGAGGAGAGCGACGCCCAGGCGCTGGTCAACAGCCTGCCGCACGACCTGCAGGCGCTGATCCTGCTCTACACCGGCATCGGCCGCAACAAGACGGGTGAGTGAGAGTCGATCTTGATCTGTAGTTTGTAGGATTGTTTGATTCAAATTGGGGAAAGGAAACTAACCGCCTCGTCCGCAGTGAACACCAGCGTCCTGAAGCCGCTGAACCAGCTGACCACCCTCGAGATCCGCGGCCCCCAGGACCGCACCTTCCGGCTGGTCTTCGACGAGCCGCTCAGCTTCCTGCAGCACGCGAACTTCGAGTCGATCACGCTGCTGGGCAGCGACTCGTTCAAGCGGCCCAAGGCGCAGGTCCACCCGCGCGACAGCTTCGACTACAAGCCCAAGATCGAGATGTACGCCTACGAGAGCGGCGAGGACAGCGCCGAGGCGGAGGCGCAGCGACCGGCGAGCAACAACCCGCGCCAGTCGCCGGGGCTGGAGCACTGGCAGGAGCTGGAGGAGGTCGAGATCCTGCCGTACGACGTCTACCTGCGGGAGGTGAAGAAGGCGCGCATGCCCACCTTCTACGGGTGGGAGCACCTGGAGGTGCTGCGCGTCCACTCGTGCCAGCTGAGCGAGCTGCACTGGGAGATGTTCGACGGGCTGGACGCCCTGCAGCACTTATCGCTGGAGCGCAACGCGATCGAAGTGGTCACTGCGTTCGCGCTGTTCGGCGCCAGCAACATTCGGACCTTATCGCTGGCCCACAACGCCATACACGATCTGCACTATCGCGCCCTGGGCGGGTTGCTCAAGCTGGAGACGCTCGACTTGAGCGATAACCGGCTGGCGAAGCTGAGCGAGATGAGCTTCCCGCCCTTCCCGAAACTGGAGCGCCTCGACTTTCGCGGCAACCCGATACGGTACATATTCCCGGCCACCTTCGGCGTGATGAACAACACGCGCACCCTGCTCTTCGGCTCGGCCGAGACCGCGCTGGAGCTGTGGAGCAACGAGCCCTTCCAGTGGCTGGACAAACTGCGCGTCCTGAGTCTGGGCAACGTGTCCATCGCGAACCTGGAGCACAAGATCTTTCAGGTGAGGTGGGGTGAGGGTGCAGAGAGTTGCAACGGGACTGATTTTCTCGTCCGCAGGGCCTGACGTCGCTCGAGAAGCTCGAGATGAAGGGCTCGATCCGCAGCCTGGAGTTCGACGCCTTCGCCGACCAGACGGAGCTGCGCGAAATCGACCTCAGCGACTGCCAGATCCAGGAGGTCTCGATGGACGCCTTCATGGGCTGCAAGAAGCTGGAGGTGGTGAACCTGGCGCGCAACAACCTCACGTATCTGCCGCCGGGCCTGCTGGACGACCAGCGGAGCCTGGAGGAGATCTACCTGGAGGGCAACCAGCTGCGCACGCTGCCCACCTCGTTCTTCTACCAGCCCAAGCTGAAGCTGGCCCGCCTCAGCGACAACCCCTGGAAGTGCAGCTGCGACATGAGCAACTGGCGCGCCAAGGTCACGAACCAGGTGCGCGGGCCGCGCGTCCAGCGCTGCGTCGCCGACTACCGCTCGGGCAAGCGGCTCTCCTGCCACAAGGTGGACAACTACCAGTTCGACCACCGGTTCGCGCCGCGCTGCGAGAACTTCAACGGGCGCAGCGTCTTCTACGTGATGCGCAAGAACCTGCAGTGCGGCCAGGGGCGCGTGGTCAACTCGTACGGCCAGCACCGGAGGGCGCCGGCCACCGGGCCGGGCCAGCGCAAGCACAAGCTGCGCCAGATGGAGGAGCGCCGCGTGCGCTACAAGGAGAAGCTGGAGCAGAAGAAGACGGTCCTCGGGCAGGAGGTGAAGCCAGGCGGAGGGGGTGAAGCGGCGAACCCGCGCCTGACTTGGCAAATCCAGCGCGAGGAGAAGATCCGACGCACCCTGGCGCGGGAGAACAGCATCGAGCACGTGCTGATGCAGCAGCGGCTGCACGAGGAGAAGCTGCGCCAGCGCAAGGCAAAGCAGAGCGCCGAGTCCCGGGACGGGGAGGCGGAGGCGGAGCAGGAGGAGATTTCGAACGAAATTTAAATTCGTACTAGTTAAGGTGTAGTTGATGTTCTTAAGTTAGACTGAGTTTAAGCCAATTCCGAAACGTAAGCGAAATAAATAAAACCCACATTACGAATCGAATCGAACTCACCTCTGAGGGCTGTGGCACAGCTGCCCTTGAAGACGCTGCGCAGGCCGCCCTCCTTGTACAGCTTCTTGGCGCAGTCGATCATGCCGTTGTACTTGCGCTCGCCGCCGGACGCCTGCTGCACCTGCAGCAGACACTTGATGCGCTCGCCCGGCGCCATGATGGCCGTCGAGAAGATGCCCGAGAAGGAGCCGGCAATGAAGATCTGCGAGTAGGTCAACTTCTGGTTGTTGTCGGTCTGCTGGACTCGCTTGCCCAGCGCGTAGCCGGCGAAGCAGACGGCGAAGATGGGGGCCACGCCGGTCAGGGGGGCCGACATGCCCTTGTACAGACCGCGGACGCCCTCGTTTGTGACCGTCTTGCGGATGCAGTCGAAGGTTCCGCGGTACATGGGCTCGGCGCCAGGAGCCGGGGTGGGCATTGTCTGAAGACGAACCTGGAGAGGTGGTAGAAAAGGTTTTAGTGAGATGTAGGGATTATAGCTCAAGTTGGTACCTTGACCGTGTCCAAGGGGTGGCCGCAGAGCACATTGCAAATGCCGCCGAAGCCGCCGCTCAGGAAAGACTTCACCGGGTTCGCCTTGCGTTCTTGTGGAGCGTCAGACATGGTGCAGATCCAAGCAAACTACAGAGAAAGAAGAGAAATTAAAAAATGCCAGCAATTAGCAAAATTCACGACCCTTGTACCTTTCACGGGATCTCGAATTATGGTATGTTTAGCTAATCTCTAGCTAATATCAACAACAGCCGACTCTGATAAGTTCGATTCACACGCCTGAACGGCTGCGGTCGGTCGGTCCAACGAGAGGCGAAGAAAGTGCAAGTCGTCGTCCGTCTGAGACAATGTTGACGTGTTGCGTTTGTTGAACCTGTTTCCGCCGTGGCCCACAACTGGATTCCGACGACGCGAGGAGCGAGCGAGCGTGGTCACAACGAGACTGGTCGACCTTTCGTGGTGCTTTCCAATGCGAACTGGGCCGATACTGGAAAGATGCCTTATCTTTCTTGAACAACTGGCGAACCAACCAGTTGAGTTTTTGATAACGAAGAGTTGAATGAGAAAACAATGATTTCTTTGCAATTTTTCTTGTATTTCATGTTACACTTACCGCTTGTTCACGTAATGATTTCGATATGACTTTTTCAATTGTTCTTGTTTTGCTCCAAGGCGAATGAATCAATTGGCCGGGTCCAAAGTCCGATCAAATCCAATTTGTTCACTCGGACTAATGTAAACAGTTTTCTAACCATTTGTCGTATCCACCAAGTCCAGGTGACAGCGAATATTTTAATTTTTAATTGACTTCCACATCAATATTACTAACTTTTTTAAAAAACACTCATTCGCAACATTAATAAATAAACAACAACAATTAAATTTCCAAATTCAAATTCAGGGATGACACATCAGTCATTCAGGGAGAGTACAAAAAAATGTAAACAAACCGAAAATCGGCCGTTGCAACGAAAGAGTGTAGAGTCCATCAGTGTGTAGAGTTTCATTTTCCCCAAGTTTCCCCAAAAGAGTGAGGGAGACAGACAGAATCAAATCACTTCAAAACACTTCACTTTTCCCACTTCTACACTTCGATGAAGAATTTCGGTGCGGCATCCCTGGTTTCAACCATCAAACAGCTGTCCACGTTGTCAGTTACAAATGTACTGCAACAATGAAGAGGAGGCTACTATAGTGGTTCTCAAACCTTTGCGACCAGGGAAGCCCCACGGAAAATCAACTGAATATTTTTTAATACTTGTGCCAAAATAACTTTATTTGATTACAATTAACAGATTGTAAATGCAATTCCATCACCAAGCGAAGTCGAGGAGGATGTTAAGACAAAGATCAGGATTAGGTGGTAATTAAGGCTGTGGAGTCTGACGAAGGTAGCACTTGCCAGAAGGTACGGAAATTGTCTCCACGCCAGCAGGAAACAGTTTGGGGACATCATCCTCCTTCACAGATGGCAGAACCATGCACGTCTGTCCTTGCTGCAAGGTGAAAGTTTCGACATTGGTTGACTCTTTACATCAGGACAATCATTTCATAATAACATACCTGCCAGTCGGCTGGAGTGGCCACCGACTTGGTTTGAGTCAGTTTCAACGAGTCAATTACGCGCAAAATTTCACTAAAAGCAGTTTCAAGTCAGAATTGAATTCCAAAACAATTACAAAGCCTCTCACTTGAAGTTCCTCCCTGTGGTCGCCGGATACAGAATCGACAAACGCAATTTCTTGTTCTCGTCGATGATGAAAACCGCGCGGCAAGTCAAAGGAATGCCATCCTTGTCGATCTCATCCTTGTCCAACATGTTGAGCATGACCGCCAGCTCACGCTTGTCGTCGGCAATGATTGGATAGTCGAACGACGCCAGTTCTAGGATATATAGTATAGATAGTATATAATAGAGATAGGGAAAACATACTGCCGAAGCTTTTGATGTCCTCGATCCAGCCCTTGTGGGACTCCACGCTGTCGCACGATAGCGCGATGGGCTTCACGTTCCGCTTGGCGAACTCGGGCAGAAGGGTGGCCACACGCGTTAGTTCCGTGGTGCACACAGGGGTGTAGTCAGAGGGATGCGAGAAAAGAATGGCCCAACTAATAGTTCCATCAGTACATGACCTTGGGTTGTGGGTCTCAAGAGAAAAACTTACGAATCCCCCATCCAATCGTAGAAGTCGATCTTGCCCTCACTCGTCTCGGCCTGGAAATTCGGGAACTTGTCGCCAATATTTAGAGCTTTACCGGACATGGTCAGAGCTGCAATCGAATCGAGTTTAATGTTTTCCTATTAGAAACTCCGAGGGCCGCAACAGGTAAATTTACCCTTGCACTGAACAGTTTGAGGGCAATTAGGGAGATTATGAATTCGAGATAATGACGTTAATTGTAGTAATTTCACTCAATTACTTGTGAGAAAGTATTAATATGTAATTCAACGCACTTGCCTTTATGCGGTTGAGTCCTCGGATGGTACGAAAATTATAAATAATTGTAACTAAATAAATTTAAATATTTTTGCGAACACTGTGGAAAACGAACGAAGAGCTGCCGGCACAACAACTGCTGTCAGGGTTGTCGAGTAACTTCAGTCGAAGTGTTTCACTCCACTTATGATCAAAACTACGCACTCCACATTTCTCAAAAGCACTTCATATCCGCAGCAGATTCCTCAAAAGCACTTCATATCCGCAGCAGATTCCTCAAATTCCACATCTCTCGTCATCGGTCATATTTTTTAATCCTGTTTCAGATTCACACAAAATTTATTAGTATTAGTAGTAAAAAATAATATTCTATTCTTTTTTTATCCTTTTTATTGCCACATAAAAGTTGTGCTTTTCCTCTAATAACGAACATACAATTTAAAAATATATTTTGTCTGCTTGAATAAAAATCAGTTTTTTGTACAAATGATCCACTATTAGTATTTCTTACACATTTCAAGAGTTTTCTTTTCGGAACAAAAAGAAAATTTGATCTCATCTTGTTAGAACAAAAATCTTGTTAGAACATAAAACAATAAATGATGACGTAGTATTTTGGAATGCATTGAATGTTGAAAATATATAAAAACCAATAAAACAATAATAAGTAATGTACAATAAACTACATACACTTAAATTACGAAAACATACAACATAAAAACTTCGTACAAAATAAAAAAAATAAATGATGCTCAAGCCTTGATTAAATATAGGTACTAGTCCCGCCCCCACGAAGCATGTTTAAAGCGCTTTCTAATTGCCCGCGACGTCCATGACTGCAATAGGTCAGATGCTGATTAGAACGTTATAAAATTAGGTCCAGAATACCTTTTAAACGAAATGCAAAATTGCAATTTAATGCATTTCCATAGTCAGGACCCCCGAAATAGACTCCTCACTTCCTCCTCTGCTTCAGCAACAGTCTTGACAAACGATTCACCAGGAACGGCCACAGGACGAGAAGCGCGAACCAGGCGGGCGAAATATCGTCGAATGGCCACCACTTGGGTGCATTGCGACCGCGGGTGTTGGCCAAAGCCTTCAGTGACTTCTGTTGCACAGCCAGACGTACTTCCTGCACACCCTTCTCCAGGACACCGATGCGCTGGTTGACCGACACCAGGTCCGCGTTCATGCGCAGCACTGTGGCTTGAACCTGCTTCAGCAGCTCCGAGTTGTGCAACATGGCCTCGGTGAACTCGTGCTGCATGTCGACTGGATCGCCGTACTCATCGTCGGACTGATCGACGGTGCCGTTGCTGACGGCGTAGCTGTTCGAAGCGTACTTGGCAGCTGGAGCGACTCTCTCGTTGGCATCGTAAGCAATGTCGCCGTTCAGATGGGACTTCGAGATGGTGCCACTGGGACTGTAGTGTCCATTCACAGCCGGAGGGTCAGGATCAGCAGTAGTAGTTATATCGGCAGCTGAGGTGGAGGCGCTCTGCAAAAAGTTCCGTCTAATTTAAGGACTAAATATGAGGTGGCCTATTCTTACCTCATTCACAGCGGGGTTCGAGGTGACGCCGTGCTGAGGACTATTTGTGCGAGAGCTGAAAGGCGAGTTCGGGTGCGACTCGGCCATTTCGCGCATACCCGGCGCGACCATCTCCAGCTCGTCCAAGTTGATGTTGTCCAGCGAGCTGATGCTGCCCACGAAGTTCGCCACATTGTCGGTGTACGACATGGTCTCGATGATTTCCCGCAGCTCGTCGACGTACTTCGCCATGGCCTGCTGCTTCGTCAGGTGGCGATTCGAGTTCCAGGCGTCCCACTTGGCCTTGCCCACCACGTCCCAGAAGGCCGGCTTCTTCTGCGTGCACGGTCCCTCGGTGGCGTGTTTGAAGTAGCCGTAGAACTTCAGCATCATCGTTGTGCTCGGCTGGTAGGGACCATTTTTGGGCAGGCCTTTAATCACGTTGACGGCAGCTTGGAAACGCTCCTCCACGGTGGCCATTGTTGGGCGAACTGAGCGTGTCGATTACGTGTGTGGAGAAACTGTAATCGGGAAAAGGCCGATTAGAAAAACAGAGATTTGAGGAGCTTTTTGCACATTTGAATACAGTAGTAGTTTGCCCTCAAATTACATAGCACGAACGAACCCTTCAAAGTCTGATCGCAAATACCACAATTATAACTAGCTCCGAGCGAAGCGATTAGATTAATCAGCACTCGAGGGTCCACACTACTAGGGGCTAAGGTTCAGTTGCTCCGGCGGGGGCAACAGTTGACATCGATCGCAAACCCAACCCTACGAGCAGTTTTCAACGACGCTGGACTAGGCGGAACAACGCGTCGGTCGCAACATCCTCCACTTAATTGCTGGCATTTAAATGCGAAAAAGTCCAAACGCAAACGCTTCACGCGCACAAAAAGTCGCAATTAGCGAGCCGAGGTTGAGAAGCCACCGAACTAGACGCATATTCCGCGACGACGACGACGACGGAAGATACCTGTTTGACAGCGCAGGGCGCATTACCTCGCGAATACCTCTCAGACACTGCGACTCTGGCAGATGGGTCTCATACACGGACACGCTGTAGAGAAGGCTGGCAGTAGACTGTTGCTATTGACGACTCTGGCTGTTTTCAGCAGTGTTCGTTCGTGTTTTGCTCTCTTTGCCTGCGTCCGCTGCACTTTGAGCTCCCTTCGACTGCTCTTCGGCGCTCAGGTGCTCCGTCGTCCCCACGCTCGGCGCTACGTGCTGTTGCGACTGCCTCCGCTGCGGTTGTGAAACTGTTCGCGCACCGCCAGCCCCAGCACCCAGCTCGTTGACGTCGTCGTCGTGGTCGTCGCCTTGTTGTCGCTGAATTCCGATCGAAGTGAAATGGGTTTTATCTTCTGTATTTGTTGTAGCTGACTGGCTGGCTCGACTGCGTGTTGTTGTGCTGCGAGGTGTTTCTTTCTTTCTCAATACCTTTCTTTCTGCTCCGCTGCTGATCACAATGCTTTCTTCTTCCTTCACTTTCAGACGAATGCTTCTGAAATCTTGCTCGACTAATTCGCATGCAAGAAACTTGTTTCTCTTATCTTCACAAATATAAATATATAAATAATATAATCGCTCGCTCGAAGTCACTTCCAGGGTTGTCGTTTCAAATTTTTAGACTGAAGTGTTAGACAAGATAAAGTGAAGTGAAACGGAGAAAAGTGAAGTGTTTTGTAAATGTATTAATTTCATTAATATCACATAAACATATCGCCGATATTTATACAAACTCTTCACTTTTGGAATAACTACACGAGAATGTCTGCATTCCAGTATTGAATTTCTTAGAAAATATTCGGTGAGTAACGTCTGTAAGAGATTCTGACGAGCAAAAAATAGCGCAACTTTATGTTTTTACAACACATTTTAGATAAGTTGAAAAACGAAGTGTTTCCAAAAAAATTGAAGTGCCGTAGTGTTCTGGGTCAGAGTGAAGTGAAACACTTCAATTGAAGTGACAACGACAACCCTGGTCACTTCAATGGAAGTGTCACTTAAAACAGGGAAGGTGAAAAACAAAAAAATAAGGAATGTTTTTCGGAATTTTTTTCGATTTTCGCACAAACAAAATCGGCAAACATGGCACTAATTGATTTGTTTTTTGTTTCTTATTATTTTTAATTATTACTAGCCACATTTAAATTTTGTTGGTGATTGATTATTTTTTTTTTATGTTGTTGTTGTTTTTATGTTTATGTTGGAAAACTTTTCAGTAGGTGTTCACTAATATGCGACGAAAATCAAGAGATTAATGAAATAAAAACAGTTCTTCTTATTTTCCTCCGGAAATCTGAAAATTATAAACAATTTATGATATTTTTAAGAAACTCAGCAAAATAGTGAACAAATGTCAAGAAAATGACAAATTCGATTCACAGTGAACACAGCCGAGTTGGGGAACGAGACGAGAAACTCGCATGCGACACGGGACGATTTCACTGAACAACGCAACCGCGGAACGGAACGGGAACGTTCCTGGTATCCGACCTTCGCGACGCCTCGTCATTCGAGAAAAACTCGTGTGTGAATCGACATCGTGTGCAGATAGATCTCATCAATTTCGTCAGACAGTGAAAATTCCCAGAGACAGATAGAGCCGAAGAGCAGCGACTGAAAATTTGTTTCAGTTTTTCATTTCACCACAGCGCGGAATTCGTTTTCGTTTCGAACAATTCCGGAGACGATCGGTCGCAGACGGACAGACAGACGAGAAGTCAGTCAGACAGCCAGACGACGTGCAGTGCAAGGGAGGAAAACGTGGTGCTTGTTGGAAAATCGAACCGATCGAACCCCTCGTGCACTCGCCCTCACACACACACACACACACACAGCTCTGGTCGTGTACTTTTGAATTTCGTTACTTGGCCTAATCTGCGAATGAGCAACTGATAGAATTGGAGGAGCATCGATTGGGATTCTTTTGCGATTAAACATGAAATTTGTTGCAACCACAACAAGCCATTTCACTGAAGAGCAAGAGCAACGTATAAATAACTGTCCCAGCGCCAAGTTGACAACATTCGACAACAATTCGTTCGCCGACGACAACATCGCGAGCAGCAGCAACATTTCCTCGACGATTCTGAACAGGAACCTCAGAAATTTGCAAGTGAAAAACACGCTGAAAGTGAGAAGGAACCACAAGGAGGAAAAGTTCCCCCACAAGTTGAATAAGATTTATAAAAATTGGAAAAATCAAAACTTTCGCATAGCCGCGTCTTGATTAAACGCGAACCTTAGTTAAATTTCCAAATTTCACCCAATTAACCAACTACCTAACAAACAACTCTAGAAAAATCAATAAAAGTCAAACAATTTAAACAAAACACAAGTCGCCAATTGAAATAGTGAAAAGAAAGTGAGCGTAGGTGAAAGAATCGTTTGAATTCCCAGCCAAAACTTCTCAAATTCGTTGTGAACCGTCGTCGCTTTTGTCGTTCGTGATTATTTCGAGTTTCCAAATCGCCTCGAGCGCCGTTGATTCCTAATTTTCGTTCGATTTGCGTCTCGCCCGAACCGCGTGGCCGTCGCCCGCCTGTCAAACGGGACAAAGCAAAAGAAAACAAACACAGACAACTGTCAGGAAGTCGTCCGTCGCCTTCCTCCGCCGCGTTCTCGTTCCGCCGTTCCCGCGGAAAGCAACCCGGAGGTCATCGATCGTCCTTCGTCAGCCGCCATCTGTGCTTCGCACGCATCCGTGAAAATTAGTCGCAAAGGGGCCGCAGCGGGAAATTTCCTGAAGAGCAGCAAAATGCCGCGCCGCAACAAGAAGGGAGGCAAAGGTAAAGAAGAAGCGTTCTCCATCAATCCGCCCCATTCATCGTCGTTCTCTTTCGGCGCCGTTTCCTGCAATAATTTCTCTCTCTCGCCTCGATGTCATGCAACTTTTTCCCCTCCCCGCGATGCAGCGTTGCATTTCCACATTGCCGTGCTGCCAGACCATGGGCGGTGGCTGCCGACGATTCGGGGATTTAACAAAAATGCCCCACAGCTATATATTTCCCCCCTCGTACATCTCGAGTTACTCCTGGTTGTCCTTCATGGCATCCACAGGTGGGCGCCAACAACGGAAACAAATAAAAATGCCACGCGTTAATTAGTGCAGGGGGATTTCCCCCGCATTCACTTGGCGAGGTGTTTCACAAAAACACGATAACAGGTTTATTTATTTCATCACGACATCAAGGTGCATTCGGTCTCTTTTGACGAGCAACAACGAGTTCGTTAAATTTCACAATTCTGTGGAATTCACTTGTTTTAATTATTTTTGCACCGATATTCAGTATCGATCACAGATTGGAAAATAACTTGTGCTCTCTCAAACTGCAACCAACTGCTCTGACCTGAATGGAATTTGGGTTAAATGTGTTATTAATCGTTAGTTATATAATCGACTCAGTACAATGAATGCAACGATTCGAACTATTATAAGAATAAGAAAGGCAAACCCCAATGTTGGCATTTCCATTTGTTTTTCTCTCAGAGTTCATTAATTCTTGGCAATCACTCAGAAGTTTCCGCTGTCCTTTCGAGTTAAATTATAATAGTTTTTGCTGTGCTTACACAGACACACACACACACTTCGACATGCCAATGTGAATTAATAACAAATGCGTAGATTAAACATAGTCCGTGAGACAAATTGCCGCAAGCGAACCTGGTTGCCACCCACTCAGAACTCTCTTGGAGTTTGATTTGATCGTTTATAGTCATCCTCAGAAGCGAGATTCGCACTTCATAAAGTTGGGAACGAGTTCTCATTAATTGACGGCGTCGGAAATAATGTGAGAATCATTGTCGTGATGTAATTTCATTATTTCTACCTCGCATCGAAACTACGTGATATTCAATTTCATTTTCACACACATATGCAATGGTTGGGTGGAGGAAATTAGTTTCTTTGTTCGGGTTTTTTTCACGCAATTCGAAGTATTTGGCAACCATGTCGAGCGCTGTCCGTCCGTCCGTCTGTCTCGATTGTCTCGTTGACGATTAGGCAGGCGATTACACAGTGTTCGGTTGACATTGAACGCTTTTTGTTGCTGTTTGCACATTGAGCATTCGTTCCACGAGTGCTCAGTGCTTTCGTAGCTATTATTGTTTGATAAAATGATAAGATTGCTTCCATTCGGCAATTCCAATTGATCCCTGTCTAGTCGCCTAATTGTAATCTCCGTGATTTCCATTTCAAAAATAGAATTCCTGAATATTCCGCAATCAATTTCTGCTCAGTTAGTTTCCAATTATTTTATTTTTCTCTCGCACTGACTCAATAAATAATTGAGCGTTGGTTTCCAGAGAAAACAGCTGTTAAGTGTCGATGTTTACGGTTTATTGTTTAGTTACAATAACAACAATAACAAGTGGACTTGTTTACATTTTACAAGTTTATACAGCCTTCTCTGTCCCTCTCGCACGAACCGCGTGTGTCTCCACTTAATTTCATTCTCAGTTCTCTTCTCTCTTTCTGTTGTTTATTTTGCCCGCATTCCAACGTTGAAAGAAACAACAACGTCTTCTTTTTGTCCTCCTCTCTTTGTCCAACTCTTTTTCTAATTCCCAGCATGTGGCAGATTTTTTTTCTCTCTTCCCCTACTCTTATTTTGCAGAAGGTTATTTCTTCTATTTCCATTTCTTGGTATGTGTTTTGTTTGTATCGATATTTAATTTCCGTTTCGCGTGTCTTTATTTTTAGTGAAGTTTCTGGATTACAATTAGTTGAACTGGGGGTTTATTGCCGCATGTTATCAATATTTGTAGTTATCGTCTTTCAACGGAGTTTCATTTGATAGAAAAGAAGGTCATTCTACATCATTAATTAATAATAGTTAATAGTTTTCTGACTTACTCAATATTCTGAAAAATGAAAGTTAAATTTTTCATTTCCTCATTTCATTATTATATAAGTCTGTGCAACCACAAATACTTTCCTCTTAATACGATATTTGATAAAACCGCATTCATAATTGCACTCTCCACCTCCCTATCTGTCTCTCTCTCTCCACCTCCCTCTCTCTCTCGATTATCCTACTCTCTGTCATCGACTTTGGACTGTGTCTTGTTGGTTGCAGCACCTTCGACTGCGCGTCATAAATTGAGACAACGGCCTTTACCACGTTCCTCGTCGCCGCCTCGTCTCCACCAGGCTCCCAGACCCCAACTCCAGCCTCCTCCAACTCCACTGCCCTGCTCGATCCCCTGAGCTGCCGCAGAAAAGCTGAAAGTCAGCTGATTCAAAAGCCACGTTTGCGAATTGTGAAAGGCAAAAAGCTCTGAAACCGGATTTTGTGTTGTGTTGTTTTTCTCTCCACCTCGTCGGTTTGGCCCGCTCTTGTTGTCTCCCTCAGTCCGCTCTCCGTTTCGCTTGCGCGGATCTGTTGCATGTGGCACGGCGAAGCGGAAATCACCTTGTCCCAAATACTCGGCGTTTGTCTGCTGGTCCGTTGTCGGTCTGCGGCGCTCCCTCCGTGCGATGATTGCAATAGAAAGCCGTAGTCTGGTTTATTTCCACGGCGCATGTTATCACTGCTTTAATTTATTTCCTTCTGCACTCAGTTGTTTAGTACTTCTCCTAGATCTGCTTCTGGTTCTCCTCAATACCAAGTTATTTTGTCAGCTGAATTTCGACAAGAGTCTGGTCTTATCTTGTTGCCATTCAACCTCTAAAACGAAAACCTCATGCTTCTCGCTTGTTGCTGCGTTCATTAATTTCGTTCTCGTTCCCATTTTCGTTTTGTTTTCATTCTCCGTCTCTCATTCTTGTTTTGGCTTTTTGTGTTGTGTCATTCTATCAGTTTGTTGGTATTTCCTTCGTTTATATTTATTCTGAAGGTCATAAGATCAATACACGAGCTCCGCACAACGCACAAACACTGCGTCGATTGTGCGATCCATCAGACACGATCGTCTTCTGTGGACACCTTTGTATTCATCGCAATACGACCGTAAAAGTTCATGTTCCAGACTTCTTTTCCTCGATGTTTCTTTTCCAATTTTGTACCTCGTTCCGACTCCTCTAGTGGTCGATGCAAGCCACACCCAAAGACGATTCCTCATACGACCAGTTGTCCTCTGTTCCTTCTTCCTCTTTCTTCGAATGAAAGCAAAATGTGTCCGTCGAGCACTCGCCAAGTCGCCGTTCGCAGTTCAAAGCCCTCGCTCCCAAAACGTGCAGGCAAATAAAAGTGTAAAAATACGATTTTCCTCCCTCCGTCTTCGCTTCCGATGGACGCTTTCGCCATTCTTTCCGCTGACTGGACGTCGCGGAGTTAAACGAACTTCTGTATTCCTCCGGTGTCGCCTGCTCAGCCTTATTTTCGTAAGAACTTTTAAGTGGTTCCCTCCGCCCCCAGCTTCCATTCTTGGCCAGGGTTCTGAGGACACATATTGAGTTGCAAACACTGCATGCGTCATGTTCTCGTCGTCGTCGACGTCATCGTCCTCTGCTCCTCCCTCCTGGCCTCGATGGCGTCGCATGCAACTTTATTTAATTCAATCCAATTCACTTCAATTCATGCGACGACTTTTATGCGACGCCACTTGACGAAGCGAGCCCCGCCCCCTGCAGCCACCCCCATTCGCGCCCACTGGCCGGTGTCGTCGCGACGTCGTCGTCGTCATGATTCATTCTGAAAATTCCACACACTTCTCGAGCCATTCCTCTTGTGATTTAATTTGCACGTCTTTGAACTCGTTCTTTCTATTTTTGGCCGCTCCCCCGCTCCAACAACCAGCCCGATTCTCTCCGAAGGAAGCGCGCACAGCTGTTGGCGTGGTTTGGTTTGGTTGTGGTGCCGAAGTAGGACGAAGTGGGGGTGGATTCGAGGCCAGCCGGCGCACACGTTTTCGCAATGACTAAGCCAAAGAGCGAGATGTGTCTAAAAATAGAATCGCTTCTCGTCCTCATCTCGGGCGGCGGCGACTCGTGTAAGTGGCCAATGTAAGGGGGAGCGAGGCTCCTGCGGTGGACAGGATGGATGTCGACTTCTCCCCCCGATCAATTACATGACAGGAACAACCAAAGTCAATTTCGAACTCCAATGGGCCCTTCGTCTCTGCTCTGATTGCCTCTTGATTACATTCTCCTCCCTGCTCCTTTGCTTCCGGAATTAATAGTAGTTTCTCTCTGTTCTCTTCTTCCAGGTCGTGGAGGCGACTCCAACTCCGAGGACGAGTCGTACAACGACAACGCCAGCGTCTACTCGTATCTCTCCGACGGCGCCCCGTCGTCGGTCAACGACTCCGAGGAGCTCTCGTCGAATGAGCGCTACGAGGAGAAGTTCATGCAGGCCCTGGAGAACGCCACCGAGAAGTCGGCCCAGACACGCGCCCAGGCGCTGCAGGCCATCTGCGAGATCCTCATGCACCGCTACATGCCCGACTTCGTCGAGGACCGCAAGGTGACGCTGATCGACTGCGTCGAGAAGTCGATCCGGCGCGGCAAGGGCGCCGAGCAGGTCTGGGGCGCCAAGCTGGCGCCGCTGGTCGTGCTGCAGCTGGGCGGCGACGAGGACATCTCGAAGGCGCTCAACCAGTTCCTGCTGACCACCGTGCAGGACAAGTCGGTCTCCTACGACGCGCGGGCCAAGTGCTGCACCGCCCTGGGGCTGCTGAACTTCCTCGGCGGCGACGACATCGGCGACCTCCTCACCCTGATGCAGTTCTTCGAGGGCATCTTCAGCGGCAGCTACTTGCGCGGCGACGACAAGTCGCCCATCTCGGTGACCGCGGAGGCGGGCACTCTGCACGCGGAGGCGCTCTCCGCCTGGGGCCTCCTGCTCACGCTGATCCCGTCGGGCGACTTCGTCTCGTGGATGACCAGCGGCCAGCCGATGTTGCCGTGAGTCCTTCCCCAATAAAACCGTAGTCCATAGTGTTAATTTTTGTTTGTTTCCCCCGCAGGTCCGTCAAGAAGCTGATGGGCCTCCTGCAGTCGCCCCACCTGGACGTGCGCATGGCGGCCGGCGAGACGCTCGCCCTGATCCTCGAGTGCGGCCGCTCGCACGACGACGACTTCCTCGAGGAGTACTTGGGCGACCTGATCGACGCCGTCAAGCAGCTGGCCACGGACTCGCACAAGTACCGCGCCAAGCGCGACCGCAAGGCGCAGAGGGCGACCTTCAGGGACGTGCTCAGATATTTGGAGGTCAGTCCACAAACCTTACTTAGGCCCACCCCAATTAGAAAAACTAGGTGTTTGATTTTCAACTTGAATTTAGTTTATTACACATTTCCAAACATGGTTTTCGTTTCTATGAGCTAGTTTTCTGGACATTTTACGCTTTTTTTACTTTTGGACAATTTGACATTCGACACGAAACTCTCCGAACGTTCACTTGAGGTTCGCACATGTGTTGACCAACTGGTGGCGACAGTGCTTGCCTTTGAGGCACTTGCTGTGGTCGTGGATGTGGTTCTTCATGATCACGCAGCCGTTCTTGTTGATCGTGTCCATGTACTCGCTGAAGTTGGCCCGCTTCGAGAACAGGTTCGTGCTCCAGTGCGAGAAGCCGCCCGAGCTGATGAAGCGCGAGCTGTCCGCGAAGGATATCTTGAAGGGCTTGTAGGCCTTCTCGCAGGGATCGGTTTGCGCGACGGAGCCGTCGTCCTCCTCGCGGCTCAGCTCGGCCATCACGTTCTGGCGGAACTCGGAGCAGCCGCCCTGGACCTGCATCAGCTTGTTGGCGTTCAGCTTCTCCTCCTCGGGCTTGAGGCTCTCGTAGACGCCCTCGGGGTACTCGTTGATGCTGCAGAAGTCGATCTGGTAGGTGGTGAAGAGGCGCTGGCGGTCGACGCGCCGGTTCAGCTCGTCCTTGGGCATCTGCTTGAGCCGCTCGTAGAGGTCGGGGTAGGCGGTGCGCAGGATCTTGAGGAAGCGGTTCGGCTGCTGCTGCATGCAGTCCTCCTTCGCCTCGCTGGCCAGGCCGTCCACCTGCTCGGGCGAGAACTTGGTCGGGATGATGCGCGGGTCCACGAGGCGGCCCATCGGCGCGATCCCGGTCCACTCGACGTTGTCGCACTGGTCGAGCACGGCCTTGGGCGGCTCGACCCTGTCGGGCTCGATGCATTGGCACTCCTCCCGCTCCTTCTCCTCCTTGTCCTTGCCGCCCGACTTCATGAAGTCGTAGCGCTTCGTGAAGGGCTTGATGTAATCATGCTGATACGTGGTCACTAACATCGTGCTCTGTGCTCGAATTTGCGGGTTGGTCCTTTATTGGTTTTTCAATTTGCAATTTTTTTGTTAAGGATTTTCTAAAGGAAATTTTGGAACGAACCGAAATTGTTTAGTGAATTTTAGAATTTGTATTCTTTTTGAATTTGAATTCAATGTTTGTGTTTTATTGCCCGGTTGTGAGAGGGGAGAAGTAGGTTTTGATCACGATAACGAGTTGAGTATCGTTTAGTAATGTGTCTTCTTTGTGTTCGCTTTGCAGGAGGACATCTCGCCGGAGATAAACATTCGCTTCGGCACCGAGTGCCTGCTCTTGGACTCCTGGTCCATCCACCATCAATATTCGGCCCTGTGCGTGGTGATGGGTCCCGGCATGACTTCGCAGCTACAGGAGAACGAGTTCATTCGCGACATTTTCCAACTGGGCGCCAGAGTCACGCCCAACCCCACCCTCAAGGGAGGCAAGCAATCGAAACTGGAACGCGTAAGTCACCTCATTACATTCACTTTTTGCGACATCATAGTAAAATTACTTCTTTCTATTTGCAGCACTTGCTGAACGCTGCCGCCTTCAAGGCTCGCACCATCACGCGGGGCAAGAACCGCGACAAACGGTCCGCTGTTGTTACTTAACTTCCGAGAGTACTGCTTTATTTCGAGAAGTTTGATCTGAACACATTTTGAATTATATTACATTAAATTAACCCTAACGTAACCTTAGGCTAAGCAAGCTAACATAACCGATGATGAATTGTAATTGGACTAAATTTTTATATTTTACAAAATATTTTTTCATTTGCGCTCATTTTTCTTTTTGAGACATTGTATTTTATTTGATGAGAACTAGCTAAAGAAATTACCTAGTTGAATTCTTATTTGTTATCCTTAGTTTTATGCTTTAGTATGAATTATTATGAATAATATGCTGTTAGTGATTTCGGACAGTGGAAGGAGAGATGACTAGCATGCCTTCTATATTTGTTGAACAACTGAACTAAACACTGAATTCATAACGATTTCATATATATCCTTTTTTTTTTTAAATTGTAACATGTAAGAAATGCGCGAATCACATTTTTAAAATAAAATACATTTTAAAATTAAGAATTGCTATACAATACATTATTATACACTTAATCACATAGGATTAGTACGTTAATATGTCCATGTTGATACCAACAATTTGTAGTTCTGAACAAACAAGTAATCGCAGCGATTGCAAGGAATGCGATTCAGCCCCAAGATTACCCAAACTAAATTTATAACTGAATTTAAGTCGTGTCCAGAAGCTAGTTTCAGATGTTCTCGCTCAAAACCGTTAGACTGCATTGGAATTGTTTTCAATTAAGCTTTAAATATATTACTGCCAGTTGCCGCAACCGGTGCGGCGTCGTCTTGAGCATTGTTTTCGAAATTTGTTTACCGTCACCTTGTTTAAAAATAGGTTGAATTTTTATTTCACCCTTTTTTTTAGTATACACAAAATTCTTCAAATGAAAAGTCGCTCGCAGTCACAGTGAAATCGCGCGCGACATTGAGGCGAAGCCGGATTAAATCACGTGCGACTCGCTGCGCGACTTTTCGCCAATGCAAATTTCAGGCCAAACCAATTGAATTGACAATTATCTATATCGTTCGCGAGAATTCCATGATGCTCGTACTCTAATGGATTTACTGAATATGTATTTAAAACACACAATGCCTAAATACGAAGTAGAACACGAAACATTTGTGTACTAAATAAATAGAAAACAAGTTGAAATCCTCTACAAAAATTCAATATTTCTGAAATCTAGTTGTTGTAAAATACATTATTTTAACATAAATTAGTTTTTAATAAATAATAAAACGGGCTAAACAGCAAGAATTTGTTTTATTTTAGAATTTAGCATTTAAGTTTACATTCCTCTTCGGTCGTCATGCCCGCCCTTCCGGCTCCTCTCGGGTGCGGGTCCGAAGATTTCACCGATGCCAGCGCACGGTCCATTCTCTCCTGCAGAATCCTCGCTTGGGCCTCCTCATCGTCTTCGTCCGATGCTGGGGCGAGTGCGGACGCCGTGCAGTCGGTCTCCTCGTAGAGCTTCATCAGAGCCGCCTCCTGGTGCGGCGTCATGTCGCAGGGAATCAACTTCGGCCGCAGCAGCCGACCCATCACTCCGACTGAGGTCCACTCGGTCTGCAGCATGAGGTCGTCGAATTCCTGCCTGGCCAGACTCTGGCGCGCTTCCTCCGGGTCCCTGGGCTTCGGCTTCGGCTCACTCTCCTTCATCATATTGCGCGGCAGCCGTCGCTTCAGTTCGTCGAAGTGCTTTCGGCCCTTGCGTTTCAAGGTCTCGCAAATGTCGTCGGTGCGTCCGTCCGGCGGCTGGAACTCGAGCAGATACGTGGTGAGGATCATGTTTAACGGGGAATTTTCTCAGACGATGTGCTTCTTTCACCACAATTTAAATTGAATAACAAATGAAAACTTGAACGCGGCCGTCTTTCGAAAATAAAAACACAATCTTTGATAAAAACACCACAGGTTTGATTTTTTCCTAAAATGTTTGTATTTATTGAAAACTGTATGGCTTATAATTAGTTAAAAAGTATGATTAAAAATATTGATTTTATAAAATGTGGCTTCAACGTCGTCTGTCGCGAATCGCGATACGCCTAATGTTAACAATATCTCAATTAAAAATTATATGTTCAATAAATAATGGGTTCAATGCAAATCTTTATTCCGGCGTCTTTGGAAGACGGCTCAATCGATAATTGTGTGACTTTCATTCCTTGAATTTATCAAAAGTTGTCTACGAAAGATTCCATCCAATGGGCACACTTTGCCGATCCAATCCAAAGGGTTTAATAAATTAAATATTGCTCTTGAGTCTACAACAAGAATTCTAAATGTTATGGTTATTGAGCTGTTTCTTTGTTCACATGATGTCTACGAACTATGTACATCATTCTGTGTGCTGTTCCAACTGTTAAAACCGTCTACCGTAGCTTGTAACAGATTTCTACAAAACTACATAAAATTCGTTTGGCCAACCATTCATTGGTTCTTGGTTCAAATTGACTACCAAATTGGCGAAGTTCTTGTTCTTGTATGATGTGATTTCAAAATCATTGGCAAGCGCTGTTAAAAACTGACTAAATGCTTGTTTTTCCATGTTAAGTACAACCACAAGTGAATTTCAAGATAAAATGAGAACTCGAACAATGAGCTTATCACCGAAGGTCTGTGGCTTAAGAGCTCATTGCGGTAAAGGTCGCTTCCTTAATGGAACTGAACTTTGTGATTAGGTTGAAGTGGATTTCTTTGTAACTGGGATCTGGGTAAAAGTTGCACGAGTCTCGACTCGTTCGCTAAGCTTGGCTTGGTTTAATTGAAATGGTTCTCGCTTTGTGTTATCAGGAGATGGTTTCTTCTATTTATTACTTTTACTTTTCGTATCACAATGATTTATTTATATAGTAAATGAATATATGTACGTGTATGTATATGTTTAGGTGATCGCGCGTGATGCAAATGAGTGAGTGTAAATGTAAATATATATATAAAATATGTTTAATTAACGCACCGATGTATAGTTGACAATCGACGATTAATCGATACACAAATACAAATAAACATGACTTAGCTTTAAACAGGTTCACAAAATATTAGCAATGATCATAAGATCATAATATTCGTTATGTTTTGCAGAATTTCGTTAGTAAATAAGGTTTTCCTCTGTTTTTGGTTTCGGTGTGAAAATGTCTCTATTGCATAGACTTGAACAGAATTTCTCGATTCGAACTAAACGTAATCTTAAAGGCTAAACAATGAATTTTGGCTTTTATGCGCTTTGAAAAACGAGCTCTATCTCTACCAATAGAAACTAGTTGCACTAAATCTATGCACATAGGATTTATGTGGTCTGATGTATAACTATTTAGGTAAACATAAAATTACTAATAGTAGTAAACAAACGCTGAGCATAGCATACGGGGGACAAACAAAGGAATCTACCAACTACGCGGCTACTAAAATTTCTACGTCGCGTTGCTCTCCACGTTGAATATCTCCACTAATGCTAATTTGTATTTCAGTTGAAAGCAATTTCTTGTTATGATTAATCTCGTGAGTTTCGATACTGCTGCAGTTTCAGTTTGTTTCCGGCTCCACCTCCTCCTCGCGGTGGCCGCCGTCTTGTGATGACTTCAATATTTGGCTTCTTCAGGGACGTTTCTGGTTCGCTCATCTAATACATTGTTACAGAACTCCGCAGCCCATCGGTCGACATTAAATGTGTGTTAGTTCTGCGTATGTGGTCGGTGGTGTGGTCGTTGGCATCATCAACATCGACGTGTGGTCAACAGCCACTTGTTGGCGTTGTGCGGGCGGCGGCGGCGGCGCCTCCCACAATCATTGGCGCTGGCCGAGGCCCGGCCCCGGACCCTGGCAGCCCCGGCCGACGTCCTCGCAGATCGTGTGCAGCTTCTCCATCTCGGACTTGGTCACGATGTTGATCGAGCTGACCTTGGCGCGCTGGTAGGCCACGACCGTGTTCTCGCCCAGACACTTGATGCACACGTAGCCGACGAGCACCGCGACGCCCACGGTGAGCACGCGCACCAGGGGGTCCACGTACAGCTGGATGACGACCCAGGCGCTGGCGCCGGCGATGCACATCAGGGTGATCAGGATGACCGTCTTGGACCAGTGCTGGATGGTGAAGCCCTTCTCCCACTCAAGTCTGCAAGGGTGGAGCAAAAGGTCAGAGGGAACTAAACCCGGAGGGCGGGGATCGAACTCACTTCTTGGTTTTCTCAATCTCGTAGGGGGAGCCGCAGACCTTGCACGAGAGCTGCGCGTCCGTGGAGCTGCAGCTCTCGACCAGCCAGCGCTTGAGGCACTCATGGTGCACGGAGCTGACGTCGCCGGTGCACTTGCAGGGCTGGATGAGGGGCTCCGGCTTGTCCGAGTCGTAGCAGATCCAGCAGTCCTTCTTCGCCAGGAACGACTGGCCCTCCTCGGGCGAGAGCGCCTTCGTCTCGGCGGAGGTGGTCGGGATCGAGGGGTCGATCTGGCGACTGAGCAGCTTGCGCGGGTTCAGGATCCACAGCTGTTCGGGGGCCATCGAGTTCCAGAGGCAGCAGGGGAACCACAGGGCCACGCCGATCTCGACGATGCGGAAGACGATGTCGTGCCAGTTGCGCGAGTAGACGGGAACTCTTCGGAGACAAACAAGGGTTGGTATTTTGTGCAAGGGGGAGGGAGAAACGAGAAAAGAAAGGAACCTACTTCGTCTTCCAGAAGTCGCCGAGGGTCTCCGAGGTGAGGAAGCCCACGATCACGATCAGCATAATGGCCTGGCTGAGCAGGCCGAAGCGCGACTGGTGCAGCTGGGAGGCGTTCACGATCGCCTCGCTGGGGCCGAGGATCTTGCCGCTCTGGTCGTAGACGAAGCCGCCGCGCAGCTTGAAGAACACCTCGACGCCATAGATGAGGAAGAAGATGACCACGATGAGCAGCAGGGCCGCGTAGCAGCCGTTGAAGATGTGCGCGTACGTCTGGCGGTCGGGCGTGATCAGCGAGGAGAAGACCTCGACGCCGAACAGGCTGTAGAGGAAGAAGTTGAAGGCGACGAAGCCGAGGAAGCTCTTCGACAGGAACTGCGACTTCTCCCAGCGGATGTCGCGCAGGTGGAAAATCTGCAAGAACAAGCGAGGCGGGCGGGTTTTAGAGACGACGTTCGAACTCCTCCGGATCTCGATCGGGACTAATGCAACTGCGCCAGAGCCAGCCAGTCGGAGGGAGGCCGATAAGAGGCCGCCTATTTTCGGTTCGCCTATTTTCGTCAAGCGTCAAATGCAAAAAGCCAGGCCAGATTGTGCGGCGAGTGCAGGAGCACCCGCGGCAAATAAACAAACAGGCGGAGGTAATAAAGAGATAAAGCGAGCCTGTGTACTCACTCGCACTCACACACCCGCACCCTCGACGGCCTCATATCGACGGCTGGGGAGTGATTGACAGCCCGTCGAAGCCCAGGGAGGCGGCGAGTGCGGGGCCTGGAACCACCCCGAGGCGAGGGATGACGCGAGGACAGCGAGGACAGTTGTCCGCAAGTCGGGCGAACGAGCTGGAGAGAGACAGACCGAGAGAGAGAATCACCTTGAAGTCTGGGAAACTCTGCGGTGGAAGAGCGAGGCCGTTCAGACCTTCAGAAATGAAGAAGGTCCGAACCGGGTTCCGGCCGAGGCGGGCGCAAAGCGCGCAGCTGATAACATGAAATATTTACGGCCTGTTTAACGTTGCCTGACTGTTGCAGAAAGACCAGTCACAAGTCATGGAGTATGGAGAGACAGACAGGCAGACAGACAGACGGTTGGACGGATTTCATGAAAAAACATCGCACTCACCTCTGCCCAGAGGCACACGACGAGCGAGGCACACGTCATCAGCAGCGGGTAGTAGGCCGACATCAGGGTCATCGCCCACGAGGGCTGGAGATCGTGCTGCAAGAGAAGAAACAGAAATTAGCAAAAGACAATCGAATTGGAGGCTTTGGCAAACTCACCGGGGTCGTGAAGTAGGCGCCGCGCAACGAGGCCGCCACGAAGACCACGAAGTAGAGGAGCTTCTGGGTCGTGATGCGGCAGGCGCGCAGCACCGAGGGCTGCTTGAGGCGCTGGTACTCGGCGACGACGCAGATGAGCAGCTGGACCATCGAGACGAGCGCCACGAAGTAGAAGACGCCCGAGATGCCGGCGTGGTAGGGCAGGTTGAAGCCGCTGCACTCGTCGCCGCTGTAGCGGATCTCGCAGAGGCAGGTGCCGTTGAGGCAGTCGCCGCGGCCCGAGCAGGTCGCCGCGCTCGGGTCCTCGTCGAAGGGCGGCCCGCCGGACGGCGTCCCCGTGGCCGTGGCCGTGGTTGACTTCAGAACGCTCGAAGAGCACCGCATTAAGGTATGGAAACTGGGAAGCATTCTACGTCAAGATCACTGCAAGGGAGAGAAGCCAGAATTAGTTTGGAATTGATTGGTGAGTGGAGAGGAGGAAGGGAGCGGGACATGCGAGAGGACATGCAAGTCATGCAGATCTTCACTATCACTAGGAATAACTTTCATGCCAAAAACCATCCAATAATAGAAGAAAATCCGCGATATTCATTATTATACTCCTATCCCGAATTCGTATTGGAAACAATCGCTGGCGGCTTCGATGACTTGACGGCTTCTAACGTCGTGTCGATCGACAGCCAGTAACCAGTCGGATTTCGCTCCAAAACCATATTTAAAGCGATGAAGGAAAAATTAAAATAAAAACGCGAAATTGACCTCTTTTAAGCAAAAACCCGAAGCCAAATGAAATGCGAAAACGTCGCGACAGACCGAGTGGCGAAAGGAGGAGGGGCGGAAGAGGGGGGGACGAACGAAGGGGAGACGCACTTTGCACAAGTGATTCGCCGCAACAACAATTCAATCGTCGCCACAGCCAAGCGATCGAACGGCGAGGCGAACAAAACGATCCACCAACAAAGAAGCGGCGAGAGAGGCGGAAGGGAGAAAGAGAAGAGTTTTCGGAAGAGTCGTTGGGGTCTACCCTGGAGGAGGATGGAGAAGTTGTTCTGCAATTAATAATTATCGGGAAACCGAGAATCGTTTATCGGCGGAATTTGTGGACAAGAGAACTTTTCGAATTGCGTTCGCGTGTTCGAAATGTTTTCAATGAAACATTTGTTATTAACATGACGACGACGACGATGATGATGATGTGTTTGTGTTGTTGTGGTTACAGCCGCGTGCGGGGCGGGGGAGCCGAGCGAATCGAATCGATTCGAGGCGAAACTGAGCCGGGCGAACCAATTAAAGCGCCGCCCCATCGTCGGTCGACGGCCGAGGAGCCCCAGTGACAATTGGCGAGGGTCCATGAGAGGGGCCGAGGGTCGGAGGATCCCCCGGCGTGGCGAATGCCTTCGACGGGATGATGACTCCGGCGTTTCCACGCGGCGCTCGGTTGATTTGGCGTGGAAATCGAGACAACAAAGGCCTGACAAATTGAGTTGAAAGATAGTTGTCACACATGTATCTGAGAGATGTGCGCCTCACTCGAGATACAGTTCGAGATACAGTTCGTCAGATGAACACAGCAATAAAAGCAAACACAGATTGAGCAATAGACAAGAGCAGAAGCTATGAACTGTGTGGATGGGTGGAAACATTTTGCGACTCCCCCTCGTGTCTATGGAAACGAGTCTAGACGACATTGTATCCATCGGATACCACAGACCGCAGAATAGAAACCATATGGAGGGAATGTGTTCGGTCGCAAGATCAATAACTGCGCGCGGCGAAGCTAATGAGCCGAACAGCAGATATCCATTAAGGAGACATCCATCCCCGATCGACAGACATCTGAATAAAGCGCCGAAGAGAAGAAGCACCATCCCCAATCTTTCGTCTTGAGGTCTTTCTTTTCTAATCTGACGAGTGAGTGGTGAAATTCCCCAGAGTTTATCACGACCATTTATCGTTGTTAACACATGTCCATGTCTTTCGTTCGTACGAAGTTCTATCTAATCGTAAAACGATTTCTTCGACACTCCATTGGTGCGATCAACTCGTAAAGAGCCGGGTCCAATGTGCGCGAAACAATGTCTGGGAGTGTTCTCTCAGTGTACACAAGCTGCTTTGTATAGCAGACGAGATGGAAAGTGCTCGTGCGTGTGGGCGGACGCAGACGGAGCCAAAGACACTTGCAGGCATTCGTCGTGGGGGATTTCGGGGATGGCGTCCACAGTGGCGGCCAACGAAGTGATGCCGCCGATGCCGGGACGTCAGAGCTCAGCGTGGTTCACATGATGGGTTCATCAGTCAAATCAGGGGCCTTTAATTGGCGTCACGGAATGAAATGCGGCAATTATTCAATTTGTCTTCGACTGGATCTCCATTGCAAACTATTCGAAGAGATTCTCTCATTAGAGATCGACAACTACTGGGCCAAGCAGTTGAAAAAAGACGATCGCCCACGCTGACAGAAACGCAGTTGATCTGGAAGCAGCTGTTGTTACATCGATCCCGACGGAGAGAGGTGGAATCGGAGAAGTGGGAAAGATACCCGGAGGGACAGTTATAGAGATAGACCAGGGGATTAATAGAGATAGACAAGAGAAAGAGGAGAAAAAAAGACAATGGCAGCAAAGCAAACAACAAACAGGTAAAACCAGATATTTTACGAATGAATTACGACGACGACGACTAGTGGGAGCCACGGGAGCGACGGAGCTGCTTCACAATGGTCGTAGGGTCAACAGACAGCGTACAGGGTGCGGGCGCAGCGAAGGCGAAACGAGGTCAGCAGCTGCTGGAAGCGATCGCAGCGACTGCGAAACACAATGGAATAGAGCAACAGGCGAGCGCTGGAGGGAGAGCGGAGGCGGATGAACAGGGGACGGGGGACGGGGGAGAGGAGGCGACGATGATAAGGAAGCACTTTTTATAGAAACCACGAACCACAATTCATGAGGGGCAATTGAGGAGCTCGCCAAGAACCACGACTTGCGATAAGCGAATCGAAGGGACTTAAGTTGTCTATTGCCTACTTGGTATAGCCTGCGACGATTGACGTACTGAGGCGATCAAGACTACACCGTGAGAAAAATACTCTGCGACACCCTGTATCTGTATCGTTGACTAGTAAAACTACTGAAACTACTATGAACCGGCTGTAATTTGTTGCTAGCACCGGGGATGTGTAAACAATTAGAAAAAAACAATGTTGTTGATTTTCTCTCATCAAATAGAAATATTAATGGGCATCGTTAAAATTAATGCGTTGACGTAAGGTGTGAGAGGGCCGCAGGAAGGGCGAGGGCACGATCGGTGACGGAAATCTCAACGATTTGCACGTAAAAGGGGTGCGAAAGACGGAAGGTCAGAGAAGGGAGTCGAAAGGGAAACTGAGATCATTCCGGGTGAGAAATTACACTGCAAACTTCGTGTACACAGTTTTCTCTTCCTTTTTCATGTCGCCGAGTTCTGCGGATGATGTTTTATTTCTTTCTCTCAGTGTATCCTTCGGGAGTTGGGCTTCGGGAATTTTAGTGTTTTCGTGGATTTCTACGCATTTTAATAAACTGTCAATTAATTGCGCCAGCTCGTTGATAACGAAATAACCCCGAGTTCCCGCCCGGGTCCCGTGGCCGGATGGCGTCAGAGGCGTGTTGAGAAAGTTTATAAAAATATCCCACAATTCAAAACAACATCGGGACAAAAACAACAAACAAGAAGCACAACAACAACGACACGGACTCGAATAAAAAGAAAGACGAATTGGAACATAATTCTAGAAATTCCGTCCACGACACGCGAATTTTGTTTCACTTCATATATTTCTCTCGCCGGAATTATCTCAAAAATGCAAAGTGTGGAAAACAACACGGAGGGCAATAAAAGACGCGGAGGAAGGAAAAGTCACAAGAACAACAACAACATCAGCAACAACCACACGCCTCTAGCCGAATATCAGCGCAGAATCCCGCGAAGCGACGTGGAAAGATAAGATATCACTCAAAACAATAAAAGTTCGCGCTGCCTAGAGACGAAGTTCCTTTTAATTAATTTCAACTGAAGTTCCCGAAGAGTTCTGAAACGTTCCCAAAGCGAGGCGTCGGCACCAACCTAAACATTTTTTGTGTTTTTGAGCGCAAATTGGGAGGAATTTGCGCCCAAAACTCGGCCGATTTTCACCAGTGGTCGGTTTAAATTTAAATGTGGCCGCTTGTGTTTGGTTTTCTTCTCTAGGCTTTTGAAAGGAAAAACCAAAATAGAGGCGCGGAAAATTCAAAACTCGAACGAACGAAACTTCGACGTCGTGACTATTTGCGAGACGCGCGACGAACGCTTCGATAGGATCGCGCGAATCAGACTGGTCTAGGCCGAGGAAGTGCCGGAGGAGCAACAAACAAAAACGCGGCACGGCGTGAGAGCCGCGAGAGAGCGAGCGAGCGCAGCCGAGAGAGACACGGAGAGGGGGCGGATTTCTATGGCAGCGGCTGCAAATGTTGAGCGCCATTAGAGGAGCGCAGAGAGGGCGATTGTGCTCGCGGCGGGGGTGCGAGAGAGGCCCAGAGTGGGGCGAGAAAGTGAGAAATGAAGCGTCGACAGAGAGAGCTGGAGAGATGGAGAGGGTTTCCATTTAAATCAATGGGCTTTTCATTTAATTGAAACAACGAGAGAAACGCGCGCCTTATCGTTCACAGTGTTTGAAGTTTTGATTAAAACGCCACCAAAAACTCACAACGAAACCGAGAATCGCACGGAGCGATCGGGAGAGAAATCCATGGGGCTCGAAAAATACTCAGCAAGTGTGCGACGGATTCGATCCGATCCGGTTTCGTCGGCATAGAATAAGACTAGACTGGAATATGTTGTAGCTGTCTGCTGTTTGAATATTTATTGTGGTCATGTTTGGGGCACGAAAGAATTAGCATTCATTTTGCGCCGTGCTGCATGCATGGATATGTTTAATGAACTCGGCCGGGGATCAGTGGTGGGAAGGTTTCTATTCTAAGGTTTCTCCATTATACACTTCACGAACTTTGCTCCTTTGTCCTTAATTCATTGCTAACATATAAGTAGATCAAGACTTTGGAATCAGTTTGCAGTAACAAACAAAGGAATAATGAAAAGTTTGTTTGTTTCGGAGAAATATGGGTAAATAATTCAAAGTCCGCCACTGTTGCCGGCTTCTTCGACGAAGACTAGTCCATGGCGAACCACTATCAACTAGGCACGGACCAACCAGGGAAAACATGGGGAGAGAGGAGAAAGAAGAGGAAATGGAGATAAAAGGCAAGCGAAGGAAATGTGAAGCATTTGACGCGTATTAAAGTTCGTTAAAACTAATTAAAAATTCAGAAATTATTCAAGCATATCCACAACTACACAAGTAATAACAACTACATGGACAATAACAACTACACAAGTAATAACAACTACATGAACAATAACAACTACATAAACAATAACAACTTCATGAACAATACATGAACATGTTCAAACAAAGAACAACAATTACAGAAACCACACAGCAATGATGGTGATGTGATGTGTGATGTGTGCTTTGCATACGAATAGCATAGAAAAAGAAAATCATAATAAACGAAATCAAAAATAGAATGAAAAATATTGTTAAAAACTCTTGTCAAGTTGAAGTTTGGAGCAGAAACGAGTTTTTTAAACCTCGAGCTTCATTTGGTGCGAGTCTGGAGGGGCGGGGCGGAGAGGGGGGCGGCGTTGATGAGGGTGAGGCTTCGTAAAAGACCAACAAAAACAACACGCTCCAAGTCAAGCTCAGACAACCGACGATCGTCGTCGAGAAGATGGCGCTCAAGGGCTCGGTTGAATGGACGGATGATGGCGAAAACTTGAAGAAAAACATAATTTAAAGAAGCACGAAAGCCATTAAGTGGACGTAAAAGAAAGACATAATAAAAAAGAGCAGCAGCGATAAAACCGACCAGCGGCACACTTTCGACCCGTCGAGTTGTCGAGCTTAATTAAAAAGTATTTTCTTCATCATCATAGGAATTATTTCATGTTTATTCCGGTTGTGACTCGCAATTCAAGCTGGGGTTGGGGTCAGCCGGGGGGCGGTGGGGATGATGAAACGCCTGGTACTCGTCACGAACTGTCAGATTGACGTCCTGCTAAATGGACGGGAGGACACGCGAGCTCTGGGAGGGGTCTTCATTTAAAGTAACATTTGTTGCACACGCAGGAGTCCGAGGTTTCACTACTTAAGGCCCATTATCTTCAGCCCATCTAAATAGTGCTCCCGGTAGGATTTGAGAAGAAACAACAACGACTTGGATTCCTTTCCAGGAACCCTGATCCGCCCCTGGACTCGACTCATCGCGCCATCTGTGCCAGAGCTTTTCTGATCTCACTTCAACTCGTGCTGCTCGGTTTGTTTTCTTTATTGTTTTTAATTATCCGACCGAAACATGGTCTGTAAACCAACAACAACAACAACATGTACAACAATAATGACAACACCATCAGTAACAGCTGTTGCCAGAGCCTCGACCCATGGCTTTAAAGCTCATTACGATGGGAGGCAGAGACAGAGGCCGGGGTTTCAATTGGGAGGTTGAGAACCCCATCCACATGCGAGGTTCGCACATGTGTCGAGGAGTGGAGAGAATCAATTATTCTCATTTCGATTCGAATCGAAATCGATTCCAATCCCCCATGGATCAGAATAATGACAACAATTGCCTGATGCATGAAATGTTATTGAATATTAATTCAGTTTGTTATGACTTCGTTGTTGTAGTTGCACCCAGGCTATATGTAAATTGCTTGAGCTGGTCATTTATTACATCAGAGCGGGAGCGAGAGAGAGAGGGAGATAGGAAGATACTGAGCACATGATGAAAGAGATAGAAGGCGAGCCGCATCGATCGATCGTTGTTGAGCTCAACAAACAGAGTGATAGACAGATATGGGAGATTGACAGATAGAGAAATGAAGGGCGTGTCGATGGGGATGAGAAAAATAATAACAACAACAACAACAATAACAAATATCTATTACAAAAATAACAACATAACCAAGTGAAACCACTTGAAAAAAGCTGACGTCAGGCGTTAAGAATTTAACTGATCTGAGGATTTTCTCAACGCTGATGTTTTTTTTCGCAATGTGTTTGTGCAAAAAAGTGAAATGAAATCCCATAGAATCTCCTACTTAGAGATAATGCTATATCTGTCTCTCTCTCTCGTGAAACACTTCCCGAAACACTTGAATCATTCACCGCTCTGTCCCAATTCCGAGGCCTTGAGCAGCTCTCATGCGACAGGACAGACATCTCTATCACCGGATAGACGGAAAGATTCGACATCTTGAAGAGGGCTCAACCGCAGCGCAGACTCCTCCACCTCCACCTTCGCCCCCTGCCCTCGCGTGTTCTCGCCGTCATTAGCATTCATTAGGCTGTCTTCGATGTTTGTCTACCAATTCATAATATCTATATGCATTTCGCGATGGATATATATTTCTTGTGCAAACATTTCCCCTTCTTCTCGTCGACGACGATTCTGCTCTAATATTTACGTCCTTAATTCTTCACTCTTCACTTCTCTACGAAGGATCGAAAAGTAATTAGATGTAAATTAAGTTTCGTTATCGGGAATTATATCGTAATCTAAGCTAATTATGTGCGTAGTTATCGTCGTCGTGGTTGTTGTCGTTGTCATCGTCGTAGTCGACACTTGTTTGTTGTATATCTATTGTTGTTGTGGTTGTTGTTGGATTAGCCACTTAGTCTCATTAGCAGAGGCGGAGGTGCCAAGCGATTGTCGCTGAGCAGAACAGGTGATAACGATTAGAGAAGTGGAAGCAATTGGAATACTTTTAGGAGAACAGACATGACACAATCCTTGAATATTCATTTCACTATTTCTATCAATCATTATCAATAATTAATCAATCATATCAATCACTTTCGGTTTCTATTCCGAGTTTCAACATTTCAAAAATCACATTTCAAATAATTAAACAATGAGAGAAGCTAGAAAAGAGATTGAAATGGAATCATTACAGCGCAGAAGAAGCCACTTTCAACAGATCTGAGAAGACCTATTTTTGACATGCTTTGTTTACGTTGTGAGCATAAATTAAATGTAAATAATCATTGTTTACACTATGATTGCGAGGAGTTCAAGGCGAGGGGAGGATGAAGGCTAGTGAAGACTACTTAGTTTTCTGCGATTGGAGGGAAGCTGGAAATTCCTCGAATCTCCAAAAGAAGGAAACTTTGAAATTGGAAACTTTCGCTCTTGTTGTTGGGGAATTAGTTGATGTTGCAGGTGGGAGAATAATTTTATCAGTTTCCAACACTTAACAACTCAAGTGGTGCTCATGCTGAATGTTGGCGATAATCCGGGTCGATGGGGGTTTAGGGGGTGGTGCGAAGGAGGGACGGAGCAACAGGCCACAGATGTTGGCCAGGAGGAAACGCTTCTTATCGCTGGAGCTAACAAAAATAAGTCATAGCAGTAGTAGAACTAGAAAAGAACGAGGAACTAAATCAGGGCGAACGTGAGATTAAATGCAAATGTCGTCAGACGCACAGCTGCTGGGGCTTGAATCGCAACAGCAGCAACAACTGATAAGCTTATCAACAACTGGGCAACAACTGAACTTACCAACAACTATGAAAAAATTGCGAATTAAAAATAACTTCTCAAAAAAGAGCAAATTAATTAAAAACTCTAAAAAAACTAGAATTAATAATCAGAATAGTATGCATTTGAGGGGAAAAAAACTCAAGGCTGGCAACGCTTGGGGGGAAGTAAAAAGAAAAAGCTTCAAGCGGATCAAACAACAACTACAACTACGAAATAAAAAGCTCCGCCAACAAGAAACCGTTGCGAGCGGAAACTCAAGTCAACGAAAGCAGAAACGAATACAATTTGAATAAAAAAGTGATATTTTTTTGTTTGATTTTGGGTTTTGTTTACTCACACCAAGAGCTCGGAGCTTTGCGAACGCCGCGCGCACTCGACGCAAAGACGTGTCGCCAGGGGGCGTTCGCGACTCGATCGGCTGGCGGGAGACAAAAACAACAAGAACAACAACTATTTTGTGCTAGTTTCGAGGGTCTCGCGATCTCGGTTTTGAGGTATTTTGTGTTTTATTTATTTTTTCTTGATTTGTGCTGCTTTCGGATTTTTAGTGCTTCTTTTCAATATTCTGTGCTGCTTTTTTGATATTTTTTAGTTTATTTTTGATTTTTGTTTTCTGCTGGTTTTCGATTTTTTATGTATTTTTTATGCAGTGATCGAAAAACAATTGCAACAACAAAGCGGTGCAGATATTTTTTCTTGGTGCACACTTAGCTTTTTATCTAAAAGAGTGAGGACAAAGGAAGAGAGGATTAAAATTCAGTAAATAGTAAAAGTTGGGAAAAGAACTCAAGAAAATAAAATTAAGAAACGACCACAAGTCAGCCTTGAGTGGGCGGAACGTCGATGATTCCTCAAACGAAAACATCCAACCAAAAGTTTCTTCTTTCGTCGCCGTCGCTGGACACGCGTCAACCGCCCAGACTCTGGTGGCGCCGCATCGCGTGTCCCCAGGCGTCGTCCGAGGTGTCGACTCCTTGGGTCACCCTGCAATTACCACGTGCCATCCATTCGAACCCCGTCGCCCCCGCCGCAGTGAGCCGCTGTAATTATTGGACGTCTTGATTGGAGTATTCGAAACGTATAATTTTCCAATTTAGTTGTTGACAAATAACAGGATGACAGACCGACAGTGAGACAGAGCGGTAGAGAGGCCAAGAGACAGCCCGAAAGAGAGACCGATATGGCCAAAAAGGACAGAAGCGTTTACAGGAAAAACCCAGCTGCCAACTAATAATTTATCGAGTTCTCATTTGCCGACATGCAAATTTCCATTTCCACTTCCGTTCAGTTTCCGCTTCCGTTCTGTTCTGTTCTTCCAGTGTGTCTTCATTTCGGATTTATTTTTATTTCTTCCGTGATTTACAACGAACGTAGGTCGAGGTTCTTCGCCTTCCGCCTTCTCCAGAGCCCTCCCCAAGATAAATATCATCGCGTGCTCGGGAACATCTTGGAGCTATGCATAAATATTCATGTCGCGTCGCCGGGATTTGCTCGCGATGTCGCCAACGAAGGACTGGGGCAACTCCTCCTCCCCCTCCAAGAAACAGAGAAAGAGAGAGGAAGAAGAAGAAGGAATCGCCGTAGAATTGCGTCTGAAGTGACCTTTGCGGTAGGTTGTTGTTGTTGCCTAGAGACTCAATTGCAATTCGAGTGTGAATCAAAATAAATAAAAAATCAATCGATTACGAGCAATAATAACAATAACAGTAGTAACGACAACAACAATAACAATAGTGACACAGTTCCATTCACAGAGCGCACAACAACAACAACAAACAAAAGACGAGTTACGAAACTCGGTCATGTTTTGGATAACGGAAAGGGACCGAGAGTTATTAAATGAAACCAGGTCAGAGGTCAACCGGGCAACTACTGCGAGGCGTCGAATAGAGACTTCGATAGTGAATTCTTATCTCCTTCGAAGAATCGTGGCGATTCGAAGAAATTCCCCCCGCTTGCCAAACCATGACCTGCCCCAGAGTGGGCGTCTTCATATAGTAAATAATCGCTCGACTGCTCCTCACTTCACCACAAGAGTAAATAAACAAGGAAATACAATTGCATTCACTCTCGACCGAGGGCCGAGGGCAGCCACACAGCACAGCTGGCGGCATTGGCGTTAATTGACCAACGTGTGGCGATTGAGAATGCCGAGCGGGAGACGGAGGGAGAAAAACATCAATTGCTATCGAATGCAAAGCAATTACATTATAAAATCAATCGATCAACGGGGCGCGAATTTGGGTGAGGCAGCGATCGGGGGCGCGGATTCACGCCCCGGGCTCGTTCGCCAGGCGTATGATTGACTTGAATTGCGTTCAATACCAATTCTTATCACACATTCGCCTCGCTGAATTCTTCTGCTATCGGTCGCAGCGATTGTTGTAACAATTAACACGGCGATTGCAAAAACCCCGACAACAACTGCTGTTCGGTGTATGTAAATAAACAGAACTAGTTGATAAAACTAGTTAAATAATGTTCACAGTTGTAAAGTGGGAAAAGAGAATGGGAAGAGATGACGTGGAGAGAGGGGAGGAGGAGAAGGTGGTGGCGATAGTAACGAGTGGTAACGCTTGGGGAACCCTCAACTAATCCACGTAGTCCAAAAGAGAGGGGGAGAGAACGACTCGTGAGAGGAAACAAAGTTATAATGGGATTGTTGTTGTTCTTTTTGCACAAGGGCCACCGGAACTTAACTTGAGAACGAGCTCGGTGCTGCCAGATGTCGTAGTTTCTATGAGAAAACCTTAATTTATTCAATAAAAAATGCAATTTTAATGAAATTCAACAGTAGAACAGAAAATCTTTACTCAATCACCGATTTCTGGTAATAATGAGTCTATGAAAGCACCTGGTGTTCCACCTGATCAAAGGTGAGAAAGATAAAATTGAAATCGATTTTCGGGTATTTTATTTTTCGATAATCTTCTCATTCTTCATTAAATATATAATCTCAATCAATTCCAACTGTGCAACAAAGACTCCAAAATCCATTTGCAATAAATGTGCAAGCGTCAAAAAAATATGGAAATCTGGCAGCACCTGGTTTTCCCCCTGATCAAAGGGGGAGGGAGACGAATAAAATTAAAATTGAGAAACAAAAAACCCGACGTCAGCTTCGTTGTCATTTTTATCTTGTGTTTGTTTTCATTTATCTTATTGTTGTCTCTTCTTTTGTCGTTGGCTTCGCGTTTTTTCCCTGGCAGTTTTTTTATTGTTTGTTGCGAGTGTATTTGCGATTGTTTTGCCTTTGCTTTGCTTCCATTCAGCACTCGAGTGCTTTTTGCGTGCATTCTCGGTGCACGAGCACTCGAGCTGGGTTTGTTGTCAATGCTGTCTTCATCGTCGTCGTCGTTGTTCTTGTTGTTGTTGTGGCTGTAGCATGTGAACCGAGTGGCAGCCGAGCATGAGTTCGGGTGCTGCGCGTGTCGACAACGGTCTCTCAGGGGGCGGGCGGGCTGCGGGGCGCAGGAACTGGTTCCACCTCGATGCGATTCCGGGCCGAGTGGGATTCTAAGACGTTCGTTCAGGGCTAATTTTATCGTCTCACCGCTCAGACATTTTATTTTATTTCATTTTAATTACTCTTCTTATTGTCTCACTGCCACTCCACTCCATGATTAAATTGATTTCGCAATTAGGCAAATGCCTCAATTAGAATAATCTCCTTTGACCGGGACGCTGGACCCGCCGCGTCGTGAGTCATCGTCGCCGTGGGAAGGAGCCGTCGCAACAAACGGTGAAAACGGGTTTCGGTTCAGTTAAAACCAGTCGGCGGATCGCTCCAGCTGGAGTAGGTCGTAGTCAAATGGATGGCATGGACATGGATGGGGGGGGGGAGAGGGGAGGTAGAGAGAAAGGTAGCACCTCGTTACAGAGAGGAATCCGTTAGTTGCACAAGAGTTCACTCAACTGGCAATAGGCCAACAGCCGAAAACCTATCGATCTGAGTGCAGAGATTTCTCAGGATCCCACCGAAAGAGATCCGAACACGAAACTCCGCACGTCCTTGAGTTTCAGGTGCTGATGCACTCTCGATTTTCGACACAAGGCACAAACAAAGCAAATATTGCAACGAAACAAAGGCGGAAATGAACTGAAAATTACCTTTTAATACTGCGGGGAAAGAAAAATAAATAAAGGTAACAAAATAAGGGATTCGCAACCGTCGTCGGGGGCGGCCGTTTGACGCCTCCTCCTCCTCCTCCTGCTTCTGATGCTGCGTTCAACTGCCAACGACCGAAGCGTTCACGAGGCTCGGTGCAAATTAAGGACACGACCGCGTGACCTTTCTCAAGGGATTCTCCGCGTCACTTGGATTTTCGCACGATTTCCAAACTATTTATTTTTTCACTTTTGCTCTGTTGGGCAAACAATTTTTTACGTTGTTGTTGCGATCACGAAATCCATTCACATTACTCATAGGTAGCCAGCAAGTTCAGTTCGTCGTTTGCGTCCACTTCTTATCATCATTATTCTTCACTTCCTCGTCGATTATCGTGTTTTGATTGCGCTGATCAGTTTCACTCGGAATTTATTTCAGAACTTCACACTTTCTGACACAGTTTTCCGTGCTTCTTCAGCATTTTGCTCGACTTTCACGCGAAAATCTCGTCTGCCTGGTCCGCGACGACGTCGTTTCTGCCGCGACTTTCCGCCGAGATTTTTCTGTACCAGCGAATTTTTCTATTTTTGCGTCTTCAAGTCAAGCGACTTTGTTGTTGTTGCTGCTGCCATCGTTGACAGCTTATATGACAGTTGTGATGTTTTGGTGCAGGGTTGCGAATTTATTACCATTGGTAATTGATTACCAAACTAGTATTTATTTCAATTCAAAATAATTTTAGTCGCTTGGTATTTTTTTTTAGTTTTGGTAACTTTTGCATATAAGTCTAAATTTCAAATAAAGAAAAGAAAAAAGGATAATTTCGGCGAAACTTTGCGAAGCATTTGCGTTAAGAGCGTGTGAATAGTTTTATTCTCTCCAACTGTCTGACAGTTGGAATGTCGATGGCGTGGCCAGATAGATATTTTTCACAGAACAAAATGTTACCAACATTTTCTGTTAATAACAAAGAAATAATAAAATTTAATTAGGTTTTAGTGCATTTTTATTATTATTTTTCGTTCTTCACACGCCCACATTTATCCGCCCGCCCACGAAAATCCTTCGTCACTCAAAACTCGCATCAACCAGCGAAGTTTGACGTCCACTGGACGCACTCTCTAATAGGGAATCCAACGGTCCAATTGGGAATTAGAATTCATACATATTGCAGGAAAACATGGAAAAATGCTTTTTTTCGCGATCACATAAAAAGGCAATTGGAGAAAACCAAAAATAAGAGAAAAAGGCAAAAATTACAATATCCATTCAAAGAAATCAAATTGGATTCTGGAGCGATTCCAACGCTATCGTTTTACAATTGGATCGCGTTAACTCAAACCAAATGAAATGTTTTCGTTTGGCAAAATTAGACCCCGAATCTTTCGCTATAGATAATCGAAAATAAACACAACAGCGAAAATAACGAAGAATGTCTGTCCATAAGTCTCAACCCCAACAACATTTTCCAAACTTGCACCAAAACTATTTTCTTGATTCCAAGTCAAACCCCGACTGATAAACATAACCTCGAAATCCTAAGTACAATAAAAAACAGTATTTTAGTTACATTATTTTCTAAAAAACGGCAACTTTATTCAAATAACTTAGAAGTTCCTGCAACCAAACAAACAAAAAGAGAAACATTAGTGAGATGTAAACATTGGACACTGGGAGGATTCGCGTCAGGAACCGCGACTCACTTGGTGATAAGTCCGTCCTTCTTGGCCAAACGCACGATGCAGTCGTCGGACTCGCCCATGCGTCTGATCTCGCCGCAGATGGCGTAGGTCTTGGCTCCAACGGTCATGCGGCCGGTCTCTGGGTCGACATCGACGATGTTCATCTGCACCGAGGCGTGGTCCTTGGCGTGGATGATTCTGTTGGAGGCGGAGCTGAGGACGAACAGAAACACACATTAGAACCGAGTCGACGGGGAATGGGGTTTTTGGGAATCGGAGGCGCTCCGATGGATTTCACACGGAGCCCCCTTCCGAAAACACGTGTTCCACTCACCACTTCCTGGGGCAGTACAAGTCGACAGATTCTCCGGCGTCGTTCTCCATGTTTTCAGACTGCAAAGCGAGGGGGAAACGTTTAGCTAGCATTCGTGGACATTTTGAGTGCAAAATATTGCATTGTTCTCGGCATTTACTTACTTTTTTGTATAAATTTACAAAATTGATGACACTCGGCAATGGAGTCAGAGAGAAAAGAAAGAAAGGGCGGTTGGCAGCACTGCGCGGCGAAGTTGGCGACGACAGCTGCTCGCTACTCGTCGCCGATCAACGAGTGACGGAACGCGAGTGCGTTCAATAAAATAGTCGGTTGAGTACAAAAAAATATAATAAATTAATTTCAAAACAATTATAATTTTTTATGATATCGGAAAAATTAATTATTTGGTCATGAATAATAATGTCTTAATTTTTTGCGAATTTAAATAAACCAAACCTGAGAAAGTTTCCAAAGGACTCAGTTGATGTAGGTTTCGCAAGGATTCCATTGCGCAGGACATGCAAATTCTCGAAGTATTCGGATCTGGTGGAAGGGGGCGACGTGGGGCCCATCGCAATTCCAAAATAAGACCCAGTGACAGTTGTGAGGAAGGAGCGAGGACTCACTTTGACGTGTCGTCGTGTGCGTGACGGGCCAGTGAAAAGTTTCGGGGGCTACAAGTGAAAAGCGTGCCCAACTCTGGGAATTACATAAATTCAGCCTCCAAGCAGCGAAGCGAAATCCCATTCACGGTCGGAGTGCAGCGGAATCGAACAAAAATAGAGCCTAAAAATAGGCAACGTTTCTATCGCGGCCCCCATGGCTCGACTCTGGCCACGGATCTGGTGAAATTCCGACCCCGCCTCCCTCGGCAGCTGGAGACGAAGCCCCAGAGGTAAGGAACGGAGATTTATTGATTCGCTCGCATGTCGCGAGGAAGTTGAACCCTCGCCTTACGCGCTGCACTCGCGATGCTGCCCGCTTTTGGGCGCCCAACAGTCGCCCCCACACCATCGACCCACTGCCCCCACTTCCCCTGCATAGTTCCAGGCGCGCGTTCGTGTTGAAATGTTTTGATGGCGTCGTTAATGCTGTTATTGTTATCGCGTGTTGTTTTCACAATCGCCGTACGTCATTGCTGCTCCCGTAATTGCAGTCTGCTTCACGGAGGGTTGAACAATTTATGGCTTGGGGCGAATTCAATGAACCTTGGGTCGTCGTCAACGGGGGGGGGGGGTCTCTGAGTGTTGGACAACGACGGAATCCTCCCTTGACCTCTCTCAATGGACTTTTGGACTTGACCACGAGCAACATTAAGTTACTCATTATCTATCTTCGCAAAGATCTATCAAATACTGATAGTCAAATGTACAAAAACAAAGCAAGTTCAACCCCACCAGTTGCTGTCGACTTGTCATAATTGGTGCAAATGACGTTCGAGAGCTTCATTAGCCGCCCGACTAATGAAACCTCGCTCATTTGTCACGGTTGCCCTGGGGATGCGGCAACAGACTAGACAGAGACAACAAAGGCATCAAAGAGAAAGAGAACAAATGGGGGATACAACAACAACAATGTGGAATATAACAACAATGGGGGATACAACGACAACAATGTGGGATACAACAAAAGCAACCTGCTAATTACACTTGATGACAACACTTTTTCAGGCGAGAAAATTCGGAGCTCATTACGATGCAATCCAAGTTCTGCCGAAGAAGAAGAAAGTGAGTGCTGATAGAGAGAGAGAGAGAGAGAGAGAGAGAAAGAGACAGATGGATAAGGATAATGAGAATAAAAGAGGGAGGAGGAGAGAGGGACTGAGAAAGCAGGAGAATGAGAGAATTCAATTAGGCTGGAGGAAGTGATGAGTTCGACGGGTTAAATTCTAAGCGGATTGTGGAAATGAGAGATCAACTGTTGATGGAGCTAAAAAGATGATAGAGTTAAAATATGAAAAAGCGAGAGAGAGAGGGAAAAACATGGAGAAGACAAACGAAAGAAATGCGAGAATAATGAGGGAAACCCGAGCGATCACGAGTGAAAAATGACACAACAATTTCCAGCAGCAACAAAAACCAACTAGAACTACAACAACAATAACAACAAGAATAACAACAACAAAGACGAATGTTTAACCTGATGAGATCCAACAGCATACCATCTGTATTTGTTGTTGCTGTTGTTGTTGTTGGCAACAATGCAATCTCCTATTGTCGATCGTCGTAATGATGGGAAGCTTATTGCAGTTGTTCTTCTTGTTGATGCATTACTTATTGTTGTTGTTGTTGTTGTTGGATTAGTTATTGTTGTTGTTACAGTTGTTGTTGTTGTTCGTGTGCCTCTCTCTCTCTCTCTGTGTTGGTTTTTGTTGCCATTTCCGACTGACTCGTTTGTGGAAAATGGAGCAACGAATGAAGCTGGCGAGCGTCCAACATTTGCCGATGGACAAAAGTTGCTATGTATTGTTGTTGTTGTTGTTGTGGTTCTTCGTGTTGTTGTTGTAGTCTGGAATGACCGATGTTATTAGGTAAATTATGATGGTGGCAGTCGGCAATGACCGTACAGGGTGTTCCGAAAGACCAAGGATGATGAAAAGTTCAACCAAGTAAAGAAAATAATTTGTATTTCATCAACATCTTGCGTCTCACCCTGTGACCTGGGGAACCTCGACAGCTCCACAGTTCACCAAAGACAGAAAAAATCGTCGCCACTGCAACTTAATTTATTTCAAAGGAAATTCACAAATCCATCGGGAGAGCGGAAGGAGGGGCAAAAAAGAAGAAAAAGGCAGAGAGAACAAGAGGCAACCAGAAGAAGGAGTCAATCAATGGAGGAAGAGCCGCCAGTGGATTCGGTCTAGAAGCCGGACACCAACCACAGCAACAGACACTAAGCTAACATAGCCAGAGACAGAGACAGAAACAGACAGACAACAGAGCACGAGCAGAGCGTTAACAGACCGCGGACAGCGAGGCGCGAAGTCTGCGAGAGTCGTCTCGGCCGGGCCGGACCGGGGCTCGCTCGCTCTTGGCCGCCTCAGATTCGAACGGAACGCGGACGCGATCGGCGGCGCGACCTCAGTGAAGCCCAGTTTGCCGTGCGAAAGGCGGCGTGTGTGATCGTGACGCGAGATAGAACAGCGCAGGAGCAAATAGAGTTGATAAAAAGCAACGACAACAACAACAATAAGAACAATAAAGAACTCAAAGGTAAACAGTGAAGTGAAGATAAATGGGAAGACGATTCGAGCGAGCGCGATACGAGATGTGTCTGAAAAAATATGCAAATTCCAAATGATCGTTCTGCTTACATTGCGAGCGAGCGATCGGAGGAGCGGAAAGGCTAATATTGTGATTTAGCATAAAATCAGCATCAATTGGCGCGCGAAATGAGATCACTCGCCTTCGATACGGACGGAGGTATTTTAAGAAACTCCGTCGACGATCGCCGGGGTTTCGAATGGTTTTCCAAACAAACCTCCGTCGATTTGTTGGGTTTTCGCGATCTTCGACGTCATCGACAGGGCCAACAACAATAACAACAACAACAATGGGGGAGTGTTGACAAAGCCATCGGCGAAATCAGCGGCCCATTGAGAGCCGTCGAAAGTAAACGCGATCTTTTCTTTCCCCATCAATTGGCCATCTCTTCCGTTGGGCGTTTGTTTGTTCAGCGCCTTCTGTGGTCTGGGAAAATATTTGGCATAAACATCGGCACAATGGGCGACGTAAATATTTATGAGCTCGTCGACATCACCTAATATCGATTTAATGATCGCTCGGAGCTCGGCCAGATTTATGGGCTAACTAATTTGTCGAACTAAATTAAAATACGTTCCAAATTTCATTGAATGTAATTAAATCTAAATTTAATATCGCATTTAAATAGATTTAAATTTTTACAACAAAAGAACAAAATTATTAAGAAAAAAAATACGAAAATTTTTAACTTTAAATTAAATTAATTAAATTCAATTTTGAAAAAATATTCAAACATTTTTTTAACATGAACATAAATAAATAAAGATATAAATTAAAACGGTTTAGTTGAAAATTAAAAGTTTGGGAAAATTTAGAACAAATTTATAAAAATTTTGCAATAATAAGATTATTTCAATTTTTTCATTGAAAATTTTTTGAATAATAAAATTTCAAATATTAAGTACCTAATGTTCACAGTATAAATAAATCATTTGTTTGCATACACATTTTTTTTTTATAAATTTTTTGGAAAACGTAAAAATTTAAATATTTAAAAATTTCCAATTTTTGTATATAGTTATAAATTTTAATTTCTCCACATAAAAAAGAATTAATTAATTATTTAAAATATTGATTGAAGAAATATGGATCAAATTAAAATATGTCAATAACAACTATTCAAAACAAACGGTATCTCGGTGAACAAGAAACAATTTGTTTTCGAGAGCTTTTATTAGTTTCAAGAGCAACTCAACTCAAGGGAAAAATGAAAATATGAAAGAAAACAACGAGCACAGAAATAGAAAAGTAGTTTCGTGAAAACATCAGACGAGTGGCCGAAGAACATGGAAAGTGTTTTCACTACGAAACCTGGCAGGTGGCCAAAAATGTTGTAAAAAACGCTGCTGCCAGAAACGGTCAATGGGCAAGATCACGGAGCTTCGAATTAAAAAGGGAAAATCAAATTGGAAATTAAAAAAAAAAGGAATTCGAAATCAAAAGAAATGAAGAAATCAAGCGAATAAAGGAAGAAATAAGAAAAAGAAACAAATTAAATTAGAAATCAAACGAAAAAGGAAATCAATCGGAAATAGGAATTATAAAGCAATATAAAAAATAAATCAGAAATCAAATTAAAACTGAAATTATAAATCCAAAGTAAATGAAAAACAATACAAAATAAAAAAAATCAGAAATTAGAAATAAAAATAAAATTAAATTAAAGCAAAATAGGAATACAAAAAGGACAGAATCAAACACCAAAAAATTATAAATAATTAAAAAAATAACATGAAATTAGAAATCAACAGAAAAATTAGTCAAAAATCCAAATAAAATTGAAATTAGAAATTAAACGAAAGAAGGAATTCAAAATCAAAAGCAAATTGAAATTAGAAATCAGAGGAAAGATTAAATCAGTAGAAAAGCGAAACAATAACATAAACAAATGAAGACCTCGACAAGAATCGACTTCAAGGACTCCTGACGTCAGTTTCAAGGGAACCGAAGAGAGCGGGGTGAGAAAAGAACCGACGTCAGCCCCAGGTTGCGGATACTCCGCAACTGCAACTGGCAGATACTTACATTTGTGTCTGGCGGACGTGGCGTGCGCGGAGCGAAGTTCAAATCGATCGCAAATTGCGAGGGGCTGCGTGCATGCGAGCAATTAATTAGAATTAGAAAAGCTTCAACTGTTACGCGAGCGGCCGACAGAAAGAAAGAGAAGAGCGACAGAGAGAGAAATAGAAAGAGAGAGAGAGGGAAAACGAGTGAACGGCGGGAATCGCGCAGATAGCGATGGTGGACGGTGGGGATCGGGGGATGGGGGTCGATGAGTCGATGGAGCGGTGCATCAAAAGCGAGCGATCGCAAGTTTGGTAATGATGTAAAAGATACTTTTGTATCTTTACCGGCGCACGTACTGACAAGGCAAGAAGATACCAGATACTAATTTGCCGGTATCACGACAGAACGTTTTTCGAAAGTCTATTTCCATGTTGTTGTTGTTGTCGTAGTAATCGAATTGAAAGCACGAGAATTAGTGCAACTAACTCGTGCTCCAGTTTCGTGCAATGTATCTACGAGATACATCCACTCACACAAACACACTCACACACACTCACACTCTCCGCATTATAACCGGGAACCTGTTTTTGTGTTTGTTTTTGTGATGCAACAATTTATTGCCCGCGATTCTGGGATTGTTTTTGCTCTTTCTCCAGTCTATTCATAACTATTGTTGTAATCGTTTTTATTGTAATTTTTTGTTGTTGCAATCGTTATTATTGTGATAGTTTTTGTTGCAATCGTTTTAGTTGTACACGTCAATTGCATCTGTTATCGCAGCGATTGTTTCGCTGTCGCCGTCGGTCGTCGCAACAAGTGCCGCCTGCTCCGGCGACAAAAGACCAGGAGACCAAACGAGCGATCGAACGAACCCGCTGGAAGAAGAAGAGAAGGAGGGGGCGAACGGGGAGCCGGGAAGTGGGAGGATCCACCAGAGAGCGGGAGACGTCGCTCCGTTCCAACGATTGTGAGCAGAAGCTGGAGAGTGAGAGCGAGTGAAAGAGAAGGAGAGCTGTAGACCTCGCAGTGGACGAAGGATGTCGTTGAAGGTGAGTTTTTATTGTGAATGTGATTCTTGGTAGAAGGTGAAGAGGGATGGAGGGAGATAAGAGAGCGAGGGAGACAACTGAGAGAGTGATCGAATGAGAGGGCGATGGAAGAACATCGCGGGAGACGAAGTAAACACGGAGTGCAACAAGTGAAGGGAGTTTTCCCGGGGTCACCCGAAGGAAAACCACGTTCAAATATCACGAGAGCCACGAAAAGAGAAGGTGTGGACGCGATCAGGTGAAAAATGAACCGATAAAGTGGGAAAATAAGCGATAAAGTGAGAGACCGATAAAAATGTGTGGAGACGATAAAGTGTGAAAACAAGAACACGACTCGAAGGAGGTAAAGTTCAAATATTTACTTTCGAATTCGGGGCCGATAACGTTGCGGACGTTGTGGACGGAAAAACGGGAGGCCAGATGTTTTCCCAGAGGAGAGATCAAATAGAAACTATCGACGGAAGCGAATGGTGAATCAATCGATCAATCAATCAACACTGTGAGCAATCGATCAGTCGATCAAAGACGGGAGACGATCGTCGAATGTTGGAACGAATGGGATTCGAAGTTTATGAGAGAGAGAGAGATGGAGGGGGAGAGGGAAAGAGGGGGAAAGATGGAGAAAGAGAGGAGGAAAGAGAGGGGATATATTAGAGAGAGTGGTAGATAAAAAGAGCGAGAGAGAGGGAGACAGAGCGATTGCCCATGTGAATTTCGAAACCTACGGCGACCCTCATTAAGGCTTTTAATTGCTTCCGTCGGCGCGAGTTTTTTTGTTGTTGCCATAATTGGTGGCAACAAAAGAACAACAACAACAACGAGAAACAACAATAAGAACAACAACAAGAACTACAACACAAACAACAAGATAAACAACAACACTTAGATGTACTTCAAGCCAAAGTCAAAGCGTAAAATTGCATTCGAAGAAACCTGAGAAGACCACAAGCAGAAAAAAAAATAGAAAAAAATGCTGCCGCCGATTGTGGTGAACACGAGGAAGAAGAAGAAGCAGCAGCTGAATGGCATCAACATCGACAACATAAAATATTTGAAGAAACAAAACCAACAACAACAACGCATGTGAGGAAGAAGAAGAAGAAGAAGCTGAGGAAGAGTTGTAATCTGAGCGATGCATAGAAATGTCACAACAAAACCTCAGGAACTACAAAAACAACAACAACAACAACAACAACATGACTATGATGATGACAACCACTAAGATGATGACAACAACAACAAAATCTAAGACTCCAACAATCTATGGCTACAACAACGATGTGTACAATAACAACAACAACAACAACAGCAACACGAACATTAGCGACAACGAAACGAATCATGAAGATGAAGCCGCAGGAAAGGGATGGGGTCGAGGAGGTGACAAAGGTGTCGAAAGAGGGGCAGAGAGGGAGAGAGAGAGAGAGGGGAGATGAGGAAGGGAAGAGAGAGAAGGGTGGTATCAGTGCATTTCATGTAACTTGGCAGCTTTTGTCGTGGTGGCCTTTTGTTGTTGTCAATCTGAGAGAAGGATTTTCTCAAAAGACACCGAGTCACGATATCTTTCCGTAAGGAAAGGGGGAGGTGATGGTGGTGAGAAGGTAAAGAAGAGGGTGGGGAAGAGGAGCAGGTGAGGGATCCGAGGATGAAGCACTCTTAAAGTTCGCTCCTGCAGGTCTTTGAATTGATTGAAGCAACTTCTTGACAACAACAGCTGCAGCTCTTGATCTCCCACTCCATGAAATTTGATCCCTAAGACCTTTTAATGAGAGGATCACCAGGTAATGGAGTGCAGAAGAAGACAGGATGAAGTAGGAGAAGACGTAGAAGGTGGAAGATGAAGTAAAAGAAGGAGAAGAAATAGAAGAAAATGAGAGGAAACAAGAAACTCAATTTCGTTTGGCGCGCCATCAGGTGGCAACAAGCGATCGCCTTCTGGCGGCACCTGCAGCAGTAGCAGCCGACGCGTGGCATTTAAATGCTATGCTGCCGCTCACTCCCCCATCCTGCTCCCCCATTCACTCCCTCCTGCTCCCTCTCCACCCCTCCATCTGTCGCTTGTTAAATGCCAAGTGAGGGGGAAGGGGGCGAATATAAAATCGTTGCCAAATCGGCTCCGAGTTTCGAAATAGACTTCAATTATCCAATTTCAACTCATGCACAACAACCACATGCTCTTTCGTTTCACTCTCCCTTTCACTCACACACACACAAAATCTCTCTCTCTATTTGCAGAAGGAAACTCCCTCGGATGTGATGCTCCATCTGGCAGCACTACGCGGTGACGACATCGCGCTACGGCGGGTCCTGGACAGCGGGAAGGTGCACGTGGACTGCAAGGACGAGGTGAGTTCGGGGGAAAGAGAAAGAGAATGGGAATGAGAGAGAGAGAGAGAAGAACTCTCTGGAGGGCTTCAGGGAGCCCCCATGTGGAGTTAATCATCCTGATTCCGAGAATTAACCGGGCTTCGGAACCCGAGCTCACGTTGCTTTCGCTTTCGCGGTCTCCACTTCTTCCTCTTCTGTTTGGTCCCCTTCTTCCTCTTCTTCTACTTCTTCTCCTCGTTAATACGAGCGCTAATTGAGCCCGCGTTTACGATCGTCGGCAGCTCATTTGTATGCGGAGCAACTCACCACACCGACCTCACGATTGAGGTAATGAATCCACGGCGAGCTCAGAAAGAAGAGTGCGAGAGGGATAGAGAAAGAGGGAAAGACAGAATAGGGATGGAGAAAGATAAGTGGAAGAAAGAGAGTAAATTCTCGGAGTGAAATTTCTCGTTTGTTTTGAACATTTTTCGAACAACAACAAAAGAAGAAAGAAACAAATTTGCACTGTGGCGAAGTTTTGTAAACAAAGTGCTAATTGAAACCCCCGATGCGAAGTCATGCTGCAATTCGTTCGGCTGTGGTGGACACACCAACAACAATCGCGATCGAGTGGCTTTTGTTTTTATTTTGATTTTTCCAAATGACTGAGTTTTTGAGACTTGGCAAAAGCGGGGATTCGGCGTCGTGATCGAGGCGAGGCGTTGAAAATTGCACAACGGAGGCGATTTTGATGGTTGTGGGAATTTACCACATCGCGTGGTGAATACGAAATCGTTCTCGCAATGGGCAGCGTGAGGATGAAATATGTGAAAAATGTACGGTATTTGGTGGACTCACCACGCTGTGAGGTGAATAAAGAAACTCATGACATTCCAGTGGTGAATAAATAAATTCAACAGTTGTGGTAAATAAGAGAATTCATCATGTGGTGTTGTGAATAATAAAACTCATTACATGGTGTGATGACTAATTAAATTCACCAAGAGGTGTGGTGAATATAAAAATCACATCGTGAATATTAAACTCACCAAGTGTAATGGTGAATAGGAAACTCACCACATGGTGTGGTGAATATTACACTCACCAAGTGTAATGGTGAATATGAAACTCACCACATGTTTTGGTAAATTATGAAACTAGTAAAAAAATCAATAACTAATGAAATTCATAAAAAAATTCGCATTGCAAATTATATTTTCTCGATTCCCTCTCATCCCCCCTTTATTTGACCAGGACGGCACCACGCCCCTCATCCTCTCCGCTGCCGGCGGCCACACCCCCTGCGTCATCGAGCTGCTGGAGCAGGGCGCCGACCCCAACGCCCGGCGCGTCACCGGCACCACCCCGCTCTTCTTCGCCGCCCAGGGCGGCTACCTCGACGTGGTGAAGACGCTGGTCAAGGCCGGCGCCAACGTGAACACTCCCTCGGTGGTGAGTACGAGCACAACTCTCATGACTCAACTTCTCCTATATTCACCACTTGTTTCCCCACAGGACGGTGGCACGCCCCTCTTCGTGGCCGCCCAGGGGGGCCACGTGAAGCTCGTGAAGGAGCTGATCGACTGCGGGGCCAACGTGAACGCCAGCATGAAGGTGAGTTGAGTGAGTCACGGTGCGGTGAGTATCGCAAACTCACCATTCGTCCCCTTGCAGGACCGCGCCACGCCCGTCTTCATCTCCGCCCAGAACGGCCACCGCACGGTGCTCTCGGTGCTGCTGACGGCCGGCGCCAACCCCGACCCGAAGCGCATCGACGGCGCCACGCCCCTCTGGATCGCCGCCCAGATGGGCCACGACTACATCTGCAAGCTGCTGCTGCAGCACGGCGCCCACGTGGACGCGGTGCGCTGCGACGGCGCCACGCCCCTCTTCAAGGCCGCCCACAAGGGCCACGCGGCCGTCATCACCGAGCTGCTCAAGTTCCGGCCCAACCTGGGCCTCCTGCCGGTGAGTGCGATCACCCAGTGTGGTGAGTTTCTATCTTACTATCTCCCTCTGTCTTTAGAACGGCGAGACTGCGCTGCACGCGGCGGCCATGTTCGGGCACATGACGGTGGTGAAGCAGCTGATCGGCGCCGGCAGCGACCTGCTGCAGAAGAACCAGGACGGCCTGACGGCGCTGCAGGTGGCGCGCGAGCAGAAGTACACCACGATCTGCGACTACCTGCAGGAGCGGCTGCGCATCATGGTGGCGCGCAACGCGGCCGTCTCCTAAGCGCCACGCCCACGGCCACCGCCCCCCTTCCGTAGCTAGCCAATCGTTTACCACTTGTTCTCCTTCTCTTTCCTCGCTCATTTTTGCCTTTCATTCGCTCCTTCTCACTCGCTCCTTTTGACCATTCGCAATTGAAACTCGAGCTAGAGCTTGTCTCCCACCACGCGGTACCTTCTTCTGCTTCTTCCGTCTACAACAACAACAAGAACTCCAACAACAAGAACACCTTTATAAACAACAACAAGAACACCTGTATGAACAACTACAACAATATTACAATCCATTTGCCTTCAACGCGTCCATATTTCGAGCAATCGAAGAAATAGAAATAAAAGAACAAAGTTAATAAGAGATTAAACTAAATGTAGCCTAGCCCAGAACCATTGCGTAGATGTGTAAGATTTGTAAATAACTTAATTAATCTAACTAAACAATTTAAATAAATTAACAAATTATATATTATTAACAATTATATACATATATAAATAATTAACTCAAATCAAATTAATTAAAATTCATCAATTCAAATCAAAACAAATTATATTATATTAAAAATTAATTATTGGATATCGACCTTTGAAACTTGTTGATGCAACTGTTGATCGTGTTGATATGTCGACCCCGTCCCTCGCCGGCTGCTTCCCCCCTGGGGGACCACGGCTGACCCGAACCCAGAACTGACCTCACGGCAATGAAACCAATATCAAATAAAACGTTGTGAACCCGAGCCCAAGTCTTTCATTCTGGGGGTTTCTAGAGGATTAGAATCATATCTATTCGAAGGACACGAATTGATCGTGATACGATCGTATGATGAGTTTATAAGACGACAATCAACCTTCATAGTGGAAAGTTCGAACAACATTTCTCTGGTATTGCTACTCATATGGAGGATATGAAATCGACGATTGATCAAGCTTTATTGCTGAGTTTAAAAGACGTTAATTTCGAATATATTTCAATCATGGTGAGTCCAAAGTTCTATGGCCTGGTGTTGATTTCCCTAAAATCTCCCACGATCGTCCCGTGGGCGGCTCAGTCGAGGGCGTTGAAGACCTCCCCCTTGTTCGTGCACAAGCACGCGTAGTCCTCGCTGCTCTCGCCGCCCCAGAACGCGCACTTGGCGCCGGCCGCGGTGCCCTCGGTCGCCGCGTCGTAGACCAGGCGGCCCTCGATGTTCGTGTTGTCGTAGTTGCAGGTGGTGAAGTATTCGTGGGGCAGCGTCCTGCGGTGAAGGAAACAGTGAACTATGGCGAAGGAGACAGCGAACGAGGGGTCAGAGTGGGGGAGGGCGGGACTCACCCGGTCGTCTGCTTGCAGTAGGCGATGGCGCAGCCGACGCGCGACACGCGGTCGTTCACCAGGGCCGTGAAGTGGCCGATGCCCCTGAAAAGAGCAGGCGGAGGTTCAGAAAAGTCAGAGGAGGTCGTTGCAGAGGTCCCTACGCGACTTCCTTGGGGTAGAGCTTGGCGGCCTCGACGCCGTTGGGCAGCAGCTTGTACTCCTCGTACCAGCCGGTGACGGCCTTCGCCACGACCTTGAGGATCGGCTCCTTGTCGGTGAAGCCGGCGTAGGCGAGGTTCTGGCCGGCGCTCGGGAAGCGGTCGGTGTTGCGGCACTGGTCGTGCTCCATCTTGCAGTGCTCGGCGTGCACGCGGGCCATGTACGCGAGCTCCTCGTCCCAGAGCAGCTCGCGCATGCGCGTCGCCTTCGGGAAGGCATTGAGGGCGCTGTCCTTGATCGCACCGCAGGCGGTGTTGTTGCGGTAGGCGTTGTGCAGCTCGAGGAGGATGCGCTTCAGCTTACCGGTCATCGGCACCAGGGCCACCAGGTCGGCGCCGTGGCCCTGACAACGAAGAGGGAGAGAGAAACGGGATTAACGAAGGCCAAAGAGAGATGATTAAATAAATCCAAGAGATCGAAAGAGAAGGTTAAAGAAAACCAAGAGTCAGCTAGAGAGGTTGAAATATCTCCAGAGATCGAAAGATTAAGTCCAAAAGACAGAGGACGACTCACGATTTGCTCCGGGTGGCAGATGATGTGCCGGGAGTTGCCGGGGCAGAGGTCGTCCTTTCCCTTACAGTACTCGTAGGCGTGGCCGGCTCCAAGCACAAGGACCATGAACAGGACCTCGAGTCGCATGGTGAACGATGAAAAAACACACGAAGATACAGCAAGCAGCGACGAATGAAAAGCGAGAGAATGAAAAAGGCCAAAAACAAATTTGATTGGAAAATCGAGGCTGGGTGGGAGTGAATCGAGGCTACAATAACAAAACGCAGAAATAAAAACAAAACAAAACAAACGAAAAAAGAAAAAGAAAAATAAAACTCGAGCAATAAAACACGCTGTCAATTTCGATTACGACTCGTCCGGAAACGGAAGTTGCTTCCAGTTCATCTTCCTCCACCTCCAATTCATTTCCTCGTCGGTGTTTAGAGACTCGTGTGTGTGTGTGTTTGTGTTTGACAACAACGACAAGTAAACAAGGCCATCGGGACAGCAACAACAACAACAACTACGTGGGATCGTCGCATTTCCATTTCCGCGGCTTTCGTTTTTATGGCGTGGAAAATCCTGCGAAAATCCTCATCGCATCCTTCCAACCTCGTTCCTCCTCACTCTATCACTCTGTCTCTCTCCCTCACTCTTATTTGTCATCTTGCATCACTATTCAATTATCCTTCTGCGGCTCCGACTGCTGCTGGAGTTGTTGGATTTGCCGCCGAGGACGTCTCGCGTAATCCTGCAATTGGTTTCCCTTCTTCTTCCTTCATCCTTGGCTGCCTGTATCCATGTCTATCGGAGGCTGATGAGCTAGAGCTTAGGCTTAGCCTGGGTCGGAGAGAAAAACATACACAAGTCGGAGTGGAATATTTATAAAAAATAGTGATAGTTGTTGATTTCAAACTTGACTCCTCTTTCGCCCCATTTGGTGCTCTTTTTAGTCCAAATAAAACCCTCAAACTGGAGCCTTTTCACCTCCTGATGCGGGACGAACTCCCAGTGTTTGTGTTGGCCTCATTAGCTGAAGGCAACCGCACACACTAACATACTTTCATTCAAACACACACACACATACCGAACTATGGAAGTGTTTAAATTGCGAATTTCGGGCGTGCGAAACGAACCTTTGATGGAAATTATAATTTTGCTGTGCGGCCAGTGAATGTGTTAGTGAGTGCTGCATAATTAAACACTCGCACTCACACACTCCCACTCGGACGTAAAACACAGACTAATACACGGCTAATAACTGGATGGTTGACCCTCGTTTGACCTCGCGGAAAGGCCAATTGGCGTCATAAACACGGGACCAGACGAGTTAATGAGCAATGAAGCGACTCCTCCCCACATCCTTCCCGACACAGGATCGGAATATTGAAATTGTGCGAACCGCTTGGCCCATGTAATTTTCAAAATTCAAATAATTTAGTTTTGAATTTACTTTTTAAATATTTTTTTTAAAGAATATTTTTTATTTGTGCATGCATTTTAATTTATTTATCTTCAAATTATTTTTATTTCAAAAAAAAAAAAATATATATATTTTGAATTTTTGTGTAAGGATTTACATAGAAATATTTTTTTTTGACTAATATTTTTTTATCAATTAATTCTGAATAATTTTTATTTTGAAATAAATTTGAAAATAGAGAAAAAACATTTGATTTTTATTGCGATAAAGAGGAATAAAGTTTAAAAAAAACAATTGTTTGAATTTTCACTGTTAATTTTAACATTTGTTCCCAGCGCCCCTGTGTGTCAATTATGAAATTATCTGTGTATGGTTGGCTTCTTCGCTGGATAACAATTCTGTTACAATTTTTTATGTGTGTTCTCTTGTGTTAACAGTTATTTTGTACTTGACCTGTAAACTCCCTGATATCAACATATGCTAATATTTTATCGTTTCTTCTCTGAAGTTAAATTCACCACTACAGTGGGAAACGTAATGATTTTCCTTTAACAGGTCGCATTACGTCATTTTGACCTATAACATAATGTTCAAACAATAACAGAACTGTTTTAACATAAAATTGTTTCTCGTACTAGAGAAGATACCAACCATAGGAATGATAGAAGGTTTGGAGATGTGCTTCAAATTTTCAATTTCTCTACTTATTTTTTTCATATTATTATTTTTTTATTATTTGTTTTCAATTTTCTTTATTTACCTTTTGAGGTATTTTACACTTTCCCCTCTAACGTTCTTCGTACACAAAAGCTACCTGTTCTTAATTATTTGATTAACAGTATCTTGATTTCTCATCAGCGTTTTGATTTCGTTTGTCTGTGGTTTCCTTCTCATTCCTCACATTCTCCGTTCTCTGCTTTCTGTTCTAACTTTAATTGTATTTAATGTTTTCCGCCGGTGGCAATTGAAAAGATTCGTCCTTGTGATGCAAATACAATAAATCTTTTTTAGAAATCAGATTCTGATCAAAGTCGTCTCAGTTGGCCTTTTCCTCTTTATATTCCTCTTTATCATTCATTGTTGCCCTCTTCTTCTTCTTCTTCCTATTGTTCTGTTGCTGCAAACGTTTTCCTTTGTCGCGTATTTTTCTGGCGTATTTTTCATTGACGTATTGCGTTCCCACTGATCCACTGATTATTCCCCAGTTGATTTATTTCTATCCCACCTCCTCCACCGCTTCCTTGGCCGCTGCTTCGTCCTCCTTCTTCGTGCTCCTCCTTCAGCTCCTCTTCATCTCCTACTTCACCAGCTCCTTGCGATGAGCATCTGGAGGAAAACCTCTTATTTTCAATTTGCTGAGTTTTTTGCCCGCGTCCTGCTTTCAATTGATTTCAACACAAGGATGTCGTCTCCTTCTTCATCGTCGGCTCCTCCTCCTTCGTCCTCGTCTCCTGCTCCACCATCCTCGATTCTTCCTCCTTCGCCAACGCTTTCGCTATTCTCTCGACGTCTATTCTTGGCGGGATCCCCGTGTACGACAAGATGTTTATCTAGTGTGTGCGTGTCGATGTGGCACGGTGGTGTGTGTGTGTGTGTGTGCTGTGTTTAGGTGTGCGTGCAGCGGCACAAAGGACCCCATAAGCCTTGGGATTTCGCTATTTTTATGCTCGCCCGACAAAGTGTTGATGCGTGAAGGAGGCGACCGGAAGTGGATTTAAGGCGATCTCCCATCGCACACGACGGCGCCTCGGAGAAATTCAGACGGAGCCGAATTTAAAATCGTCCTTCGTCTGCCTCTTTACTTGCTGCTCCCTTTTCACATCCTTCCGTCCATCCGTCCGTCTGTCTGTGGGCCACAGATGCGGGAAAAGTTTCGAGTGCAGTCGCGCTGCCTGCTGTGCAAGAAGGGGGCGGAGTTAAAAGGGGGCGGGGGTCTGGGGTTGGATTGACCAGGATGTGCGGCCGGGCAGCGAACGGCGGAAACTTGGGAAATTCGCCCGGACATGAGCGCGAAACTTTTTAATGACGAAATCAAATCTCAAACTCGGCCGAAAGAAAGATTGCGGCACGCGGAGCGAAAACTTTGCGAGCAGCGAAATTCCATCCGCCCCCCTTGACGGAGTCTGCAGCACCCCCCGCCCCCCTCAACCGAGGCCCTTCTCACCCGAGTCGCCCCGAAGAAGCCGGAGTTCGCGGCGCCAGGTGTTGCTCGAGCTCCGCCGGCGGCATCGGACTCGGAAAGTATGCAGCGATAATTGGCACGAAAATGCGCCGATCGGGGGAGGGATGGAGGGGGAGTGAACCACGCCCCCTTCTCAACGACGACGACGACGACGACGACGATGGCCTTTTATTTATGGACTCCTTTCCGCCGCCGACGTCGAATTAATTCCCGGCACCGGAAGTCGCCGGAAACGAGTGCCATGTTGTCGGCACTGCTGCATCCGCGGCCTCAGTTGAACATGAAGCGCAATTTGTTCTCGGCGTTGTTGTTATTTGTTATTGTTGTTGTTGTTGTTTGTGTGTTGTTCCGATTACGACGACTGACGTCGCCGCCAACGCACTCCGCCTGCTCGCGATTTTCAATTTCGTGCAACGTGTCGTATGCGGAATTTTTAATTGCGAGAGGAAATTAAACACTGTACGATAGCGAGAGTGCAGCAGGGAAGAGAGAGAGAGATGGAGGGAGAGGAAGAGAAAAAGAGGGAAAGTGAAGAATGTGGAGAGAAGGACGACGAGAGAAGGTGCGAGGAATGCAAAAGGATTCGGGCGCAGGGCGGAAGACAAAGGAATGTTTTCTCGGCGACTGCAGGCGATGGAATTCGGTGGATTACCTTCCTCTTCCCCCTCGCCCCCCGCAGCTCACCTTCCGCCTTTAAAATTCCCTTTAAGGCTGTTGCATACTTCGAGGCGCCGCGCCGGGCTCCCCATCGTCGCCTGCAATCTCGGCCCGTGGGCGGGGCGGACGTCGTCGCTCTGATGAAGATTAAGGTGAGGAAAGAAATCACGAACTGACTGGCGAGAGACCGAGTGAAGAAGAGAGAGACAGAGTGATGAGGAAAGAGACCGAGTAAGCAAGAGACTGAGTTATAAAGAAAGAGACAGAGTGATGAAGACAGAAAGAGAGACTGTAAAATAAAGATTTTCCATGATGAGGATGGGGAACCTCTGGGCAACAACCACAAGGACGATGAGGGAGACTTCGGAACTCGACAGAAGGTGGTTTAAAATCACAACAACAAAGAGTTTGAGGCCCTTTGGGAGACTCGCCAGCAAAGTTGGGTTTCAATTACTGTGCCACGCCCCCCTGGTGTGCGCCCATCCCTCGAGTGTCCTGTGTGCTAATTAAATAACGGTCGGAGCGAGGCCACCTCACTTTCGGCAACCCACTCGGGAGGCCCCACAGGCACCGTTCTCCCCGTTCTCTCCATCATTCGCCACAACTCTCTCCATCGCTAATTATGTCACTCGGTGTTGAAGTTTCGCCTCTCGACCATCAGTTTGAAGCCTCTGATGTCCTCGTTGGGCCCCATCTCTTTCTCCCCCTCTTCCTGTCAATCACTAGCCCACGTGACGTGACGATAATGGTGAAAAATGCCAAGGATTCAATTGCGCCGACTGTTTCCGCCGATCACAACGAGGTGCTGGAACTCGCTCGGATGGATTCCTCGATGAACATCAATACAACCACACACACACCCTCACATACACAGATACAGAGAGACGCCGAGTTCGAGAGGCACATTCGCCATTTTCAATGGCGGCCCGTACGTGACCGTCAGCACTTCCGCCCGGCGACATTTGCTCCGAATGCACTTCCGCCTAAGTGTGCATTTCCGCTTCCAGTTTTCATCTCCTCTGTCCAGTCTCTATCTCTCTCTCTCTCAGTCGTCTATTGACTTGCATCTGTGTGAAGGCGGCCAACAGTCTGTCCGTCCATTCGTCCTTCCTTCCATCCTTCCATCCATCCATCCATCCGTCCGTCCGTCCATCTGTCTCACTTGATCCCCGCACGTCTCGTCATCGCTCGAGTCTATTCCTTCGATCCTTCAGTTCGTTCTATTGGTCCGTATGTCTGTCCTTTTGACCATTGTTTGTCGTTATGTTTGTCCATGTACCTGCTTGTTCCTGAGTCTGTCTGTCTCTCTTTCTCTCTATCCGTCTGCCATCCGTCCCCCAGTGTGTTTGTCCTCTCTTTCTATCTTCTTCTCTTTTCGATGTTGCTCTGTGTCAGCCTAATGACGTTTTAACTTTTCTGTTGTCACTCTTATTGATTTACACAGACACACATTGACACACACAGACGGCACACACATATATCCCTTCGTATTCTGACAACAAATTATACTCATACATGAAGGCAGGCACTCGATCTCGCCGATGTCCGATGGACAACGGATGAGAGACACGTTTGCCCAGTGAAATGTTTGCGACAGGGGCCAGATAAATACAACAACTAAAACAGCAAAGACCAATAATGACAACAACAAATATAACAACAATACTGAGCACAACAACAATAATGAAAAATACAACGGCCATTCAAAAGGAAAAAAATATAGCAGTCACGGTTGCACAGAACAACAAAGAGAAAGGGATAGAAAGAGAAGAGAGATGGCGATATAAGAGACGGTGGGTCGAACGGCTGGGTTGGATTGAAATTCGAATGGAATTTAAGGAGTTTAAGAGGAGAGATTTCGAGTTACAGAAGATCGTGCTAAATGGAAATGAGAACGACGAGGAGGACAAATGAGATTGAGAAGGGAGTAGGAGGAGGAGATGGAGGGGTGGATGAGAGGAAAGATGTAGAGAAAGATGGAGAACTGCCGACGTGTCAGAATGAGGAAATCGAAGGATTTGCAATGAGAAGTCCGACAGACAGAAAAAGTTTTCCCGATGAAACCAAAGAAAACACTCGAACTCGAATGGGATGGATCAAGAGGATTGCGAAGATCCGCCTGAGGACGAACAGGAACCAAATGGAAATACAAGAAAATTGCAGATAGAAAAATTATAGAAAGGGACAGAGTATTTTTATTTTCATATTCTTTGACAATTCCGCGCCTCTCCCTGTGCACAATCGTCCTTAACAGCTGCAGGACGTGGCTGCAGTTAAGCCCATTTTTATTGCACTCGCCGCTTGTTCTACATCGCGACAGACGTTCACAAAGGGACAGACATTCACAGGAGGACTGAGGGAGAGACCGACAGACAGACAACAGGCAGACCGAGGCATCCAGCGATAGACAGATAAATGAACGAACGAATGAACGAACATAAGCTGCCGTAATTTATGTGATGCTCGACGCTGTTGCCGTCGGATGCCGGGTCTGGTCGGGAGCCTCGGGGAAGGTCAGGGGTGGAGGTGGCGGCAATCAATGAGCCGCACGGGCAGCAGACGAACGGACGGACTGACTGAAAGACACACAGACAGAGACACACACAAATAGATAGACAGACAGACCAAAAGACAGACCAGAAGAGTCTTCTCCTGAGATGGGAAATTAATGGAAATGTTAACGAGAGTTCGCCAGCTCCAGAGGACTCTTAAAGCCCGAGGACCCGTAGCAGCTCAGGTTGACCTCCATCGGAACACCGAAGAAGGAGAAGATGAGCAAAAGAGTGACCTAAAAATAGGCCCAACTGGGCGTGGTCCACTGAGGTGTCGACACAGACGAAGCCACAGCTTCAGACACCGCTCAGTTCAGTTCATTTCATCCCACTTTGGCTCATCTCGCTTTCTCTCACCTCATCTTTTTCTCGCTTCAGCCTGGCCGACGACCTCAGCCAGGGCTTCCATCGATATCGGATTAGGTGGCCACATGTTCGTCGTCTACTTTCAGTCCTTCACCCTCCGCTCCTCGTCTTCATCTGCCGAGATTGATGTCCTCGACTTAAAATGCAGATGGACTTGAAAATGACAGGATGCTGCATGGGGTCTTCGGCTGTGGAGGAGAGGGGAAAGGAGAGGAGGAGGAGAGAAATGAGCTAATGGGCGATCCAGGGAGTGGGGATCATAGATTTATGTCTCCTGCATAGGAGGATGAAACGTTTTTTTGTAATCTTTTTCCGATTTACTTTCGGTCTCTCAGCTGCCCTGATATCCATCGTTTGGTTTTTATTTTTTTGGGCGCTCTTTTGAGGATTTTCATTTTCAGGTTTGTCTTTTTAGGTTTCTCATTTTTTGTTTCTCCTTTTTCAGTTTCACTTTTTCCGTTTCTTATTTTTCGGTTTCTGTTTTTCGGCTTATCATTTTTCGGTCTCTTCTTTGGGTCTCTCTTTTTTTGGTCTCTATTTTTCTGGTCTCCCTTTTTGGGTCCTCAGTTTTGTTTTTCTTTTTTTGGTCCTCCTTCGCTCTCGTTTTTCATTTTCCTCCCCCCAGTTAACTTCGTCCACATCGCTCTCATATGCTTAACTTTTTCGTCATAAATTCCTTCGGACGAGGGTTTCTCTTTGCTCTGTTTACTTTCCACTCTCTTTTTCACTTACCTCCCACTCCTCCCCTCTTGCCTTTTCTTCCTTCTCGTCCTTTTCCCCATCTTTCGAGAGGTTTTTGCGCCTCGTTCCTTTCTGTTTCGTCCGTTTCAGCCACTTTTTGCGGCTTTAAAATGTTTAAGCCATAAGGACAGCCGCACAACAATAGCAAAAACAACATGATAACAAGCAAAAAAACAACAATAATCCCTGGATGAGAAGAATGATAGATGAGCTCCGAGGCGATTAGAAAACTTTGGTATCTTTTTAGTTGTATTTAATTTCGTAACTAATATGGAAACCGGAAACACCGCCATTAGAAAACACAGAGAAGCACGAGAGGTCAGCCCGGAAGGCATGTGTGGGCGTAAATCGATGTGTGCGTGAGTGCGGGTGTGTGTGTGAGTGGGCGACGAGAAAGATTGATTTCACGTTTTGTTTACGCCGCACAAATAGAGAGGATGGCGGAGGCAATTTGAAGAGAGAGAGAGAGAGTGAAAAGAGAACGAAAAAAAGACAATGAAAAGTGAAAGTCCATTTCGAAGAAGAGTTTGTCCTTTGGTCTAGAGAAATGCAATAAAGAGCCGAATGAAGGGGTCGAAGTGTTCCAAAGAGCTGCAAATAGGATAAACAGAAAAGTCGACGATACAATGAAAGTCGGAGGGATACAATGAACGATTGAGGATACAATGAAAAGTTGAGGCTGAAAGAAAATATTGTGATAGTGGCGATAAAAATAGTTGCATCGAAGGATTTGGCGAAAGGACGAACGACTAAACTGGATTTGAATTTGATTTTGAGTCAATTTGATTAGAATCTCAGGCATCAGCTCCCTCCCATCCTTATCTTCATTTGTCAATTTGGATGGACTTGACATCGATTAGGACCACAAATCGTTGGCACCTTCCCGGGTTTTCTTCACCCCAGTTTCCTCCATCTCGGTTTCAACCATCCCGATTTCTCCACCTCCCTCTCCTACCCATCATCCCCCAAATCAATGGCTCGTCTCGCATTTGTCGACGGCAATCAATGGACTGCGGCTGGAGGCGGATCGAGTGCCAGACATTCGTCTTCCTTCCGCCCACGGCGAGCCGCACACGCCACGCCCCCCACAACCCGACGACCATGACTTTTCGTTATCAGTTTTCAGCTGACTCGATGCACACACACACACAGACACAGAAACGGAGACAAAGGCGACACAAATGGAGTGGAGGGAAAAGGAGAGCGAATGACGAGCTGCCAATTTGGGTTATTCATCTGTTCGCCGAAGCGAGAGGGAGAGTTCCGAAGAAGAAGAAGAAGAAGACACAGACCGAGACAAAGACGAAAACGAAGCCGGAGGAAGGGGTGGGAAATGGGAATCGGAATGATTGACATGCGAGTGATGGATGTCATGCGAACCGAACCGAGGCGAACCGAAAAGAAGCGAAAGCCTTGCCGCAGGATCGGGGGAGTCTTATATGAATCGAGAAATAACACAATGGAGCGCCGGAAGCGCACACAAACACACTGCGAAACACACACCAACACATCGATCCAAAGGCCCTGATTCGGGCTTGAAAAGGACATGCGACAGGCATCGACGCCTTGTGACCGGGCGGTCCTCCGTTTCCGGCCTTAATGTCGTTTTCACGTCGAGGAAATTAAAATTAGAGTTTGAGGGTGGAGAAGCCCAATTCTCCTTCTTCTTCTTACAGCCCACTCCCCCCGCTTTGAGGACGAGCAGGAGCCTGAAATTCCCAGACTCATTCTTTCACGGACAGATATGAGCCTGAAGCTTTCTCTTTCTCATCCCTCTCTGTCCAGCTAGTGCAGTTTTCTCTCTCACCATTTATAATTGAAGGCTGCAGCAGACGAGACGATCAAACCAACGAGGGGCGTGGCAGCAGGGGGCGGTCGAGGACGAGTGATGAAGAAAGACTGCGAAGGCAACTAAATAAATGTTCGGGAGTCCTGCAGCAGCTGGCAGCATCTGACGACAACATGGACGAGGCTCGATGTGTGTTGGTAGTAGAATTGTGTTCTTATATGTGTGTTGGGAATGAGTGTTCGTGTGTGTGTGAGGACAAGTTTCGCCCCCCTTCGAGCTGTTGTCGTTCGGCTCGTGTTTTGACAGTCGTGTCCAGGGAGGGTTTGAGGAGTCGAAACTGCGAGGGAGGGTTTGGGTGGAAGGGGTCGAGTTTGGGGTTGGAGGAAGAAATGGGAGGGGGTTTGTGAAGAGGAGTGGGAGTGGCAACTTGGCTCGGTCGGTTGAATTCGGATCGTGAACGAGAATCACTCGGGTTTAATTAAACTTTCGAGCGTCGGGCAAAACAACGGCGACGAGTCGCTCGGATTCCCATCGAGAGACCGACCTGCGGGAGGTCCTTCGTCCTTCAATGGAACTTTAATTGAATTTCGAACGTGGCGATGGATGGACGCAGGAGACCCTTTAGAGAGAGATGCGAGTCTTTAGAATGAGAAACGATCCTACAAAGTGAAGGTAGGGAGAAGATCCTATAGAGTTTTTCAGGAGTTGCTTCAGGAGGCTTCATCTGGAGGCTTCATCGGGACGCTTCATCTGGATGTTCCATCTGGATGTCCTTCAAAGGCCCTCCCAACAAACTTTTCCTCTCAGCCTCTGATTCAAAGGGTGGCCATGAATTGAATCCTTGGGCTAATCTGAAGCCAACCTCCCGCTTCCCCGTCGCCCTTGATAAATCATTCTCTGGGCCAACCGAGGCGTCAAAAGCTGCAATCATTTTTCTTCCCTCTTTCCTCTGAAGCCGAGGCAGGACAAACGAAAGGACGAAGGACAGGAGAAATCGCGAAAAAATCCGGATTCATATGCGGCAGGATGTGAGAGGAAACCCGCTTATCGCGCCTCTCGACCACAGATCCAGAGGACGACGTCGACCCGCGAAGGATCTTCGGTCATGATTTTGTTGTAGCGGTTATTTTCGTTTTTTTCGCTTTGTCTATCTACCCGCGATTTCTTTTGTCCGCTGCTTCTCTATTGTTCTTCCACTTTTCCTTGTTCTTCCTCCCCTTCGCCTTCTTCTTCCTCCGCGGCCGCCTTTGTTTTCCGTTTTGTTTCCTTCGATTGTTTTCCGCTCCTGCGGGTGTCATTTGTGCAGCGTTAACGATGTTGTTGTCGTGGTCTTGGCCGTCGGTGGCTTCTGGCCACGATGTGTGCGAGTGTGGGGAGGAATGGGCCATTGTCTGGCGACAGAGTTGCCAACTATGTGGCCAGACTTGAGCTCCTTGAGTCGCTTTTGTCTACCGTTCTTCGTCTTGTCATTTGCTCTATTCGTGTCCTTCCATATTGTGTACTTTGTTCTATTTGCGTCCTTCCAATTTGTTTCCTTCCGGCGATTCGCTTCTAATGAAACTCTCACAACGTCTCGTCGACGAAGTGCAGCGGTGTGGCAACTCTGGTGTCGTTGCCCCGCGGCCAATTCCACACTTGTGAATGCGATTTTTCGCCATCACTTGTGACATTCATTAATTTCGTGTTTTCTTCCTCCTTGGCCTCAGTCCTTGGCCCTCAGTCCTCGACCCTCAGTCTTCGTCTCTCAGCCCTTGGCCCTTAGTAGAAGATGTCGCCGGAAGCGATGCCTCATTCGTTGCGACGAAGGCGATTCGTTGAAATTTGCTTTAAAAACCATAAAAATTTCAGATCTAGCCATAAAAAAATTCAATTCTAGCCTTGGGAAAAGATGCTGCAGGCTGGAGGAAGTTGGAGACCGGAAGCGGAAGTGCGCATGCAGCTGGCCGATGGCTCGAGGCGGACGTTGGTGCGGCTCGCGAGCCCTTCGAATGCACGGACATGAGTTATCGGTCTCTTTCACTCTCTCTCTCTCCCCCTCTCACTCCCTCGCTCTCTTTTAGTCGTCCACTCGTGTCCGGCGGAAATCCCGACACTTATATCGGCCCGAGCATGTGGAGAAATTTATCGACGCCGAGGGAGCCATTTCTCATAGTTGTGGGGAGGCGCGGCGATGGAGCCGTAGGCAATGGAAAAATATGCGAAAAAAATGCAAAAATCCCGAAAATCAAAAAAATTCCACCCGAAGTCTCGGAAGCCACAGATATGAATTCTGCAACAAAGTCCATTAGTCGCATTCGCCCACAATTCGAATCGGCCCGAGGGGCGGTCGGGGGGAGGGGGCGTGGTCGGATTCCGGACTGCGGCGCGCCGAGATCGACAACTAATCCGAGCTCTCATTCACAGCTGTCTCGGTGGATTAAATGCTGGCCATCGGTCGGTTCGACTTTTCATCGGCCTGCCTCTGTCTGTCTGTCCGTCTTTCTGTGTATTTGTTCATCTGTCTGTTTGTGACTTTCCACGAATAGATCAAGAGGAACGAGAACGAAAGGAGCCTCGTGTGGACGGCGTCGTCCTGCCAATCAGCAGCAGAGCGTTCGCAAATTATCCGAATTGACCGGAAACTAATTTGTCTCCGGGGTTAAGCTTCGTACATCCTACCTCCCTCCGTCGCCCTCTCTCGCACATCGATGTGTGTGTGCTGATGCGGCTTATCTCGCTCCGAACACGTTGTGATTGTGAATGTGAGCCAAACAAATACAACATTCGGTGCCGAAAGCCAATTCCTGCCGCCTGGCGTTCGTGGGCTCGAGAGTGGAATCAAAAGATTTGCGAGTGCGTTCGGGCCGAGTTGCTCTTTGATGGCTTAGTCGAGGGCCATTTGACGGCCACGTCGAAAACAAGGTGAAAAGGATCGACGAAGTAAACTCGTCATCGAAAATTCCATAAAAACCATTATTTCTGATTCCTTTATGATTAAAATGTATCCCAAACTTGTTTCAACGAATTTATTGAGATTTATTTTCAGATTTTCTTTTTATTTTATTGCTTGTTTTATTGATCAGATTTAAATTATATCAAACATAATAAAAAATGGAAAAAAAAATACAAATTGCAAAATGACATTTCTAATTTCTTCTTCAATTTATCATAAGACAAAATATCAGAGATTTCCCGATTGAGGTTTCTGTGATTTCTGCTTTGATTTTCTTAATTTTTTATTTCACTATCAACATCAAAATCAAAATTATATGAAACATCATCAATTCAATTCTGAGTGGGGAAAATCTCTCCAGGGAAATTTCGCAATTCATCTTTAATTCGCACACAAATTCGGAATTAATCAGAAATTCCCATGACATCTGGGTCTTCACATGGATTTCCCATTAAAACGCTCATTTCCGGTTCGAAGGAGGTGCAGCAGAAACGAGACAGAGAGTGTTCCCTTCTCCCTCTCTCTCGATAATTAAATTTCCTCCTTGCACTTTCTCCCCCTCTCTCTTACACTCGTTCTGTCTCTCATTCTGTCGTTCGGCTCCCGAGAGAATTTCCTGCAATCGTCTTCGATCGATTGTGCTCGGAACTCATTGAGTGGGAAATTAATTGATTTTGTGTTTCGACTTGAGTCTCGAATATGAGATGCAGCATCACCCTTCTTGCTCTCACTCCCTCTCTGTCTTCTTCTCATGAGCCTGCCACGTCTGTTGGCGCTGTCGGCTGACTTGACATTTAAATATCGCACATTACGACCGCAATTGTGCAAATTTCATTAGAGCCGCATCCGGCGTGTGTCTGTCAAGTGTCTGTCCGTCCGCGTAGGCCAGACATTGTCTGTTGTCTCTGTCTCCCTCCCTCTCTCACCCTTTCTCGTCTCCTCTGAGTGTGTGTGCGAATCATTTGCATGCAAATAGCAGACGAGTCGAGAAGTGATTGTTGAAATATTTAATTGAGAAGCGACAGAGACGATGGTGGAGGGTGCGAGGGACGCGATGTGAGGACGGTGTGGAAGGAGGAGAGGACGAGGAACCCTCAGAGAGACAGACAGAACGAGACAGAGTGCCAGATAGACTGAGACAGAGAGTGACGAATGATTGCCTAACTTTCGAGGATAATCCTAGCGAATCCTGCAGCCGTGGAGCAGGCTTCTTGACCTTGAGCGAACCAATTGCGGTTTCAACTAATTTTCCATCGTTGAATTTCCAGACCGGAAGGACTTAAAGAAGAACTCGAAAGCGTTGGACGCGCGGACGCAAGTGTGAGTGGAGAATGGTGCGAAATTCTGGGAATTCCTCAAGTTCGTTAGAGATAAATTTCTCCGGAAATTGAAATTCAAGTCGAGTCGCTTCCGCTTCTGCTGCGTCCGCAGATCGGAGTTGATTTTGAAATGAGTGCTGCCAGCGTATTGAACATATTGTGCGAATGGCAACCCTACCACAGACACGAAAATAGACAGACAAACAAACACTCACTCGCACATTGAGGCAGCTCCGAGTGAGCGAAATCAGGAAACAAAACGTTTCGCTTTTGTAATCCATTCGCTCCTTGTTGTTGTAGATCGTATCGTTGTTGTATTTGTATTTCTGTATTTTTATTTGTGTTTACGCTGGTTGTTGTTATTGTTGTTAGTTTAGCTGGAGTGCGTTCCGAGAACAACCGTTATTTGTTGTAAGCTTATTTTTAGAGCCTGCCACAACAACGAGAATAACTTCAGCCACAAGGGGAGCCGTGAGAAGCAGATCGAGGGGGGGCGAGAGACGAAAGGACGAGGAAATCCCCGAATCGAAGAAAAACAAAGGCGAAATTGAATCGACGAAGCGAAGGACGAAGCGTGGGCGAAGTGAAGCGAAGGAGTCGAAGAAAAGGGAGGGAGAGAGTGAAACGGGAAGCAAAGAATTTGTAAATGAAATGAAAACAATGAATGACAACATGAGGGAGGGGGGACGAGAGGGAGTCGACAACAACAACAACAAAACAGAAGGTCCTTCACCGGACCCGAACAACCGTATTTCCTCTCGGAATCCGCAGGTTTTCGGCAGGACATGGGAGGACTTTGTTCAGCAAGGGTTTCATTTCTCATCTGGGGACACGAGCAGCCGGTTCAAGGGATCAAACGGCCCACTCTGAGCGAAAAGCCAGGCCAACAGCTCGTGAGCCCGGAAAAATAACGAAGGCCGAGACGAGGGAAATCCCTGGCCCACACGTGTGCAGCTGCCGCGAATACTCGGAAAACCACAAAGCGAGCGGTGGAACGAGGGAGGTTCGGCCGATGACGCAAATTACGGCTCAGCGATGGGCGATCAAAGGCGAGTCGCGCAAACAATGTGTCTTCGCGGAAGCCACGCCCCCCGGCCGCCCACCGACGTCTTCAAAGGCATTTTTGCGATTTCTGCCTCATGTCGGGGACGCGAGAAATCCTTCGACATCCGATCTGCTCGCACAAATTCGAATGAAATTTTCGAATGAAAAACGTTTTAATTTCGGCGAAATTAAAATCTCCATCCTCCAGGTGCCACGCCTCCTCCTCCGCCTCCCCCTGCGCCCCACGTTCCGGCGAAAACAAAGCGAAGGGACGTGAGAATGCGAACAAAAACAGAGAAGTGAAAGAAAAATAAATCAAAATCAACACGTTGCTGCCGCCCCCGGCCCCCGCCCTACGAAGGAGGGAGAGCAAAACTCAGAGCAGCTGGGGCGCCTTCTCCCGCACGCACACCCCACCCTCCTCTCCATCACTCTCTCTCTCTCTCACACACACGTGTCTCCGCCGGAGCCTCCTCAGGTGAGCGAATTTCAACAAGTCGACGAAGGCGGCCTGCGACGAGCTCCCAATTCGCCGTCGTCGCCATCGCTGTCGACATCGTTGTCGGCGAGAACCACCCTGGAGCAGGTGGTGCGTGGTTCTTGTTGTTCTGACGGGGGCGGCGGAGTCGCGGCGAAATGTTGCCGCCATGGGATGTCCACAAAGGCGAGACGTGCTGAGGAGCGGGAGGCGACGAATTCGGTGGTGGAATGAAAGTAAAAGCACCCTGGAGAGCGGGCGAGAGCGAAAACACAGCAGAGCACTGAGCGAAAATAGTAATTTGAATTTTGAGAATCTCTTTTGTAGGAATATTTTTTTGTATTTACAAAAGAATTTATTATTTTTAAAAATTTTGTTAAATATAAATAAAAATAAACCATTTATGAATATCGCTGAAATTGTTTAACGATTTTGAAATTTTTAAAATTATTTTGAAAATTTTAATATTTTTGAAATGAAAAATATTTTTTTTCTGTTCCTTGTTTTTTTCATTTTTTAAGTATTTCGATATTTAATAATTAATTTTAGATTAAAATTCTTTAGATAATAGCACTTATAAGATTTATTTTTTGAGTGATAAAAATGTAAAAAAAAATAATTTAATTGGGAAATGTTTAATATTATCTACCATAGTCGCAATACGGAAGGAATTGTAATTAATTTAAATATGCATATTATTCACTTACCTCCAAAATCACGAGCTGGCAATGCCGTATTGCAATTTCCTTTGGAATTCGTTCTCTCGAACCAATTTCACATCAGGGTTGTCGAATACACGACAATCAAATACACCGAATACACATTTTCACTACACTTTTGAGCCAAACTTTATACATTTCATATATAAAATATTTCACTTTTCTAAGGGCAGATTTTTTTTGCAATTTATATTTTTTATGAAATATTTTTTTTGCTCACCAAAATGATAAATGAAATTGAACCAAAATGCAATCAGATCACTTCACATCATTTCACTTTCCCATTTTTACACTTTGGTTAACACACTTTTCCACTTCACTCATGAAAATCAGAATTCCCATCCCTGCACCACACTCATCTCTCTCTCTCTCGCTTCGCTTCGCTCTCCAGAACTGGCAGCGAGTGCAAGTTGCGAATTCGCCGCAAACGTGCTCCCGGCCTGTGGTTGTTGTTCACGGCGGCGGTGGTGGGGTTGTTGTCGTTGTTGTTGCCTTTTGGAATTTTCCGGGGCTATTTTATCTCGTGAAAATCCGGCGGAGAACTCAGTTTCATCTGAGACGCGCAGCGAAACGGTCGACGAAGCGCACGACACGAAGACGACGAGCCACGAAGCGAACGGCGGGCCCAGAGCAAGAAGAGGAAGCAGGAAGCCAGAGACACCAAACCTAACCTCAATCGCCGACGGTCGACGGAAGCGCGGGGAAACGCGCGAGAATCGGAAATAAAAAGTTGTGAATTTGAGGAACGCGAATCGGGTTCAGCCCCCTCTCGCCACAAGTGACAGAGTGCGCTCTGCCCGCGTCGGCAGAAGCAGAGCCAGCGACGGCAACAACAACGGCGACCGCGGCCTCCTCTGCCCCCTGCTGGTCGAACGTGTAGAGAATTTTCGGTTGTGTCGGTTGCGTGCGGACGCGTGTTCGTGCGTGTGTGCGCGTGTTCGTGCTTGCGTGTATGTGTGCGGTGAGTCCTGTGGGAAGAGCACGAGCGACAGCGGCGCCAGCGACGGACGGACGTCTGGGCGCCAAACGCGGTCGCGACGAACTGAAGTAAACGAACGAAGAAGTGCTCGTTGGGGTTTTCGCGATCGGGCGAGTGACAGAGAGTGACAGAGACAAGAGCAACAATAACAAAAACAGGAACGTTGACGATAACAACCACAGAAACCAAAGTAGCCACAATAACAAGAGGAACAACAAGTGCAACAAAATAAGAGTAACAAGAACAAGTTCAAGAACAAGTGCAACAACAAGGGTAACAAAAACAACAGGAACATCGCCAACAACAAAGGACGAGGTGTCAACATTGCGGCCTACAACAGGATGACACGCGTCCGACGCATCGTGGTGAGTTCAGCCGACGGCTCCCGCTTCCTCCTTTCACCCTTATCTGTTTGATGTTCGTCCTGTCTTGTTTTAATACACATTTCCTCCTGCATGCTTTCTCACATCTCTTTCTCACAATCTCTAATAGATCTCTATATAGAATAGCAAAAATCGTTGGCAACATTTTCACTGTCGTTTCCCCGATTCTCCTCGTTGCAAACTTTCGTATCTCTTATTAAAACTGAAATTGTGTCTGCCTGAAATGTTTTTGTTTCATTCACAACTTTTATCGTTCTTCAATCTCACTCATCTGCAACTTTCAAATCTCTCCTCAAGATTTCATTTCATTCCAATTCCCAACTATCAACAACTTCCACCCTCTCCCACTTATTGTTCTGATTTAAATTTGTATTCTTGCTCTCATTTATCTTTCCCATCACAGTCTTTGTTGTTGTTGGCATCTCTTGTGAATTGTTTTCAACTTTCGTCAAATTCTCATATTTACTTTTGTCTCCTTTCCATAGGACTAAGTTTTGTGGATGATTTTTGTTATTGTTTGAACTCTCGATTTGTTCGAAAAACATCGATTGAAATATGATCAGCAGTCGAGTGAATTAAATTGCGAATTATTCATTCATTTATTTAATTTACTTTGTTTACACATTAACATTTTCATATGTAAATTCTTTGGATCCAGTAATTTGTGCTCAAGGCATCGCATTAAATTAAGTCTGAAATTCCCATTTCGCACAACTCATTATTTTAATGATTTCAATGAAGCTTTGCATTACCTCTGACCTTCTCAAAGTTGCTCGTGCATTCCATTTGGCGATTAAATTGCATTCCTTTAAAACATTTTGACTTCCTGTTCATCTGGACTTCTACTACGTTCAGATGAACGTATCCTTTTGTAGGAATAATTTGAGGACATGAATTGTACGAGTTTTCTTTGAGGTTTCTCTTGATTATCTCTAAAACTTCTTATGGTATGAATATTTGAGAGTCTATATTGTATTCCTCAGAGTCCTTTTTCATCCTCAAATAATAATAATATCAACCAAGAAGTCATTTATTTTCCATTGTTCGGAGGTTTACGGAGGTTTAATTATATGAGAGCAAACGTGGCTTTGTTCACAATTCAAAGAGGTCTCGTAACCCTTCTTCAACCCCACACATGGAACTTTCCTGTGAGTTTTGAGTAAAATTGCGCTTCTGCCGCTTCCGTTACCTTTTGGGGGTTTTATTTTATTGCTGTTGTTGCAAATTAAATTTATGCGACACTCGATAAAAAGGGGAAAAGCGATAAAAAGGGAACCGAAAAGGGGGCGTGGCCAAAGGGGGAAGCGAAACTCGGTTCCTCCAGCGCGAAAAATAAATATTTGTCATTTTTAATTATTCGCGATTTGAATGGAATTTTTTGTTTCATATTTTGAATAATGGCCCAGCAGCAATAACAAAAAGTAGCAACAATAAATACAAAAAACAGCAACATATAGCCAAAAACAAACACAAAAAGATAGACACCGGAAGTGGAAGCGGGACGGAGGATGCGCTCGAGAGTTCAACAAAAGCCGCGCGAAAACAAAGGACGAGGAAGAGTTGCGAAGAAATGGAAAAAGAGTAGAATAAACAAAACATTGACAACAACAAAAGCAGCAACACACACACACATGCACACCCAGGGAGCCACACTCACACGCGAGGCGAATGACAAGGACGACAAAAAGAAAAACACAATAGTAGAGAGTGTGAGAGAAAGAGAGAGGGGGAGAGGAGATGGAGGAGACACGGATTAACGCTTGAGAATCGCACGTGGCCCCAGGGTCGGCGGAACGTGGCGTCATGGTTAACGAGAGCGAGCTTCTTCAGTTGCTCTCTGCCTCCCTCTCCCTCCCACGTGTCTCTTTCACTCGCACATAATCGAATTTCGAAGGAGGCAACACCTTGAACGACCTCCTTCGCTTCTTTTCGAGGTCCCCACGTTTCGCACACAGGCGCATCACACACACAATTGAACGCCAAATGGCTCCGAAGAAGTTCCGCTCGCTCACCCGAACGGGCCTCGGAGATTCTTCGGATCCGCGCGATCCTCGGGCGCGTCGTTCGATGCAAATTTAATGCTTCAGTCGGCCTTAGTCGAGGATTTATTTGAACAACAAACACAAATACAACGATAAATCGCTTACCTTTTCAAGGCGTTCACTGGAGGGCTTCTGGGTGTGTGTGTGCGCGTGTGTGTGAGTGGCTTAGGTGGCTCACACACAAACATACATTCGACTCGAGCTCTTGCGCCAGCACAATTTGCTTTAATTTCGGGACTAACGAGCTGAGAAAAATACAAACACATGAAAACATCTAAAAGGGAGAGTGAGAGGGCGACAAAAGAGGGAGATGAAGACAAGACATGACTGAGAGAGGGGATGACAAGAAAGGAAGAGATAGAGAGAGACAGAAACAGAAACAGACGAGGCCATGGAAAATTCCAAAAGTAAAGGATATTTATTGCCTCGAATTTAAATAACAATGGATGGTTGGAATAACAACCAGTGCAACAAAAACAACAACTACCGAATTCACTACCACAACAGACAACTCACACACACACACACACGCGCTCTTCTGCCATTGTGGCTGGATTTGTTGCCGCTCCAATTGATTGAATTACGCGTATCTCGTTCGCCTCCTCATCTTCATTCGTTTTTTTTTCGACTGGCGGAGGCGGCGCCGATTTTTTTTTCGTTCTCCTCATTATTGGAGCCGAAGAAGGAACTTTCTCCGCCCGAGGGGAGCGGTGAGAGGGGGGCGTGTCTCGGGGCGTATGAGTGACTGGAGGAGACGCGTCATGCGTCTGACAGCTGAGCGATTGCCAAAGTTTGCGGATTCATCGAGAATTCAGACGAAGTTCGAGGGCGAGGGATCGGCACCGAGGATCTGCGAAGGGCTTCCTCAAGTGAGACTTCAAAGCGGGAGGTGAAGAGAGGAGAAGAGAGCATGAGCAAAAGAGATGATGAGCGAAAGAGAGTTTGAGTGAATGGGGGAATGCAAAACGAGCACTGGCTGGAAACGCGATTCCTTTATCATTTTTCCGCGGCAACCGAAAAGCATTTTAATTTAAAGGTTTTAGCGAATGAAGCCCCGGGCTTCACCTGCACATCTCAACCTCACCGCCCTCCACCCCAATGGTCACCCCTCCCTCCATCCCCTGGGACAGACGTCGGGCGGAAATGTAATTCGTTTCCTCCGCAAACAATCGACGCGGCTCCGATGAGTTTCCAGTCCGCAGTCACAAGGGACTCACACACACACACCCACACACAAGCGTGTCCTTCCCTCTTCCTCCCTCTTCGCTCACGCACACTTTCTCACGCTCGACTGCCCCTGTCTCGGTCTCTGTTTCTGTCTCCGTCTCTTTCCCCCTGGGGATGCCGCCGAGGTGGACTTCGTCGTTCCGCTCGGAGATGAATTAAAACCGTCCACCTGATGTCGCCCACCCCTGGCCACGCCCTCTCCCTCCGCCCTTCCTCGTCCCCATCGTGCGCCATTAGCTCGCGGCCAGCGTAAAACATTCATTATGCAAAGCGAGAACGCGCGCCCGCTTCCGTCTCTCTCTCTCGCTCCTCTCCCTCCACCATCCCTCCCCGAGTCCGTGTCCGTTTCCGTTTCCGCTTCGGCAGCGCACGACTCGGCGCCAGCGACGTTCTCCATTTTCATTTGGCTTCCATTCTCCCTCTCCCTCCCTTTGTTTTTCCCTTTGGATCGCCCTCTCTCCCTCCCTCCTTTGGTCCGACGCACTTTCATCAATTTTTGCCGCTTCGCCTCGGTTTCGCCGCATTTCATAAATTTGTGCGGTTCGTTTGTTTGCGTTGCCCTCATTAAGAGGTGGGGGCGGTTCTCCAAGGCGGCCACCCAAGGGACGCTTTCTGATGACTCATGGCCCATTGGGCGGTGAAGGGAGGCCCGGCCGTTGACCTGTGGACCCACGGCTCAAAGGAACCGAATTGTGGGAAGTGGTTGAGAAAGAGAGAGGAGTGAGATCCTTGAAACACCCCTTGAAATCGACGAAGCTTGAATCTGGAGGACTTCGCGGGTCCGAAGACTCCGAAAAAAGCTCTGAAGAACATTCTTACTCTATCTTGTAGAAGTCATCTAATGTAGGGAAACCTCTTAAGATTTTAAAGAACTTTTCATTAAAATATTCCATAGCACATTTTATTCGCGAAATTTAAGAAATGTCCTTCGAATATCTTCGCCTCCTGCCACTCCCACTCCAACGTCGCTTCGTGACTCCCGCGAATGCAAATTGGCCGCCAAAAAGTATGCAAATATTTTCGACTTTGCATGATGACGACTGCAGCTGCAACTGTGGAAAAACCCACACACCCACGTGGACACACACACATGCACATCCAATTGCACTGAACAGAGGGAGAGACCAAGAGAGAGACGGCGAGAGAAAGCGCAAGAGAGATTGAAAGAAAGCAAGGAGTGTACGAGAAGGAGAGATAAATATTTGCACGCGCCAGGAAGGATTTATTGCTCGCCCGACGTTCGTCCGTCTGTCCGTCCATCCGTCTGTCCGTCCATCCGTCTGTCCGTCCATCCGTCTGTCCGTCCATCCGTCTGTCCGTCCATCCGTCTGTCCGTCCATCCGTCTGTCCGTCCATCCGTCTGTCCGTCCATCCGTCTGTCCGTCCATCCGTCTGTCCGTCCATCCGTCTGTCTGTCCGACCACCGACGCGGATCATGGACGGCGCATGCAAAATAGACGTGAGTTATGAGCGGCTCCCGTCGCTCTATCCGGGCTTATCCGCGCGTCTATCCGGCGGTGGTCGGGATCCTTTCGCAGACTCATCCGCGACGGTCGGTCGGCTTCCGTTGGTCCGTCCGGGGTGGATGTGTTTCTGTGTGTGTGTGAGTGGATTAGTCTATCCGTGAGCCTCCGCATCCACATCCGCATGTTAGTTCTTCCACTCGATGCGCTTCCGGTCTGCGAATATCCGACCGAATCCCGCAGGATGTCGCCGCCAACTTCGTTCCAACTGCAGCAACAAATGCGTGTGAGAGCGAATGTGTGTGTGTGTGTGACGATGTTTGCTTTCGTGTTAGTTATTGTTACAGATTGTCACGAAATGCAGCGTGTCCTGAGCGAGGACTATGCGGCATCGAATAGAAGCAGAAGCATGAAATAACACAATAAAATCGAGAAATGTCAATAAAGCAGCATTAATAGTAATAATGACAACAACAACGACGACAACGTAATATCGATAAAAATGAAATGACAGAGAAACAAGAATATAGATAAAAAGGAGCAACAACTATAATTTCACACGACACGCAAAAGCATTCGTGACAGCGAATCAATGCCTAATCGAGTCCAAGTTGGGACGGGGGGGGGGGTCTCCATCCTCCCCTCGCCCCACTCTCTTGACAGGATCCCCTTTTCTATCGTCCTTTCATTGTTCCATCGCTCCCTCCCTTTCCATGTTCCAGACGAGGACTCAAAAAGCATTTCCCGCCTTTGCATCTCGTTTGAACTCACTGCAATATCCGCTTGCACTGATCCGCCCCCTTTCGCCTCCCCGCTCGCCCCGTGGCCACTCAGATCTCCGGTGGGAGAATGAAAACAAAGAGAGACAGAGAAAAGAACGCCCAAAATCAACTGCAGTCGTCGGCGGTGCCGAAGGTCGTCCTTGGCTTCGTGTTGTTGTTGCTGTTGCCACTGTTGCTCCTGTTTGTTATTGGCTTAATTTGTTGTTGGAGGTCTATTTGTTGTTAGCACTCTATTTGTTGTTGGTTCTATATTTATTGTTGTTGTTGTTGTTGCGGGCAGCTGCTTGCAGTTGTGGGCAAACAAAGCGGCTGGGCCGAGGTTTCAACTCGATTCCCGGCCACATGAGGAGAGGCAGGGAGCAAGAGAATCAAAGGAGAGTGCGATAAAGCGAAAGAGAGAGCGAGGAAAATGAAAGCGAACGAGAGAGAGAGAGTGAGGGAGAAGACAGACTGATGGAAAAGAGAGAGTGAGGGAAAGGGAGAATAGAGTGAATGCAACGGAGCGACGAAGTGAAATAGACCGTAGTCGTGGTGAGTCCGAAAAAGTCGAAAAAGTCAAACAAAAAAAGTCGAGGAAACCTGAAGTGAGTTGTTATCCGTGCCGACAAAGGGAAACTTTTTAACCAGAACTCAGAGCACCGGGCTTTTTCACTTCCGAACCTCACGAAATTGAAGCATGAAAAGATTGCTTCATTGTTGCCTTCATCCGCCTGTTCATTAATTTATCCACCCGACTTATCCGCATTCACCCGGAGTCTGTTGAATTCACCTGGAGTCTGCTGAATTCACTGGAATATTGAGAGAGAATCCTGTGTTGAAATTAAGTTATTATGTTGATCCGCCTTGATCCGAATCAACCGCACTCACGCTGTTCCTCTCGCTCTGATTTTCCACCTTAGTTTTTAATTATTTCCTCTTCTCCGGCGTTCATTCGTTTATCCGGATTATCCGGTCGCTCCATTCCACCGTCGTCGTCGTCGTCGCCATCGTCGTCTGGGGCTCGACGTCGTCGCTCGCAAATTGAATCCTTTCTTAATGATTTCATCAAATAACAAGCTGCTTCTTTATCAACCTCATTAGAGATCCGTCTTCTTGCAAGAATAACTGCAAAAGCAAGAATAACTTGAACTACAAAAACAAGAACAACTTGAGCTATAAAAACAACATCTCTAGAAACAACAATAATAACTCGAACAACAACAACAACGACCACAACAACAAGGAGAAATTCTCATGAAGATTGCAATTAAAGCGCATTCAGCGCTCGTTGCTAAAACATCCTCGCGATTTGCATTCGTCGTTGGTCGCAATTGTCGCCCCGCCCCCCGCTGTCAGTCTCTCCATCTTCCCCGCCCCCCGTCGACCTAAGGATCCGGATCATCTTTGCCGCCGACTCCTTTCGCGAATCCTGGCGCGAACGTCAGCCAGTCAAAATTCTCATAATATTTATACATTTGCATATCCTTTCAACAAGCACTCTTCGTCTCACTCTCTCGCTATCACTTTTCCTCCTCACTCCTTCCTCTCCCTCTTCGTTATCATCGCATCCTCGTCGAGTTTCGCTCACAGCTCGATGCACTCTGTGATAGAGAGAGAGTGAGGAGAGAAAGGGAGAACGGAAGGAAACGAGGTCCTTCCAGCTGCTTTGTTCCTCGTATTTTGCGGTCAAATAGAGTTTCACATTTCACTGCTCCTTCGACAACAACGAAAACAAAAACAACTAAACCATCAACAAAAACAACTACAACATCAACGATTACAACAACAACGACCGGGTTCTTCTTCTGCCACTCGAGTCCTTCTCCTTCAGCGCTTTACATACACTTAACTCTCTCTCTCTCTTTCTTTCTGTCTATCTTTCTGTCTCTCTCTCTCTCTCTCTCTTAACATCACTTCACCCTGCTCTGACCGAGTTAAGTCAAGTTGTTGTGTTTGTTGTTGTCGTTGTTATTGCTGATGATTATTGTTAGTGTTTCTATTCTTGTTAGTATTAGTGTTATTTTTAGTGTTGTTGTTGTTTTATTGTCAGTTTTGTTGTTTTTAAACTCAGCGCGTTATCCCTTCGCTTATGGAAGTTTGCTAATTCATTTCTCGCCGACTCTCGGAGTCCTCTGTCTCTGTCCCAACAACAAATGTCCTTGTCACTAGTCGTTCGTCTTGTTTGTGTTGGTGTTGTTGTTGTTGTTCTGGCTTGTTGGTGCAAGTGTTTTTGTCGATGTTTCAATGATGCTCCGCACTGAAATTTGTCGCCTGAAAGGGTCGAGAGTCGGTTGTCGCGGCGGCACCTGCGAGTTTTGAATCCTTCACTGGGATTTCAAAGAACTTTCATGTCTCTCTATCTTCGAGGAAAGAAGCTGAAATTGAATCAGAATTCAATGAAGATCAACCTCGAAATAGACTAAGGAGTGGATACAAAAACAAACAGAAGGATGGAAGGACAGACAGACAGAACGATGGACGGACATTCGTGAGATGATTGAATTCGCGCAAAGACATCAAAAGCTTTCGCCAAGGACTCCCCAGAGACGATTGAAGGATTAAAACTATTCTGCTCCTCATCGACCGAGATGTCTCCTTACCAAAGAATCCTCTTACCTTTTTTTCCTTTTTGTTCTCCTTCTCTCCTTCCTATCATCATCATCTTCGATCGCAGGAGTCGTAAAAATCCCTTCAAATGTCAAAAATTCTCCAACGCCCGACCGGGGACCCATTGAGGGGAAATGGAGAATGAATTTTATTGTTGTTGTTTTTGTGGTCGTTCTCTTCCATTGGCTTCGTTTTTGTTCTTGTTGTTGTCGCCATTCGTCCATCCAGTGATTTCGCTTTAATTGACGACAGGAGACAGACGATGGCGACGACGACGGCGAGGGGACGTAGGTGGAGATGAACAATTTGATTGCCCCATTTTTATGCCTGCCATTGTCAGCGTCCTCCCGGCCCCAGCCCCACGATCGCTGTCCGTCCTTCGCCCATTCTTGACTATTTAAGTTAATAAAGTGTAAAGGATGTGTATTTCCCTCTCCCTCACTCCCTCACTCCCGATGGTGGACTCCATCGCCATGCGATCTGAATTTTTATTGCCTTCCACTTGCGTGTGTTTTCGTCGCCGTCCTTTGTCGCCACACACCACGCCTCCCGCCCCCAACGCCTCGGGGCGAAATTCTTGCGACCCATGAAAGGCCCAAAAAGAGAGAGAAAGAGAGAGAAAGAGAAGTGGGGGCCGAAAGAAGTAGACCAGAAGCAAATGGAGACTGGCGAATGGCGGTGAAAAAACGACGACAAGTCGCGCCGCTGACGCCATGATGTTTTCGTTTATGCCCGGCGAGCCGACGACGTCTGTTGCCAGGCGAGTGATTTCTGGAGTCTGGAGGACGATTCGCCATTTTGTCGACATGTCTCGATGGCCTCCGAAATGTGCCCGCGCCCCGGGAGCCAACGACGTCGACAACGACGACGCCGGACGACTTTCAAACAGGGCCGAGGACATTTCGGCGAATCCTCTAGGAAGAGAAGGAGGATGAGAAGGAGGAAAAGACCCCATGAAGCCTACTGAGGAGATTTGCCTCATCACTTCCGGCTCCTGGCTGAGTACTTCCTCGAGGATCTGATGGCTTCCTGTTTCCGTCATAAAGCCATTCACTCTCGCCTCGTTTCCCAGGGATCGTCATTGTTCTGAATGAGATGCCATTGCTTCAATTACCTTCCATCGCTCAAGGTGTTTTCGCCGCTGCACCCCATGACGTGTCCTTTGGTGACCTCCTCGTCGAACTCTTGACACGGTGCCAACGAAATTCCAATAACATCCTGCGATATACAGACAGACAGATAGACAGACAAGAAGACAGACAGACAGACATTCAACAATCAAATGAATAGAACGTTTGCGAGAAATTCAAATGCGGAGTCCTTTGGCATAAAAACCATGGCGACAACTGTAATAAAAACGCATTCTCCTTCTCCCCCTCTTTCGCTGTCCCCTCAACAAGTGGCGCATGTTCAATCGCTCAATCGTCCCATCATTCAATCGCTCACTAGTCAATATCGCATCCAACGCCGAATCCACGCTGCATTCGATTCGCTCCCAATGAAATTTCAATGAAGTTCGCACTTTTTTTGCGGTCTCTCCCTATCTCTTTCACCGATGTTGTTGTTGTTGTAGTTGTGGATGTTGTTGTATTTTAATCGACTCTCGGGTGGTGTCGAACACAGGTGGCAACGTCGCGTGCAGCGGTCGTTCTTTGGGGATCAACATTTTTCCACTGGGCGATTGGAGAATAAAAAAATAGGGTGTGATCGAGGAAGGAGTTTGGAGGGAGAAGGAGACAGAGAAAGCTAGAAATAAAGAGAGAGAGAGAGGGAATGAGTGTCTGATGTGAGCCGCTTAGGGTTTTAGCGAAATTGTGGTGAAATTTTTGCGAAATGAACCGAACGGAAATTGTTTTAAAATGAACGGGAGCGAGGAGCGAAGGGTTGGAGTTTAAAAGGATTATCACGAACGGATAAATACAGTGTAGGAATTCAAATATTATTCTGTTTAAATGCTTTGGGAGCGCAATTTAAAAATATGTCAGCAATTCTCGCAACGCATTCAAACGAAATTTCCATGCAAATTATTTTGCACAAAAGAAAAAAACATTCAATTTCATGTTTTTGTTCTGTTTTTAATATTTTCCCTAAATTGACACATTAATTCGATCCGTAGGTCGGAACAAAAAATTTCAAATTATTTATTTTACGTAATAATTGGATGCTACGAATTTCGAATAAAAAAGTCCAATAAAAAGAGTGAAATGTAATACATTGGCAAATGAGCCGAAGACGCAATGTTTCCGAAAATTAAATGCGATAATTCAACGCTCTAGCAGCAGCTTAATTACGAAATCAATTTCGAGTCCATAAATTTTCCATAATTCCTCGCAGTCGAAACACACAAAATAGCGAAAATATTGCGCGGGAACACGTTTCGAATGTAAACATCTGTGAAACATGAAGATTTGTCAGACGCGCAGCGATCGCGGAGATCGAGATCGGGGTTGTTTGTAAACAATCGGCGATCGATTAATGAGCGGCCAACAATAACAACAACCACGGCCCCAACATAAACACACAAGCAACCGAAACTCTTCGGAACACCCTGTGATGAGTTCAAACCATCCCCGCAAAACCCAGAAACCAAATAAATATAAATAAAAATTAAATAAAAACACATGCATATAATGTAATTCGTTGTGGGCTCTCGAGGCTTTTGAAAGCTTTCATGCGGTTTGCGGTAGGCCATTGTTTTTGTTATCGTTGTCGGGTTGATAATTTGCGGCCGCATAAATTCCGAATACATATTTGAAAAAAATGATGGGGCGGCCAAGTTTAAATATCGTAAAAAATAATTCATGGATTTGCGGAAAAACGCTCAGCTTGACACGCCGATAATTACCGCTAATTAACAGCCGACTGTTTGTACATGACGTCTGTCGATGAGTCCCTCCATCTGTTTGTCCGTCTCTCTCAATCTCTCCATCTGCCTGTTCTTCTGTCCCACCTTCAGATCTTATCTTCTCGGAACTTCCTCTGCGTTCATCCATCGTTTCTTCTCCCCTGTGATATTTGTCTTCGTCGGATAAACAACGCGGTCAATCCCATTTGTTGTATAATTCCGTGCAATTGATGGAATTCGCAGTATTCTGCATAATCTTCGCCCTCAGCCACGCCCCCACCATCTTCATCTCTCCTCTCCGTCGTTGATCTGGCCATGTGGCCAACTCATGGGCGCCCCATTTTCCTGATCGACGTCTGGCTTCTGTCAGCCGCCGATGCCAGGAGACGACAAGCAGCGTGCGCACGTTCGGCCAACGTCCCTCTCATTCCCTCCCTCCCTCCATCCTTCGTTCTCTCCATCCCTCCTCCTTCCGTTCCTCATCGACCTGCACCAAGGCGAAATCTCAGAAGTCGCGTCTTCTCGAAAATCATCGCGAAATGTGTTTCGATTGATTTTCTCGCCCCGCTGATCGCCGGACCGATGGAAGGTGGGGTGGGAGGCGGACAGATGGCGGGTGGACGGATGGATTTTGCAGTTAATTGAACATTTCCAATTAAGTTGAAGACGACGGCGGCGACGGCACATTTGGCCCGGACTCACGATTGTTTACTTTTCACTCGGCTGAATAGAGAGAGAGCAAAGAAAGAGAGGAAGGTGGGGGGAAAGATCTCGGTTTTGGCCCGATTTGGCTCATCTGTCATTGTTGTTGGCGAGGTGTAGTGGACGATGTTGTTGGTTTTGTTGGTGCGGCCCATTAAAAGTTTCTCCCCAACACATCGCGATGTAAAGTCATGCGTCCGCCCCTCACCAGGTCGGTCTCTGTTTACGCCCCCCGGCGACCAGCGACGGCCGCTTTTGTTGGCCCAGGCGAGATCCGCCGGTGGGACGGGGGACGCCCCGTGGTCCACGTTCCTTCAAACACACGATCGATCAATCGTTCGTTTATTTGTTTGTTCGATCGCCCGGGATGAGGGCGGAGAGGGGGAGCGATGTTTATTTGTTTGGCACGTCGAAGGCTGAACTTGACATCGCGAAGGTGAGCGAAGGTCGAAGTGCGAACCGATGGATCCAGCGAGGGGCATCCCTGAGGTATGTTTGGGAGAAGAACGGAGATCGATGATGAAAGAAGTGATTGAAGTGAGTGGAAGAGAACTATGTGGAAGTAAAGTGTGTGTGAGGGAGGTGGAGGAGTCAAGGCGAGAGTTCGAAGTACTTCTTCCAGCGATTAGCCCAGATTCGGAGTCTCATTGCAACATTTTCCCCAGATACCGATACGTGCTTGGAGATAAAAACACGATTTCAATTAAAATCCCATCGCAATAACTCTGGTTAGAGTTTGCTGGAGGGAGATGGAGGGAGGCTGATGGAGGGAGGTTGATGGAGGCTGAACCGCCTCATTGGAAATTCCTGCCGAATTCGAGTGGTTCTGCCGCCCAAAAAAGAGGAGGAACCCCTTTGGCTTGTGAATAAATTATAAACGCCCCTCGAGCCGCGAACATTCTCGAAACTACGGCTCGGAGGTTTCTCTTTTCACGCTTCCGGTAATTCGGGGTTCAAGAGGAGGCCCAGGGGGAGCTCAAGGGGGTCGTTTGAGTGGAAGCACAACGTTGTGTTCGAGGGCAAGAGAAGAAGAAAACCAGAAGTTAGAGAACGAAGGCAGCGCTAATTTTCGAAAATACAAACGAAACTCATAACAAACGAAATAAACATGTTTCCGTTTCCGCGCGGTGGGAGCCGCAAAGCCAAACATATACATAGACAGAATGTGAGGCAGGCATTCCTACAGTAAGAGAGAGAGACAGACAGACAGATAGAGAGTCGAACAAACATACACGGACAGACCGACAGACGGACGGATGGGAGGCGAATCGGAGTCAAACGAGCGAATGCAGGAGCAACTGAAGATCGCGTTGTCCTTGTTGTTAATATTGTTATTGGTATTGTTTTTGTTCTTGCTTTTGTTATTGTTTTTGTTGTTGGCACCGTTTTCACTGTTGTAACTGTTGTATGTGTTGCGGTGGTAATGGTAATGGTGGCAGAAACAAGAACATGAACAATAACAAATACTAAAATGACAACAACAAGAACCACCATAATTACACTTAACAACACCAACAACAGCAGCTGCAACAACAAACATAAACGGAGAAGCAGCGACCGGGCGCCGCGTCGACTGCTTCCCAACCCCCCTCTTCCTCTCTCTTTCCCTCGTCTCTTCTCCACCTTCGCCCCTGGCGAACTCAAGAGCTCAGCAGCTGTCTCTGTATGCGTGTGTTTGTGTGTCTTTGTGTGGGAATCGCCGAGTGGTTCGTGGCAGGAGTCAAACGAGGAAGCGATACTTGGACCACTGTCTCTCGGTCGGTTCGTTTGCCTCTCTCTCTTCCCCTCTGACCATCTGCCCCTTCTTCCCCAATCTCTCCCTCACCTTCTCCATCTCTCTCGCTCTGCCATCCTCTCCTCGCGTTGATTGTCTTGGCATTTGCCTTCGTGCGCCATTTTGTATGCAACTCGCGTTCGGCTCGTCGAAGCTCACGGCGGCGACACAAGGACGAAGGAGGAGGTGTTGGAGGGAAAGGAAAAGAAAAGTCTGAGCGGTAATCAAGGAAATTGCAGAGCGGTGAAGGGAATGGACAAGGAGAAGGAGAACGAGAAAGAAAGAAAAAGGAGAATAGGACGAAGACAAGGGTTCAATAATTAAAAGATGTTAAGAGCAGGTCAAGACGCGCGACAAATTGCGTGAAAATAGTGTCAACTGTGAAACATTAAGTTTCTCAGTCATGTTTAATTTTCTCTTCTCCGATTTTTTCAGTTATTTTCTACCATTTTCTCATTCATTTTGTACTGGTTTTAATTTCTTTACTATTATTTTTTAATTACCTTAAAAAATTTTTGAAATTCTTCCATACAATTTTTATTTTAATTACATTCTTAAATTCTTTTTTTTAATTACATTTTTTTCATACTCATTTTCATTTTCTGAAGTTTTTTTTCCTTTAAACCCATTTCCCACCTGTAAACTTAATATTTTTAATTTGGTTCGAATTGTGTGCTAGTGTTTACCGTCGCACTACCTTTTTGCCCACACGAGCCAGAACTACTTTCATCCGCTTCCTCACGCAAATCCCTCTTTAAAATGAGGTAAATTCAGTGCTTTTCTGTAAAACGACTCCGCTGGCTGTGGATAAAAAGAAACATATCGTGTCTCTTTCTGCCTCACACTCTCACACACTCCCACGCATTCCCAACACCGATGTCGACACCAACACCTGCAGCAACACCTACACCAACACCATTTCCACCGCAATGTGCACGATTAATATTCAGTGGCGGACGACGGACAGACAGACAGACATATGATACGAACAAATGAAAGCGAACAAAAGGAAACAAAAGAAAAAAGTAGAGAATAAAAAAGTAAGGAACGAAAGAAAGGAACGAAAAAAATAAAACATGATACAAGGCAGGAATGAAAAAAGGGAAGAACGATAAAAAATAGGAAGGAAAAGAGCAGGAGCAAAAAAAATAACCTTCCGTCATCCGTTGCAATCAGTGCGCATTGCGAAAACGTAGCAAATTAATTATTTAAACATTTAACATTTACGTGACCAGAAACAACCACACACTCACACTTATCCACAATCGGACGCACACACACACACACTCCCGCACATCCACTCGAACTCACACATACTCACGGGTGGCCCACACGGACGGACGGACTTGAACAGGAGGTCGGCTGATCGGCTGATCGGACGAGTGGAAGGAAGGGCAGAGGGATGGTTGGGCGGATGGACGGACAGCGATGCGACTGACCGCTGCAGCCACTGCCCACCTCCTCTCCCGGTCCCTGCTGCAGTCGGTAACAAAATGGCGGCCATTCGATCGTTTGCTTTTGTGGTTTTCAATGGCGTCGATGACGTTTTTGTTTTTGCTGTTATTGAGGCTTTCGGTCAGCGAACGAGGCCAGAGACAGAGAGAGAATGAAAGGAGAGCGAATTATGGAGTGGTGGAAAGAAGAGACAGAGAACGAGAAGAAGGTGGGGAAGATGCAGAAGAGCGGTGGGGCAAACATGAAGCTATCGTAGTGCATAGGGCGAAGCGGAGTTGTGTAAAGAACGAGTTCAAAAGGGGGAGGAGGGGGAGGAGATGATAAGGAATCATTGAGAGAAACATCGATGTCGCAGGGTTGCCATCGTTGAATATTAATTAGTTGCACACGGTGCACGACGGTGGATGGAGGATTGGGATGAGAACGAAAGGGGATCAGGGTGAATGGGATCAAAGCGAATGGGATCAGGGTGAATGGAAGTTGCTCCCGACGGGTTTGTTTAATCAATTAAAAGGGTTGGCGAATACTTACAGTAACATGAATACGAACTACAACAATAATACCGACAACAACAACATGAATACCTACAATAACGAGAATACAAATGACAACAAAAACAACATTGCCAACAACAACAGATAGATAATGGGATATGAAAACGCCGTCGCATGTCGCATTAAATCCATGCAATTTATTCTCCAACATCAGCATTTATTTCCATTTTTCCGAAAGCCTCCTTCGATTCTTTTTCTCTTTCTCTCTCTCTATCGCACCCCTTCACTCCCCTCAGCTGCCCCTCGACCCCACCGTAAACTGTGAACGAGAGACAGGATGAAGAGAAAACTTTGCTTCGATTCTTGTCGCCCGCCTGAAAATATGCAACGCAAATCGTCGTTTCCCCGCCTCCTCGAACTCACTCGTGTCTGTAGACATACATTTCGTTAGTCGTTTGTCGTTATCGCTGTGTCCTCGTTGTAGTAGTAGTTATGATTGTTGTTGTAGTTATTCTTGTTCTTGTTGTAGTTCTTGTTCTTGTCGTTTTTGTAGTCATTGTCGTTCTTGTTGTCATCGTCGTCGGTGCGTATTTGTTGAGCACAATGGATCCCTTAAAAGAGGCTCCTCTGCGCCCATCTCAACCCCCTCCTTCGCTCCTCGAAGTTTGCCCCATTCATCATAACTTTTTCTCCTCCAGTGCGTTCCATGGGCGGCCCTCTTTTGTGGGTGTGGCGGGCGACTCAAAGCGACGGCAGCTGATGCCACGACGAGGCAACTGATGCCACCAAACGCCCACCTCCTCGTCCTCACGCTATTCACTCGTTCCACTCGACGGCTCTCGATTGACCCTCACGTAGGAGGAGCGAACTTTCAGCCAGACCAAGGGGAGGAGGGGGGCGTGGTCGAGACTGGAACAAGGGAAATAAAAATGACAGATCGCCATCAGTCGGCGTGCGTTTCCGCTCCATGCGTCACGTGCTGCGCCTTCGCCTTCGTCGTCGGCTGCCCAGTTTATTGTTTGGCGTTGCCATCTGGTGAAACGGCCCGTGGCGGACGCGTCGCTGTTGCATGCTTCGTCCTGGCAGAGCGTGACCCGCGGCTCCCTCGAGGCCCGGAGTCCTTCGAGCGAGCGGAGTCGCGCATAAATTAGCTGCAGTCGTCGTTTGTCGCGGGTTTCGCGCGGCCGCCGCTGTCGATATCCCGAATCGAGGCCTCTCGTTCTCTCTCCCTCACTCTCATCTCTCTTTCTAATTCGTCGTTCCCTTTCTAATTCCTTGTGGTCCTCAGGGGAGAATTCATGACCCATTCCGATTGTTTTCCTCCTCCCTCTCTTCGTCCTGCTTGCGAAGTTTTCGCACGCAAAACTTTTCAATTTCCCCCGGACGCCTCGAGACGCGTCCGCCGGGCAGCTGGCCGCCAACTTGGCAGCACTGGGCGCCCGCTGTGACGCGTGGAGCGGCTGAAAACTTAATCAGCCGAAGGATTGCGCTTCCTTCTGCTCGGCCTCAGACGAATCCGCCTTCAATCGTCCTCCACTTCGTCGCCTGCGTTGACGTGATTTGTAATCAGATTCCTTCTCTCTTTCCGTCTTACTGTTTTACTTTCTTCTCTCTCTCACTCTTTCCAGCTCGATTCAACTTCTTCCCCTCGATTTCTTCGATTTCCTTTCAATTTGCTCGACATTCTTTGGACATTCTTTCATTGTTCATTCATTTCTTTCGTTGTTCTTTCATTTCTTTCGTGTTCTTCCATTTTTCTCAATTTCCTCTTAAAGTTGTCTCCCTTCGTCGATTGTCTTTTTGACATCTCTGCCCGTTATCCTTCACCCGTGGCCATTTATCCGCCGCTCGGGAGCCCCAGGACATCCTCACACACAAACGCACACACACACAGTCAGACGACCTCGTTAGCGTGTGTTTACATGTGATGGTATTTGTGCTCTTGTTTGTGCTCCTATCAAAACGAAACCCTCTCCCGCCCCTCGCCGTGCCGTCTATCCGCCTGTCAATTCCGAACAGACAGAAGGATAAAATGTGTGTTCCATTTCATTTCATTTCATCTTCATCTCATTTCATTTCCATTCATGTCAATTCGATTCGATTCCCTTCGATTCGATGCGATTCATCTCAACTGAACTCATTTCAATATGCAATGTTTTCGTTTCCGACGGAAGTCGAGCATCGAGCATCGGAAGCCGAGTTTAAATAATTCGAAAATCAATTTAAATGCTGTGCATATTCAAGTTGGCCTCGGTCGAGTGGGACTTGATTGCTTCGGAGACGCCTCCCAGATGTGGTCAACCTCGGCTTCGCTCCCTATCTTTGGTCTCTTTCTCTGTTTCTGTTATATAAATTAACAATTACCATATCATCGCCCAGCAGTCGATCGTCCTCAGATTGCCATTCAAACGTTCCTCCCCTCGTCCCTCGAATGTCGGCCTGTGTTTGTCTTCTCCGGAGCTGGCGAATTATCAATTACTCAGCAGTCAATTATTGCTCGTTCATCACTCATCAACCAGACTCCGTCTCGTCTTCCGTCTTCTCACGCAAACATCACTCGCACGCCCCAATCAGCCTCATCCTCCTCTCATCCCTCTCCACCTCGTCCTCATTCTCTATCTCAGCCACCCCCCACCGTTCACTTAATTGTCCTCCATTCATCACTCACCTCCTCGCTCAATTATCAGCCCCAATGGGCATAGATCACTCACTCCCCCACTCAATTGCTCGCATTACTCAATTCTCGCTTCAAGTTCTAATGTTATAATGCTGTAGATTTCTCATTCGATCCATTATGATTTTTCACACTCATCTTCCAATCGATTTCCGCATGTTTTTCACTCAATCTTCAGCCAATTGGCTCGCTCTTTCTATTTATATTATACATCTATTCTCTTTGTATTATATATTTATTCTCTTTATATTCTCTTTCTATTCTTATTCGAGTCCAACATAAAAATAACAAAAAATATATGTATGTAAATACCACAATCATTATGATAATGGAAAGTCATTCGAACGCACGACCTCCGCCCACCTCCCGCCCCGCCCACTAACGACAGTATTTAGCACCCTGTACACGGGAGGGGATGGGCGATGGGAAAACCTTGTACATGTTTCTATCTCTCTCTAGCTGTTTTTTCCTCTACTTTTCTACCCTACTTTTTCAACTCTGCCCACTTTTCTCACTTTCCCTCGTTCGTGTGCATGACTTTTGCTATTTGTTTGTGAATTTTTAACCTTGCGACAATAAAATGCAGCGCCGAAGCAAAACCAGTCCTCGCACCTGCACTCACACAGACACTCACACACGCCTGCACACATCCTCACAGCCCACGGAGCATCGCACTAACTGCCTAAAAATATGCAACAATTAACATGAAACAAAACAAACTCAACTCAAACTAAAACTAAAAACGCCGCCGCAACACGTTGAGAAGCGGACGAAACACGAACAACAAGCATGCCAATGTTGTTGTTGTTGTGGCACCACTCACACACACACTCACAATCGCTGCGGAAGACACTGCACAAACATGTAAATACACTGCGAGAAAGCAGGCGACACTGTAAAAAAAGCACTCGGCCTCTCTCTCTGTTCCATTTAATTAAAATTGAAATTTTCTCTTTTCTCCTCCTCCATCCACCGTCGTCGTCGTCCTTCGTGACCCGGACCCAGCAGAGCCGACGTCGCAGCATGTGTCATTAGCGTTGCCAGATCGACGGCAGTGGAGTCCGCGCTCATTAGGGAAGCCGGAAGAGGCGACGACAACAACAAGTTCCTAGGGCGAATTACAACTGTAGCAACAACAACAAACAGGATACCAAATAATGAAGGCAACCGAAAAGTGCAACAACAACAAAAGCAACAAGAAGAATAACAACAACATCTGCGAGGACAACGAGAAACAAGTAAATAATTCGAGCACTAATTGAGGCGAGAACCGGAGACAGCAAGCCAGAGGGTCAAGGACAAGGGGTCCTGCAACAACAACAAAAACAACAACTAGAACGAGGACAACAATAATAATTATTCATACCAAGAACAACAACAAAAACAACAAAAACAACAATAACGACAACTGGTGAAAGATGGCCTCCGAACGCCCTGCAGTCGACTGCGAGACGCAGCGACCTCCGTCGACCCTCGTGTGCGTCCCCCCGACTCCCTGAGCGAGCGAGACAGCGACAGAGCGGAGCGAAGAAGGCGAGACACACATATCACGAAACACACACTCGAGTGAAAGCGCGAAAAGGACTCAAGTGAGCGACATTCAGCGAGTGAATTGATCGGAGTGAATTGAACTGAGTGGAGTGAATCAAACTGGTGTGAATTGAATCATTGGGAATTGAATCGGAGTGAATTCAAATTGAATTCGAGTGCATTTAATTCAATTTTGAATGCTTTTGAGCCCACTTCCTTGTGCAATAATCAAAGTGCTTTGTGCAGTTCAGTGAAAATTCAGAGGAATTCAGGACAAATCCAACCATGGCCGAGCAGGACAACTACGACGACGAGGTAACTTTTGCTTTCAGGATATTTTCAGAGTCCCTCAGATTTCCTCCAGGGATGCCAAATTCAAGTTCAGCTGGTGCTGGATCGAGGTCAACCTCGAGAAGGTTTCCCTGCATAAACTCTGGGGTTGCTTGGGTTTCCCAAGGTCTCCCTGGAGCCTAACAGATTCAGGATTCTGGCCGTGGGATTCATAAATGCGGCCTTCTGGACTCCTTAAAACCGCACGGACCTCAATCTGTGCTCGAATCGCCCCCTGGAGACCCCCCTGGAGACCCCCCGGCTAGCCCCACCTGCCGCCTTCCGGCTCTCGTCAAGTTTTCCCAAATTTCATCTCGCTCGATTCTCGCGCTGTGGTCGGCTGTGGCGGAGGGGGCGGGGCATTTGCATGGACTTTCGACGGGGTTCGCCAACGAGGGGCAAACAGCGGCAGCAACAGCAACAATGGGAATAAAAACACAATGGTAAATCTCATAATCGGGAAAAGCCAGACGCGCGCTGGAAAATTCACTTTTGTTTGCATTTCCAGAGCAGAGTTGGTCTTCGTTCGTTTTCCTTTCTCCCTCTCCCTCCCTCTTCCGCACTATGAAAGTTTCTATTTCATTATTTTCAGTTTGCACTTCGTTCTCCCTCTCTCTCTGTCATCACTTGTCTCCCTCCCTCTCTCGCTTGTTGGCTGTAGTTTTTATGGCGAAGGAAACGTTTTTTCTCATCATTTTCCACAAGTTCGCTTCATGACTTTCTCTCCTTCCTTTCTGACAAGCCTCTCGCCCCCTCTCCCTTCCACTCTATCTCTCTATTTTTCCTTCTCTGACTTTTTCCAGGAAATTGAAACCCTTTAAAAGTCGTCGAATTCGATTGGGATTCGACGGGCCTTCGATGCCTCGGGGTTCTTTCGGTGACCGCGAATTGTTTTCGTCGCCGGCCGTTCGATGAATCTCGGGTCGACTTCGCTGCCAAATGTCCTTTTGTCGCCTCGCCTCGGGAATTCAGGCACATTTTGTCGTCGTTCCCAGGCCTTCGTTTTTCTTCCTTCGTCCTTCGTCGTTTGCCACTCGTCCTCTGTCCCTCCTCCTCCGTCCCTCATCGCTCATCCTTCGCCTCGTGGGTCGGCCTCTCGTTCGCTCGTTCTTGTGGAAAATCGCGCCCAATTATTTTCAGCCTCGCCGCTCGCCAATTAGAAATCATTTTCGAGTTTTCGCCGGTTTCGGGGTCGTCCGCGCCGTTCGATCGCGTTGTCCGGAAAATGGGGCGAGGGAATTCGAAATTAATTCGGCTCCTTCGAATGTGATTACGGCGTCCGGGTCAGCGCCCAAAGCTGTTTGACTTCTCGCTCTGTTTCCCTCTGGCCACCTTTTGTCACCCGTTGCAGCTTCAGTCCGGGGGCGCGAAGGACGCGTCGTCCTTTAAAGACGCCCCGCGGCCACTTATACCTCTGTGTGTGCGTGTGTCTTCTTCTTATCCTTGGCCTTCCGCCTCATTGTAGTTGTCGTTGTTGCTTCGAGCGGAACGTCCGTCCATTATTCGTGGCCGATTTACGCCCATCGCCGCCACGCCCCTTCACGCCTCGCCCTGCAGCCAACCGTGCCATTAATTACGCGAGATCTGGCAACGCTGCTGTTTGCGTTCACGCTCAATTAAAGAGAGCGAAGATCGAGGAGGACACGACGTCGGCGACTTCGACTTCGAGGACCTCGCAATTGAATTAAATTCGCGCAGTTGACTCGAGAGCACGAGCTGGAAGTGGGTGGGGCGATGGAAGTGGGCGGAGGGACACTTGATTGCATTCCGCCTTAATTCCACGACAAGTCCTTACCTCGCTTAATCGAATTTCGAGTGGATCTCGAAAAGAGAGAAAGTCCCCTCGGGTCTGATTGACTTTGAGTGACTTCGGGACTTGAGGAAATTCGACTGAAGTCGCCATCCTGAAATCAGGATTCGGACTTCAGTAAATTTGTTCATGAACAATTTTCAATATTACTCAACTTGAATTGTAATTTACTACGGGTTTTCATATCGTAAAATTTTTTCGACAGAAAGTTTTTTATTTATGAATTTTATTCTTCATCGATATTTAATAGGAATGCAATTAACATGAGTTGAAATCTCTCAAAATACTCATTCAAAACCAAACTCATTCAAACCAAACCACTCAGCGTGATTTCGCCACAAACGACTCTTTTAATGAGATCGGTTTCGGTCCACTCTCGGACTCTGTCTCTTTCACACGCTCTCTCTCTTTGGTTCCCTTTTGTGATCCTGGGCATCTTCTCGTCCTCTCATTCTCGCTGTAAGCTTCTCTCGTCCCCTTCCTTCCCCCTCGTGCCCTGCAGCTTCCGGTCGTATTTCAATTATGTCCTCACGCACGTTCTCCATCCTCCGCCCCCCGCCCGCCACGCCGCTTTCGCCTTGTGCCCGCCTCGTCGCGGCACTCAATTAGTTTTAATTTCCGTCATTTATTTTATGCGACTACAACAACAACAACAAAAACAACAAGAACAACTAACTACTGCTACTACAACGACTGCCCTGAGCTCACGCGAGCCACGCGCGCCATCTGCGGCGAACATGCGAAACTATTCGCCTCCACTTCGCGGCGAATTCGCGGCCGGCGACACGACAAAGTCTTTCGGCTCCTCTCATTAAGTCCACATGTTTATGTATGCGTTTGTCCGTGGGTCTGCGTGCGTGTGTGTGTGTTTGGACTAGTGGCGTAGCGTGCGTAAAATTAAAACGTTTTAAATGCAAATGTGGCAACGCCGGGCCGCCTCCGGCCAACGCGATGCAGTTAACGTTGAGCCAAAATAATGAGCGAGGGTCGGGGGCGTGGCAGAGAGGGGCGGGAGCCTTTGTAAAAGCTGACTCTTGGATGTCACTCTCGGGCTTGCGCTCATTGGGGATTTATGGTCGAGTGGGACCGTGGACCTCTTCTCTTCGTGGACATCTTCTCTTCGTGGACCTCTTCTCTTCTTCGCTTCCCCTCTTCTCTCCACTCCTTCCCTAATGATCGTAATTCAACTCTTCCCCTTCCTCCTCCTCCATCGGACACAGATGCCGGAGATGACATATGTTGGAATAAAGCTCGACATCTTTTCGATACAGAGATTTTCGTGCTCGGTGCAGCTTCCTTGGCCTTCGCTTCGCTTATCCTTCGACTTCCTGCCAATTCTCGTCACTCACTTGCCTGCGTTTCTTCCTTTTTACCTTTCTTCTAATAGAGAATATGTTTTAATCTTTTTTGCCTTTCTTCGTTGTCTGTCTGTCGTCTCTCTTTATCTGATGTGCCTGATGAGAAGTCTTTCGTCTACTTTTCAATGTCGCACAGTGGTTCGTTCCCATCGAAATATTTAAAAAAAAAATAGTAAGAAGTCGTCGAACACTTTTCTCCTTGGTACATTTTGCCGATTACTGATTTTAATAAAAAAAAAGAAAAGTTTTTAATATGATAATCTATTTTTTTTAATTAAGTAGACCTAAAACATGAAAAACATATATTTTTATTTTATTTTTTTTTTTATTATTTTTACTAAATTAATTTTATAAAATAAATTCATCTTAAATGTATGATAAATCCTTTTTTGTTTTCAAGAATGTGTTGGAAATATTACTGAATTATATAATGGTTTTTTGTAAAAACTTGAAAAAATAATGACACTAAGAAAAATTAAAAATTAAATTCGTTCCACTAATCGCCTATAAAAATGTAGAAGACTTGTTTTAAGAAATATTTAAATGATTCGAAACATGAGTTTAAAGGAATTCAAAATGTTTTAAGATTAAATAATACACTATTAAACCACTGTGCATCCCCAGACTTCGAATCACGACCACGACGAAGAATGAACGATGAGCGCTACACGGGAGACTGTGGCTGCCAGGATTCTTCCATCACCCACTCGATCTCCTCCCCCTCTCATCTCACCCTCTCTCCCCGATGTCACTCTCGCTCACTGCTCTCTCATTCTCTCTCTCTCTCCCTCTTTGGTGACGGACCTCGTGGCTACAACTTTTGTTGTTGACAACCAATTTTCATTGCTTTGAGAGTCACACAGCAACATCAACTAAAACAACAAGAACAACAACGGTACTTTGACAACGACAACCACTTTGACAAGAACAACAAAAAAATTGGAAAACACCATCATGGGCGAAAACAATTTCGTTCAAAGTCCAACAAAAACCAGAAAAACATGACGAAATGACGAAGTTGACGAAACTTTGGAAACATTTTCAATGCTCGATGGGGACGGAGGGGGCGGGACAGGGGCTGAGGTGAGGTGACCGGAGGTGAATCCATGAAATTTTAATGAATGAAATTTTGCTGAATATTTCATTTCGGAAATTTAAGAAAAACATCACTCTAGTAAAATTTCGCCAAATCAATGAAACAATGGAAAACTTCGACAAAAGCCCCAAATCTAAAATCTGAAACATAAAATCATTTTCGGAATAATAAGAAACAATCGGGTTTGCTTCCTGGGAAACGAAATTGCGTTTCGTCCTCAAAGGTAAACAAGGCCAGGGTTCTAATCGCATTCAAAGAGATTCCTGCAGACAATCGTCCAACACGATTCCTCTCCTTCGAAGGGATTACAAAGAGTTAGAGGGAATTCTACGAAATCCAGGGGCGGGATTTAATTCCCTGGATTTCCGATTCCCTCGAGGCAAAATTATCCCCTCTAGAGATAAAAAGCACTCATTGAAGAAGAAACCGTTTTCCATCGAAGTCTAATCCTCAAGGAAACGTCGGTAAACAAATGCAGAAAGTCAATTATTATTTCATGGGGAAATCCCAAACTTCAAGGAGAATCTGAGAGTGAGGGAGGGAGACAGAAAGAGAACCCTTCGGATCCCAGGGGGACGAGAGGGAGCCGAAGTCCCGGGATGAATCGAATTTTTGCACACTTCGCAAAATTTGTTTCTCATTCTGAGCATTATTTCGCGCCGAATCCGGATCCGTGTCCGATTCGGAGTCATTTTTCATTTATAATCACGATCCCGACGGCGGCCGGGGCGATGAAAACGCATTTTCCACCTCGTCCTCAGCCTTTGGGCCGACCCGGGCGAACGTCGGACACGTCCGGGAAAAGGGTTCGCTTCCTGTTCCTTCCCTGGGGCCCGCTTTTGTCTGACCTCGGACTCCGGAGGCTGCCGGGAACAAATGGGCCAAGCGTAATTAATCAAAGCCTTTAATGAGCGCGCGCGGCTGAGACGTAGGCAAAGAGGCTCCAACTTCGGCTCCACCCCTCGTCCTCGCTCACCTCTGCACGAGGGAGAGTTTTAATTAATTCACTTAAAAATTCGCCACTTTTTGCCCCCGTCCCTCGGTCACCAGTCGCCCTGATTCCATCGGAGGCTGTGGTCAGGCGTCCGCCGAAGTTGTCGAAAGTGCTGAAGGCAGCCAGAGCAACAGCAAAAACAAACATAAATCGAAACCACAGCAAGTAGACCAACAACAACAAGAGGGGGATAACAACAAAATCCCGAAAGCCAACAAGAGAACGAGACGAGAAGAAACGAGTCGACAACCACGAACAGAAGCCGACAGACGACAAACTGGGAGCTCGTTTTGAGCTCGGGCGGCGCTCTTTGTGGGCTCGTGATGGCTCAGTTTCTGACGAAGGGGGGGAGGTGGAGGCCCGGGAGAAGCTGCCGAAGGAGGTCCCCGAAGTCGCCAACGCCCTCGACGACAAGAGAAGAAGATTCGTCGTCTCCGTTGGAAGCTCAAAGCCACAGTGCATGCGAGTGTGTTCGCTTGTGTGGGAGTGTGTTCGTATGTGAATGTGTTCGTTTGTTCACGACTGTGTTCGTCTGTGTGCGTGTGTGAGTGTGTGCATTGATCCGGCGACATCCCTCCCAGGAGTCAGGAATCAGAGCGACAACAGTCGGCTCCGCCACGGCATCCGATGCGTGAAAACTCCACCGTGTCCCTCGCTCTATCGCTGTCTCGCTCTACCTATAGCCCCATCTCTCTTCCTCCAATTCTGTCTTCCTCTGTTGCTCTTGTTCGGAGTGTAATTGTTGTGATACACTAGTTGTTGTAATTCCCTGCTAGTGTTCGTGTGCGTGTGTTTTATGTATTTGTGACGGTGAAACTATTTTATTGTCGTGCAAATAGAAATTCGCTGGAGGAAACAAATTGACGAGGCTTTTATGCAAATGTCCTCGAACCCTTCGTCCTGGCCGTAGTCAAGGGCGAGAAAGGATTGGGGGGGCGGGGCGAAGGAGGGGGCGTGGGAATCCCCAGCAAACAGTATTGATTCGCGGGGACCTCGGGACAAAGGAGGCGGGTGACCGTAACAAGTGTTTGCCGTGAAGGATTCCCTCGTCGAGGATTCGCAAATATTTGCAAAGAAATTAGAAATGAATTTTGATGAGTGCAGCGGGAGGAAGCGGAAATGGCGGCAGCAACTGAAGAGAGAAGGAGACGGCAACCGAGACGAGGAGAGAAGAAGGCAGGGAGACCGAACCCACAAGAAAAGCCGTGAAAAGTCACCGCGGGGAATTGGGCGAGGGGGAGGAAATGAAAATGGAACTGAAATTGAAATGTTTTGTTTCCTCCGAAAATGACTGCGTTTTATTCGCACTTTTTATGGACCCGCTTTTTCTTCTTCTTCCTCTTTTCAACCCTACCCTTTTCCTGCCCTTCCCCTCCTCTTCTTTCCTCCCCACCCGCCTCTTCATCCCTTTTCTTATTCTCCGACTTCCTCCGTAAATATTTCAAGTCCTCGTCGACATTCCTTCGCCAAGTGCTGCCCCTTTTCGAAGATTGGATTTTTCGTCGTCGCCCGCATCTGCCACGACCCGTGCCCGCAACCACACCATGTGTAACATTTTCCGCACATACATACAAACGCACACACACTCACACATGTTCGCCGATGCGATGCGGAGAATCATAAAATATTAAGAACCAGGCGGCGGCTGCAGCCACGCTTCACAGGACCGGTAAAAAATGGCGGCCCTCACGTCGACCATGGGTGTGAGTGAGTGTGTATAGAAGTGTATTTGTATGGGAGTGCGTGTGTGTGTGTCTGGGTGTAATAATGTGTGGGGTGTTGGAGTGTTTGTGTTGGGGCCAATATCTCGTGCGGTGGCTTTTGAGCCCGAAATACCAACATCTTGTTCTGAGGCCGACCTAGGCGTCTTCGAAGGACCTTCTACCCGATCGTCCTTTTCCTCTCGGCCCCCCTGCTCCTCGGCGTCGTGGAAGGAGAAATTCCTGTGGATAGAATTCAGGTGGGATGCGAGCTGGGCGTTGAGGGTGCGAGTGTTTGATGAGATGGCTTTAAATATTTAATTTCCCTCTCGGTTCCGATAGAACCCACGACTCCTTGTTGGACGCACTTTCCCAACTCAATGTGGGAGCGCCACGACCACCTCAACGATGGTTTTAAAATACTCGTCTTCTTGCTTTTTCCATCGCTCTCTCACTCTTCCCACCTCTGTGTTCTAAAAATGATCCCATGACGTATGAGAAACATTTGATTCTCATCCCTCTGTCGAACTGAGGTCGAATATCGGCAAGTGTGGAGGAGTTTGCTGGAAGATGGGGGCGTATTTCGGGGGCGGGGACGCGAAGGCAAACATCATTAAAATATCATTTTCGCGAAACACAACGCGCCACCGGAAGCTCCGGGTGTCCTCATGAACCGCGAACGAACGACGATGGCAGCTGATGAAACAAAGTAGACGAAGATAGGAAGAGGGATAGAGAGAGAATAAGGAGGGGAGATTGAGGGAGAATGGGTTGACCTTTAGGAGCTCCAGGAATTCATAGATGAGGGGCGTGAAAGTTGGAGCTCGTCATGGCGAACGGCAGTCAATTGACAGAGGAGGAGGAGGAGGCGTCAACAGGAGCTAATTAAATGCGCCTCCTTCGTCCCGGGGCCATCGATGCTCGCCCAGCTTCGTCGCTGCGGCGTTGCCACCTGTTCGCTCTCGATCGTCTGCGCACGTAGCAATTGAATTATGGCCAAGTTCTTCCACAGAAGTTGGTGAATCCAATTACAGACTCTCGCACAGAACGGATAAACTTTGCGAAGTCTCCGAGGCCTCCTCTCTTTCTCCCTCCTTCGTCACACGCACAGAGTGCAACACACACACGCATATGGTGCTGGGGAGAAGAAGAAGAAGAGCCGAGGAGTGAGTGTGTTGCATACTTCGAGGCGCCTCGAGCAGTCATCCAAAGCTAACAGCTCTGGGCTCTTAGTTTCACCCCTTTCCTACTTTACTCTGTCTTCCATAAATTCTTCTCCCTCTTCCTCTCTCTTCTTCTTCTTGTTTTCTCTAAATTCATCTACTCTCTCTTCTCCATCTTTCCATCTCTTTCTCTCTCCATCTCTCTCTCGCCTGCCGTCCGGAGATCGTGTCCGAAGTCGTCGGAAACACGTGCTGCCAGTGGCTCGAAAAGTCATTAAAGTGCTTTGAGTGTCGGGGGGTGTGGCCCGGGGGGCGGGGCGCTGGTGAATGGCTGAAATGTGAGGAGAGCGAAAATCAACAGAGTAGGAGGATGAGAGAGAGGGATGGGTGGAGGAAGCGAGATGTGGACAAAGTGCATTCTGCGTATGAAGCAACTGCTGCCGCCTTCAAAGAAGGGCTTTGCATACTTTTAGGAGCGTGGAAACATCAAACGAAGCACGCGCTCAATAAATGAAGAGAGGTGGAGGAGAGGAGGAGGAGGGTGTGGCCAAGTCCAGGAGAACAGAAGTCGGTCGAGTGAAATTTCATAAAAATCACAGAATATCAAAATTTCGATTCCTTTTTTCGTTTTATTCTTTTCGATTTTATTATTTTTGACTTTCTCCCTCTGTTTATTTCTCTCGTTCTATTTCTTCGGTTCCCTTAGAGCGTCGTAAAAATGTTAAAACCAGATCGACGTCCCTCGGCGAACTCACAAAACTCCCGTTTCAGAGCTCGTTAAATCACTGCTCCGGACCGCCCCAAAGTATGCAACACAAACCATCGGACGCATTAAAGCTGTGCTTACAGCGCAAATGCTCGAGGAAATCGGGGGAACGTCCCACACACACACCGACAATCTTCTGCTCGCACACACACACACATTCGCATTGAGGTCACTTTTGGCAGGATAAACGTCTCGAATTTCCCACAAGCCATGCACTAATGACGCCCCCTCCGACCACGCCCCCCGTCCCGCAGCCGATAAATTCGGTCGGCGAGCGCAGGGCAGCCATCATCAGTTGGATGGTGGGCGAACGACGGAGGGCGTGGCGGTTGGTGGGACGAAGGTATCAATTTCAATTTTATCAATGTGTGCCCGAGACACAGGGTGGGCCCTCTGTGTGTGTGTGTGTGTGTTTGTTTGTGTGAGTGTGTTTCGAGGACGCTCGAATAAGTTGTAGTTAATGGAAGCTCCAACCGAGGAGGAGCCGAGGGACGAAGCGACGGATGGAAGCGGTTTCTGAAAAGGTCGGAGTCGAGAGTTCATGGAAAATCCTTGGAGCCCGATTTGGCGCTGGTGCTCGCTAACAGGTGGCAGCTCCACGCGAACGCAGCGGGATCCGCGTTCTTTTCATAACGAGGTCCCTCCATCTCTTCGCCCCAATTCATCGGTGATGATCTCCGCCCACGGAACGCCCTCAAGTGTTTTATTGCAACAAAAACCAGCGACGACGACGACGACGAGTGCGTCTGTGTGTGAGTGTGCGTGTGCGTGTGTCGTAGGCGCAATATTAATCCACAAAAATGGCTGCCATCACGATAGACACGAGGAAGGCGGAATGCGGCAATCAAATTGAGCCGCTCAATTTGCGCGAAGAGCGCTCGAAAATGCTTCGGAATTTTTCATGATACGCTGCGGCGCCTAAAACAGGCTTTTAATTTTCGCAATTCATCAGAAGCCACTCTCGAACTAATTGCGTTAACTTTAAGCGTTCTCCGTGGGCCGAGCTCCATCAGTGACCCAGAAGAAGGGGGGTGGGGCAAACTTGAAGCATGCTTTTAGGCGCGGAGGCGCATAAAAATGAGGAGAATTCATTTATCGTGCTAAGTAATTGGAACGAATGCCTCGACATTGATCATTGTCAAGCATTTCTAATTATGTCGCCCCACGAGGGCGGGGACAAAATGCGAGAAAGGAAGTTAGACAAGGATGGACAGTTGCAGAGGACGAGGGACGGACCACAGTCCAGGGCGACGTAATGAGAATGGGAGAAACATAACTCAGAGCGAGGGAAAGAAATAATAACAGCGAGAGAAAAGTAAACATTGGGCAGAGCGAAGAAATATGTATAAAGAGAGGAGAGGGAGACAAAAAGAGAATGAATGAAAAAGAACGAAGAGATACGAAAGAAAGAAAAGGATGTGGATAGCGGAAGGATATGAGTTGAACTGGAAAAAGGACCACATGAAAAATCGTCCCCAGCTCAGAGGTTCCTGGCAACAGAGAGCGACCAAAGAGCGGAAGAAGCCAGAATAACGGACACGGGTGGGGTTCAGGCCGACGACGGATGACAAATGGTCGCGACGCATCCTGCGAAGAGATTAATGTCAGAGTGAGCGAGCGAGCGAGAGAAAACAGAATATAATATAATATTCTCCAGAGGAACTATTATTAATACGTTTATTCGATGGTGTTTTGAGGCGAAACAAAAGCAACCGCAGACAACGACGACGACGACAATCAAAACCAACAACAAGGAATGGGCTAAATAACGAACGATTACAGGGGGCGAAGGGAAAGGGGACGAAGGCGAAAAGAATGAAAAGAAGGAAACGGTTCCGCCGACCGTGTCCCCTGATGGCCTTGTTATCGCTGCTGCGCTGAGGTAATCAAGAAGATAATAACGGGTTACGTAGCGGTCAGTTTGGGGGGCGTCCGAGGGGATGGCAATTGCCGAGGGGCGGACGGACGGTCGGTCGGTGATGCCACCCGAAATAAATCGACCTATCGTTGAAGCGGACGAAAGGAAGGCGAGAAAATTCGAGCACTAGAACGATTCCTTCTCTCGCCTTTCACTTTCGCCCCAACAACTCCGTGGTGGGCGAGGGGCGAGGGGAAGAAGTGAAGTTGGCAACCCTGGCACGCGCTCATTATTTCACTTGCCAGTTGATTTAATGCTCGGATTGTGCCGCCCGTCGTCTCTCGAATATTTTTTCGTCTTCATCGTCGTCGTCTTCTTCTTGCCTGCGTCCTCGGCGGCGTCGTCCCATGGGAGTCGATGTTGTTGCTGTTGTTGTTTTGACTGGTGTCTGACATTTGTTTTGGGCGGTTGTTGGTGTAATTGTTTTCGTTGTTGTTGCGTTTGTTTCTGGGGCCACTCAGTGGCGAGTGAACGGTCAAGAGTGAAGCAAAAAGAAACGAAGGAGAAAAAGAAAAGAAAATTAAGAAAGAAATTAGAAGAGGGTGAATAAAAGCGAGAATGAGAAGGGTACAAGAAGAGAATTTGGTGGAGAGTAGAAGAACAAGGGGAGGTGGTGAAACATGGTCCAAGGAGTTCGGGGATTTCGTCCACTGTTCATTGAAAATAAATCGCGTTTTTCTGCTGCTGCCATTTTTATGTTTTTTCTCCCTTCCTTCGGTCTTCTTCCGTCTTCCTTTCTTCTTTGTCTCGCTCCTTCTTCTTCTTTTCTCCCTCCACTTCTCTCTCTCTTTACTCCTTCGTCTTCTTCCATCCGTTTGGTGGAAACAATTTAATGGCTGGCTTATTACTTGTTGGTTTCAATGTTATTCGCTTCACTGTTGTTGTTTTCATTGTTGTTCTTGTCCTCATTGTTCTTGTTTTAATAGCGGTTGATGTTGTTGTTGTTTTTGTTTTCATTGTTGTTGCAACCATATTGCATGTGGAAGCAATTAGAGGAAATTAGAAGCAATTGTAATTAATTTCAAGGAGCGACGGATCCTTTTATCGCTCGTCTTTCGCTCCTGCTTCTTCTGCTGATGATGGGTCTGTGATTCATTTGATTGAGGGTGGGGGCAGAAGAAGAGGAGAATGAGGAGGAGGAGAAGAAGAAGAGACAGGGAGGCGGTGGGTGAAACAGAAGGAGTCCGAGCTGGGAAGGCAATCGAATCGTCGAGGTTATGAATACAGATATTAAATTATCTTCATCGATAAAGTTTCATGTTAATTCATTTTATTCATCGCTAAAAATTATTGATGAGCTCAATTTAGTAACATTTATAACTCTTGTATAAACTTTATCGATGATGTGGCAATATTTCAAAGAATAAAAGAAATTTAATATTTTTGGTTTTTTTATAAACTGATAAATACGTTTTCGATTGTTCGCTATAGATATTAAACGATAATAAAATTAGCAAATCGATGAAATCATCGATGATTTTATAATAATCTGAAAAATAGAAATCCAATATTCAGACTAACATTATAAAAAATCCACAAAGGTCTCGACTTTACGAGGTTGCAATTATCCTCTTCTCTCTCTCTCTCTCCCTCTCTCTCCCTCACACGATTCTCCGATAACTCCTTGGGAACCCATGTCAGAACTAATTAATCGATAAATTCGCGAAGCTCCTCCACAGCTGAATTTATTGCTCTGCAATTGTTGCTCCGAGGAATTCGACTCAAGGACTTTCGTCTTTCACTCCGTCTCTCTCTTTCATACTTCTTTCTTCCTCTCTTTCGTGTCCCTATTTCCTCTCTCTTTTTCCCTTCTCAGCGCGAGTTCGGAATCTTAAACAAAGTAAAGCAATAAATAACAACTTCCAACTCTGTGAGGACCCCAACAGTCAGCTGCAGACCAAGTCCGAACTCCACATCGCATCCCTGGTTGGCATCCCTGGTCCTCGGGCGCTGCATTCGCTCGAGTGGAATTCAAAATAAATGTTTGCTCGCTCGGCCCGCAGACGCTGGGCAAACAAATCCTCGGCATAAGAGATTTACACTCGGCCATTCAACGAGGTCCAAGTGGAGCAAGAGAGAGAGAGGTGGAGAAGGAGGAAGCGAGAGAGGTGCAAAAAGATTCCTCCCGAGGCGACTGGCCGAATGTCCTTTTGCCGCCTTCTTCTTCTCACTCTCACTCTCTCTCTTCTTTAATCCTCAGGCCGCGAACACTAATCCTTATTAACAACATTTCATGCCCGGGCTGGCAACGCCACAAAGGACGAAGCAGGCCAGTTGTGCAACATGTGGCTGCACTCGAGAGGGCGGCGGAAGGAAGAGATTCCAACGGCAAGGACAAGGACGACGGCGATTTTCTTTAATGGCGGGTTCCGGGCGATCCTTGAGAGCGGCTGCTGCAATTTCCTAATGGAGCGAGGGGTTGGAGGGGAGGGGGACGGAGATTTCGCCATCAAGGCTTTCACGCCTCGGCATTGCACCAGCAGCCGCAGGCATTTTATGAGGCCAGCGTGGCGATCATTTCTCCAGCCTCTTCTCGTTATCTTCTCCTTGTCTTCATTCCTTCGTCATCGTTTCTTCACCATCGTTCTCTCTGTTCTTTGGCTCACTAACTTATATATTCTTCTGGCCCATCGCCATTTCTTTGGAAATCTTTCCTTTATCGTCCGCTCCTCCCCATCTGCACTCAATCATCGTCCTTTTATCCGCCGCCGTCGATGATGCCGAAACTTATCCCTGTTGGCATCGATGAAGAGGATCCTCTCAATCGCTCGCCCCGTATAAATTTCAATATTTTCCCACTTAGCCGGAGTTCAATCATAAAATATTACTTTCGGAAGGCATTCCTATCCATATCGCTATATCTCTCTCTTGATCTACCCTCTCTCTCTCTCTCTCTCTCTGAGTTCCTTTCGCCACAAACACAAAGCGCTAACAGTCTTTGGCGCGCATACTTGAAGCTTCCACTTTGCACTTAACACACAGACACACTCACACTCTCTCACACACTCCCACTCACACGGTCACCCTCGCCCTCACATCGGCACACACGGCGAGGGAGCGAGACAGACAATCCCACTTGTTTTATCGCGCTCTTAAGCACCCTTCATGCAAATGAGTTCAAAGCGAAGTTCCCGAGCTCTGCGCCAACTGGGTTTTAAGCTGCAGCGAAACTTTCCTTTCATGTCTCACGGGTCCTTCGTCCTCTGCTCCCCGCCCTTCCCCATCCCCTCAACCCTTCCCCACCCCAACTCACTCGCACCTTGGTCCATGAATAGTTTCTGACCCAAGTTGGAGAGGGCGACGAGGGTGCGAAGGGGAAGCCTTTAAAGCGCTTTCAAACTTTCGGAAAGTAGTCGTCGGGGGCTCGGAGTTGTCTCCTTCTCTCTCCCCCGCAGCCCTCTCTCACTCTGTCGCCTTTGAACTTTCTGTGGTTTCGCTGCAAGGTCATCACCGCCGAGCCTCCGAGTCGGACTCGGCTTCGGTCGGACGCCTCATTGGGATTCTTGCGGCGCTCGGCGGCTGATTGGACGCCTCGTTAAACAGCCGCCCACGCCTGCTTCGAATGCCGTCATCGAGGAGACACGCCCACTCCGCTCCGACAAAGGGAAACCGAAACAGATTGGAATTAATTCATCAATTCCCGCTCATTACGACGTCATCTCGGGGAATGACTCGAAGTCCGATTTGATCCCTTGAGACCTCGACTCATTCGCACAGAATACTTTAACAATTGAAGTAGAATATCGTGGTAATGGTCAATGAATGAGTTCTTGGGTCGAAGACCTTGATGTCCTTGATATTGCGTGAAGGTCAGAATGGGTCCTAATCTCGTTTATCCTCGTTTCTTCAGCTTCCCTTGAAGGATTAATTGAATCACCTTTCAAAAACTTCTTTCGCATAATTTGAACCCTTTTTAATCCACATCTTTTTCTCTCTCTTTTTTCTTTCTCCTCTCTTTCTTGCAGCTGGTCTCGAGCAACCCGAATCAGCGGAACTGGCGTGGGATGCTCATCGCCCTCTTGGTGATCATCATCGTGTGGGCGCTCATCGTGACCTCAGTGGTAGGTGGTGGACCCGCAGGAGGGGGCGGCAACCACGCCCCGCCCCCTCTTCCGACGGGCTTGATGTACTTCCACCCACACACACGCACACATGCACCGCGATGGATGTGTGCGTGTGCCGTGGATAAATGTCGTATTGTGATGCAACTTTTTATTAAATATTTACATATATATTTGTATTTGTATCCTGCCTCGTATTCACGTTCCCTCTTTGTTTCTTTTTCGTGTCTTTTTTCGCCTCTCACGTTTTCGCATCTCGATTTTCGAACCCCCTTCAAATTCACGTTTCACTTTTCCACCGAATCCTCTTTCCCTCTCCCTCTCCTTATCCCTCCCCCTTCCTCTGCCGCTCTTCTGGCCACCCGAACCCACTCTGTCTCGCTCTCTCTCCCTCTATCGCTGTCGCTGTCTCACTCTGTCTGTGCTTGTGTTTCCGTGTGATTCTCTGTGTGTTCTTCTAGAAAACATCATATAAAATTTCTGCATTTATCAAAGGTTTTGCTGACGCCCCCCGATGAGGGACCGCGCGTCAAGGGCGACCGCATCAAGCTGCAGGACATCGTGGACGGCCAGTTCCTGCCGAAGCGCACGAACGGCACCTGGATCAACGGTGAGTGGCCAGATCGACCATTGAGTCGATTATTCTATTGCTCTCTTTCGCTCTTTCTTCGGCAGGCGAGGAGTTCATCTACCAGGACAACTGGGGCCGCATCAGCCTGCTGAACGTGGCCAACCTCACCGAGCGCGTCCTCATGTCCAACGTCACATTCGTAAGTCGCGTTGCCAACGATCGTTTTCTGTCCATCTCCATCTGTCCCTTTCTCCCACCATTTATTTCGCATTCCCTTATATCGAGTCCCTTTCTCCCTCTGCTCGAAACGACTCGCATTCGGCAGTGAATTAAATTTATTTACGACCGACAGTATCTCAAGTGTACACACTTGACTTGGCAGCACTGGCCGGGTGGCCATCGAGGACCTCACTCTCTCTCTCTCTCGCTTTCTCTCTATCGTTCGCTCCCCCTTCACGCCGAAAAAGGACTCTCACGAGCCCGGCGCGCCAACAACTACAACGAGAGCGGGGCGCGTGAAGATTTCCGTGTCAATAACTCGATAAACATGTCCTGCGCCAGTGGTGCCATCCTCGCCGAAATGGGAAGGATCCTTTTGGCCCTTCAATTCGTTTGGCTCTCCATTGAAAAAGTGACAGAGAGCGAGAGATAACGACAGAGAGATAGAGGTCAAATAAATCAAACGAGGTGGGGATGAGGACGAGGACGAGGAGGAGGTCCTTCGAAATCCCTCTGGGATCGCGTCCTGATTGAGTGCGGCCGCAATTGATTTAATCCCATCTGATCGCTGCTTTGGAGTGCAATTATCGCGGCTTTATTTTTCCCCCCCTCCACCGCTCAATTCAGTTCGTATTCAATTATTAATGAACCCATCAAGTTTGACGCCGGTTTGGCTTTCGTGCTTATTTTCAATGGCCAATGCGAGTCGTTTAAAGAGTCGGGAATTTCAATTCATTATCGTCCGATATTACAACAACAACAACAACGACGACGACAGCAATTAATACGTCAAACTCTCAAGGGGCGCGAGGGCGTGGCAGGTCGATGCTCGCTGGTCTCTTAATTGCGAGCGCTTTTTTCCACAACCGCAATTGTTTCGTCGCCGCCGCCTATTAAAATTTTATTAAACTTTTTTCGCTCCCCTCTTTTTGCCGAGTGCATCATGGCGTTCTCCCCCGCCCTCGAGCCTTCATAATGGTTTCCCCTTTGACCGGCAGATGGCGTTTAATGGAATTATGCGGATACACTCGCCTCCATCGTGTCCATCATTGGAATTCCATTCCCCACTCCATTTCTCCTTCTTTCTGTCTCGCATTCACCCTTCGATTCCGTCGTTCGCTCTGTTCACTTTTTGTTCGCTTGCAGAAAACCCTCGCCCCGCACTCCTTCGCCATATCGGGCGACAAGCGGTACCTCCTGCTGGCCCAGAACGTGGTGAAGCTCTTCCGGCACTCGTTCCTCGCCCAGTACACGCTCTTCGACATCCAGACGAGGTAAGTGAACTTCATTTTCGCCCTGATTTTTTCGGCTCGGTTTTCGGGTGCCCCAGTTGGTTTTTCGGTCTGCCCGAGTGTGGCCAAATTGGGCCAGGGGGAAGGAGAGGTTGACTCGGTCGTAAATTGATTACAATTAATGGACAAAGTCGCAAACACTGACACAAGGGGCGGGGCAACGAGGACTGGATCAAGAGCAGGAGGGGGAGATAATTAGAGCGAGGGCAGATAACGGGGCTGGGGTCCGTCTGGACAGGGTGCGTCCGTCCTGTGGGTTCCTGGGGGTTGGGCAGACAGGAGCAAAGGCGGGACAGACGAACGAAAGAACGAATAAATTCGAGATTGAATCGGGGTCAGGTCAGATCGTGCAGTTGAAGACTGGCTCCGATAGAGAAACAGGTCAACTCCGCCTCCGCTCCACACATCCTGATACGAACACGAGTCCTCCGCGTTGCCAGAAAAGTCGCTTCCTTTTGGCAGCACGTCCGGGCCCCAACCGATCCCCATCGCTTTCGTCCTTATCTCGAACATGAATTTATGACTCCGATTCTCTCCGCTCTCCGCAGCGAAAGCATCAAATTGAAAATCGATGCCGAGGACGAAGAGTGGCCGTACCTGCACTACGCGCGCTTCTCGCCGTCCGGCAACGCCCTGGTGCTGGTCTACAACTACGACATCTACTACAGCGAGGGGCCGCGGGCGGGCCGCGTGTTCCGGGTGTCGCGCGACGCGGTGCCCGGCGTCGTCTACAACGGGATCCCCGACTGGCTGTACGAAGGTGAGCGTTGCCAGCCGGCCTTTTGTGTGTCTTGCGGCACTAACCTTGTCGGTGCTTCCAGAGGAAATCCTGCAGTCGAACAACGCGATCTGGCTGTCGGCGGACGGGCGGCGGATGCTCTACGGGTCCTTCAACGACTCGCACGTCCAGGAGCAGCACTTCGCCTGGTACGGCACGACAAACGGCGGGAACCCGAGCGCCTACCTCTACCCGGAGATACGATCGCTGAGGTGAGTGGCCCCAATTATTGCGAACCTCTTCGCCCAACTTAATGTTAACCCAAATATTAGTCGGGGAATTAGGGTAACAAAAAACAATTATTAATGATATAAAAATGAATTCAACAAAACAAACCTAACTCAAAAAGGCAAAAATTAATTCAATAGCAAAATTAATTTACTGTAAAATACAGATGTAGAAACAAATGAATTCTATAAAACAAAACAAATGCAATAAAATAAAAGTAGTGTACAAAAAGTTCAATATGTGGACTTTCTAAAATATTTATCTTCGCAGATATTGTTTCATAAAATTACCTATTTTTTAAGTTTTGTGACCTTAAAGCTCCTTTCGGTCAGTTTCAACCCTGAGAAATTAGTTTACTAAAATTGTTTTTTTAAAAGTCATATTTTTATCTCCGCATATAAAAAAGATTACACATTGGAGAGATTACAAACTGTTCACCGCTTGGTCCAGATTTACACAGGCATTTATAATATCCTATATCTCATGAAGAAAAAAACAAATTTTTTTATTGAAGAGCAATTGGCATAAATGTGAATGAATTAAATGAACTAGAAATCAAATTAAACTCGGGTTCCTTAACTCATGTGAATCGACGGGAAGGAAATACCACGAAAAAAATCAGTGAACAAAACAATGAATTCTTTCATCATTGGAGTGAATGATAAAATGAACTCGAATGAATCCCATGAACGCAAGGGCGCTGAGGGAAACCCGAACCAAATGGGAAAACAGATGGAAATGAGCGCTTCTGTAATTCATCCGAATGAATTGGGGTTTCCGCCGAGTGGCTCATAATGAATTCGCATTTAAATGAAATGTTGCCCCGCCCCCTCCATGGGCGGCACTGGCGTCAGCACAATGCTAATCGAATGGCAGCCTCTCGGTTCCGTTTCCGTCGCTCGCAAATGAGCTCAACACAAACAAGCTTTTAATAGGCTCGCACTAATACCACCAGCTGACGCAATGCGAATACTCACACACACACACACGCACATTCACGCACAGGTGCTGTTCATCTGGGAATTCGGGATAGTTGGAGTGAGAATGTGTGAGTGCCAATGGGCGAGTTGTGGCTGTGGAAACAATTAAATAGAGATTTGCCAACGATTCACTTTTGAGAATGAACAAAAACACACGCACACCAGCAAGGAGAGAGCGAGATGGCGATATAGATGTCTAACAAACACACGCACACGCACACAAATACGCACCTCGTTAGCACGCCGTGTCAACTGCTGTCGACTCGATGGGCGGAGGCAAAGGACACGCAGGACCTTCCGTTGGCAACACTAACTCCGGGCACACCAGCAGCCTCTGCAGGCATGCCGAGCAATTATTGTCGAAGTTGTGTTTGAGTTCTTGTTACCGTTACCGTTGTCGTTACGCCTCCGACCTCCGGACCAACTACAGTGTTGATATTTATTTGCGACGATGCAGAACGAGACCCGCCGACGCCCTTCCGGTGTCCTGTGCTCGCCTCAAGCCTCTGTCTCGCCCCTCTATCTCTGTCTATTTCTAGCAGTCTCTCTCTCTCTCTCTCACTCGCCTTGGCCTTACACCTGTTCTGGATCCCATCTACTTTTGTATCGTGGACGAGTGTCAAAGTTTCTGTTTCTTCTTCTTTCCTGACGCTATTACTCAAATTGTTGTTGTTGTTGTTGCTATAGTCCTCTTCATCATTAGTCGACATTCACGACAAAGTCGAAACGTGTTAATTAACAACAACAACAACACCGACACAAATTAATGATGTGCAACATCGACAGTAAACTGTTGTTGTTGTTGTTGTTCTTGAGCGAAGGAATTACAAAGTTATCGTAACCACTTGCGAAACTTTCGCCAGCGACAAGAAAGAGATGGAGATACATATATAGAGAGCGAAAGTTATGAAAAAAAAGGTGTGGAAGTCGTGGGCGAAATCAACATAGGAGAAGAAGAAAACGCTCGATGATGAAGGGATCATGAGGGGAGTCCAAATGACAAATGAGCCTTTAATGGGACGTCCTAAAAAGAGCGAAAGCCTCAATGGCCACATGTGGGATCCGTGGAGGAGCCCTAATGGCGAATCCATGAATCTCTCAAACCATGAATCTTCCGAACCCATGAATCTCCCGGGCCTCCTCCGTCTTCGCGAAGTCTCCCTTCCGCGAGGGTCAAGGGCGAAATATCCGGGGGTCCATCACGAAAATGCGAAATCGAATTTCCGCAAATTTCTCTCATTCACTCACATACTCTCTCCATCTCTCTCACCCACAGATACCCCAAGCCGGGCACCCAGAATCCCATCGTCAGCCTCCGGGTGGCCGATCTGACGGACCCCGAGAACATTCGGCCCCGGGAGCTGCAGCCGCCGCAGATTTTGATAAATGAGTGAGTATTAGTCACGCACCAGGACCCCCTCTCTCTACCACTCCCCTTCTCTCTCACTCTCCCGTCTCTTTCCCGCCCTCAGAGACCACTACTTCACCAGCGCCAGTTGGGTGGGCGAGAACGAGATCTGCGTGGTGTGGCTGAACCGGCCGCAGAACCTCTCGGTGGTCAGCATCTGCCAGGGGCCGGCCTTCGTGTGCGTCGAGGTGAGCTCCGAGTCATCAATGCATGTCCCAAACAGAAATCGACAGCAACACACTAACATTCGTCTTCTCTCATCTCCTCTCCTCAGACTCATCGTGTTAGCGGCGATGGGCGTGGCTGGGTGGACACGACGGCGGTGCCGCTGTTCGCCGCCAACGCCTCCACCTACGTGGCGATCTCCCCGCTGCGCGACGGAACCTCAGGTGGGTCCAACGCCCCCTCATCGAAGTCCTCAACCCCTGAACCCCTTCTTCCACCCTCGTTTCAGGCTACTTCCGGCACCTCGTCCACGTCCACGTGCACGTCGAGAAGCGCGTCCTGCCGCTGACCCACGGCCAGTACGAGGTCAACCGGCTGCTGCACTGGGACCAGGTGCACAACTGGATGTGAGTCCGACCCCAGCCCCAATCTGACCAAATCCCCACTGACCATCCCCCTTTCAGTTACTTCCTGGGCACTCCGGAGATGCTGCCCTCGCAGCAGCATCTGTACCGCGTCTCCGCGATCCCGCCGCGCCACGGCTCCGCCCTGCAGGCGCCCGAGTGCCTGACCTGCCCCGCCCAGCAGGCCGCCGGCCACGAGGGCGGCGACCAGACGAAGCCGCCGCCGCCGCGCCTCGTGACCGCCTGGGACGACGACTGGGAGGACTGGGGCGACCGCCAGACGCCGCCGCCGCCCCCCGCGCCCCCGACCCCGGCGCCCGAGCGCAACCCGAAGGAGCGGCGCGCGCCCCCCGCCGGCCCCGCCCACTGCCTCTACCACACGGCGCAGTTCCCGCGCGCCCCGCACGCGCGCCACGTGCTCGTCGAGTGCCTGGGCCCCGTGGTGCCCTCGACGGCCCTCTACGCGATCGCCCAGGGCGCGTCGCCGGCGGGGGCGGGCGGTGCGACGAAGACGCTGGAGCTGCTGCGGACGCTGCAGAACAACACGCGGCTGCGCGAGAAGATGGCGCGCACGGCGCTGCCGCAGGCGAAGACCTTCCCGGTGATGATCTCGGGCGGCTACCACGCCCAGGTGCGGCTGCTGCTGCCGCCGGTGCTGCGCGAGGACGAGATCACGCGCTACCCCACGATCCTGCACGTGTACGCGGGCCCCGGCTCGCAGCTGGTGACCGACAAGTGGCACGTCGACTGGAACACCTACCTGGCGGGCACCAAGGACTACGTGGTCGTGCAGATCGACGGGCGCGGCTCGGCCGGGCAGGGCTACCAGCTGCTGCACGAGGTCTACAAGCGGCTGGGCACGGTCGAGGTCTCCGACCAGCTGGAGGTGAGCGAGTACCTGCGCGACAACCTGCACTTCATCGACGGCCGCCGCATGGGCGTCTGGGGCTGGAGCTACGGCGGCTACACGGCGGCCCTCGCGCTGGCCAGCAGCCAGTCGATCTTCCAGTGCGGCATCAGCGTCTCGCCGGTGACCAACTGGAAGCTCTACGGTGGGTGCTTCCACTCCGAACCCCCATTGACCCCTCTCACTGGCGCTCTCTATCTCCGCAGATTCGACCTACGCCGAGCGGTACCTGAGCTTCCCGAACGTGACCGACAACTACAAGGGCTACGAGGAGGGCGACCTCGCCAAGCACGTGGACAACCTGCGCGAGCGCCAGTTCCTGCTGGTCCACGGCACCGCCGACGACAACGTCCACGTCCAGCAGTCGATGGTGCTGGCGCGGGCGCTGACCAACCGCGGCGTGCTCTACAAGCAGCAGATCTACCCGGACGAGGGCCACAACCTGGCGGGCGTGAAGCGGCACCTGTACCGCTCGATGACGGGCTTCTTCGAGGACTGCTTCAAGAAGCTGGTGAGTCCGGGCCCGCCCACTAACGCCCCCTGCCCAGCACTGACACTAAATCTACTTCTTTCTCGCCTTGTTTCGCTTTCGGTTCTCGCCTCACCTCTTTTTCCCAACGCACCCAACCACAATCACCACGTTAACCACAATCACTGTCTCCTCGTAACCACATCTCCACGTTCACATTTACAACAACACATTACCGCTTTCGTCTAGCTCGACCAACAGCAGGCCAACCAGAGCGAGGCCGCGGACTTCCTGGACTTCCAGAGCTTCTACTCGGCCGACTAAGAACACGTGCTGAGCCCCACCAAACCCAAACCCAACCCATTCACTCGAGACAAGGTACCGCCAGCTTCTTCTTCTTCTTCTCCGTCTTCATCGTCGTCGCCTGCCTCTCGGTGTCTTCGTGTCGTTTCCTGCTGCCAGAGGCTTTGCGTGTCGTTCGTGATCTTCTTCTGCTTCTTGATTTCTCTTCTGTTGTCTTTTGTGCTCTTCCATTATCTTTCTTTCTTTCGTTCACTTCAGTTCTGTTCAGTTGGCTTGTCTTCAATTGGATTTGTGTTGGTTTGGTTTGGTTTTTGCTCTTGGTGTTTGGCGTCTCGATGTTGTTCGTTTTTAGTTTGCTCCCCTCCTGCCTCCCTCGAACCATCCCCAATCAGCCCGTCGGGGTGACGGCTTCCAGTTGTCAGGTTGCATTATTAATTGTGTCAACTCTTTGTGACCCCGGTAGTGGGGGGAGGGGGTGACGAGGGCCGGGGGTGGCCCACTTGTGTCCGAGCCCGGGGATCATTTATCATGATGCCAAATGTTCGATTTAGGCAATAAATACAGTGTGGGAGAAGAGGACAAAAGGAGGTAGAGGAAGAAGAGGAGGACGGACAGAGGAAGAGGGAGAAGACGAGGATGGACAGAGAAAGCGGAAGGAGACGATAGACCAGGGTTGGGTTCCGGAGTCTGATGCCGGGCTTTTGGACATCTGTAATGAGGGCGGAGATTAATCGGGGCTCGGAGCGAAATCCGAGTCGAAAGTCACGCGGTCGAGCGGACTCCATTTCGAATCCGTTTACGACATCCATCAATCATGGTCGACGAGGAGGAGGAGGGGGTGGGGGACCGATCGATTGATGTTGTGATAATTGTTTCCGTGTTCCAGCAGGAAGGGGGTGAGAGGGTGGATCCAGAGCATGGGATGAAGGTAGAAAGTCAGAGGACAATGAGGAGAAGACAATGAAATTAAGGAGAGAATGGGGGACGATGAAATGGATCGAAGCTAGTGAGAAAATAGTGGAGCTTTAGTAAAAGTCCTCGTCTTCCAAGGGAACCAGGGATGACTCGGCGTCATCGAGTGATTCATCGGCGTCATTGGCCTGGTCAATAAGTATTGCATGAGCATCAGATGTCGCTTGGTTTCCGAGATACCGTGGCATGTGCGACGGAATCCCTCGATCCGACCCCACGTGGAATTCCTGATACTTCGAGAGCTGTCTGCATATTTTAAGCTTTTGTCTAATTTATTCGCCGCCAGTGTTTGTTTTGAGTTCAGTTCGTGTGCTCGAAGCTTGAGTCTTTGTTTACTTTTGTTATTGTGTTTCCAAATATCGATGTTGTTCTTGTGATGGATGTTATCCGCTTTTTGTGGGCAAGAGAGAGAGAGAGAGAGAGAGAGTGAATGAAAGGGGAAAATGGGAAGATGCATGTAACAGAATGATTGAATGAGTATGAGAATGGAGTGAACGAGTGAGAGAGTGATGCGAGTCAGAGTGTGAGCGAGATAGCCAGATGCATGTCCAGGCGACTTCCGGTCTCTGTCGGCCATCTTTGTTCGGTGTTAGCCCCACACGCCCCCCGGGGCACACACATGCGACACTGCATTTGCAAAAACACGCTTCAATGTTGTTTCCACCCTCACCGACCCGAACCCGCCCGATCGCAACCACGCCCCGCCTGCCGCCCGCCCCCAACCGACCCCCACTAATCGCCTTGTGTTTCTCTCATTGCCGCCAGGTGCCGCCCGAGACCAAACCCGGCCTGGGAAGCGGCGGTGATATGCAGCAGCAATAGATGAATCGCGAGCCCGAATCGAACCATCCCGAACCCATTGACCAGCCCCACCCTCAGCCCCAGCCACGCCTCCTCCCGGCGAGGAGATGAAACCATTCCGCAGAATCAAGTGAAACCCAGACAGATGAAGGAGCGACAGAGAGAGATATACAGTGAGTGAGTGAGAGGGAAGGCGAAAACAACGTGGAGCACGAACTCTGTGAGAACGAGAACAAAACGGTTGTGAAAACAAACAAATTAACGCATAAAAGTATGCAGCGAATATTTCAAAAATTACGTGCAGTTCAACAAATGCAACAACAACAATTACAACAACAATTGCAGCAGCATCGGCAACACAAACAAAAGAAAAAACAAACTAAAGCTACCAACATGATGGCGACGCAGAGCAAATATTTAATATTTTCATTTTTCCTCGATTTTTCGCCATGCACTTTGCGGTTTTAATGTTTTCGCCCATCCCCCGCGGCCCCGCCCCCTTTGCGATGCGTTCCATTGCCGCATTGCAATACAATTAAAGCTTTAGAGCTTCGCTCGCATTTATTTTTTGCGGTTCGCACTCGCTTCTCGGGCATTCGTTTGCTTTCCATTGAACTCTGAAGTGAAACAAAAGGATGCCGAGTGCCCAACAACAACAAGAAAACCTAGAAAAACAACTGTAATTAAATAATAGGATTAAAGCAAATAAGCAAAACAAACAAATAAACATCATAATCAAAAGCTTCGCAGGAAATCAAGCCCGTTGCCCCAGTTCCGAGGCAACCAGGGCTCTCATAGACGTATTCGTAGTCGTAGCATTAGCGAGCGGGTATCCGGATGCGGGTACTCGGTTACCCAAGTAATCGGTCATCCTCTGAACCCCTCGATCCTCGCCGAGGAGAACCTCGAAGCGCTTGAAGGCTTCCCCCAAGCGCTGCCGAACCTCTGGCGGAGGATTCGTTGCATGCTTCCAGGCTGCCAACGGCGGCCGAAACGCCGAAGGGTTGGAGGCAGTTAGAGGGGGATTTAAAAGCTCGCGATAAAAGGTGTTTACGATAATGAAGACAGCTTAAACGTCGCCTCGCGTCGCGTGCGTCGCCGACAATGGAAAGGATTCGCCCGTTGACAGCCGGCGGAATGACAGCTAATTTAGAGCGAGATTTTAAGATGACGCGCGTGACAGCTGCCAATTTGACGCGAAGCGAGCGAGTGGGAGGGAGAAACACATCTGCTTCTGTCTTCCTCCCACACACTCCGACCATTAATTCGTTGTCTTCGCTTCATTTATAGGGATTCCAAAATTCTCGCTTGAATTTCCCTCGCAGCAGCAGGAAGGAGTACGAAAACAACAACAACAACGATAGCAATTACAACAACATCAGCAAAATCCCATTTCACATGCAATAATTCGCGGCTTTTGACATTTTTATTGGCGTGAAAAAGAGGCACAAAAAAGTTGTTGTTGTATAGAAATGGAGCCCGAAAATATGCAGCACTTAATTCGAGGTAAAAACGCAATAGAGCTTTGTATCGCAATTAAAAGTGCATACTAATGAAGGCACACAGACACACACACAGGGAGGCACATGTGGGCTATTGTCACGCCCCTTTTGTCACGCCTCCTTTAGTCCGGCCTCCCTTTGTCCTCAACTCCAGCAGCATACTTTTCGAATATGGCCCAGCGCCTGAAAACATGCAACAAACTCTGTTGAATCCGGTGGACCAGCATCGTTTCGAGTCCACAGAAACCCAGCAACAACAAAGCCATTAACAACAACAATAAACAACGAGGTGACATAAATTTTTGTGTGCTTTAAAGCGGGCCGACATTTTAATAACTTTTTCTAGGAAAGCACTTTCACCCTCCGCTCCCCTCTCGACTCTCCAGGGAGAAGTGCAAAAGGCTGTTTTCGGTGTCAACATTTTGCCAGCTCTTGTTGTCGCTGTTTGTTGTTGTTTTTGTTTTCGTTTCGAACTTTGAAGCGCGAAATAAAAGTGAAAATGAAATAAAAACACGTCATAAAAACCTCTCGACATTTGACGTGTTTGAGCACAAAGCGACCGTTCGCTCGAGGTGGCAACGCTGTCAACGTCAGCAGCTTACGACATGTCGGTGAGTCTGTCTGTCTGTCTGGCTGGCTGTCTGCGTGTTTGTCTTCTCTCCGCCCGCCTCTCTCTGACCCTTTGGCGTCCGTCGTTCGCCTTCGTCATCGCTTGATTTTTTGCTTTCGCTTGTTTTTAGCTCTAAGGACCAATTTTAAAACAACTGCAGCTCGATGGAAACTCACTCGAGGCAGCCCGAAGATTGTAATTTAGTGAACATTAGAGAATTTTAGTAGACCTTGCCTAGAGTTCGCATGTGTGGGGAGATGCTTCGCCACACGAACGCAATTATATAGCAATGCCAATAGATATAGAAGACCCCACTTCGATCCCCGAGACCCTCGCGCGATCGAAGTCCACCTTATGTACCTTAAACGCCCCTGACTTGATCCCACTTGGCATTTGTCCCCTCCACCTTCTGTTCCCTTGGTCACCCCTGTTGAAGTACCCCGTAAATAATCATAGGACTTGTAAAATTCAGTTGAACCATTAAAGTTTGAAAGTATTTCATAAGCATATTAAGCATATATAATATTAGAGAATACGTAATCAAAAGCATGTTCAAATACAATATAGAGGACGAGCAACGGCGAGAAACTGTCTAAACTTGCAATAATTTTGACTACTCCTAGGCTTAACGAACTAGCTCTCGAATTGAATGAAACCAACCCGACTTGGGCACTGTACTATATACATACTTGCATACAAAATATATACATATATTTACATATATCTAGCATTACGTTACAGTACGAGCCAGAGTGTGTGCAGCGGTCGGTCGACTGCTGAGAAATTGTTAATATTTTCCTACTACTTTTTAGCCTTAACTAACGTAACCAAGAGCAAGCATGGATGTCTAAACTTAAGAAGGAGAAAGAAGAGCATTGAAACCCAACTAACTAACTAAATGTAAGACCTTTTCATAGAACCCTCAGCGAGACCTGGGAGCTCGATCCAACCAACGAATCTTCCCGTTCTTCGACGTGTTTCGCCTCCGTTTCCGTTGCGAATATATATAGCTAAATATAACCCATGTAGTTGCTGTATATAACCTTAGGATCCGGTTGGAAATCGAATCCACCTCTCGTTTGCCCCTCACCCCAGTTCTTTGCGAGTTTATTCAATTACAATACAAGAAGCAAGTTTAATTAATTACGATAATTAGCGCATGATTGTAGAGGACGACGTTGGCAACAAGAACAGGAACTAGAGATTATTATACTAAACTTATGTAGAAACTCAAACAAAACCTTTGTGATCCGATTTCTTCTCTTCCATGAAAAGAATTAAATTAAATTAAAATAAAGTATATGAAATTAATTAGTCGAACTTACGTAGATCGTTCGAGTCGCAGGAAGCTCGAAATTACTTCTCAATCAAGAATAAATAATTAAAGTTTGTCGAATTACAGTTTTAAAGCATTTATTATTTAAATAATAGAAATTGTATTTATTGAGAACAAAGAGAAAAATAAAAAACAAATACCATGAGAATTATAATAAAATTTCTGAGATAAAATTTGAAAACTTGAAATCACTTCAAAGTGGCGTTTTATTTCGCTGGGTGGGATGGAATCAGTTCCAACGAGGACGAGCGTGTGCTTTTTATTTCCGGCGTTGATTCGGAAGTGGAAAAAGTTATGTGGAGCCCGATGGCCGGAAGCATTTAAACTGATTGCCCTGCCCTGATGAGCGAGAAACTGCTGTTTCCTCGCCACGCCCCCCTCGCAGGGGGTCAGCATTTTTAATCCGGGCCATTGGTCGTTGGCCGCTGGACCCATAAACGAGCTGAGGATGAGAGCCGTAAACCCCAACCTCGACCCGGCCCCGACTTTGACTCCCGTTCCGTGTAAATAAACGACCATCAACTGGTTGATGTCCGAGGCAGCAATAACGATAATGGTAATGACATCGCCAACAACAACAACCACAGCAACCAAGTGGTGGCAGAAGGATAACAACCGCGGAACATGCGACCTCTCGCCAAAGGCCCAATCGACGGAAATTCCCTCGGGTCTTCGAAGGACGATGGGAACCTCTCCACCTTCTTCGCGGGTGAGAGAATAAGCAAAGGTGACGTCGGAGAAGCCCCTCAAAAGGGACGCCACGCCCCCTTTTACCGCCCCCTGTTCGAATCCCCTCTTTTCCTCGCCATCTTTTCTCAACCTTCGCTGTCTGCCGTGAAATGCAAATGTCTTTGTAAATAAAGGTTTCTGTGTGTCAACTAGGCAGACACTCACACACACACACACACGCACGTAGGCATTCCTCCACTCACACTCACACATGGATAGCAAATTTGTTTGCTACCGGTATCGTGCTCTTGTTGTTTTTGTTGTTGTTTCAGCTCCTGTTGTCGTTGATAATAAAATCACTTTAGCATTTCTCGAGGTGTTGCCACGTTTTCTCCCCTCGTCCCTCGTTGCGCCTTTTCCTGGAATTTCGCATAATTGAGCTTTTGAAATGAGGATTTATTATGACATTTCCTCCGAGAAGACACCGAGGGCCAAAGGGGGAGGAGGAAAAGGAGCTAGAAGGAGGAGCAGGAAGAAAACGAGACAGAAATGGAGCCGAAGCGGACGAGGACGAAACAAAGCCAGCAGGATAACGACGAGGTGGGGGGCTAATTTATTTTTAGCGACACTTAAGCACGCCGGAAATTTAAGAATTTCCCAACATTACTTTCTCTTTCTCTCACGAAAGACGCTGGCGACGAGAATTTCAATTGCGAACGAGGCTGTCACAGGACGAGGGCCTTTGTTTAAAATAGAACTTCGAGCTCAGAAGGCTCTTCGTGAGAAGTCCTGGAAATGGGAGAGAGGTTTAGGCCATTATCAGAAGGCTTCTAGCAGAGGTTTCAGTCTCGATTCCATTGAATTTGGTGCAAGTGCTCCTTGAAAGTTTTCTCAATGATTTCCTCCAGATGTTGCTCCATCTCTTCCTCTACCTCTATCTGTGTGATTGAGTTTTGATGATCTCACTCGTTGCAATCTGGAACCAGAGGCATTTTCATCATCTCCATCCTCTTCCTAGATTACTCTCCAGATGGCTTTCGAAACAAGGCTTCGTTATACCCAACTCCTTTCTTCGTATCCCTCGCAAACGATCCCTAATTGCCCTCGGATGGCGCCGAAATGAACTCGGTTGAGGACTAGGACTAAACCGGACCCTTCAAAGTCAGGCGGACCCACGATGAGCGCCTCGCGTCCTCTTCGCGTTTGTGGAGCCAACAAAGATTAAGCGGCTTTTGGTAACAGTAATAACTACAGACAACAACAACAACAACGTTTGTTGTTTCAACCCAAACAGACGCACTCACACACACAGGGAGTTGACATGGAATCCCATCGGGTGGAGGGGCCTCGTTTTCAGCCGCAAACAAGGTCCAATCAATGGCGGCCGGACATGGCGAAGGATCCATATGAAGAGGAGATGAGAGAGAGAGGGAGGGGGAGGAAAAGAGAGGGAGTACCCACGAAGAGCAAGCGACACGATTGCGATGCGTTGGCGTCGTTTCCGGCGACCACCGCGATGTCCTCGTGGTTCTCGTCGCCACTGTCAGTGTTTGAGTGAGTGAATGTGTGTGTGAGTGAGTTGCATTGTTGCCATTGACTCCGACACACACACACTTGCACTCTCACAGCCCCGCTCACGAACGTGCAACAGGGAGCAATTGTTCGCGATCTCTGGAAATAGCGTCGATGAAACTAGAAACGGGTTCGAAGCGAGTTCTGCATGATGGGAGCTCCAAGAGCTATGAATGAAAGTGTGTGTGTGTGTGTTTGTTAATCACACACACGGGGACAACACAAAAACGTCTGTCCAAAGAACTTGACGTGAATTAATCCGATCGAGGTTTTTTAAAGCGTTCCACATCTTCCCTTATTTTTCTTCTTTGTTTTAAATCAATTCTTTCTGATCTTTCTTTATTAAATTGGATTTATTTTTCTTTAGTTTTTATATTTTTGTATCCCATATTTTTTTTTTTTCCTTTCCGTTTTTTTTTCTGCTTCCTCTGACGTTTCGTTCGTTAATTGAATGCAATTTGAAACTTTTCTAAACAATCACCCGACACAAATCAGTTCCTTCGAGCGACACGAAGCGCGAATCGATGGACAGCAACTGTTTCGACCCCCTCTTCTCTTTATCTCCCCCTTTTCTTGCTCTCCTTCACCACTTCGCTGCTCAGCCAGGTGGCAAATGACCAGATGGCATGACCTGAGCACGAAGGACCTCGCGCTGAATGGCGTTTCATGTCGAAGCGCAGGACACGGAGTCGCTAAGAAGGAGGCGCGAAGAAGGCGGAGCAAATTGAACGAAGGAGCAGCCGAAGCGACAACTGGAAAATCGCTGCAACACCTCCAGGGAGTTCAAATAGTAGAAAAATTGTGAATAGAATGAATGAAGGACGGTGCAATTAGTGGACAAAGAAGGAGGAGAACATGAAGAATTACACGGAGAACGATTTCTTTCAAATAGAATCAAATTTGAATACCTCGTTTCCCTGAATCGCAAAAGTTTTGTCCAAAGCTCTATGGCGAAAAAAACTCGTCTTAATCTGCTTTCCTTTCACTCGCAGAATTTTTCATTTTCTGCCATTTCTTCCCCCGCCCCCACCGCACACGTCTTTTCAACTCGTCGAAAGTTATTAAAAACTAACAAACTTCTGCCTTCTACCTGATTAAGCTTTAATTAATTTTGCGCTCCTTTTAGTCCCTTTCACCGCTCACTCACTATCCCCCTCTCTGTCTCCCTCTCTCTGTGAATCTTTATCCACCTGTTCCATCCGTCTGTCCGTCCGCCCTTCTCATGTCCGCTCATCTGGGCCTCCGAGTTCGTCTTCTTCCGGCATCGGACGGTGCAGGAAGGCTTCGTTCTGCCGGCCGGAGATGCCTTTAATTTTTAACGCTACAACAACAACAACAAAAATCAACAAAATGGCCTCCATCGGCAGGTGGCCGATAAACGAGCCCGACGGCGGCCTCCGACAGCGCGTAGCAATAGTTTTTACTCGAGAGAAACCGAGAGAGGACGACAAGAAGAGGGCGACAGAGAGAGGGAGAGAGAGGGCGACAGGGAAAGAACGACCGGGGAAAGTGAATAGTGTGAGGAGAGAAGAAGGAGACAGATGAGAAAATAACTCAGATAAACGATGCTGCAGCCGATCACAGGACGACGGAGGCTTCGTGCGCGGACGTCGCCTCGAGTTCGGGATCCCTTGACGAGCAATTCAATTAATTGCATCATCGAGAGGGTGCCAAGGGGAAGAGAGCGGAATAAAAACACGATTTCTCTCATAAATACGAGAGCAACAACATGTTCTCCATATTTTTTCAATATTTTTTTCCACTTCGGTGATTTCTCACTCCTCGAACTCCTCGGAGGACAAAAATAGCATCGACCAACTCAGTGTCACTTATACGTCGTGTGGCACGAGATTTCCGTTCTCTTTGTGCCGGCTTTTCGGCTAGAATCACAAGTACAATAACAACAACAATCAATGAGAACAACAATGAGTACGACTCCAGACGCCCGGCAGCTGAACTATGAAAATTACTGTCAAATCACTTGACAAGGGTAGGAAAACACGTCCGACCGCAACGACCGAGAGCGAACGAGGGGCGGCCGGAGGGGGGCGTGGTCGGGACGATGGAGAAACGAACGAAATTCGCAAGAAAAACATGGAAAAACACTCGAAATGTTAATTGAAATGAAATGAAGCAAAATATAACGTTGCCATCGACCCTGGCCCGACCGTCCTCATCCGCATCGTGTACCACCGATGGCCGGGAATCACGATGTACCCAAGTCATGCACAGCAGAGCACGAAGGATCGAAAGAAAGGGAGAGGAGACGAACCCAGAAAGAGAGAGGGAGAAGGACCTAAACAGAGAGAGAAATAGGGAGAAGAACCTGATCCTTATCGCTCGTATTTGACAAATTTCACTCTCGCCGAGAGGTGAAAACGTTAAGCGTGGATAAACGTTAGATTGTTGTTGTTGTTCTTGTTGTTGCTATTGTTGACATTTGAGAAAGCCAATTGACACCTGTCGAGGCGACCTGTCTACGAAGCAGAAAGGGAGGAAGAGACGGCTGAAGCCACACGATCGAAGGGACAAACGAGATGTTTTCGAATCGACTTTTCGTATGATGTGCTTTCACGCTCTTCCTTCTCGTTGTTTGCTTTCCGTTTTTTCTTTCTCTTTCTTTTGTTTTTCTCCTCACTTCCGCCTCTTGTTGGCTTTCGTTGGCAACACTAATTAGTGGCAACTCCTCGTTTTCCCTCTCCTTGCTGTATGGTTTCTCCGATGCCGTCCAATGTGGAGAAAGCATAGGGAGAGACGAAAAAAACAGAGAAAGTCGGAAAAATCGAAAAAAATATGATTTTTTTTAATTTTAGGAATTTCAATCTTTAAATCTTCCGTCCAACTCTCTCACTATTCGTTCGACCTCTAAATTTTCAATTGGTTAATACTTCAGGAAAGTTTTCATGGAAATCTTAAATCGTTCATATCTCCGTAAATACGCGTTATTTCGCGAAAAGGACGTTAATTCGTGACGACCTCAAAATTTTTTAAAATTCATGTAATTTTTCATGGAAATCTTAAATCGTTCATATCTCCGTAAATACGCGTTATTTCGCGAAAAGGACGTTAATTCGTGACGACCTCTAAATTTTTGAAATTTCATGAAATTTTTCATGGAAATCTTAAATCGTTCATATCTCCGTAAATACGCGTTATTTTGCAAATAGAACGTTAATTCGTGACGACCTCTAAATTTTTGAAATTTCATGAAATTTTTCATGGAAATCTTAAATCGTTCATATCTCCGTAAATACGCGTTATTTTGCAAAAAGGACGTTAATTCGTGACGACCTCTAAATTTTTTAAAATTCATGCAATTTTTCATGGAAATCTTAAATCGTTCATATCTCCGTAAATACGCGTTATTTCGCGAAAAGGACGTTAATTCGTGACGACCTCTAAATTTTTTAAAATTCATGTAATTTTTCATGGAAATCTTAAATCGTTCATATCTCCGTAAATACGCGTTATTTTGCAAAAAGGACGTTAATTCGTGACGACCTCTAAATTTTTGAAAATTCATGCAATTTTTCATGGAAATCTTAATCGTTCATATCTCCGTAAATACGCGTTATTTCGCGAAAAGGACGTTAATTCGTGACGACCTCTAAATTTTTTAAAATTCATGTAATTTTTCATGGAAATCTTAAATCGTTCATATCTCCGTAAATACGCGTTATTTTGCAAAAAGGACGTTAATTCGTGACGACCTCTAAATTTTTGAAAATTCATGCAATTTTTCATGGAAATCTTAATCGTTCATATCTCCGTAAATACGCGTTATTTTGCAAAAAGGACGTTAATTCGTGACGACCTCTAAATTTTTGAAAATTGATGCAATTTTTCATGGAAATCTTAAATCGTTCATATCTCCATAAATACGCGTTATTTTGCAAAAAGGACGTTAATTCGTGACGACCTCAAAATTTTCTAAATTTTCGAAAATTCAAGCTATTTTTCATGGAAATCTTAAATCGTTCATATCTCCGTAAATACGCGTTATTTCGCGAAAAGGACGTTAATTCGTGACGACCTCTAAATTTTTTAAAATTCATGTAATTTTTCATGGAAATCTTAAATCGTTCATATCTCCGTAAATACGCGTTATTTTGCAAAAAGGACGTTAATTCGTGACGACCTCTAAATTTTTGAAAATTCATGCAATTTTTCATGGAAATCTTAAATCGTTCATATCTCCGTAAATACGCGTTATTTTGCAAAAAGGACGTTAATTCGTGACGACCTCTAAATTTTTGAAAATTCATGCAATTTTTCATGGAAATCTTAATCGTTCATATCTCCGTAAATACGCGTTATTTCGCGAAAAGGACGTTAATTCGTGACGACCTCTAAATTTTTTAAAATTCATGTAATTTTTCATGGAAATCTTAAATCGTTCATATCTCCGTAAATACGCGTTATTTCGCGAAAAGGACGTTAATTCGTGACGACCTCTAAATTTTTTAAAATTCATGTAATTTTTCATGGAAATCTTAAATCGTTCATATCTCCGTAAATACGCGTTATTTTGCAAAAAGGACGTTAATTCGTGACGACCTCTAAATTTTTGAAAATTCATGCAATTTTTCATGGAAATCTTAATCGTTCATATCTCCGTAAATACGCGTTATTTTGCAAAAAGGACGTTAATTCGTGACGACCTCTAAATTTTTGAAAATTGATGCAATTTTTCATGGAAATCTTAAATCGTTCATATCTCCGTAAATACGCGTTATTTTGCAAAAAGGACGTTAATTCGTGACGACCTCTAAATTTTTGAAAATTCATGCAATTTTTCATGGAAATCTTAATCGTTCATATCTCCGTAAATACGCGTTATTTCGCGAAAAGGACGTTAATTCGTGACGACCTCTAAATTTTTAAAATTCATGTAATTTTTCATGGAAATCTTAAATCGTTCATATCTCCGTAAATACGCGTTATTTTGCAAAAAGGACGTTAATTCGTGACGACCTCTAAATTTTTGAAAATTCATGCAATTTTTCATGGAAATCTTAAATCGTTCATATCTCCGTAAATACGCGTTATTTCGCGAAAAGGACGTTAATTCGTGACGACCTCTAAATTTTTTAAAATTCATGTAATTTTTCATGGAAATCTTAAATCGTTCATATCTCCGTAAATACGCGTTATTTTGCAAAAAGGACGTTAATTCGTGACGACCTCTAAATTTTTGAAAATTCATGCAATTTTTCATGGAAATCTTAATCGTTCATATCTCCGTAAATACGCGTTATTTCGCGAAAAGGACGTTAATTCGTGACGACCTCTAAATTTTTGAAAATTGATGCAATTTTTCATGGAAATCTTAAATCGTTCATATCTCCGTAAATACGCGTTATTTCGCGAAAAGGACGTTAATTCGTGACGACCTCTAAATTTTTGAAATTTCATGAAATTTTTCATGGAAATCTTAAATCGTTCATATCTCCGTAAATACGCGTTATTTTGCAAATAGTTTCAAAATTCAAAAATTTCATGAAATTTTTCATGGAAATCTTAAATCGTTCAAAATTCAAAAATTTCATGAAATTTTTCATGGAAATCTTAAATCGTTCATATCTCCGTAAATACGCGTTATTTTGCAAAAAGGACGTTAATTCGTGACGACCTCTAAATTTTTTAAAATTCATGCAATTTTTCATGGAAATCTTAAATCGTTCATATCTCCGTAAATACGCGTTATTTCGCGAAAAGGACGTTAATTCGTGACGACCTCTAAATTTTTTAAAATTCATGTAATTTTTCATGGAAATCTTAAATCGTTCATATCTCCGTAAATACGCGTTATTTTGCAAAAAGGACGTTAATTCGTGACGACCTCTAAATTTTTGAAAATTCATGCAATTTTTCATGGAAATCTTAATCGTTCATATCTCCGTAAATACGCGTTATTTTGCAAAAAGGACGTTAATTCGTGACGACCTCTAAATTTTTGAAAATTGATGCAATTTTTCATGGAAATCTTAAATCGTTCATATCTCCATAAATACGCGTTATTTTGCAAAAAGGACGTTAATTCGTGACGACCTCTAAATTTTTGAAAATTCATGCAATTTTTCATGGAAATCTTAAATCGTTCATATCTCCATAAATACGCGTTATTTTGCGAAAAGGACGTTAATTCGTGACGACCTCAAAATTTTCTAAATTTTCGAAAATTCAAGCTATTTTTCATGGAAATCTTAAATCGTTCATATCTCCATAAATACGCGTTATTTCGCAAAAAGGACGTTAATTCGTGACGACTTCTAAATTTTAAAAATTTTCGAAAATCTTTCATGGAAATCTTAAATCGTTCATATCTCCGTTAATACGCGTTATTTCGCAAAAAGGACGTTAATTCGTGACGACCTCAAAATTTTCTAAATTTTCGAAAATTCAAGCTATTTTTCATGGAAATCTTAATCGTTCATATCTCCGTAAATACGCGTTATTTTGCAAAAAGGACGTTAATTCGTGACGACCTCTAAATTTTTGAAAATTGATGCAATTTTTCATGGAAATCTTAAATCGTTCATATCTCCATCAATACGCGTTATTTTGCGAAAAGGACGTTAATTCGTGACGACCTCAAAATTTTCTAAATTTTCGAAAATTCAAGCTATTTTTCATGGAAATCTTAAATCGTTCATATCTCCATAAATACGCGTTATTTCGCAAAAAGGACGTTAATTCGTGACGACTTCTAAATTTTAAAAATTTTCGAAAATCTTTCATGGAAATCTTAAATCGTTCATATCTCCGTTAATACGCGTTATTTCGCAAAAAGGACGTTAATTCGTGACGACCTCAAAATTTTCTAAATTTTCGAAAATTCAAGCTATTTTTCATGGAAATCTTAAATCGTTCATATCTCCATAAATACGCGTTATTTTGCAAAAAGGACGTTAATTCGTGACGACCTCTAAATTTTTGAAAATTGATGCAATTTTTCATGGAAATCTTAAATCGTTCATATCTCCATAAATACGCGTTATTTTGCAAAAAGGACGTTAATTCGTGACGACCTCTAAATTTTTGAAAATTCATGCAATTTTTCATGGAAATCTTAAATCGTTCATATCTCCGTAAATACGCGTTATTTTGCGAAAAGGACGTTAATTCGTGACGACCTCTAAATTTTTTAAATTTCATGAAATTTTTCATGGAAATCTTAAATCGTTCACATCTCCGTAAATACGCGTTATTTTGCGAAAAGGACGTTAATTCGTGACGACCTCAAAATTTTTGAAAATTTCATAATTCATGCAATTTTTCATGGAAATCTTAAATCGTTCATATCTCCGCAAATATGCGTTATATTGCAAAAAGGACGTTAATTCGTGACGACCTCTAAATTTTTTAAATTTCATGAAATTTTTCATGGAAATCTTAAATCGTTCACATCTCCGTAAATACGCGTTATTTTGCGAAAAGGACGTTAATTCGTGACGACCTCAAAATTTTTGAAAATTTCATAATTCATGCAATTTTTCATGGAAATCTTAAATCGTTCATATCTCCGTAAATACGCGTTATTTCACGAAAAGGACGTTAATTCGTGACGACCTCTAAGTTTAGAATACTTATTTTTGAACCCTTCGTTATTTAGAGTGGACTAGAAATGGCGTTCGTTATGCTGGACCACTACTGTACATAATCAAAACCAATATTGAAAATATTGAAAAGTACACCGTAAATTTCAAATTTCAAGTATGAAAAAATCTTGAAATTTGTACATTGATGGAAACAAATAATTTTATCAGCCTTCTGTGAGCAAATAAAAATTTCACTAGAGTACGAGAAGTGAAAACTGTGGCATTCAAAGGTGGGAACGCTATAAATTTGCTCCACTGCCTGTCGAACTGAGCTCGAGTATCCGGTTGGGGTCTCCGCCAACGGCGTCAGCTCCAACGGGTGGATGTCACGGGGGCCTCCGTGCGAAAGCTTCGGGTTCTGCCAGACTGTGGGTGGGCGTGTGGTCGCGGTTTCGCCGAAAATCGCTTTGGCCGAAGCCATCGCCGCCCGAGAGAGCGACCTCGGCGTTAGTGACTCGCAAACGAGCGGACCGAACGAACGTCCGTCGACCGCCTCCGACTCTCGGCCGCCGTCTTTGCTTCGCAGCTTTCGTCCAGCGTCGGCGAACGCGAAGAGCTTCAGTAGCTTTCGGCCGAAGCTTCCGCCGAGCTTCGCACCATCCCCCAGCCGGAGCGGCCTGCGCGCGTGGACAGTCAGCTCTGACATTGGCAGTGAATCGCGTTTGTAAACACCGCCGGAGCAACAGCCGCACAGAGAGAGAGCGAGAGAGAGAGAGACGCACGGAGAGAGCGAGCGAGAGAGGGCTCCCGCGGCCGATGCGGAGTTCGAGTGGGTTTTATCAGCGCGGAAGCTTTTGCGTGAACAGCTGATTCGGATTGCGGGCGAGCGCCCGAGTCGCACGAATCGCTCCCCAATGGACGGACTTCCTCACGGTATGGAATTTCATCACGAGTCCACTTCATCGGCTCATTCTCGTATCCTTGCAGCGATGGCGCCGGCCCGGACCTGGACGAGGAGCGCGCCCAGCATCCTCGACCTGAACGACGACTGCCTGGGCAACATCTTCGAGCGGCTGGAGGTGCGGGAGCAGCTGCTGGCCGCGAACGTGTGCGAGCGCTTCCGCTGGGTCGTCTCGCAGCTGGTCTGGAAGCGGCGCTTCCAGGAGACGCGCACCATCGGGCCCGAGACGGACGCGCTCTCGCACGAGGAGTACGTGGCCTTCTTCCGGCTGGTGGCCGAGCACCTGCGCCGCCTGACGATCGTCGACACGAAGCACCTGGCCTTCACCAGCTACCTGAGCCGGTACACGTGGCGCCCGGAGCTGCCCTTCTACCTGAGCGCGCCCCTGCCGCGGCTGGTGGAGCTCGAGTGCCTCGACGGGCGGCTGCACGACGGCCTGCTGCGGCTGGTGGCCAAGAACTGCCCCAAGCTGCAGGTGCTGCGCGCCTCCAGCGAGCACATCACCGGCGCCCACATCAAGGACATGCGCACGCTGCGCGAGCTCCACCTGCCCCAGTGCGCGCTGCGCTCGGAGCACTGCCGCGAGATCTGCCAGCAGCTCAACCTGACGCACCTCGACATCGCCGGCAGCGGCCCGCAGGCGGTCAGCCTGGCGGCGCACGCCCACTCGAAGCTGCGCTTCCTGCGGATCTCCGAGCAGAGCATCGACATCGTCTTCGCCGAGAAGTGCCCCGAGCTGCGGGAGCTGCGCACGCTGGCCGTGGCCGACCTGAGCGCGGGCCACGAGACCAACTCCAACTGGCAGCGGCTGCTGGCGAACGTGGGCGGGCGCGTGGCCGGCCTGAAGGTCTTCAACGCCCACTTCATGGGCCGGCGCGTGCTGACGGGGGCGCGGCTGCCGGCGCTGCGGCGGCTGTTCATCAAGGCGCGCTCGCCGGACAGCTGCCTGGAGGCCTTCGACTCGCTGGCGAGCCTGGAGGAGCTGCAGGTCTACAGCTACGTGGAGCTCTCGCCCGCCGCCTTCATCGGCTTCGTGGTGCGGTCGCCGCGGCTGCGGGCCGTCGACCTCGTCTGCTGCGAGACGATGTTCGACCTGCGGCTGCACTGGATCTTCGACCTGATCGAGGTGCTGCAGGCGCCGTCGCAGGCCCAGCGCAGCCCGCTGGCGCTGAACATCGGCCACAGCGAGCTGCGGTACTTCGACGAGTTCATGGTGCGGACGAAGCGATCGATCCTCGAGGTGAGTACAGTCCTTGATCTACATGGGATCCTCTCAAACTGTGTCTCTTTCGGCAGGATTTCCGGTACAGTACGCAGTCGATGCTGCGGCTGACGTTCAACGTGCCGCCCATCCGACACGCCCCCTCGCTAGACGCCTGCTTCGAGCTGGAGTTAAATGTATAGAGTTGTTCCTGTTACTTGTTGTAATCTATAATGTTAGAGAAGAAATAATATAAATATTTAATTGCTGTTGAGATTCTGAAAGAACTCCGAAATGTTGTCAATCGAACATGGGCTCTCTCGATGAGATCACCTCGAGAGAGAGAGAGAGGGCAGGAGAGGGAGAGATAGAGTGTGAGAGAGAGAGAGACCGGGGTGAGTTGAACTCTGGCCACAGTTCGAAGGGCGCTGGGGAAAATCGAACGACCGATGTTCTTAGAAGGCAGTGCTTCCAAAACTGCCGACGATCTACAGCGAGGAGAGGTGAGTTTTGTCTGGAGAGGTGAGTTCAAAGTGGTAAGGTGAGGTTCTTCGGCGTTCAAGGTTTCCTCTGTGGAAACAGGTAAAATCTGCCGTGATCCAGTCCACACCACAGACGCCGATTTTCGATGACTCCAATGTTACTATTATGCCTAGAGTCTTCCAATTCCTTAAACTGAATTTAGCTCCCACATGGCTACGTTTAAAAGGGGGCCACCTCACACTATATCCCCCCCCCTCTAAGAAGGTGTCCGCGGCCACCTGCCCGTGTCCCACAAGAACGAGGCAGATCCAGTGGAAACCAAGTCCGGCGACTGCGGTCGATATGGAACACTCCGCAGGGTTCCCGCGCCTCTAGTAAATTTTTAATAAGGGGTCGCCACGCACCAGGCATGGTAAATTGAATAAGAAGAAGACACGGCGACGTTTAAAATGCCGCACACACGCGCACGAACGCGAAGGACTCGCTGAAAGGACTTAAATCAATAGGAAATTAATAAACCGTGCGAGAGGTGGGTTTTCGGAGTCGCCCCCGACCCTATAAAAGGGGCCATTGAAGGGTGGGGGTTGCTTCCAATAACCTACTTTAGTCCGAGGTTCTGGATTTGCAACAAATGTCAAAAGCCGTTTCAGCGAAGGTTCTCATTATCATCGAGTTAAAACAACAGAGTTTGAAATTTTAATTTCTCGTTGACGTTGTTGTTGTGGTTTTTGTGCTTGTAACCAAAATAACGAAATTTGTTTCCCACGCTTCCCAAAAACAACCTCTTTCACACCCGCTCCAATGTCGTCTTCTCCCCCTCCTCCTCTCCTTATTCATCAGTTTCCGTTCACCATCGCTTGCTCGAGTGTTGTTGTTGGCTTAGTCTTCGTTTCTTTCTTCGTTTTCGTCTCTTCCGCCTTATTCTCCCCATTCGCTTTCTTCAAATCTGCTTCACTTCTGGAGGTTCTGACTGAGGGTGGGGGAAGAGAATGGATCGAGCGATCCACAAATCAGTCGGAGTAAGAAAACCGGACGGAAGTGCGAAGATTTGAATGGGTCTTCTATGCAAATGGGGAATATTTATAATAAATTAGTGACTTTAGCAAGAGATTAAAGCTTATGAATTCATTAGAACGGGACAAGAAATCATCAGGCCACTGAAGTTGGAATAAGTTGGAATGGAGAAAATATTCCTGTTGGAATCCAACTGGATTTGAAACACTTTCCAAGAGGATGCAGCATTTTCCACTGCATCCGCATGCATCTCAAGCCAGGTACAGTACGAAGCGAACTCATTAATCCAATAAAATATTCCATCCAGTTTTCGAAAACAATCAATTACGAAGTTTACGACTGAATTCTGAGCTTGGACTGATTTCTGTCTTCTTCTATTTATCCATTGTGTGTTTTGCTCATTGACTTGCGATTTTTGGCGCATCTTTTTGAATTCTGCTGGCTCGCTGCCTCCTCTCTGCCGACCGTGGGAAAGCAGCACGCTTCTAACAGGTGGCATGGCTGAGAAATTTTCCCACAGTCTCCGAAATATGCAGAAGTCAACGTTTGCAGCGGACGAAGCGCAAAAACAAATCTGAGAGCAGAGAACCGCACATCGAGTGCGCTCTTTCGCACTCATGGTAACGCAGACTAGCTGTTCTTGTCGTTCCTCACGAAAACATTTTTCAAGTGCTGCCATTTTAAAATCTCAGAGATTTAGGGAACATTTTAAGTTTATTGAACTGATTTTATTACACGCAATTTCTCTTTAAATCATGTTGATGATAACCGGATTAATGATTTTAATATAAATGTTTATTAATTGAATAATTTTAAGACGATAAAGACACAATTACTGTTGAAATATTTTAATTAAAGAACAAACTGTGAGGTTGGCAACACTGCACGCCAACTGACGTTGCTCGCAGAGCAGCAGCCGCGACCGCACACCAACGCACGCACGCCGCAGCCAACGGCCAGCAGTCAACGACAGCAGCGACGGAGTGGAACACGAACGTATGCGAAGCGAACGCGAGAAGAGACGGCATTTGGAGCGGCGATAAAAGAAGTTTGTTTTCGGAAAACGCACTCAGTCGGTGTTACAATTTTCCGACGTGAATAACAGAACGGAAAACCGAGAAAAAGTCGAGTGGATCGCGGGAAACAAAAGTGTCTCCAATTAAAAGCATTCGAAGGATCCTGAGCGGCGGCCGTGTCTGTCTGCACAGCGAACGCCGAGTCCGCTGCCCGTGCCTGTGAGAGAGTTGACAGCTGTCATCGTGCGAAGTGAGCAGCCGTCGTTTGTGCGCTAGTGTTGTGCCGTGTTGTTGTTGTTCCTTCACTGCCTGCGTTGACGTTTCGTTTGGCATTTTTTGAAACCGAGAAAAGGATAAAACCAAAAACACAGCAGCAGCAGCAGAAGCTGAGAAAGAAAACAAAAAGCGCTCGCGTCCGGAGCGGAATTTTTCCACTTTATTTTGCATTTAGTTCGTTTTCGTCCCCACTTGTCCCGGAATCGAGTGCTCCGAGTGTTCGTCGCGAGAAAACCCTTCGAAAACCCCTCGCAAAGTGCCAAACAAACAAACGCCGCGACTCCCGACCGCAGTTGCCAAATTTTCCACGAAGTTCAACCGCACTTAGGACACGTTTAGTTTAGTTTATCACACCCGTAGTTAACCGTACAAAATGTTGCTCTGTCGTCCCGCCGCCACGCCCGTCCACTAAATGAAGAGTCTCAACCAGTACCCCTCGGCTGTGGATCACCTCGACGACACCTTCGCCTCGACGTCGGCCGCGGCGCCCACCTCGCTGATCACGCCGAACGGCACGCAGCTGCTGCCGCACCACCTGGACTCGGGCGACACCCTGCACCTCAGCTCGCCTCTGCACACAGCCTCCCTGATGCCGCACTTCGGTGGCCTGGGCGGCGCGGGCGGCGGCTACGCACAGACGCCGCCGAGTCCTCCGACGCACCACGGGGGCGGCGGGGTCGGCCTCCTGCCCCCCAGCCCGCCGCAGCACCAGCAGCACCACCAACAGCAGCAGCAGTCGCAGCACCAGCAGCAGCAGCACCACATGGCCATGATCCCGCGCGGACTCGGGCCCGGCGGAGGCGGCGGCGTCGTCGGCGGGCAGCTGATGTCCAGCGGCATGGCGAACTCCATCTACAGGCCCCACATCGAGGACAAGAAGCTGACGCGCGACGCGATGGAGCGCTACATGCATGAGCGCAACGACATGGTCATCGTCATCCAGCACGCCAAGGTGCGTTTCCTCAGACTAGCACACCACTCTCACCTTCCCTTTGCACTTCTAGCTGTTGTCCTTACTGATAGACGTTCCACTAAAATCCTGCTAACAAGGGAAGAACTCACGTTCGTCGTCCAAGGAGGGCAGTCGTTTGTCTAATTCACAAAGTTGCATTGTCCACCGCAAGAATTTGTTCGATTTCCTCCGGCGACCGTAACCAAATCCAGTTTCCAACACTTGGCTCGAATTTCCATCAAAGGTCCGATCAATCAGTTTCGGCGGTTTGGCCAGAGGTGGCCGCAAATTTGAAAAATAGATTCCGTAATTACTTCTAAAGTATTTTTGCGGGAAGCCTTTATAATTAAGGAACCACTTGGACAGCGGACGAATTTTCATGTAATTTATTTTATTTGCGGTTTGTCGCCGACCCCAAGGCGCGGGCGCCGCGGAAGGGCATCGAATTAAATCAGTTCGAGTCACAAGCCGCAGTTGCAGTCGCTTGAGCAGATCGCCGCCGATCGCTCGGCGCAGCAATCCTTCACACTTGGATGCATTCAAATTATCACCGGTGGTGGCAGTCTTGTTGTTGTTGCTGCTGCCGTTGTTGTCATCACTGCCTTGCGGTGCAACAATAAAATAATTGTATTTAATTAAAGAAAATTAAAGAAAGGCTTCCTCCGTCCGTCCGCCGAACGAACAATGAATGCACTTTTTGCATGCGTCTAAATTTATGATTGATTTGAATTGAGTTTTGCTGGCTCCTGGCATTAATTAGCGGCATATGAGGTTGCTTCGATTTGGTTTCGAATGCCACGAGCACGAACTCGTCGGCTGCGATTATCTGCTTGAGATGGCAGCGTGTGAATTCTTCATGAAGCATTTTTAATTACCCGAAGATCAAGAACTACTCGCAGATATCGTGCGAAACCTTCCCTTGACGCTCGTCGAATGCTAATCACAGATTTCTGTCTTCTTCGTCGTCCTCCCGCACAGGTCGCCCAGAAGTCCTACGGCAACGAGAAGCGATTCTTCTGCCCGCCGCCGTGCATCTACCTCTTCGGCAGCGGTTGGCGCCGCCGCTACGAGGAGATGCTGCAGAAGGGCGAGGGCGAGCAGGGCGCCCAGCTGTGCGCCTTCATCGGCATCGGCAGCTCCGACCAGGACATGCAGCAGCTCGACCTGAACGGCAAGCAGTACTGCGCCGCGAAGACGCTCTTCATCTCGGACTCGGACAAGCGCAAGCACTTCATGCTCTCGGTGAAGATGTTCTACGGCAACGGGCACGACATCGGCGTCTTCAACTCCAAGCGCATCAAGGTGATCTCGAAGCCCTCCAAGAAGAAGCAGTCGCTGAAGAACGCCGACCTCTGCATCGCGAGCGGCACGAACGTCGCCCTCTTCAACCGGCTGCGCTCGCAGACGGTGTCGACGCGGTACCTGCACGTGGAGAACGGCCACTTCCACGCCTCCTCGACGCAGTGGGGCGCGTTCACGATCCACCTGCTCGACGACAACGAGTCCGAGTCGGAGGAGTTCCAGGTTGGTCCTCACTCTCGTCCTCCTCCTTTCCACATTGCCTCCAACTCTTCTCTTCCCCAGGTCCGCGACGGCTACATCCACTACGGGGCCACGGTGAAGCTCGTGTGCTCGGTGACGGGCATGGCTCTGCCGCGCCTCATCATCCGCAAGGTGGACAAGCAGATGGCGCTGCTGGAGGCCGACGACCCCGTCTCGCAGCTGCACAAGTGCGCCTTCTACATGAAGGACACGGACCGCATGTACCTGTGCCTGTCGCAGGAGAAGATCATCCAGTTCCAGGCGACCCCCTGCCCGAAGGAGCCCAACAAGGAGATGATCAACGACGGCGCCTGCTGGACGATCATCTCGACGGACAAGGCCGAGTACCAGTTCTACGAGGGCATGGGCCCGGTCTCGTAAGTTCTCTATCTTCTATCTCCCTGACTCCCCTGAGCAGGACTAACTAATCGTGTGATCCTCGAGCAGATCCCCCGTGACCCCGGTGCCGATTGTGAACTCGCTGAACCTGAACGGCGGCGGCGACGTGGCGATGCTCGAGCTGAGCGGCGACAACTTCACGCCCCACCTGCAGGTGTGGTTCGGCGACGTGGAGGCCGAGACCATGTACCGCTGCACCGAGACCCTGCTCTGCGTGGTGCCGGAGATTTCCCAGTTCCGCGGCGAATGGTTGTGGGTAGGTGTCTGAATACTATGATCTCCTGCCTTGAATCCTTCACTCAACCCTGTCTTCAACCTTTTCTCTCCCGCAGGTTCGCCAGCCAACTCAAGTGCCTATCTCGCTGGTTCGCAACGACGGCATCATCTACGCCACCGGCCTCACCTTCACGTACACGCCCGAGCCCGGACCGCGGCCGCACTGCACCCAGGCGGAGGACGTGATGCGGACCCGCCACAACAACAACAATATCTCGACGATGAGCAACAACAACACCGGCTCGGCGCACTCGCCCACCGACGGCAGCGGTGGAGCGGGCGGAGGAGGAGGCGGGGGAAACGGCGGCATGAACGCCAACCACCAGATGCACCAGCAGCAACAGCAGCACCAGACACTGCCCTCGATGTCCGAAGTGCAATGGAACACGCACGGCGGCGGGTTGTCCTGAGTGCGTTGGAGGATCTTTGAGTTGCGCTTGGTTTTCCTTTGAGGGCGGGCGGGACGAACCCTCGTGTGCCCCTAGCCGTTGAACAAAGTTTCGTTTGATTTCCACGACAACAAATTTGTCAATTTGTCGAAATTCTTCATTACTTCATTTCAATTCAATTCAATTCTTGTCATGCTGCAGAAGTTTATTAAGATTATTTACACCTTTCCCTAGACGATAAGTTACAAGTTAATTTCTACTCTAATTTTAATGGTAACCACTGCACGCACGCGTCTTGACATTCATTTTACGTGCGTGTAAAATGCGTATCGACAACCAGAATCCCAAATATTTATATAGTTTAGTTTGAATCAATCATGAGTTTCTTGCAACCGTAGTTAAGGACAGACAAAGCAACTAACTGTAAGCTAGCCGTAAGTTTTAGCGAAGTAAGCAGAACTTTGTATATAGAATTTTATACGTAAAACGAGAATGTATTATGATGTATGTATGTATGGCTTTGTGTACATGCAGACGCAGAATATTTATATAAAGAAGTTTATAATTTTTACTAAAACTAAACCTATTTATATACACACACATACCATATACTATATATATACCGATTGCTATATAAGAAATGTGAGCAACTTGAAAGACAAAGAAAGCACTTGGACCTCGTGTGCGAGTGAAAGTATGAGAAATAAATTATTTTCTAAAAACATGCCGGCTTTTGAATCGATGGCGAATTGGTCGATGGAGTCGCCGAGTTAACGGTAGTTCCGAAAATTAACGGTGTCCCGGCGGACGCCATCGCGGGCGGAAATTCCCAGCCAGAATTGGATGAATTCATTAAGAGCTCGCATGCAAATCCGCCGCAAACGCCGGACTTTTTCTCACACGAAGCGCTGTTTTTATAACGTTTCATCCTGTTTTGAGGCTGTGAGAACCCGTCGTCCGCTCGGAACAATAGAATTTATGGGCCTCGCTCCCCCGGCGCCCCTGGCCGACCCCGGTCGACTTCAACTTGGACCGATTTTCTGCGCCTTTCATGTCGGCCTGTGCGGCGGCGCTGTAATTAATGCGTGGGAGTATTTCGGCCCTCTGCGGCCGAGGGGCGGGAGTGGGGTCGATGGGGAGGCGTTCGAGGGTTTTTCTAACTTTTCCTAACGTCGACATTTTCCCATCGTAATCTAGATCGCTGCCATTGTTCGTTCGCCCGCTCCTCCGACTCCGCTGGAAACAAGTCTATTTTTAATATAATTTTCTGCTCCTCCATTTTGTGGTGTTTTTAATTTTTTCTAGTCACTTCTAGTCGTTGCCGTATTTCTCTCCATCAGCGTTTGCGATAAATTCAGACGACGTTCATGACACGCAAATCCCCACCTGTGCCTGGGGTTGTCTGTGTGCTCTGTGTGGATGTAGTGGTGAACACTAATTGTTGTTGTGCATCCTATTTCGTGGGAAGATCTTGTAATTGTAATCTCCATTATTTTCCATATAGTCGCTTGAGGTTGTTTAATTTTATCGTTAATTAATGTCAACACGACGGCGACGTGTTGCAAGATTTAGAAAATTCTTGCCGCGAAATTGCGAAACGATTGCAATCGTGGCGGAGGCGAACGAAAAATCGAGGGCAAGGGTCACAAAAACACGGTAAAAGGGACCCTGGAAATGTTTTCCCTAAATCTTCATCGGAATCTTTAGTCTTTAGTTTCTTCATTGATTTGATGCCTTATTTCTAGGGTCTTCCCCTCTCCCTTCCTCCATATCAATCAGATTCCTCTTATCACCATCGTCATCATTTCCCCCTCCCCCACTCTCAATGACCCTCTTCAAGAAACCACCGCAGACACGCTTCTTGCAGGCAAACGGCACCGACCGAAAACCACCCCAAAACGAAAGACTCAAGCGACGAACTCGCCGCGTGTGAACTTTTCTTCCCTCGGCTTCTTCGCGACGTCTTCTTCTCGTGTTTGTTCTTGTCGCCATCGTCGTCTTCATATTTTCTTGAGGCGGACTCTGAGGTCGCGTGTTGCGCCGAGGTTTCGCCACACTTGCAATTAGAATTTCAAATGAACCCTCGCCCTCCCTGCAGTTCTTATAAGACGCGAGGGCTCCCCTGGGCTTCCCTCTTATTCTTATTCCAATTCTTATTATTATTCTCCTTGTTTTTGTTGTTCTAGTTAATTAACTCTTGGAAATCTTTTTATTTTCTTTCTGGTAATGGTGCTCGTTCTTGTTGTTCTTGTTGTTGTTGTTTCATATTTTCGACGTCGTTGCTCCAAATTTTTCACACGCTGCGGTGGAAAATCTTATTTGCGTGGGAAAATTGCACAAGTTCTACCGCAGAAGAGGGGGAGTGATGTTGTTGTTATTGTTGTTGCAGTGATTATACTTTTCTTAATGCAGCCCATGATAAGATGAACTTCTTAGGGCTCTGGTGTTATTGTTGGTTGCAGTGGTTGGTTGGAGGCATCTGTTGACCCTGGCTCCTAATGGTTGTTGTTGATGTTGTTGCTACTACGCGGTAATTATTTAAGTTCCTCGTCCAGTCATGGGAAGCAGTTTTCGAATAGGAAACCCTTCGTCTTCCCCTCCGCCTCAGACTCGGGCGATGAGTTGCATTTTTAATGAGGATCCCGATGACGACTTGGCGGCGACTTTTGAAGCTTCTGGGGCAGCGTGGGAAGGTGTTTCGCCGATGGTCAAGATTTCATTCAAATTATGGAATTATTGCGAAATTAGGGTTTGTGGGAGAAGACGACGGGAGTTGCAGAAAGTTTTTGCGAGGGAGGGAAAAACACAAGGAGGAGGTCGAAGGGATGCATTTTAAGACGAGGAAAGGTTGGAAGTTTACCGTTAACCACGGTCATTTGATGGGAACTTTCGGAAGAGGAAATTATTGAGTTCTACTGGGAAAAATAGTAGAATCTAAGGTAATTGAGTTCGGTTAGCTGCGTTATTTAAATTGGAAAATTATTGCATATTATTACTGTTCAAGGTAAATTGTAATTGTGCTTGAGATTTAAATAAAAGTCTAGTAATTTGTAAAAACTTTAATAGCTTTTTGTTAAATGCTCCAAACAACCTATTTTTTTCTCTGTAATTTATCTAATAACTATTTTATAGATTTAATAATGAACATTATTTCTTTCATTTGAAATTTTCTCCAGACCTTCTTGAGTTTTAATTAAAATGCATGTAATTTATAATAATTTTTGTAGAGTTTTGTTACTTATTTATTTATTTATAAAAATTATATGCATAATAAATTATATACATGTATGTATATAATTAAAATATAATTTCATTGACTACTAATGTCATCAGCCCGAATGTTGTTTTGTTTTTGACATCTGATTATTGCTTTGAAATTTATTTAATAATTGTTTTATAAATCATTAATAACAACATTTTTTCATTCTTTTGACATTTTTGTAATTGTGTCCTTATAATTCTCTCATCTTCTTTCATATAGTTTCAAAAATCAGAATCAATCATCAATCAAACTAAAATAAAGTAAAGGAAAATGCGAATCATAAGGTACGTTCAGTAATAAAATTAATAATAATATGCTCTATAAAAATGGATGATAATCTCCAAAAAAAAAAAGTAATTATATTAATGATTTCAGTAAATTTAAAATTAAGAATAAACTTTTCAAAACTTATTTGATACGAAATTATAACCATGTGTCTTAAGTCTTTTGTTTTCTTTCATTGAGAAGCTCTAAATGTTTGTTTCAAGAGGTCGCGAATCCAACTTCATAAAATTTCGAATCATAAGAAGCGACATTTTTGTTGAAAATGGAAACAAGACGAATCTCTGGAAAACATTAATAAACGTCTTATGGACATTAAGACGTTTCACTAATTAAAAGAACCATGTTTTAGCTACAGATAGTAATAATGAACTCATTTTTTAACCACAGATAATGATAATGGACTCATGTTTTACCTATAGATAATGCTCTTCTCTCAGGTTCAACAACCTGAAAATGTGAAGTTGACCTTTTACAATTTCAACTCTTTTTATTTCTCCTTTAAATCTTCACATAATATTCCCTCAAGCTCTTCGCTGTCATTGAAGGCCTCTCATTGGCCAATTGCAGCCTCCGCCATTATGATTGTTGGCCAATAGAACGAGGGCTTGAAGTGGAGCAACAGCAACAACAACAACGACGACTATTGTTGTCGCTGTTGCTCTCGTTTCGTCCGTCAGACCAGTTTGATCACCTCGCTCTGACTCTGTTCCTCTTTCACTCGACCCATGCCTGACGATTGTGGCCTATCTTATGAAGACCTCTGATTTAAGTTCGCTTGGAAACGATCTTGAGAGAAGGAAGATCTGACTGAAGTACAATGGGCTCCACAAAAGTATAGTAAGAAGCCAAATATTCATTACTAGAGGAAATAGAAAATATATCCCACATTAAATAAAAAACATTTCCTTTGCAAATATATATAAATTAATTTATTTAAAATGTTTATAAATAATATTCTGATACAGTTGAAACTAATATTTTCATATAAAATATTGTTTTGCTTCTTGCTCTCTTATATATGGATTGTTAAAAATTGCTTCTCGCTTTAAATCGTATATTTTAATTATATACCTGTTATAATTAAGATAAGATAAATATTAAATACAAATCTTTCAGTACGCATAGGTGGAAAGTTTGTTCGATTTTGTTCACTTTAGCTGCAAATATTTTGATTCAATCAGAAAAAACAACACGTTGAAGGGATTACAACAGTTGACAAGGGGAAGGATTTAAAATAGAAGGGAATTCCAGACAAAGACTTAAGGATAGAAATTATTGCCTCGACATTCGAAAGTGTTCTCCCGACAGAAATCATTAGTTCGATCAAATAAATAACTAACTATTTTAATTATTATCAATACAACTACATAATGCATAATAGTAATAATAAAGTCAAATAATAATAATAATAAACATGCAACAAACACAAAGTCAAAGTCAGATTCTCGATATCAACGCCCGATATTTCGGCCAAAAAGAGAATATTGTGCAAACCCCCGGTCGCCCGAACGAGACGATCGCCTGTCGCGTCGCCTGACGCGCGCCCGCTCAATCGCTCCGTCCCCAGTGCGTTGTCGCATGGAAGCCCAGCCCCAGACCCTGAAGCCTAGTTGGCCCGAATGGTGCGGTTCTTGTTCATGTTCGTCAGCATCAGCGAGATGTACGAGGTCAGCAGGTCGTCCATCTTGTAGCCCAGCGAGGTCTCGCAGAGCAGCTTCGAGCCGCGCACCAGGTTGCCGATCGTCATGTGGAAGTAGGTGTTGCCCGAGGACCAGTTGGAGATGCGCGTGAAGGGGTGCGTGACCAGAATGTCCTGCGGAGGGGGAGAGAAGAATGTTAACCCAGTTCTAGACACAACAACAGAGAATCGCTCACCTTCGTGACCGGGTGAATCAGGCTGACGCCGTGCTTGTTGATGGCGATCAGCAGCATCTCCGGGTAGTTGGGCTCCGTCGTCTGCTTGACCTCGAAGAAGGCCGAGCCGAACGTGGGCCATCTGAAAATGAATTAATTGAGTCCACATTCCCCTCTCCATTGAGCTGAACCCACCTGTAGACGATCTTCAGGAAGGCCACCTTGGCGTCCTCGGAGCTCATGCCGGCGTCCTGGTTGTACGAGGCGACGATGGCGCGCTTCCACTCGCTGGTGCTCTGCATCTTCATGATGTCCGAGGGGATCAGCTCGCGCAGCATTTGCCTGGAATAGTTAACAGACGATGAGAACCAAGTCAAGAAGAGTCATTGGGTCCACTCACGGTATCGCCTGGAGCTCCTGCTTGTTCTCGCCGTAGCGCACGCGGTAGACGAGCGCCGCGAGCTTGGCGGCCTCCTCGCGCGAGCACTTGTGGTAGCCGCGCAGCAGCTTCGGCAGCTCCTGGTGGTAGTGGAAGATGAGGTCCGCGTGGCGGTCCTTGCCGGGCACCGTGTTCGTCCAGAGCTTCTTCATGAAGAAGACCTGGTAGGTGAACTGCGGGTTCGAGCCGTCGCGGATCGGGCGCGCCTTCTTGATCCAGTCGGTCAGGTGGCGCACGAAGTCGAAGAAGAAGTCGCCCTCGGGCACCGAGATCACCTTGTCGGCGATCTTCACGAACAGCGAGAAGCCCTCGCTCGTGCGCAGCGACAGCCGCTGCGAGATGTTGTGGCAGAAGTCCTTGGCGCGCGTCGAGGAGTCGACCTCGAAGGCCTCGTCGGTGTCGTCGGGGAAGTAGACCTTGTGGAAGATCTGCGTCGTCTTGTGCTGGATCGCCTCGACCTCGACCTGGTGCGGCGGGTACTTGCGCTGCCCGTTGCGGATCGTCTTCTGCAGGCGGTGCATCGAGTCCTGCGAGATCGGGTGGCGGCGCGTGCGCAGGAAGACGGTCAGCTCCTTGAGCAGGCTCTGGGAGCAGGCGAACAGGCCGGTGGCCAGCCACATCAGCTCCCAGCCGCGCTCCTCGGAGACGCGGTTGCGGTTGTCCGTCAGCTGCTTCATGATCTGGCAGTAGATCTCGTCGCGCAGGATCTCGTGCTTGAGCGGGCCATCGAAGATGTGGTCGGTGATCTCGTTGCCCATGCGCGGCCGCTTCGAGGGCAGGTCGCCCATGTACTTGAGGATCGCGGCGAACGCGAAGCAGGCCTCCTCGGCCAGCTCCTCCTTGGCCTGCAGCTTGCGCAGCAGCGGCGCCTTGATCGGGTCGCGCGAGTAGCGCCAGATCTCGTCCGCGCGCTTCGAGCTGAGCGTCAGCGTCTTCGACATGGTGCGCTTCGGCGGCAGCCGGAAGTGGTCGAGGGCGTACTCCATCAGCGTGTGCGGGCGGTCGCGCGGCTCGGCCACGCCGTTCGAGACCATGCTCAGGCGGCGGCCGTGGTGCGCCTCGTCGACGTTGAACAGCGCGAGGATGTCCTGCGGCGGCTTCGTCAGCGTCGGCAGCACGTAGACCGTCTCGGCGGGGAAGTCGCCGCGGTCCTGGGTGCGGTCGCAGCGGCCGATGCACCAGCCGTTGTTCAGCACCGACTCGCCGCACGACTCGTCCTCGAGCACGATCAGGTCGCCCTTGAGGAACGACAGGAAGCTGCTGCCGTCCGAGGGCGCGCGGTAGTCCTGGATCGCGATCACGTACTTCGACCTGCAAAGGGAAGAAGGGATGACGAAGGGATCCTTTGGGTTATTGGATTCAACCTACCGCTTCTTGAGGCCGTCGAGGAAGTAGACGACCAGGTCGCGGATGTCCTCGGCGTTGGGGCTCTGGAAGGTGAACTCCTCGCCGCGCACCGTCGACAGGCTGAACGTCTGGGTGAACACCTTGTTCGTCTTCTGGCTGGACACGGCCGTGATCTCGGGGAAGCTCAGCTCGAGCAGCACCTGCTCCTGGTCGTCCACCACGTAGACGCCGGTCCAGTTCACGGCGATGATCACGTCGTTCTTCGGCAGATTGGGACCAGAGTTCCTATGGGGATGGAAAAAATTATTTATATTTAGCAAATATTTCTTTATCGACTTTTTTACGAATAGTTTCCGATTATGTTTGGTAGATATTTTTTCATCGATTACATCGATTTGATCAAACATTGAAAAAATTATTTTTTTAATCAAAATTTAAAAAGGAAAAAAATGTTCAGGGGAAACAAAGCTCAGATTGGCAGGAAAATAGAAGCATCAAAAATTCATCATACCAAAAAAGACAAAAAAATCAGAAAAAAGCAGGGCAGCAAAAGGCAAGGCAGCAAAAAAAAAGCAATTTTTATTAGCAAATAAATTTAAGGAAATCAATTTCGTAAAAATTCATAAGCAAAATTACGATTTCAAAAATTCATATTTTATCAAAATTTCAAAAAATTCATCAAAAATTCTAGATCTTTCATTCAAATTCAATTTTATCAAAAATTCAAAAATTCCTTTATCAAAAATTCATATTTGCATTATCAAAGTTATATTTCAAAATTCATTTTTTAAAAAATTCATATTTTCAAAAATATCATCAAAAATTCATATTTTCATCAAAATTCATATTTTCAAAAATTCATATTTTTATCAAAATTCATATTTTTATCAAAATTTCGTATTTTCTTCAAAAATTCATATTTTCATCAAAAATTCATATTTTCATCAAGAAAATTCAAAAATTAAAAATTTTCATTGAATATTATATTTTTATCGAAAATTCATATTTTATAGCAAATATCGTAAAGACTAAGCAGAAAATAATAATAAATAGTTTTGATCGAAAAAATGAATTAATTCTTAAATTGCGGAAAATGTGAATATTGATCGGTTGATTGACATATCACATTTGCAATCGTGATTTTTTAAATTTAAAAATAATTATTATGACCATAATGATGGAAATTCTCAAATGTATTACCTGTAGGCCTCGTAGAAGCGCGAGAAGAGCAGCGGCCACTTGTACTTGGCGTAGCTGACGATGTCCTCCTTGATCTTGAGCGAGGCGACCTTCTCCTTGACGTAGTAGGACTTCTTGTAGGCCTGCAGCACGAGGGCCGCCCACCGCTCGATGGCCTTCTCGATGCCGGTGAGGCAGAAGTCGGGGATGAAGTTGGGCAGCAGCGTGAACAGCCGCTCCATGGACATGTCGGTGCCGTACTCGATGAAGTACTGCTGGGCGGCGATCATGGCCAGGTCCTCCTCCTTGTCGCAGCGGTACTCGCCGAACTTGACGCCGCGCACCACCTGCTGGTAGATGAGGTTGGTGGCCACCTGGTCCTGGGTGGGCTCGTGCCAGGGCGCGAAGATCTCCTTGCGGAAGAAGAGCCGCCAGGGCGCGTTGCGCTCCTGGGCGCCCTGCTCCTTCGCGTACTGCTCGCACTGGGAGATCGCGTCCATCACGTGGTCGCCGCCGCTGCCCAGCGAGGAGACCTTGTCGAAGAGCGCGATATAGAGCGAGAAGCCGAACTGGTCCTTGAGCGCGATCTTCTCCGAGAGCTGGTTGCAGAGCTCGCGCGCCGTCGTCGCCGAGTCGGCGAGCAGCGTCTTCGTGTTGCCGTCCATGAAGGTGATCGGCAGCATGATCGGCTTCTTCGACTTGGTCGCCTGCAGCTCCAGCCAGGAGGGCGGCTGGTTGCGCGTGCCGTTGTTGAAGGTGCGCTTCAGCCGCTCCTCGCAGTAGGGCGCGTAGCCGGGCGGGCCCTCGCGGATGAAGGCGCGCAAGTAGTTGACGAACTTCTCCGAGGGCGCGAAGCAGCCGACGCACAGCGAGAGCAGGATCCAGCCGCGCGCGTGCGACGACTTGAGCGGGTTGTTCGTCAGCTGCTTGCAGATCTGGCAGTAGATCTCGTCGCGCAGCTCCGCGCGCAGGATGCCGTGCCCGATGATGAAGTGCAGCTTCTCGAGGTTCGAGGTGGGGCGCGACTGCAGCCACGACTGGTAGCTGTCGGCCGTGTACTCCTCGTCCTGCAGCCGCCGGCGCACGTCCTCGCCGAGCTTGTTCTTGCGCTTCAGCGTCAGCGAGACGAGCTTGTGCCGGATCGAGCGCGGCTTCTGCTTGAGGAAGGCCTCGGGGTCGAGCCCCATCAGCTGGGCCTCCTGGAACTCCTGCCGAAGGATCGTTTAAACACCTTGAGAATCATGAAAATGAATTCCACTCACCTTGCTGCGGATGAAGTTGCGGCCGAGGGTCGCCGTGACCTTCGACATCACCGAGGTGGTGTCCATGCGGTCCATCGTGTGGTACTTCGGCTCGGACATGTCGCCGGTGAAGCGCAGGATCGTGATCCAGAGCGCCTGCGCGGCCAGCTGGTCGCCCTGGGTGTGCAGCGGCAGCAGCGGGTGCTTGAGGGCCTTCTTCGAGTACTGGTGCGTGACGTTGCCCTGGAAGTAGGTGGCCGCGAACTTCTGGAACTTGTACTCGGAGAGGTCCTCCTCGTCCTCCGAGATGTGCATGGGTCCGATGATGTCCTGGAATAGTAAATTACTAAAATGTCACTAAAAAGGATAAAAGTCCAGCTGACCTCCTGGTTCATGGAGTTGCCGTGCGGCAGGTCGTTGAAGACGCTCGTCTCGCGGCCCCCGTGCGGCGTCGGCGCCTCGCTGCTCGAGTCCGGCAGGAAGTCGAACATCGCCTCGACCAGCTTGCCGTCGTCGACGGGCTCGTCCTGCTTGCGCGCCGCGTCGTTGATGATGTTCTTCTTGACCTCGACGCGGCGCCGCTCCTCGATCTCCTTCTCGAGCTCGCGCCGCTCGAGCTCGTGCAGCCGGTCGCGGTAGTGCTGCTCGGCGATCTCGCGCGCGTGCTTGTTGCCCTTGTGCAGCAGCTCCTGCTCCTCGAGCTTGCGCAGGTGCAGCACCTCGGCGAACTGCTTGTACTCCTCGCGCAGGCGCGCGTACCGCCGCATCGCGATCATGCGGCGCACGTGCGACTGGATCTTGATGATCGCCCACATCTTGTGGCCGTACTCGCGCCGCACGAGGTAGCCGCGCGCGTGCGCCTGCAGCCCCACGATGTGGCCGCGCAGGTGCCGGAAGCGGTGCGAGAGGACGCGCGACCGGATGAGCGCCTGCAGCCGCATGTAGCCGACGCGCATCTGCCGGTAGCGCTGCCGCTGCGCGTAGCCCTTCCAGAAGCGCTGGATCGTGACGGCGGCCGCGCGCTGGCGCAGGAAGCGCCGCCGGTAGACCCAGCCGCGGATCGTGCGCTGCAGGATGAGGATCTTGCGCGTGAGCACGCGGTCGCGCTCCTGCTCGAGGAACAGGTCGTGCGCGTCCTTCAGGAAGACCTTCGTGTGCCCCAGCTGGTAGTCGGACTGCCCGAGGACCACGGAGCAGATGCGCGCCGTGGCCGCGGTGCAGTCGGTGCGGTGGGCCGGGGGGACGCCCGGGATCAGGAAGCGGTAGCGCTCCACGAACTCGCGGAAGCCGTGCCGGATCGGGTAGCCGGCGCGCCGGATGCGGATCGTCTCCATCATGCCCGAGTAGCGCAGCTGGCGGCAGCAGAGGCCGCGGTCGAACATCATCGGCTTCTTGACCTCGTTCGGCTTGATGCAGCGGATGAAGAACGGCTGGCAGGAGCTGAGCGTCTTCATCAGCGAGTCGAGGCTCTTCTTGAACTGCGTGGAGAGGGTCGGGGTGCGCTTGCGCGTCTCGGCGCCCATCTCGATGTCCTGGCTGAAGATCTGGCGCAGGAACTTGTTGCCCGACTGGCTGACCAGGTGCAGCAGGTCGGGGCTGAACGTGTCGCGGTTCTTCTCCAGGAAGCCGCTCGTGTCGTAGAAGACGACGCCCGCGAAGTGGTTCAGCCCGAAGCTGGTGTTGATGTCCGACTTCGGCTTCAGGTAGTTCTTGTGGGCGCCGTGCGTCTTGTGCAGCTTCGCGAGCATCGTCTGGTCGGTGCCCTTCGGGAAGCGCGCCTCCTCGTCGATGAGGGCCATGATGTTCAGCTGCTTGATGGCGATCAGGTCGAGCGCGTCCTGGTTGTCGACGAACTCGATGTGCTGCCAGTTGATCGCCTCGTGGTTGTACTCCTCCTGCTCGAGCTTGAAGATGTGCTGCACGAAGAACTGCTGCAGGTTCTCATTGGCGTAGTTGATGCAGAACTGCTCGAAGCTGTTCTGGTCGAAGTTCTCGAACCCGAAGATGTCCAGCACGCCGATCGCGTTGCGTGACGTCGCGCGCGGCTTGTAGATCGCCGAGTTGATCTTGCGCACGATGTGCACGAACAGCCGCCCGTAGATGCCCTTCACGAAGGCGTCGCGCACGTCGACCGACTGCTCGCGCGACAGCGTCGACACCACCGTCTCCCCGTGGGCGAACAGCGTGCGCCGCGTCAGCGCGTCGATCAGCGGCTGGATCGGCAGCCCCAGCAGCGAGGCGACGCGCTCCACGTTGATGTGCTCGGGGATCTCGGTCGCGTCCAGGTTGTCGACCACCGTCGCCTTGTACTTGATGTTGCCGCAGTGCAGCAGCGCCGCGAGCAGCTTGATGATCTCCCAGATCTCCTGGTCGCTGAAGAGCAGCACCTTCATCGCCGACCGGATGTCCGAGAACTCGGCGGTGTCGTCGCGGCCCTCGCACGTGATGCAGTCGCCGCCGGTCAGATATCTAAGGAGGAAGGAGAGATTGGTATGAATTGGGTTCGATCGATTGATCGCTCGGCCTCCCCGATCGAGACCTCGGGAAGTCTTCTTCCCTGGGAAGTGGGGGCTTTTCACCATCGTTTGCGAGACGTCCCCCATCAAATTAGTTAATCTCCGAAAACCGCTCTCGGATCGGTTGCCCCAACCGACCTCGATCGAGGAAGAAAACGAAGGTTACGAAGACGCGGGTCAGAGGCCGCACTTGGCAGCACTGGCCGCCGATGCGCACCCGGTTACGTGGATCTTGATTAATGAGCGCGGATTGTTTTCGTTTGGGCACTTAATGAAAGCGAAGTCGGGCAATTAAATTACTAGAAACCAGTGGCAATAAAACCGAAGACGCCGAAGCTGGAGATTACGCAAAGTTCGAGCGGGGCGAATGTGGGAACCACGGGGAAAGCGAACTCACTTGTAGTCGGCCGCGTTGCCGAGGTCGAGGCGGCGCTTCTCCTCCGGCGAGAGCCCGGCCAGGATGCAGTAGAAGACGTGGTAGTTGCGCTCGCTGTGGTTCTGCGAGACGATGCGCGACTTCTCCAGCAGGTACTGCTCGATCTTGGCGCCCTCGATCACCCCGTTGGCGCTGAAGTGGATGTCGATGTATTTTCCGAATCTGCGGAGGAAGAACAGAAGATATAAATGAGAACAACGAATCGAGCGATCGCTCACCTTGAGGAGTTGTCGTTGCGGATGGTCTTCGCGTTGCCGAACGCCTCGAGGATGGGGTTCGCCTCGAGGATCTGCTGCTCGATCCAGGAGTGCTTGCCGCTGATCGCCGCCAGGTACTGGAGGATCAGCTTCGTGCTCTCGGTCTTGCCGGCGCCCGACTCGCCCGAGATCACGATGCACTGGTCCTGGCGGTAGCGCTTCATGTGCGCGTACGCGTTGTCGCCGATCGCGAAGATGTGCGGCGGCAGCTCCCCGATCTTGCGCTCCTTGTAGAGCTTGATCTGGTCGGCCGTGTAGATGGGCAGGATCTGGTAGGGGTTCACGGCCACCAGGATCGACCCCGTGTAGGTCTGTTGAGAGAAAGCTTAGGTTAATGGCTCTGGGCTTATGCGAGATCACTCACGTAGATCAGGTTGTCCTTGTAGCGGATGAGCAGGTTCCGCAGGATGCCCGCCTCGTGCAGGTCGCCCAGCGAGATCATGTCCTCCACCCCCTGGACGGAGGAGGCGTGCATCGCCTTGATCCGGCGCTCGGGCGCCAGCCACACCTCGTCGCCATCGTCGTCGCGCACCTGGATGCGGCGGCCCTCGGCGGATATGACACGAGCTCCAATGGCTACATCGAATTCCCTACCCGACGCGGGCTCTATCCAGATGTAGTCACCCTGTAATTCGACACAAAGAGAAACAATAAATATCAGTCTACAAATCAAGGTCGGTGTGAACTTGGAGAAGGTTCTGCTTGATGGGGTCTCGTTGGGGCGCGCCTTCTAATTGTGGGGACCTTGGGCTCTATTTGGAACCTTCGATTAGTTTTTGACGAGATCTTAAGGTTGAGTCGTATTTTGAGGAGGGTCACATGGGCTTAATTGGGCATCACTGGCGCTTATTGGGTTCCAATTAATCTCATATTTGTTCCCTTGTAAACGACTTTTTATGGAATTAGATGCCGAATTGGGAAACCTACATAATTTATTGGCCTTAAGGGATCGAATTACAGAATTAAAATTCGACGGACTGATATTGCGTGAAAGTAATCTATCAGTGCTGCCAATGAGTACAACATACTTGGCATCATTTCACCCCGATCACTTGGCTCCAAAATATTGCGCAAGTTTTGGCAGCGTCAGGATGCATGTCATGTAAGCGGGAGAGAGGAGGAAGCGTGCGAGCGAGAGGGGGGAGTCGGATCGAGGGAAAGTGCTGCCAATTTCCGTCATCATCGCCTTCGTGGTCATTATGCAACCCATCGAAAGAAATCAAAATGCAAAGCACTCGAAGATTTATGGCTTTTGCAGTGGAATCGCATGCAAAAGTGATGCCAAGTGCGATGCGATACGATACGATGTGATGTGATGAATGAGCGAGAGAGAAAATCGCGCAGCTATAACTTTAACCGCAGACATCACAACAACAAGAACATCAATAAAATTTCACTAACAGAAAAATTAAACGCTTAAATCAGCAGCGACAACAACAAAATCGAAAAAAACAGCAACACCAAATGGCAACAACATCACCAACAACTTCAGCAACGGTTTCGATCGCTTCTTCATGCTCGTTGCCCCCGGGCGTCCGATTTTATTGTTGTTGTTGTTTCCCCACTTCTCCATTTGGCTTCTACTCTCTATCCATCTGTTTTTTTTTTCATTCTAAGCTTGTGGCTTAAAATTACAACAACGCTGATGGTGGCATGACAACAACAACAACAACAACAACAGCGGCAGCAACAAACTCGGCTCACGCTGTTGACTTCGTTGGTTCGTTGAGTTTGACGCGTCATCAGCCGAATCACTAGTTGTTGTTGTTGTTGGTTGTTGTTGGTTGGTTGGTTGGTTTTTGTCATACTTTTTAGAAAAACAATACTGTTGTCTTTTGGGAGAACAAGCAAAAAATGGAGGCGCTTGTTTAACCCTTTGCTACACTTCTTCATCTTCGTCTCTGGACACGAACCGCAAACAAAAAATTCGTTAAACGCCAGATTTTGCCTCGTTTTTGCCATTGCTGTATGTTGTTTGTGTTTGTGGATGTTGTTGTTATTTTTGATGTTGTTCCCATTGTTGTTGTTGTTGTCAGTGCGTTGTTATTATAGTTATTGTTGCTATTGTTGTTGTTGTTGTTGCTATGAAGCGATCACTCGAGCGGAACAAAAGGCATCCGCTCGCTCCCATTTTAAGTGCCGCCATTTTCGTCGTCGTCGACTCATTGTTGTTGTTGTTGTTGCGATTTTCCGTTCAAAATCTATCCATCTCTAGTATATCCGGAAATGTATATCTTAAGCTCGATTCTACGTTTATATTTTTTGCTTTTGTCGTTGGAGAGGAAGGTGTTAATTGTGTCTCAGATTTGAAGATATCATGATGAATCAGAGGAAGCTCTGACTTCTCTTGTAGTTACTACATTTACTACTATAGTAGTAGAAAGAGTCGTAGAATCTGTTGAGGTTGGTATTGATGTTGTTGTTGTGGTTACATGGCGATCCGTGGTTATGTAAGAGCCGTGACCCGAATCTGACATCAAGTGTAACGTGCGGTCGCTCGGTCGGCCGCCTCTGGTGGGGGGCAAGAAAAGTGCTGCCAAAGCATCATCAACACCAACATCATCATAAAAACATCGTTAGGCGACGAAGAAATCATGAAAATATGAGAGCACAAATCTAAAACACCCCAAAATCAGATCAACACGAGATGGCCGAAACCACTTGGCACCACTTTTCGCACCCTCGAGCAACCAACGACTTGGCACCACTGCGCAAATGCCTCCATCGACCCGGATCCGATCTCTAATCGTCCTTCACAGCCATTCCGTCCACTTGTTCTCCGATGGGTGGAAAAGTGTGCGAATTCCATGCAAATCGGCAGCACTTAAGAAGGCAGTCGGGGAGAAAACATCTCCGATGATAAGCGATGCCACTGAATTACGGCAATTTGTTGTCGTCACTTGGCGAAAGCGCTGCCCCTCCCACATTCCCCGAGCACTTCGCATTCCCAGTGACTTGGCAGCACTGCCGCAGTCCTGGGAGCCCAAGCCGCAGACGATATCGCCGTCGAGATCTCTGGCATGAAAAGGAGGAATCCCATCGCCTTACGATTCAATTATTATTCCCGGACAGGTCTCCCTCTTCTTCTTATTCTTCTTCCTGGGAGTCACTTTAACCCTCTGATGCCCCTTCCACTCTTCTAAATGAAGGGCGGCCATTAAGTTCTCTCCCAGCCTCGTTCGTCGCAAGTTAATGACACGGAGGCCGACAGTTTAATGTCTGGAACTGAGTGCAATAACAACAGCAACATAAACAACAATAACACCAACATGCAGAATAACAACAGCAACCGCATAAACAACAACAGCAACCTCACAAACAACAACACGAACAGTAGCAGCAACATTAATTATGACAACAACACCAGCCAAGATGCATTTCCAACTCAGGCCAAGAACAAAAATGAGCGGCAAAAAAGGAATGCAAGAGAAAGGGGGAGAGTGAGGAAGAGTGAGGGAAAATATATGAGAGATAAAGAGTGATGGAGTAGGTGTGAGGGAGATAGAGCGAGAGGTTATGACACAGCATTTCCGTTTAGCACTCTTTTATTATTTTAATTGTTGCCACCGCTGCTGCTGTTGTTGTTGTTGCCATTCTTCTTAATGTTGTGGCAGTCGCTTAAATGGCACCTTTCTTTTGCTTCTTCTTCTTCTTCTTGGGGTACAAAATGGAACCCGGGACCCGACCTCAGACGCCCATCTCTTCATTACCGAAAGGTTCTTCAAGGCAGCGGAGTGGGGTGGGAGGTGTGTGTGTGTGTGCGAGAGAGAAGGAGGATGGGGTGCGATACTCACTCGTGTTACGATCACCATTGTCGCCCTTCATTGACTTCTTTTAGGCGCGAGGGAAAAAGGCAGCTGCTTCAGGTCGGCTGCAAAGAGAGAGAAAGAGAGGGAGGGAGAATTAATAAAAAGTAAGGCAAGTAAAAGTAAAGAGAGACAAAATATATCATATTTCAGATAACATGGAAAACAAGAACAAACATAAAACATGGCCCGAAAGAAATATCGTAAAAATTTAAATGGTTCCAAAAAACTAAACCGAAACAAAAATAAAAAGAGGCTCAAAAACAAAAAGCAAACCCAATAACAAAAAGTAAACCGAAAATCAAAAAGTAAACTGAAAAACAAGGAAACCGAAAAACCGAACAAAAATTACAAAACATTGGCAACACTGGCCGACCAACCTCGGCACCGAAGCGCGACGACGACGGCCGAAACCGGCCTCGCGCTGCCAGAATCGAGGTGAAGTTGAAGTTTACGGTAAATTAATGTCTCTGCTGTTGTTGTTGGTATTCCAGCTGATGGTGTTGCTGTTGTTGTTGTTTTTGTTGTTTTTGTTGCTCTTGTGCAAGTGCAACAAACGGCGACATCGTCGTCATCTCAAGCAACAACAACAACAACCAGAACCAGAACAACAATTTAACACCAAAACTCACTTCGAGTTTTGAGCGGCAGCCACACGCGTGTCCAGTCGATAGTTTTCCCTCATCCTCCATCTCTTCCTTCATCTCTTCTTCTTCTTCACCATCGTCGTCATTGTTGTATTTGTAAAGCCCAACAGGCAGCTGAGGCAGATGATGAAGAAGAAGCAGAGATTTTCCGAAAGAGACACGCAAACGTCTTGAAGCCACTCAAGGGGTCGGGAGATTGTGTAATCGAGGTGGGAGGAGGAAGGTGAAGGCGAGGTTAAGATCACAGAATTGTTTAGTTTTCAAATTGGAATCAGTTGGCAGCATTTTAAACAACACTAATTAAATTTGAAGCACTTTAAACAATCCTTTTTGAAATGGAAGCACTTTTCACAATACAAATTCCAAATGAAAGATCTTTCTTCATCAATTTGAGTTAGTTGGAAACACTAATCAGTAACCTTGGAGTTGAACCGCTTGGAACCTCCGAAGCTGTTCCTCAATCGGCCCCACAGCTGCTCCCATTCTCGATTGGCAGCACTTAACTCATGAGCCATCTCATTTGCATCCTCGCGGCGATCGGGAGCCCCAATTGGAGCGATCGATCGCATCTCTCGGGGACCGTTAGAGCCGATCGATTGCATGTCGAGCGCCCACAAGTCATCGTCGTCCTCCCCGCCTTCGCCCCTGTTTGACCCAGTTCCGCTGCTGCCTCTTGCTCCTGATCCGCCAACCTGTTCGACCGACGCCCCCGGCCGCCCCACATCGCGGCGAAATGCGAGCAGAAATTCGCGAGATCCCGATCCTCCCGATCTGTCCGTCCGTCCATCGGCCGGTGGTTGGGTTCTTCTTCTTCTTCGTCTTCCCGACGACTCGCTCGGGAACCGGTCGGTCGTGTGGCCAACGGTTACTTGGAATGCGTCTCGGTATCTTATTGTTGTTGTTGTTATACATAGTTGTTGTGGTTGTTGCTATCAATCGACCACTTGTCGCTGCCGCCTTGGCGTTCACAAATGGTTGGCATCGCCATCGCCATTGGGACGACGTTGGCACCATGTTGCAGCTAACGGTATCTATCGGACAGGCATTCGGAGGCAGAAGAAGAAGCATTTGTTAGACTGTCAAAAGACCGGCTGGAAGAAGAGGAGAAGGAGGGTGGAAGAGAGAGAGAGAAGAGAGAGAGAGAGAGAGAGAGAGAGAGAGATCTGGACGAACTGGTCGGACTCGAGTTTTCGGCGTTAATTGCATAATTTTCGCATAACTTGGCAGCACTCGACCGGCTTTTCGTGGTTCGGATCGACGTCGTCGTTGCAGTGGGTTTTTGGGAAAACTTCCTCTAATTAATTTCGCTCGCCATCTCCTTCTCCCTCGCTCTTCTCCCCCTCCCACTCGCTCTCCTTCATCGCAGTCGCTCACGTCGATCACGAAAGCAGAGCCGAGGCTGCAATTTATTGGCAACGCCTGTGGAAATGGCGGCGGTTGGCAACGCTTGGCTGACGACGAACAGACAGACAGACGGATGGACGGACAGACAGGAGGCGCAACCCACTGCCTCGCTTTTCGCCGAGAGCAACAACAACGAAGACGACGACGACGACGACGACGTCGAAGTCGATGAAGACAAAGCGAAAGAAGAGCAAACACGAATTTGAATGAATTAAAAATGGAGTCGCGCGCCATCGCAGCTCGCGGCCCCTTCAACGGCGCCCAAATTGATGCTAATTCTGACATTTGTCGCCAACAAAAGACTGACGGACAGACGGACGGACGGACAGATAGACAATGGCACAGACAGACAGATGGACGGAGGGAGGGAAGAAACATAAACAAAGTGTTTGAGGGTTTCGAAAGTTGCGCCGCCAGCTTTCGATACATCGATGTCTGTCCGATCGTCGTCTGTCTGTCTGTCTGTCCTACGATGACTTTCGCAGAAATGGCTTCCGAACGGTTGTTTCTGAAATGGGGAGATCGAGAGAGAGGGAGACGGCGACCCTTCCGCGACTTTCTTCTCCATTTTCGAGCAGCCGCCGGTTTCGGAGCCTTTTCAAATGGTTCTGCTTCCGCCGATTTCTAGAGTGCTGCCAAATGCGGTGCAGCGAGAATTTCTCCGTTGCGCAAATTTGGACGACTGTCGGTAGGTCGTCGGTCGCCCGGGACGATTGGAGTGCGGGGCACGTGCGGGAACCTTTCACACGTACGCCGCCCAAACGAGACTCACTTTCATTCACTTTTCGGGCGCTCGCTCTCGTCACGTTCGACCTACCTCCCTCTCACTCTCTCTTTCTCTCACTGTCTTGACGATGACATTTAAGCCGTTTTACGAAAGCGACTGCGGTGCGTCTGCGCGTCGAATCGTCGGCGGCTTTGCTTCGGCTGCACTTTTCATTTCTTCCAAGTGAATTACGAAAATAAATAATAACTCGAGATGACGCGTGACGCACGCATTTCTGGTCGCGATTTTCACTTGTCGTCGCCGTCTTCGTTTCTCGTTGTCATCGGTTGTAATCGCTTTTCCCTCGTCTACCGCTCCCCTTCCCCCTCTCTCTCTCCCGGTCCCTCTCTTTCGAACACACCTTTCTCGAGGTTCGTCTCTTTTGGAAAACTTCGAAATTATGAACTAGCCCAATTTGGCCCCACTGTAAGCGCATTCTTCGGCGTCTGGCATTGATTTTGATTTTAATGTTAACGAATTTTGAGAAGACAAGCGGTGGAAGAAGCGTCTGGAGAAGGTTTTTCTTAGGGTTTCAGATTATAATATAAGTATAATGTATAATAAAGTGAAGTATATTTGATTTTTTTTAAAACAATTTTAAATTTCAATTTACTAAAATTTGTTGACATTTTTAGGGTGATCGTTATCTCTTCAGAAGTTCATTTCGTGTCCGATTTTGCTTCATCTCATCATTTTTCATAATTTTTGAAATCTGGAAATGATTCGATTGGTTCGTCTGGAGAAGAAGATCAGAGCAAACTCCTCGAGTCGTCGTAGATCTGGAGAAGAGAGTTTTGAGAGAGGTTGGATAGTTCCAAGAGCCTCAGGAAGGTGTTGCCACAGTTTCGGAGGCGTCGCGTCCGGCCGCCCCACCTCCCTTCATCGGCGGCCCTTCGCCGGTCGCCTCCTCGCTCCGATCGTTCTGAAGGTTCGGCGTTCTAATGATACGTATTTCCTCGCTGACGCCCTCCCTTCGGCCTCCCATGTCGTCGTCGTCATCGTCGAATCCTCCCCTTGGCCAGCCCCCCTCTCGGCTTCCCAGAAGTGGCATCATTAACTTTTTCATTTTGCTTTTTTTCGGTTTTCCACTTGTTCGTGAGTTTGAAACCTGGGCCTAAAGTTCCGCTCCAGAGCCCAGTGGTCTGTATTGCACACGGGCACGCACACTCAGACATACTCACACACACCCAAACACACACATTCCAATGCACACAAACACATATACCCGAGAGACACACGCACGCTCACATTCGCCGCTTTGGAGTGTGGAAAATTGAGCTTGTTACGATTTTCGAGGCTTCTCTTCGGTGTTGGGCTGGAGTTATTGTTGGTGTAATTGTAATTGTATCCATGTTTGTCATAGTTGTTGTTGTAATTTTGTTTGTGATTGTTGTTGCTCCTGCTGCTGTTGCTGATGGCGTTGGTGTTCAACGGCGACTGCATGCACCACCGACAGCTTCGCCGGTGACTCACGATCGATCGCGCCCACTCCGACTCCCCGCCCACCCCTTTCTTCCTGCATTTACTGAACCCCCCACCCCCCTTCGATCGTCGGCCGATCGCTTTGTCCGCCGCTGACGTTTCCGGTGCTGCCGCCGACGCCGTTGTTCGTGCTCAGAAATGCGTTAAATTTGGTGAATTCGGAGCCTGGCGAATGGTGAACGAATGCCTGGCTCATGATAAATGGTGAAAAGCCTAAGCGCGTGCTCGATACGAGGAAGTGAAACCTATCCAATGTTGTTGTTGTTATGTCGTCGTGTTATGTCGTCGTTGTAATTTTTGTTGTTGTCGTTGTAATTATTGCTCTTGGCCAGTTGCGGTGGAAATGAAGGGTGGGGGGCAGTGGCAGCCGATGGCGGATGACGATAAAAGGAAACCTTTAATTGGCGGCCGTGTCCACTTTTTCGAGCTCATGTGACGCTCGATGGCGGTCGAGACCAGTGGAGAAATGAACTGGGAAGTGAAGGGTTCATTCGAAGTGAAAGGAATTCGCTCTTCCTGTAATAGATTTCAAGATACTCTCTCTACGAGTGGGATTTCTATGAGCCAGGAATCAGGATCATTAGACTCAATAGATCTTTATTTTCCTCCTAACCCCGTGACCCAATTGCGTCTCGCAGACGTTTCTCTTGTCGCTCACGACCCCGTTTTTTGTTTACCAAACAATTCGATCCACGCGATCGATTTACAACCTCGATTGCGTGGACCCGTGGAGTCAGAGGAAGCCGCGAGACAGGCGTCTGAAAACAAGAAAACATCGCTTGTATTACAAAAGCACGTCGAGTGCCGGTGGCAACTACAACTACAACAACAACCGGAGCAACTACAAAAACAACCATTGATAAGGAACAACTCGACAACGACAGACGCCACTCGTTATCAGCCGAAGCTGAGGCGGCCACGATCCCCAGCCGAAGACGACGTCGTCTCTCTCTTATCGGCCGACTTTTGTTAATGAGCGACCCCCTGACGCCCACCCCTCTGGGCGTGGAGAAATTGGCCAAAATAACGGATTACCTCATGAGCCCCTGACCGTGGTGCAGATGAGGGGAGGGAGCACTTCATGAGATATAAACTACTAGTATTTTATTTATAAACCTGGACTTATCGATACTCCAGAGGACTCCGAGAGGAGAAAGAGTGAGGGAGAGAGGAAGAAATACCGCGAAAGAGTAGAAGGGAGAGGATTGGAGGAGACTGAATAGATAATGGCCGTGGAAGAAGGTCGTCTAATGGGAGTTTAACTGAAAGCTATCAATTAAGAGAACGAAAAAAAAGAAACATTGATGACGATTTTCGAAATGAGGGAGGAAAATCGGGGATGGGCGAGGGGAGTATCTTATCTGGGATAGTGAGGGGTTGATTGTTGTTGTTATTCTTTGGTAGCACTGATGGGAGGAATTTAATTGGCGGAATTTATTCGAGGAATTTCACTGTAGGAATTTATTCGAGGAATTTCACTGTAGGAATTTATTCGAGGAGGTTTATTCGAATTTATTGCGAAACTGTTTCGATTTGAATCTTGAACTTGGGACTTTTATTGCAGATATTTATTTCTGTTTATTCTTTCTTTGCAATATAAATAGAAGAGGACTTCAGAGAACCGGAGGAATTTCCTCCGACTTCTTTGGCCTTCATCTGCGATCGGAATTCTCCACCACGCCTCACCAATTGCATAATCACGAGAATCCACCACGGAGCATGCGCGGCGTGCGTTCTGAATGACAACGAGTTGAGGGAGGGGGGGAGTAGGAATCAAAAGGAACGGAAATCGGTGGCGAACGCCGAGGGACACGTTCGGAAGATATTCAATTTGTCGAGGGAGAGAGGTAAAAATGAAAGGAAAACATAAAGGAATAACGATTCTAGCGGCGACAACAACTGGAGCTAATTAGGCTTCACTTCACCATCCATCATGGAGAGACTTCGGCCCCGCCCCCCTCCGCACCAGGGCCCACTCTCGAACCAAAAACAACGATCAATGACATGTGAGCCAGGTTAAATGGAAATTATACACAACAACAACAAATATAATGAAGTACCACTATCACAACAATAACAATAGGAGCAACCAGAATAATTAGAAGAATGAAAACATTTGAATTCTTTTGATATTTTTTATTGTACAGCAACAATAATGGACAACAACAACAACGAAGAGAGAGAGAGAGACAACAACAATGGGCCACAACAACAACAACAACAACGAGAATAAAAGCCATGTGATTTTGCATTTGAAGCCGACTTCATTTTGTTTCTTCTCCATCTTCTCTCCATTTGCTCCAACTGTCATCTTTTGTTATTATCATTTATGCTCGTTGTTATTGTTATTTCGTATGTTACAATTGTTGTTGTTGTGGCTTTTATCTGGGAGCTCGAGATAAGCGTGTTGAATTTTTAAAGGTTTTTTTATATTTATTTTTCCTCTCCATCACCTAATCTGCTTCTTCTTCTTCTCCTCTCCTGAGTTGCATTTGAGAAGCCGACGTCAGTGAAAGTTTAAAAAAAAGCTCCAACAGTTGTCAGCGGAGAAGAAGAAGAAGAGAAGGTTGTCCACCAGACAGACGGACGGACGGACAGACGGACACTGAGAGACAAAGGCCGACAGAGCAACAGACAGACAGACAGACAGATGGAATGATGGAGAGACCGATGCAAAGATGAAATGATGGAGAGACAGAAACATGAAATGACGGAGGAAAACAACAGACAATCATAGAAACAAGCAGACATGGGACAGATAGATGGATAAACATGAAGGCAGACAGACCGACAGACAGACAGACAGACGTGAGTGATTGAGCAGCTGCAGTCGGACCGAGAGAGAGGTGAGAAACACACAAAGCGATCGTGTTTACGAGGCCTACTTCCAATTAAAACCTGCCATATTTGACTTGTCCAAGGGTCGATCACCTCTGGGGCTCCCGGGGTGGCGAAGGAAATGAAAGCGAAGCGGTTTAGTGAGCGACAAACGGGGTTGTTGGGCATGGAAGAGGTGCAACATGAGAGTTTCTCGATATCATCGAAGCCTTCGAACAAACTCCCCTCCTATAGAGAAGACCTCCAAGTGAGATGAGCTCCCTCTTGTAATGTCTACAGTAAGCAATGAGAAGTGAGCAGTCGAATAACACGCGACGTCGTCAGTGCTAATTGATATTTAGTGTTCGTAATGGAGTGATTCGACCTCTCGTCATGTGACCGAGAGTTAACAAAACCCCCGACAGACTCTCAGATCAGGGCCCAACTCACCTCAGCCTCGTCCGCCTCCCCCTTGGCGCATTCGAATCAGTGGAATATTCGAAATTTCTCCCAAGACTAATCGCCGATTAAAGGTTATTTCCAAAGCTCCATCGGAATTCGAAATAACCGATCTAAGTGGAGTCGGACGGTCATCAGGGGGGGCTGGGGGCATCTCTATTTCTGTCCCTCTCCCTCTCTGTCTGCTCACAAAGAGTTGAAAGTTAATGATTTCATCATTAAAATAATCATCGATGCGACGTCAATCGGACCCGGGTTCGGACGAACAGAGTTTCGGAAGCGGATTTACGGAGAATGTGGGGGAATGTGGGAGAACGGTGGAGAATGGAGGAGCAAGCGAAAGGAACAAAAGCGGAATGGAAAACAAGCTGCTGCGACTGGAGGAACAATTAAAAGAAGATTAGAATAATCGACGATAGGTGAGAGAAGTCGCCTCTATCTCTATTTCTCTTTCCCTCTCGCAAGAGTCAAGGGTCAAATAGTAGGAATCTCAAGGTCCCTGGAGATTATGGGGGTATCTCCGTCTATGCAAATCAATAGAGAGGGAGAGAAGAAGCCGAATCGTAGTTAGATATTAGTTCAGAGAATCCGCCAAGATCTCGCTCGTCTTCCATCCACATCTCTTTCGCCACTCTCCCCAGGTGATTCATTGAGCATGAGGTGAGAAGCCTAGAAGAGTAAACAGAGAGAGACAACAAGAGGGAGGGAGGGAGGTAGATGACGATGCTCGGAGCAAGCGTGATGGATGATGAGCAGCAGCTCTGTCAGGGCTCCATTAGCGTCGTCTGCGGTTCTCACATGCATCGGCGAAAACTCGTGAAACAAACAATGAATTGAAAGTTTTCACCACACACACACGGTCGCCTCCTCCCGCTCGCACACTCGCCTCCTCTTGCTCGCTCGCTCTATGGCTATCAGCGCTGTCGAATAACTTGGGGATAACCTCAATTCTTGTTGGTTTTGGCCACAAATTAGAAAACATCGCACAGAAACAGGTTGCAGAACGATGGAAAGTAAATAAAGAAGATTTTTATTTCTCCAGATTCTGCGATTATTTCTCCAAATTCGAACAAAGCAATCTTTTGTGAGAACCGAGAGGAAGAGAGTTGGCTGAAAGCGCCCATTGTCCGGCGTTAGAACGTTGGCGAACAATGAAAGCGATTGGCAACACTGTCGTTGAATTTCGCTCCATCGAGATGCTCATTAACCCTTGAAGGCTCTTGCCGAGATTGACCCAGTTCGGTAACAGGCGCTGGCATTGACGTCATTTGGGGGGAGGTTGGGCGGAGATCGTGAAAAGTCCCATTGTTTCGTCGGTTAGTGAAACCCGACACACGTTTGAATGATGTGGTTACGTCTGCGAGGTATTTTCGTAATTACACAGTTATAATGTATCATATGGAAAGACGATGTTAAACTCAAGGAAACAACAAAACGACGACAGGAACGAAAGACTTGAACGAGTTCTTTCAGAAAAATAAGGTAATAAATGTAACAAATAGGAAGGAGCCCACTTCCTACTTCCTTTTTACAACATGAGAAACGACATGGGGATGGGGAAAATGTGGAATTCATTGAGAAGTTTCGCAAAAAGACTCACCAAATAGGTTTCTTCGTTCGCTCCTGCTGCTGCCACCGATAAATTTGCAATTCAATTTGCTGTCGTCTCTCGATGCAAACGATGCTCAATTAAATTGTATCCTTGGTAAGTGCGTGCTGCAACAACAACAACAACAATAACAATACAACAACAACTGTAGCAAGAAACCATTCAGACAAACGAAACACAGAATACAACAACCGGTTATGTTAAAAGAATGTCAGCTACTATATAATAGCAGCAGCAACAACAAAAACAACAGCAGCAGCAGCAGCATCAGCAGCAACAATCACAATAATCGTTGCAGCAGCAGCATGACAACAACAACAAAAAGAACAACACGGCACGACGTGGAAACTCCCGTTGCGCATGCGTAAGAAATGCGTTTCCTCTCGGAGATGCGCGGAAACCACGGGCGGGGCGGCGACGGAGGGCGAAGCACGAACGATCGAAGACGACTCGAGCAGGTTGCTCGACGCGTCTTCCTGTGAATCGACCGCGACGACGACGACGGCGGTGGCGTTGACGAGCACGACGATAACGACGAGGTTCGCGATTCCGGGCTCGGTTTGTTTTCCTGCTGCGCTTGGCTCCGATCCGATCCGATCTGATCCGAGTCGCGTCTGGTTCTCGCGGGTTTCGCAACCGCCGGATCCCGCTGCACCTGGTGGGGCCCAGCCGTGCGCTTCGCTGGCCACGAGAGTCGTTCGTGGGCCCAACAACAAACAAAGGCAGCGAGAAAGGCACCAGAAGGAAAGCGAGAGAACACTCGACTCAAGTCGACGGGCGGAAAAGCAGACGCGGCAAGAACCACGACAAGAGCGAGCCACGAGTTGGGCTGCGATTCGCGACGTCGGACGCTGCGTCAGAGCAACGACGGCGACGACGGAGACGACGAAGACTCGAACGAAGGTTCAGGTTACTGCGAGTTGTCGGATTTTCTCCGGCTCTGTCGCCGTCTCTGCTGCCGCTGCTTCTTCTGGAGCTGTTGCTGCTGCTGCCGCCGATGCTCGTTCTCTCCTCCCCACTTCACCACGCCGCTACACACCACACTTTTCTGTTTTCTGGACGAGGTGAATGCACTCGTCTCACACTTTTTATTTTCCACTCGATTTTCTCACATTTTTCTCCGGATGTATTTCGTGAACGTGATTTTCGCGGTTCGACTTTGATTTAAACGGAACGATTTAATCGCGAATTCGTCGGGGTTTCTTGCGAAATTTCACCTTGCGTACGTTTTTCACCGCTGACACATTTCCACCCGAGAACCGAGGAAGCAAACGCACACACTCGCGATGGCTGCGCAACGGTTTCTACAACAGGTTATATAAATAGGTCAGACGAGCAGGATCGGCCCAGCTCGAGATCACTCGCCGCCGGACTCCGTTCCCAAAATTCCTTCCGCCGCGGTTTTCACCTCACCACACTGAGTTTGTTTCGTTTTCCTTATTTTCTCTCGGTTTAACTCAAAAATTCTTTGCATTAATTTTTTCCTTCATTACCTCGACTTTTTCTTTCTTTCTATCTATCTTTCTCTCCTCTCTCTCGTTTCTTTCGCTCGTTTTCGTTTTAATTAAAACAGGTAATTCGCCGCTTGTTACACAGACATCTTCTTCCTCCGATGCCTCTTCCGCGCTCCGTTCGTCTCGTCCACCACTTCTCTAGCTATGCTTCTAAATGGCAAAGTATCTCTTTCCACTTTTTGCTGGCTCGGTAACCGTTCGCTGCCTCGATGAGCTCGAGCGCTGGACACGTCTTGATTCGCCGACAGGTGAGAGAAAACTGAGTCTCGCTCGTCGCGACGCGGCCTGCTCGCTTGGTCGATCGTCGTCGCCGCCGTCCGTCCGCCGCCGCTCGCTGCGGATACGTCCAGAAGAAGCCGGTAGATTAGGCGGCGTTGGAGGAGATACGCGAACCGGTTACTGCCTGAGCTCGAGTGGTGGGTTGACGAACAGTGAGAAACTCCTCCAGTCGATGACTGTTGTCCGAGCAGAAGGAGCTCCTTGTGAAGTTCCACACAAAGTTCATATTCAGTCATCGAATTACAAATACCTTTCTTCTAATTTCCCTGAATCGAAGTGCTCTCCCAAATGACAAATACCGATTACCCAGGTATCCGCCGCACTTCTCAGCACTAGCGAGCGATACGTGAGTGAATCGGCTTGCGTGTCACACAAATACTTGCAGCCGATAAAGGCCTCCTCAATAAACACTTGCTCGCTCGCTCTCTGTCGCCCGGCGACGACCACTGTGGCAACAACAAAACAGCCTCAGCCACAACAAGGCGTGCAAGGGTTAAAGGCGCTTCATCTGAAAAACAGAGACGAGGTGAGTTTGTCACACGAAACTCCGTTTTCCACGAGGTGGAGGAGGCGAAGTAGTAGAAATGACGAACAACAAAGTTTTTCTGAAATCATAGTCCACGAAGAGACAGCGTTGTGAAAATCTTTCTCCCTCTCTCTCTCGGTCTATTGACAAACAGATAATCAACAAGTAATTCACCACGACGAATAGAAGTATTCAACTCTCCGAGGAAGAGTGGAAATTTGCGCTCTTTTGCAGAGGCCATCGTGAGACGAGACCGTCCAGCTGCCTCTTTGAGCGATGTAAACAAAAGTGCGCCAAGCGTTCTGAATGGACGAGAAATTCAAGAGATTTCGGACTTCGAGTGCGAGGCATCTGCTAGGAACTTGTTTTCTTTCAGTCGCTGACTAAAATTGAAAGAAGCCGTTAGGGATTTCATTCAAATTACAATGGAGCTGTATTCATTCGAGACCTGAAATCTTCTCTTATTCATCTACCAACACTCTGTAGAGGAAAAATCGCAACCCCGCCATTCTGTTGTCTTGCTCCCCATTCGTAAACAAGGCTTGAATTGGTGTGTGGTTTTTTCGTGTATATTTCCAAGTACAATTTAAGGTAAAAGTTTACAATGTTTGCATACGCCAATCGAATGCAATCGCATCAATGAAACAACTTTCAGAGCACGGTTCTGACCGAGAACGAAAATAAAAGAAAGAACTACTTATCAGGCTGCTTCAACCTGGAAAAGACCAGAAAACGAAATTGTTGTCTCTTAATTAATAGTAATAATAAAATAAAAAACGCGATTCAGGCGACTGCTGTCGTTTAAACGGCACTAAAATCAACCAGCAATCGCCGTCCGTTCCCAGGCACTGCAGGTCGTCCGTCCACGCCTAGCAGAACTTCCAGCGGTTGCCGCACTCGTTGCACATGACGAACGTCGTCATAGGTTCATCGGCGGAGCGCGTCTGCAGCTGGTTGTACGTGCAGTTTCGCTTTTTGCACTTGCCGCACTTGAGCAGGTCCGTCTTCGTGCCCTGCACAGTCGCCAGCTGGGCGTCGTTGATCGCCTCCTTCACGAACTGCTCGCGCAGCTTCTTCATCTCGTCGCTGGCCATCTCCTCGGGCGTCATCTTGGCCAGCTGCTGCGCCGTCACCGCCCCGCACATGTAGTTGCCGCGCAGCGTCGGGTTCTTCGGGTCCTTCAGGTTGGCGACGCGCGACCGCACGCGGTTCTTGTACTTCATGTCGGTGTTCTTGAACTCCGCGTAGATGGCCTCCTCCAGCTCGATGGCCATCTCCTCGGGCTCGGGGCAGCCCTCGGGGATGTCGCCGGTCTTGAGGGCGTTGCACAGCATTTCGCGGCACTTGAGGCGCACGGCGTCGTTCATGCCCGACGAGGAGGCGGGGAACGAGGACTGTGACTTGCGCTCGTCCTTCGAGTGCGAGCTGGACGAGGACTTCTTCTCGTCGTCCTTCTTCTTGTCTTTGTCTTTGGAGGATGAGGAGCTGGACTTGTCCTTCTCTTTGCTGGAGGAGCTGGAATTGAGTTTGCTGCTCGACTTGGAGGAGCTGTTGCTGCCGCTGTTGGCCGAGTCCTTGGCCGAGCCGCCGCCGGCTCCGGGGGCGGCCAGGAAGCGCTTCCAGTTCTTGATGAGAGTCTTCGCCAGTGAGATCACCTCCTCGTCTTTGCTGCTCTTGCGCAGCTCGTTGACGGTCATGCCGATGCGTGTTTTGGTGAGTATTTCGAGGTTGATGTTCAGCGTCTGTAGGGCCTTCAGCAGGTCCAGCGCCTGTTCCTGGCCCTGTGAACGGAGGGAAACGTTTAGTGAGTTCAGTTCGGACGAACACGCGCTTGGGAGCCCCTGCACGAATGGCGGGAGTGCGATAAGACACCGGGCCCCGCTCGTCAAACGTCAGAGAAACGTCAAACGAGCGGAGGGAAAACCCTGCATCCAGGAAGTATTTTTATTCGCCAGCCTACTTCCTCCTCCGTGTTTTCCTTCCAGTGCCTCCTCCGAGGACCCCGCGTTGTTTCCCACTTACCGTGCCGTCGTTTGTTGTGATTTTGCTCATCTTCTTTTGTATTTTGAAAACCTCGTCCTCCACACTCATTTTCGGTCCGCGATTCTTTCCAACCTTAGGTTACTCCAATTAGCTTCAAGTTCCGTTGTTGTTGTCGGCTCCTCTCGATTCACCGCTGAGTTCCACTGATTTATTTTTCGTAATATTTCTTCTGCAATTGCGGAAATTGGCCGCCGTGTTTGAGGAGGAAAAATTAAATGTTCTCGCTGTACTTTTCAGAATTCTTGTGTAGACATACTTTAGCACGAAGTTGGCGTCGGTTGAGCGGAGTCGCTTCGCTCTCGCCGGTGGTGAGATTCCGGCTGCGCGGCGTTGCCATCTCAATGTGTTTCGCGAAATAATTCCAAAATTCAGTTTTTGTGACTCAAATGCGTGGAAATCTGCAGTTGGGTTTATTGAAATAACTTCGATGTCTTCAAATAATTTAGGAGCATTTAAAAGATTATTGGATTATGATGATATTTCGAATATGCGACGACCTCTCATTCAACATAGTTTCAGCATGGCAATGTCGACATCTGTCTCGCTCTCTGTCCACTCCGGCTGTCATCGCTCATGTGTAATTTTCGACTCGGTCGGGTTTGGAGCGATTTATTTTGGGTGGAAAAATAAAAACTTTCAAATAAAAGAGGATCCCACGTGATGAACAGTGCCCTGAAGTTGTTGCGCCGGCCCCTGGCCAGTTTCCTGCAGACTCCGCTGCCGGTGACAAAGCGCTTTTACGGTGAGATGCGAACTCTTCTGATCGCTGGTTGTTATTCAATTGTCGCCCCATTCCTCCCTCAGCCGCGCCGCCCAAGCGCTTCTACAAACAGACCTCGGTCCTGTACAACGACGGCCTGTACGAGGTGACCCTGGACAGCCGCAAGCTGAAGACGCCGAAGGGCGCGCCGTTCAGCGTGAAGAGCGAGCCGCTCGCGATCGCCGTGGCCACCGAGTTCGACAACCAGAAGGAGACCATCGAGCGCTCGAAGATGCACATCTCCGCGCTGTGCTTCACCGCCCTGGACAACCCGAACAACCACACGAAGACGGACATGGTCAACTACCTGCTGAACTTCATGCCCACCGACACAGTGCTCTTCCAGTATGACGTAAGTGGCGAGGACCTTCGAAGAGATTCATCTTAATTCAATGCTCCCTCCTCTGCAGGACGAGAAGGACCTCAGCGACCTGCAGCGCGCCGAGTGGGACCCGCTGATCGAGTGGTTCAACGAGCGCTACGAGACCAACCTGCAGAAGACGCTGAGCATCATGCCGCCCCAGGTCAGCGCGGAGGACAAGATGAAGATCTCCAAGTTCTTCTTCTCGAACAGCGTCGAAGTGCTGCACGGTAGCCGATTCGTATTCGTCCCACAAGATTCCCTTCTGATCTCTCACCTTTGCAGGCTTCGTCTACGCCGTCGATACCTTGAAGTCGATTGTGCTCGCGTGCGCGGCCATCGACCAGCGCGTGTCCGTGGAGAAGGCCGTCGCCCTGGCCCGCCTGGAGGAGGAGTACCAGACGAAGTTCTGGGGGCGCGTCGAGTGGTCGCACGACCTCAGTCAGCAGGAGCTGCAGGCGCGTCTGGCCGCGTCGGTGCTCTTCGTCCACCTCAACCGCTCCGAACACTTCGTGAGGGAGAAGCTCGTTATTTAGGCTGTCGATTAGTTTTAAATAAAAAATGTTGGCTTGTGAAGTAAAAAATATAAAAAACTGAACTGAAACTAAAAAAGCTTCTTTTAATTGCAACCCTGCAGAGCTTTCAGCAGCAAAGCTTTCAACAGAGACAAGTCTATTGTGAATACGCATTAACGCGAGCGGAAGTTGAAAATCTCGTGAGACAAAATTAATTGAGAAATATTATTATATAGAAAAGCAATGTAAATAATTTGTTAATAATAATTGTTTATTGGTGCAGAAGTGAAAAATGTTGGATTTTCGGTTGATTCGTTAGTAAAAATAAGAAGAATAATAATTGAAAAGTAGTGAATCTGCTTTGAAAAAGACATGAACAATCGTGTACACAAAGACACTTGTTAGTGTTGGTGCGAATGTTGAAGTCAAGCAAAGCTTCCTTCCGTCCAATCGAGACTCGTTTCTTGTGTGAACGCGTGAACGGGAATACAATTTGAAAATTTCCAAAAAGTAATATTCAGTGAAAAATAACAAAAAAATAAAACAAGTAATTTCTTAATAATTATAGTTCATTAATTTGGAAGTGATAAAACTCGGCTCATCGGTCTCATTGATCTCATGAAAAAGAAATCTCGCGAAGACGAACAAAACGACTTTTTTTTGTTGGTGTTTGCAGATGAAGAAAGCTTTCTTCCGTCCAATCGAGACTCGTTGTGTGAACGCGTGTGCAGAGTTTGAAAATTGGTTTAAAATTTAAATTCTGTGAAAAATAATATAAAATCGAAATAAATAATTTGTTAATAATTAATATATATTATTTTAAAAGTGAAAAAACTCGGAATGCCGGTTGATTTGTCGGTATTTCTTGCTCTCGGTGAATCGTCGTACTCATGAAAAGAATTTTCGCTAATAAGAACACGCAATGAAATGTGGAACTTTATTCGAATTTTCAATTGATGTAGCGGCTACATCAAAACTACAGTTCCATATGAAAAATAATAATATACAAATAGTGGATTTGCTTTGACAGAAGAAGAAAATAACTACATATATTAAATAGTGGATCTGCATTGAAAAATGCTTGAACAATCGTCTGTCCAAATCGAGACTCGTCTGTTGTGAAATTGTGTGTTCGCCAAAAAAGCTGGAAAATTATCCAAATATATAATTTAGTGTGAAATAGAATAAACAACTGTGTAAATTTGTTAATAATTATAGGTAATTAGTGATAATGTCGGTTGGTTTGTCGGTATTTCTCGGTGAAACGTCGGTTACAAGGAAATCGAATTCTCGCGAAGAAGAACAAGCAATGAAATTTTCATTTATTATTTATTATTTAAAGTTACTCCGCGCTCGAAACTTTGAATACGGATTTGGAATTGATGAAGAAGCTCCCACCACTTCCTTATGAAAACTTATTATGTAAAAATAGTGGATCCTTTTTGAAAAATAATAAAATAATAATAAGAATAATAATTAAGATAATAATTATTGTGAAATTCCGTGTGTGCGAACAAAATATGAAATTTACCCAATTGTTTAATAAATAATTGTCGGATTTTTTTTGGTGAATCGTCGGTTATAAGAAACTCGAATTCTCGCGAAGAATGCAATGAAAGCAATGAAATTTTTATTGATGGAGCGAATTCCAAAACAACAACAGTTCCAAATAAAAAAAATAAACAATCGTATGCATAGATTCAGTTGTTGATGTGAAGAAGAGAGAAGGAGAAGATCAACAAAGCCACTTATTGAGAGAGAATCGTCCGTTGTGAAATTCCGTGTTCGCGAACAAAATATGAAATTTACTCAAAAGTTTAATAAATATTTTTCGGTTTTTCGTCGGATTTTTTTTTTTGGTGAAACGTTGAAAATTTTCGCGAAGTAGAATTAATTAAGCCCACGAAAATTGAATTTACGTCGCGGTACTCGGTTTTTGGTTTTCGGTTATCGGTTATCAAATTGATGAAGCGCTCACTTCTCAAACAACAACAACAACAGTTCCCTACAAAAACCAACAAAATCCTGTGCTCAAATCGGTTGTTGTGAATGGCGAAGTCGAACGAACAACAATCAGAAAGCGAAAAACAATAAAATCAAAGCAAACAACCGAACGATGAAAACAAATGTGAGCAAGAACGCGGATGATCTTCGGATTTGTTTGTTCTTGTTATCGCGCTGTTATCACCGGCAGAAGTCGACATGGAATAGAGACGAGTGCAGCTGGAGACAAACAGAACGCGAGGGAGAACGTGCGATGATGAAGTGATCTGGACTAAGAAGGTAATCGGTTCGACCTCCAGCCGGAGAACATAGTTTTAAGATAACGAGGGAAAAAGCAGAGGAGACGAAAAGCCAAAATTCTCCTTTTCTCTCTTCTCTCCTTTGCCCCTGCACTCATTCTCTTGCACCGATTCATTCGCTTCACATTTTGGAACTCCTCTCAAAGTACAGTAAAATCGTGGAGACCAACAAAAGCAAGACGAACGAAGACCCTTATCTTCATCTCTAGTCCATCTCTTTCTGATGGCCGCCTACGACGAATGTGTGCTGCACACCTTCCAACTAACTTTCGCTTCCCTCTTTGTCCTCTGTTCTCCTCCCCTCGACTCTGCTCCAGCTCCAGCTTTGATCGTCTCTATTCCGAGTATTTAAATTAATTTTAGGGCGCCTCTGTCGCCAGTTTCCACTGCATCTCGAAGCTGCCGGCTGTCAGAACCGCGACGAAGGTTTTCTCTCGTCCCCCCGCTGCCCCCACTCGACCAAGAGTCCAGACCACGTTGCGTTTTTTGTCAAAGTCTGTCAAATAATTCCGGCTTCCATCAAAACTTGTCAGCATTTGTCTCACGAGTTGTAGTTTTCCTAGTTTCTTTCAATGTTTTTTGTGATTACTTTAATTTAACGCAACCGGTGGAAAGGCAAGAGTTCTGCGAATATTTAAAAATATTGTCTCAGAAGTGCACAAGGAACCAGAACTAAAAAAAACACAATATTCTACTTCTAGAAGAGGTTTTGTTAAACATTGTTTCGAGTGGAAATTTGAAGGAAACTAAGAAATCTTGTGTTTCTCCGGATTTTGTTTCAAGTACAATCATTCTTCATTTTGTTTGCTTTCCCGACTGTTGGACGAGCATTGCAGGAGAACTAGAGCCATGGCCAACAACGAGGACACGCCTTTTGTGATGTGAGTGAAGCAACTGGAATTTATTCATCAACCTTCTATCTACCAATTACAGAATTATCACTGATCATATTTCAAATCTTCTCTTATGTTGACGAGAAAAGGTTTCTCCAAAGTTCGACCATTTCATGTGATTCCTACTTCTTTCGCTCTCTTCCCGCTGCGCCAAGCTTTCCTCTGACCCCTTGCCATCGACCCGGCCTTGGCTTCGATTCGATTCGATGTCGAAGTGATTACCACAAATAGCGTGATTAGAATCAAAGTTGGGACCCCGATGGGAATGGAACCACTCCGACAGCCCCTCACCTCACCTGCCCCCCTGACCTCGTCGTGCCCCCGATTTATGGCGGTCGACGCCATTTTATGCCATTACGCCATAAGTTTCTTCCTGAAAATTGCGTTAACTTCCAGCGTTCGACAAACAAAAGTGAAAGAAATTCAATTTCGAATTGTTTCGCATTTGCAACCCACTTCCTGTCGCACACACACACACGCGCACACAGCACACGCACACACACTCCCACCCAGAGGAAACCCCAACGCAGAACAAATGGAAATAGTTGAAAGAGGACGTCGAAGTAGGTGACGAAGAAGGCAGGGGGGAGGGGGAGACGGGAAAAGGCTGCCACGCGTTAGGCAAGAAAGGAAAAATGCAAAGCGGGACAAAGGACGCAATGGGGAGAGAAAAGGAGAAAGAAAGAAGGAAAGAAAGGGGGAGGGAAACTGAAAACTGCTCACGGAAAATGAAAACTTGTGGAAATTGCAGTGTGAAAAGTTTTCCTTCCCTTTCCGCATTCGCATTCGTATTCGTTTTCGGTATAAATTTGTAGCAAATTGTTGTGATGTGCTAATTTCGCAATCAACAAACAGACCCACGTGCGAGCGAGAGGGGCCGAGGAGCGAGAGAGAGAGAGAGGAAGAAAAGAAAAGTGTTAAACTCAAATTGAGGAAAATAATAGTGCGGAAAAATTCCCACAAAACCAGCGCGACGACAACCGACAATCGACGACGGAGGCGACGGCGGCGACGGCGACGGCTGACGGTTTGCGGGCGAGGAGGTGAAATTTTATTGGAAAAGTTTCGCTTGCAAATTTTTCCTCCTTGCGGTGGCCGTGGCTGAGCCGAAGACGGCGGTCGGGGCGGCGAATTGAGCCAAGTTTCGATCGGAATTGAAAGGTAAACAAGGGGCGGGAAGGGGGCGTAGGTGTCAGACACTTTATTGAATTTTGATCCGTCTCTCCGACGAGGGCGGCGGAACGAGGACGAAACTCTTTGTGCGCCGATCTGTAGAACGAACTGCGGGGAGATAAAAAGAATGATTATCGTAGAAAAAATAATAAAGAGAAGTGAAGGATGGGATGCATTGAAAAGTACGTGAAGAAAGAGGTCGGACGAGGCGGAGAAAAGAAGAATGAACGACGGATTTAATTACGGGAGATAAGGATCCAGCGATAGTCCGATGCTTGGATAAAGAAATATACAGAGTCGTCGGGAAGAAGATAATCAGAGTTTGTGGAGCGATAATAAGAAGTGAGAAGGAAATTGTGAAATGAATGAGAGATAACGGAGATTAAGAAGTAGATGAAGACAACATCACGTAAATATTTCCCTATTTAAAAAACATGGGATCAGTGACAAAGTCGTATAAAGAAAAAGTAGGAAATTTAGGAAAAAGAGAAATCTAATAGAAAATTGGAATCGAAAAACAGAACACTTTGACATACGAGAGAAGAGATGGTGATAAAGTCTTAATCAAAGGCCTCAAAGGATCGGCGCTAACAACTCCCATGGCTAGGAGATAGCGAAGAATAATTACAAATTCACAATTTTCTCGCAAATCCTTCCAACTGAAATTTCAACAATAATTATACAACAACAACTACAACAAAATCATGCCGAAATTAAACTTTGCGCCAACGCCTTGAACTGTTTTTTGTCGTTGTTGTTGTTGGAATGGGTGTTGATGTTGTTCTTGTTTTTTTTGTTATGCTGCAGCTTCTCTTGGTGGTGAAGTTGGTGTTGATGTTGTTGTTGTTGTTATCCTTGCTGTGATTAATGCAAAGTTTAAATTAGTTTTTCGAGCGAAGTGCAAAAATGCACAACTTCTTTTTATTTTCATTTCATTTTTTCGCTGTCCTCGTCTTCCTCGCCTCCTCATCCCACGCTTCATCCTCCTCGGCTGCGTCTACAGCTTCGTTTTTCGAAAATTATTCTGCATCAAAAGGAAGTGACGAGTCTCGCTCTCTCTCCTCCGCGCCATCTCTGTCGCACTCTTAATCCTTTCCGCTGGTCGCGTCGTCGCTTCTCGCTCGGATGATTTCTTATTTATGCAAATTTTCGTGCACGATTCGAGGCGGCGGGCAAAACTTTACTTTAAGATTAACTAGCACACACACACACACACAGACACACACTCTATCTGTCTCGCTCGCGAGGCTCCTTTCGCTCCTTTCCGGGAAGTTCGTGTCGTCCCGAGGCTTGTGAGAGAAAAGTCACGTGACGCCTGACGCTCAGCTGCAGGCGTTGATTTTCCAGTTTTAATTTTTTCCTCCCTCGCTCCTCGCTCGCTCTCTGTCGCGCGCTTAACTACTTCTTTTAAGCGCCTTTGATTGGCATAATCTCGTTGGCCAAGATGACAGCGCGTGGGCGCTCGGCAGGAGAGCGCATTACGGCGACTTCCGCCGGAAGTTTTCCCACTTGGCGGGAAGACACGGAAGAAGAGAGCTGCTAATTAATTGAAAAACCCGCTCTGCTTCGGGCGGCTTTAAAATCGCCGCGTGAGACTCGCTGCACGAGGTCGGGGCCACGTGACCCGTGGCGAAAATCACCTCAAGGTGTGGAGCCGAGTTGACTTGACTTTCGTCGAAGGACTCCCGGGAGGTTCCTTCTATCGGGTCGCCTTCTGGATGATGAGGGTCTCCCGGGACCTTCTTTCGCTCACTAAGCTGCCAACCGAAACACATCAGCAATTCATCAAAAAGTCATCGGCGACAGGTGAAGAGCGAGAGGGGGAGAAAATGGGAAGGCGATTGTCAACAGATCGATAAATTTTCAAACTATTTGACAGCCCAGCAGAATAACCCAGTAATGCAGGAACAACAACAACAATACGACCTCCATCCTTCACTTTGCGGTTCAGCAGGGAGTGATAGAGAGGAGAGGGAGAGAAAAGGAAAAATGCAACTTCGAAGAGCAAAGTCAAGCTCAGCCAACAATCAACCGAGCAATCAATCCATCGACATTCCGTGAAACCCACCAACAACAACGACCACAACAACAACAACGACCACAACAACAACAACGACCACAACCACATCCTCATCATCATCCTTCTTTCGACCAGTCTCCATCGAAGCATCAACGCAGACACCGGCCACTGGCGGCAGCGGCAACGATGACGACGACGATGATGATGATGATGACGATGACGTCGGCGACGACGCTCGTCCGAAGCGACGGCAGCAATGTCAACGTTTATGTTGCCAACATCGCCAGCTTCCCGCGGCGCCCGTGACCAGGGTCCGACCTCCCTCCGGACGAGTCGCTCATCAGGCGCCTCATAATCGTTGAAATATGGTAAAAATCCCGCATCGATGGGAGCGGAGGAGGTTCGGAGGTTCTATCGATGCTGACGCTAGGACGACGGAGAGAGCTCTGCATCGGGTGACGATGGTCGAGAGAGAAGGGCTGAAGGTGTGGTGAGGACGTCGACAGGTCGATGCAAGGATGATGATGGAACCCAGGATGGACGGATGCTCACGGAGCAGAGATGGAGAAGAGAGATAGAGAGAGAGGGAGGATGTGGCGATGTTTGATGATGATGTTGACTACGACGACGATGATGTTGAGGTTGATGATGATGACGAAAAGAACGCGGCAACAACAACGACTATGGCGACATCAACGAGCCTGTTGACGGCCCTGATGACAGCCTCGTTGGCTATGGCCAAGGTGTGGAGGAGGTTTTTTCCCTTTCTCTCTCACACTATCCTTGAGTCCAAAATGGAGACATTTTTATATGCAGTGTCGCCCTTCGTTTTCGTTACAACAACAGCTGTAACTAGAAACAACAACACTAACATAAAAATAACAACAACAACATCAAACGGGAACCAACAACAACAACCACCGTCGTATCCAATAAATTACACCTGAGGAATAAATATGAGCGATAGAAGGAAGAATTTTACCTTTTACATTTGAGTGAATGCTCCCCTAAATGACCATCTCCGCCCCTTTCAACCACGCCCACTCCCCGCCCTCCTTCGCCCACCTCGTCCAGACGGCAATCGATGACGGGATCCACACTTCGACGTGATTGATGAGCCGAGCTCAGCGTGGACAAGGGGGAGGGGCGGGAGTCGTTTTTAAAAGTGCATTAGATGCGAGAAGAAACGGAAGCGCGGAGTTGAAAAGTTTCGGGTTTTCAAGGTTTTGCTCTCAGTGTGTGGATTTTTTCCATTTCGCCGGGTTTCGTTCTCGCTTCTCTTATTTCGAAACTCATTCAACGCGAGTGAGGTGAACGAGGGACGAGGTTGTTTCAGACGAGGTAGGGTTTCAGAAGTTGGCAAATTGACGGTGAGCTTGAGGGAACAGCTGTCGCTCTCCGCCCCTCGGCCCTTTGGCTGCTGCTGCTGCTGGAAATACGATTCTAATGGAATTGCAACTTTTGCGCTTGACCACCGCCGAGAACGGAAGCGTTCGGTTCGAGGGAGGTGAAAGTTTTCGCTTCCGCATCCGCTTCCACCATTGAAATTGCATTAAAACGAAGCTCGCTTTAAGCGCCAGGTTCTTTGACAGAGCGAGAAAGCCATAGAGGAGGAGGAGAGGGAGAAAAGATATTGTTCGGAGATCATGTGTGATGATTGAGGGCAGCGTGGAAACCATTTTGAGCTCACAGCGAGCTTCATTTAATCTTATCTGCAGTCGAAAGCAAACTCGCGCGGACCCAAGGGACGAGGGCGAGGGCGCTGGCTGTTAGCGATATCACGGAGATAAACGACTGTGGACGGAAGGTTTCCGTGTGGTAACGACTCGCGTTAATTAAAAACGCTCATCCAGATCGAAGTCAGAGCAAAGAATAAGAGTGAGAGAGGAAAGAAATTCGATGTTTAGAGGTTAATGAACTTTGTGTAGGAGAGGAAAGATGGAGGTCGTAGAATGACGAAGACCATTGACTTAATACGTTTAAATGGTGGTGATCAAAATTACAAAAATTTAGTGCAATTTGAGAGATTATTGCAGGATATGAGGTAATATATGAGGCAATAAGAAGAAACTACTCAAAGGTCAAATCGCTGCATAATTTGTGTGCCAAAATCAGAGCCGTGTCAAGGGCACCAAACTACGGTCCAGAAAACAAATCTCTTCCTCACTCCTTTGTTGTTACACGGAACACAAACTTCTCGACGAGCAAACAAATAATCATGGCCTTGCAACTTCGGAGGAGGAAAATAGGAGAAGAGCGAGAAAATTCCGAACGAAATCTCTGTCGAAAGCCTAGAAATAAAGAACCGACAGCCGACAGCCGAGGTGAGGGCGGGTCCTTCGAGGGCCACGTGAGGAAGAATTTCGGATTCAGGAGAAGAAGGAGGGAGAAAGCGAAAAAATCGGGTAGCATCGGAAGGGAGCAGCGGGAGTGGAGCGAAGGCCTTTGCTTATCTCCTGACGCATGTAGACGCTCGCTGCAGTAAATCAAAGCATACTTTGGGGCGCAGTTGCTCGGCTGTGACGGTCGCTGCTGCATCATTGCGCCTCCTGAGTCTGTGGGGAAAACAAGCAACAGCAACAACAGCAACAACAACAACAACGAGAGCAACGAAAAGAAGACCCAAAATTCAGTTGAAGTTCGAAACAGCGAAGGGGAGCGAGAAAAAAAGTTTGCAATGGATTTGCTCTCCTTCTATTTTTAAGAAGCATCAAGAAAAAGCGCATTCATGCGTTTTTGTTATTGTTGTTGTTGTTACACTTTCCATAAGTTGCAATTTGCAGAGTTGTTGTTTTCTTGCTCTTTGCCATTTTTTCTTTTTTTTTTGTCCTTGCTCTTTGCAATTTTTCTTGTTTTTTTTTTGCTATTTTTCCGTGCTCTTTGATCTTTTTCGCTCTGAATTTTATTTGAAAACTTCTGATTGGGACGACATTTGCTTTTGGGAGCGAAACTTTGGCTCTTTCGGAGACTGACGGAAATGTTGCATATTTTCGGAAGGCTGTGGAAATTGAAACAGAGCGCGAGGGAGGGAGGGAGGTTCTCGTGAAATTGCATTCGTTGAGGTTCTTGACGAGTTCGCGAGGCGGCGTCACCTACTTCTGGGACGCGATTGTCAGCGAGCAAATAATGCAGCACGACGCCTCCAGTTAGTGGGACCTTCGACTCACGCCTGACAGCTGTCGAGCCGTGGAAGCCCTCTCAATGCCACTCCGGCCGCACGAACCCGAAATCAATTTGCCCCGAAGGCCGCCCTCCGCGCCCGAAACTCTGCAATCACTCCTCGCCATCTGCCCGAGTGTCTGTCATTAGCCCCATGCTTCTCGAAAGCCAGGCAATTAAAACTCACCGTCTCTCTCACTTCTCTCTTTGCAGCGAGTTCAAGCAGAGGAACCGGGCCAACTACGGCTCCGCCAATGGACCCGGCGGCAGCGGCAACAACAATAACAACGACAACAACGTGCCCACCACGCCGACCACTCTCTACTGCCTGCACGGGAAGTCGCACGTCGAAGGTGAGTTTAACCCAGTTCAGTTGACTCGAGTCGAGTTGAGTAGTGCATGCGCGCGACAAGTTATGGTTTTTCCAATTACTGCCCGGCCGTGGGTCGGTCGCAGAGGCCGGCAATTTAATTCGAGGGAGGCGAGCTCCTAATCGCATGACTTTCGTTTTTAATGCCGGCTTTTGCGACGCTCCCCTCGGCAAGGACGATCGGAAGAGCGATTCGAATCCGAGAGTCATTTAAGCCCCGGCGCTGATTGCGCTCCGACGTTAATCCGCCTGCCGTCGGAGCGAGCGGCGGCCGAGGACGTGAGCAGAAGTTGGACATTTTGAGCTCCTCCGCCTCCGCTTTCGTCGTTGTAGTGGTGGTGGTGGTGACGGATGGTGTAGTTGTGTTGAAATGTTAGTTTCTAATTAAAAAATGGATAGCGCGGGATTTCGGCTCCGGGCGAAATGAGTTTTGCCCGAGGCCAGGGGTTTGATTAAAAGTTGCTGGGGATTAAAATGTGCTACAAAATTGGGGCTTTTCCAGCGAGCCCTGATGAAACACGTTCCGGCTTTGATTGAAATGTTCTCCTTCTCTGACCTTCGACTTTCGACTTCGTCGTTTCAGCATAGCTCAATCTTCTCTGGCGAATTTTCCTCTGGGGTTTTCGCATAACTGTATGATTGCTGCTTTTCATGAAGCCCCATCGCAATCACCAGTCTCCATCGCCGCCCCGCCCCTGATCCCCCGGGAGGGCGTTCAACGCACTGCGAAGAAATCGGCGTCTGCTTTTCGGCGCTAACGCCAGTATTTATGGCCTAAAAATTGATTTTCCCACACTTTCGCCCAGAGTCGTCGGCGTTGTCGGCGTCGCAGGCGGAGTCGCCGTCGTCGTCGGTGAGTTGGCGGAGGATCCTTCGCAGCATTCGGCGCCGAGTCTGGCGCGCACCATTATTATTGGTTTTGCGCTGATTTATCATCGCAACACTTCCGCGCCCACTCCCGCCCCCCGCAACGTCTCCGCCCACTTGGCCGCCCTTCTGTAATTCGGGCGCCCTCGAGGACCTCTCGGCCCTCGCATTATTTTAAAATACGAGCGTTTCATTGCGATTTATGAGCGACCAAAGAATTAATGTCCTTCTCCACTCTGACCAGCGACCGGATCGCGCCGCATGCAGCTCATGTCGACGACGGGTGGAGCTCGGGGTTTGAGTCCGTCTCGTCCCGTCCCGCAAGAGCACCGATTTAAATATGAGAAATTGCCCTCTGATTTCGTCGACTTCCGCCACCGTCATCCACTCGTCCCGCTCTCTCGTGGCCGGCGTCGTCGTCGACATTGGAATCCTTTTGCGGAGCGCACTATAAATTCAGATTAGTCAACGTTTAGCAGCGCTCGCTGTCTGGTCGCCTCCTTCTCCTCTCCTCCGTCTGTCCCGCGGTCCGGCTGTCTGTCAGCCACAACATGGTCCGCAAATTGGACCTCGGGCCCTTGGCCAAGGGGCGGGCGTCGGGTGGACGAGGTGGGGCACAGCGTGTTGGAAAAAATCGCAGATTGATGGCCCTCAAAATTGAAATTTATTTCCGTCCAAAAGTATTCCGTCGACGGAACCCTTCTCTCTCCTGGTCCTTCCTCCACGGTAATGAAAGTAAGTGCAGAAGCATGTTGTGAAAATGGTCAGCGAGAGCGTCTCCTGGACCTGAAGGCCTCCGCCAGATGCAGCGACGACGTTGACAGCGTGCGAAATTCGGGAGAAGGCAGTTTTAATAAAATGACAACCTTGCAAAATAGTTTATTTATAATGCAGGCGGGATATCCTTTGGAGTTAATTCGTGTGGGCAGTCGAGAAACTTAATTGATAGATGGGATTCGATTCGATTTTTAGGCAAGTACTGATCCGTAAATAGGTTCGTTGAAGTATCAAGAATAACTCGGACTCAAGAAGTAAATCATAAAAGAAAGTTTGAGAAATAAATCGAAATTCAGGGGTATTTTTTACTTATTTTTTATCGAGGTTGGTTAATTTTGTTTTTAATTGAATTTTAGAATTCCCAATTTAGATTTGGTCCCTAGTTTGAATTCCAATTTTGAAATAAACTGTAATTCATAATTTTGATATAAACTGTAATTCAAAATTTTCATATAAACTAAAATTTTCAATAAAAATTCAAAATTTTCAATAAAAATTCAAAATGTTCAATAAAAATTCAAAATTTTCAATAAAGTTCAAATCTCTTAATTCTAAATTTTCTTCTCTGATGAATGGTTCTAAAATTAAATGCTGTATTAAATTTTGCTCCAGTATAGCAATTGTCTGGAACTTATTTTCATTTCATCATATCATTAATCAAATAATAAATTATACAAATATTTAAACATATCTTAGCCAACTGCTCCTCTATGTCTTCATCACTCGCTTATATCGGACCGCGCTTTATCATGCCCTACCTTGATCGACTAGTCGTTTATTGTCGCGATGTGAAATTAATTTATTGCATTTTATTTAAAACTAATGCACTTCAATGCTTGCTACGTTGTTTCTGCTCACGTTGTTATTGTTTTTGTTAAGCATGCAATCCCTATTAAATCTAATTTATAGTTTTATTTTATTATTGCTTTTGCAGCTGATGCAATTTCCATCGTCGCGACGCCATCGTCGTCATCGTTCGCAATTTATTTTAATTCGTGTTGTTTATTTTCTTAAATAATTATTTCAAAATTGTTCTGCTCGCTGACGGCTGGGAATCCCCCCCTTCCCATTCTCTTTCCCCACCTGTCGATCGATGGCTATGACTATTCGACATCTCTCGGACTGCCGAGACTTTGACTGATTTACGACATCGCTTTGTCTTTAATTGTATTCCATCGACCCACCGTGTACAGAGGCGATTACTAGCCATCGGTGAAAGGAGTGAATACCTTCTGACAAATTCCATAAGGAGAATCGCTGTCCACACTACAACACAGAAGCCCTTGACTTCCACTTAAAGACCTTGCGATGATTTTCAACATATTCCACCTCACGTTCCTCTGTTTAAGAGCCTCCTCCCCGAGTCCTCCTTGAAGGCCACCGGAACCTTCGCCTTCGAGCGCCGAGGGGCCTCGGATCAGGGCGGGGTGTGGGCGAAGACGGCGGACACAATGCGGCCGACTGCGAGAGATAAGCGAGCGCCATTTGCATATTAATCTGCGTGTTTTCGCCGTCGTCATGCGTGTCATAGTCGTCGTTTTCGTCGTTGTCGTTGTCGTCGCCGCTCGACTGTGCGTTCGCGACGACCCGATCTGCTATCTGTCGGCGGGTCCCTTTGTCCGCCGCCTGTCTGTCCCTTCATGGTGCATTAAGCTTGAGCACCGTTCATTGATTCTAATGGAGTCGGCGTGTCTCACGAGACGGAAGAGCGACAGTTTCGACGGCGTGCTTTCAGGAGCGAGACCGTGCGCATATATTCAATAAAATAAAGGAAAATGCAATTCAATTAAATTTCTATTCGGCGAGGGAACGAGAGAGATAGACATTAGGGGTGTGAGTGAGTGAGCACGATGGCCTGGGGCGCTTGAATGGCGGGGCGGCAACAAAGGAATTTTAATGCGATCCATGGGGAATTTTAATTTATTGACAATTTCGCCCCGAAACTCAATCGGAATTTTATTACAAAAATCACCAGCATTGCTTTCGATTCTTGGTCCACCCCATCCCTCATCCTTCCCCTCTCTCTCTCTCTCATGTCTCTCTCCCTGCTCTGAGCGACGGCATTAGTCGCATGGACTCTTGGCCGTTGCGTTTAATTTGGCCGTCAATTGCTGTCACAAATCAATGCGCACAAAAACCGGATGCTCGCACACATACACTCGCACAGACAATGACACACACAGAGCGAAAGAGAGAGAGAGGGAGTGAGATGGGGCATAGAGAGAAGACGAGTGATGGAAAGAGAGGACATCGGGACTTGAAACAGCATCAATTTCATTACCGGAAGCGGAAGCAGACGACATTCCTTTGTGCGCCATCGGCAGAGGGAGACGGGAGGAAGGGGGAGTGAGAGAGACGGGGCGATTGGGAGAGATATGGACTGGTTCCGAGGGGCGGGATCCGAGGATCGGACGAGCGGGTGATTGAGCGTGAGTCAGCGAGAGGACGAGGGCGATTGTTGCATTTCATGCCATCGTCAGGGGGCGAAGGGCGTGGATCGCGCGGGGGGCGGACGGGCGGATGCACCGAATCAGAAGGACACGACACACATTCCCAAGCAGCGCCCCTCCCTCGTTGTCCTCGTCGTCCTGGTCGTTGTCGTGCTCGTCGAATGATATAAATTGAATGTCATCTCTTTGTTGGGAGAAACTTTCGAACCAACAAAATTGAAAGAAAATTCGTTTTTCATTCAAAAGCCCTTCCGGCACCCAGAGAGGAACATTTCCGAGGGGCGGGTTTGGGGGCGTGGCGCGGAGGGAGAGGAGGTCATTCGGTCCGGGGACAAAGGAGCGTGCGGATGACGCGGTTCGTTCGTTGCTGATGAGCGCTCGACGGACGGATGCTTCGAGTGAGTTGGTCGTCGTCGCTGCTTTTGAGTGCTCGCTCAATACATCGCCCAAATGTCTCCATCTCTTTCGACAGCCTTTATTTTTCATACTCCTTTCATGGTCGGTGCGGCAACGGTCATTAGGGGAGTGATTTTCGGTTTTTAAAAACCCTTTTATCTTTAACTTACGGTCAGGTTGACATTCGATATTGATTTTCACTGATGACCCGATCGGTTCTTCCTTTAGTTGTTTATTTCTACCTATCTCCATGAACTTCGCCTCATCCACCTGTCCCCAAGACATTCCTCAGACACCTGAAGGTGACGACCGATAAAGTGGCCTAGGGAAGGGCCGAGAGGGGTCCGCAAGCCCCACATCGTCAACCGACCCTCACGCGATTCACCCAAAGCAAAACGAACAACACGACGACGGATCGGATAATTGTCTCTCACCAATGCAATGGGTTCCACAACCGTGGAGAGAGGACGGAAGGTGAATCCACCGTCCACCGGTTTGAAACTCGTAATCATTACACTAGATAGTGGAGTTGTTTTAGTTGTCAATTGCGCTGTTTTCGTAGAAGTTGCTATTGTTGTCTATCAACGGGCGCCGCCTGTTGTTGTGGAACGTGTGCAAAATGTTGCTCTCATTATTTATGCGCACATGTTCCGACGACTCTTCCGACGACGACGACGACAGAGTCGACGATGGTGAAGAGAGAGGAGTTCATGTAATTATTGTGTTGTTGGTGTCGGTGCTGCTTGTTGTTGTTTGTTGCTAATTGATTGCAGGAACGATTGTTGATTAAGTGACAACTTTTTCTGGGAAAGTCGGAGGGATTCACAGTTGGGGGAAAAGAAGACATTAATATATTTGGATTGAGAAATATTGATGAAGATGAAGGAGGAAGTTTTTCTTTCCAGACACCTTTTAGTTATATCGTTTCTACCATCTATAATTCACCGTCCACTCTTCGACCCCAGTCCGTTCGATCGACCTCATATCAAATGACCCGAAACCCTTCGTCTCTCTGTCTCTCACGTCACGTTTCCATCCCATTCGACGTCACAAATCATCGTAATCGCAACGGGTTGAGCCTCAAACACTTCCCCATTCTCGCCTCGTCAAGACTTTTGCCCCACACAGCCCTCCAAAGTATCTATTAAGATATCATTCAGCGCAATAATTTCCAAGCGATTAGGCTTAATGGGCTCCCCCTCCCCCCACCTTCGGCCCCTTCTCCATCAGCCCTTCGCCCACCTTCCCTCCAACGACGGCCACTTGAGCCCGGCGGCGTCCAACGCCCTCGTGACGTCGCATCGCGCTGAAGCAGCGGCTGCAATCGCAGATGCTGCTCTGAGTGGTGTTGTTGTTATTGCGATTGTTGTTGTTGTTGCCGGCGCTACTTGACGGCTCGTCGTTGGCGTCGTCGTCGTGAGCGAGAGCCGCAAGTCAGTTGAGCTTCGATTGCCGGGGTCGATAAGTCGGGGAGCAGCAGCAGCAACAACAACCAATAGCCAACAACCACAAAAGCAACGACCGGATTAACTACAACAACAACAACAAGAGTGCTATCATTAGAAATCCTTTGAATCCATCGGCCAGGATACGCGGCCGCGATATGTGGACGAAGGACTCGTGAAGAAGCCAATAAAAGGGCGGACAGACGGACGGACGGACGGACAGGAGGAGGGCGGTCGGTCGGTCGGTCGGAATCGTTCGAGCGGAGGCGTAAATTGAGTGCGTGTAACGGGAGAATTTATAGAAAATCGCGTGGACCTTTGTTGTAAATTAAACGATTCCCGGGCGCGTGTTCCTTCAGCGAGGAGAACGAAACGAATCCCAGAGTCTTCAGAGTCGAGTCTTCACTCTGAACCCAAGCTGAAGTCAGAGAGATCTCGTTGTCTGGAAATAGTTTCGCACCCGAGTTGTCGCAATGGAGATTCGAATTGAGCTGAACTCGTATTCAGGTTAGTTTCGATCAAAATAAAACCTGGCTCTGTAACTTCCCGCCCATCACGAAATCTCTCTCTTGCTGCCCCCCAATCCAAATTCGCAACGTTCCATCGCAGCCATCGAAAGCCATAAATATTTCCCACGCAACACGTAGCCGTTGCTGCCCCATAATCGAGGTCGTAATCGCGTTTCCCCCGACAATTTCCGGATCATCGAAAGCACATTTCGCTCCATCCTGGAGTCGCGCTAATTCGCCATCTGGCCAGAATATCGTTCGCCTGTTAATTGCAACATGTTGTCGATCAATTTCCTCGAAGCCTTCATCCGTCCGCCGCCGCCCGCGGCTCCTCGGCCCCGGAACGTGTCGACGGAGTCTCGGCTGCACGACAGGGCATTTCCGGCTTAGTGCGAATTATTGGCCATAAACTGGGTGAAATTAATTAACAGCAACAACCGCAATGGTAACAACAACACCGCCATCTGGAGTTGCATGTCAGCGCGGCTTCCGTCAAACGCGACCGCGAATCACACACACACACACACACAGTTGTCCCTGGGGCCTTCGGCGGCGGCGTTGCCAGAGGTGCGTGATGGGTCCCGAGGCGCCGAAGTCGCCGTCGCCACAACGCGTCCATCGACAACAGCGTCGTCGAATCCCACCCAGCGTCGTCGTCGTCGTCGCTCTTCTGCGAACCGAAGACTCGCTCCGGGTTTTATTCCTCCTCGACATGCCACACACACACGAAGAGAAACATGTGTGTGGAGAAGAGGAGAAGCAGGTGGAAAATCAATTAAGACGTCGCCCCATCCCACGGGACTCGCATGAATTCGGGACTGGCGAGAATTCTGGGGCGAGGGGTCGGAGGGGCGTGAATTGAATTTCCGATCGTTGATTCCTTCTTTGGGGCGTTCTCCGGACCCAAACGATAGAGCTGGGGTCGAGAAGGAGGAGGTCGAGACTTAGGAAGATTAATAGAGATGTACGAAAAGTGTGTCAAGGGAGTTCCGGCAAAGGGTTCGAGGTATTGCAATAATTTTTATTTTATGAATTGTTTGGCGAAAACTCCTCCTCGAGTCTATGCAAATGGCTCCAAACAAAACCGCAACTTTGCCGTGCGTGACGGGACTTAAATTCAATTCGAAACAAGGCGGCGAAACAGCAATAAAGGGAAATATTCTTGGCGAATAAATAAATGGATTCGCAGGACTTTCGGCTGCCTTGAAAACTCCCTGCGCCAGCAATAAATTGTGTGTGTTTTTTGCGTCTTCCTCATAATTCTTTCACGCTTTAAACGCACACACAGCCGGTCGTTATAGTCGCTGTTATTATTGTTATTGTCATATTGTTTTGTTATTGTTTTTCGCTATTGTTATTGTTGTTGCTGTTGCGACAACCATTGGCGCCCTTCGAGTCGCATCTGGCCGAGTCCTGGCGACCAGACGCGAGTCCTCTCGGCTCCGTGCAGACGCATTCGCATCCGCAATTGTTGCAGTTTTTCATTTACTTTGCAATCGTTCTCCCCCTCGGGCCCATCGATGGCATTTGCATGTTCCGTTGCATACTTCGCGGCGCCCGCAGTGGAAAACTCCCCGCGTCGTTAGCGGGAATTTATGAACACGGTGCTCGGTGGCCCATGCAGGCGATGCAGAGAGGGAGGCGTGGGGCGTGTCCGAAGGGGACGAGCGGACGTGTGAAATCGCTCGCGCAATATTTTAATTAACAATAATTAATTTAAGTAATTAATTCCACTTTAATTCATTCGCTTCCTCTCCATTTTCACATTTTTAATCGCGATATTTTGTTCGGCTTGCATAAATTATCGCGATGCACTGTGGCTTGTGGTCGGAGGCAGTGCGCAAAGAAATCCGGTTTTGCGAAGCGATTCCTTTCGCGGTGTCGAGGCGTCTGCACTTGTCTTGTTGTTGTTGTTGTTGTGCCCGATGCCGGATGTGACCCATATTTCGCGACCTTGGGACACGTCTACGGCTGCTCCAAATAAGTATTCATCGGCACACGTTCGCTCACGCCCGTGAGGGAATCGATTGAGAAACCCGATTGTGCTGGAGCGTATGAGCTTTTGTCGCGAATTTTTACGGCTTTCGTTGTGGGAACTCTGTTCAAGACACTTTGGCTACTATTATCATTTTTGTTTACTGAACGCCCACACATATTTTCGTTTGTAAAAATAAATTTCCATAAACAAGTTCCAATAAATCTTATTGAAGACCTATAACATCAGAAAGTCTCCTCTTCCACAATCATCTTCCTCCTTGCTCAGATTGACATCTTATCAATGGATCGAAAAAAGAGAAACCTTCTCCTCTCTTTCATGCCCTCTCTCTTCACCCATTGCCAGCTCCCAGCTCTATCGAACTTTTCTCCACCTCATTCCATGTCTCCCCCGTTTCTTTCGATATTTTTATTGTCTGACACTTTATTTTGCCAAACTTCTGAAACACTCTTTTAATGACTTACAAAATTAAAACTCTCCCCTCTCGACTATTCAAATGTTACACCCTTGTTATTGTGTTGTCTATATTTACATTATTGTTATTTTTTGCTGCATTCTCATTGCGGTATTTGTGCTTTTTTCCATTCTCGGCGCGAAGTGCGGGATCACTGTCATCGTCAGAGGAGCGAGGGCGTCGATGTGACTGCCAGGAAGAAACTCATTATCGCCAGCGTGCTCTGCTTGGTCTTCATGATTTGCGAGATTATTGGTGAGTTCATTAAAACCCTCAACTTTTTATTCAATAATGAGACAAAGGAAATTACACTCCACCAACAACAACAGCAGCAGAGTAACAACAGTAACAGCAACAACCACAGCGGCATCAACTCGACAACGATGACACCACATGGGCGGAAGGATGTTGGGACAGGAATTTTCCGCTGTCAGCAGTATTAATTACGGGTTCCACGAACGCTCCCGATCGAACCGAGGCGGGCGTCATTTTCGGGGAACCAATTTCAATCACCAACTTGCCAAACGAGGCTGTCAACGAACTTGTTATTAATTTCTTCTCTCGGGAAAATTTAGTTCGCTACCCTTTTGGGAGGTTTCTGTGAATCTGCCGCAGCGGAACATTTTTGCACATCAATCAAATTTTGTTTGCGTCGATTTTAAAGGGAAGCAACAAACATTTATTTTGAATTTTTTTAAATTCCTTTCGATAGTTTGTCTGTGCAGAATTCTTCCAAAAATGTTTTGCTGGAGCCTTAAAAAAAATTCTCGATTGACATGTTATTGTTTGGTACGATATGCATATTTTGCTCCCGATCGTGATCTCGAATTCATGCTCGAGGTCTTGTTTCGTCGATTATGTGGCGAGTGTGCAGATGTTTCTATGGAATTCCCCCTCAGTAAAAATCCTGTTCCATCCTCTCGTTGGGCGAAAGTTACCGCTCCCTCATCGAAGTTCGGAATTTCATTGGGAAATTAATTTAAGCCCGAGCTTCCGAATGGACGGAAACTTCTTCCATTTCTAACTTTAAACTGCAGAATAACAGAAAATATCCCCCAGGGGGAAATTCTCAACAAGCGTGCAAATATGGCAGAGATTTCTCATGCACGACTGACCAAAAATGTTGTTATCCCAAGTGCAGAACAGGAACAGGAGCAGGAGCAGAATCGGCAGCAGAAAAAACAGCAACGCACAAGGACGACATGGGCGAAAGTCGACCGAGGGGGAGGCGGGGCGGGGTCCGTTGACGGTCGACCAGTAGTTTGTGGTGGTGGGCGGACGAGAGCGAGAACGAGGAGGGGGAGGGGGAGGGGGAGAAGAAAAAACATAGTTTAATTTTAAAACTGCAACATTGTGGGAAGACACACACACAGACACAGACACAGAGAGATTAACCCACACATCGAACAGAGATGGAGTCGAGTTGACTGAGAGCGAGATATGGTGCCTCTGCACCAATGTTCCAGGCGTCCATCTTTGCACAAACCGGAAATGGACGGAAGCGGAAATAACATTCCATGACGGCTTCCGTGCCCGTGTCTCGGTCTCTGTATGTGTGTGTGTGTGTCGGTGTGCATGTGTGTGTTTGGTCCTTGTCTGTGTCTACAATGATGACCAGGCGTTTTTTGCCGGTTGATTATTTCTGAAGGATTCTCTCTCGATTGTTGTTGTGGTGGCTCACATGTTGTCGTTGTGGCCATTGGTATTATTGTTGTTGTTGGTTTTGTTGTTATAGCAGTTGTTGTTATTGCAGTTATTCCTGCTGCTGCTGCTCCCAGGTGCGTCTCGGGAAAGGACGAGCAGAAACGATTCCATCGTCTCTCTGTTTACTCTGCTCTCACACACTCACTTACTTTTTCTCTCTCTCTCTCTCTTTGTCTTTCTCCTCTCTTTTCATGTGCTGCCCACGGACATTCGACCTGCTCCTGCCGTCACTCGACGATGATGACGACGACGACGACGTCGACTCCGCCCTTTCGCTGTCCGCCGCTCGCCCCCGCCCGCCCTCTCCCGGCATCCGGATGACTTTGCGCTCTGCTCCGTGTTATTTTTCATCGCCGTCTACGACTACAAAAACAACTGCTGCGATGGATGGCAACAACCACAATGGCCGAAAACTGCTCTTGTTGCCGTGTCGTCCTGGCGACATCCTGCGTCTCTGCGTCCGGCTCCGCAGGTGGAATCGCATCGAACAGTTTGGCGATTGCAACAGATGCCGCTCACTTGCTCACAGATTTCGCCAGTTTTATGATATCCTTATTCGCCATATGGATCGCAGGACGACCCTCGACGCAGCGGTGAGTTACTTTTATGCACTTCCACCACTCCCATCCAACACACAAACACACTCACTCCGACATTCGTCGGGACTGCGATTTGATTTTATTGCCAATTGCGAGATGTCCTTGCGAACGGTTATGTCCATGTGTGCTGCGGATGTGTGTGTATTTGGAAGGTCCTCCCCTGATTTGATGAGATGCGAGGAGCATTAGGGTGGCCAGATGGGGACTTTGTTTTTGTCAAAGTAGCAAAAAGTGCAGAATCAAGTACTACTTTTCCCCCAGGTCACGTCGGACAGATTATAATTTCCATTAAATCCGTTCCGATTTTTTGCCCCCATCATCGTGATTGTTTGTGATTTCTGCAAATCGATATTTTCATTGTTTTATCTACGTTTCATATATATAATCAAATTAGTCCGGCGTTCTAGTGGGGCTTTTGTTGGGGGTTGTAGAAATTTTCACCACCCTTCAATAAACACCAAATATATTATAATAAGTTATTTGAATAATTAAAGGGGTTTCTTTACTTGTTTTCATAAACTTGTTGTCTACACATGGGACGTGGGAGAGATAATCCTATGACGATGACTGGACTAACTAATCATGGAATAAATCTGTGGACTTTTGACAAAACCACTTAAGTCGAGATGAGAAAGTTTTCAAAATTTGTTATCATATTAATTTTTAATTTCAAAACTTAATATTTGGACAAAATATAACACAATATTTTATTTAAAACAAAAAAAAATTGTATATTCAATATGATTCAATATGATATGATTCAGTTCATATGAGTTCATACAAAAGTATATTTTATCTAATGTGAGTGATAATTCAATATCGATCTTCATCTTCTGTACTTGAATACTTGTCGAAAGCGAGTCTCACGAACAAACCCCATAATAAGCTAGAGTGCTCTCTATTCGAACACTTCCTCCATCGCCTTTCTCTCTCTCCTTCGTCCCCTTCTCACATCACGATGATGGACGGCGGAGGAGGACGAGAGTTCTTCTGCCAATGCAATTATCATTCAAAATAACGCTTCCTTCGCCTGAGTGATCGGCACGAAGCACCGACTTCCATTTCCCTTTTTCGCTCGCTTCAATGGAGCACTTGCATAGAGCCAAAAGAGTGAGAGAGAGAACACTTGCCAAAAGAGTGAGAGAGAGAATACTTGCCAAAAGAGTGAGAGAGAGCACTTGGCGCGAAAGTGAGAGAATGGATAACAATAAAAATATTTTCCGCCGTTTCTCACGGAAAAAGCCGAGTTCCTTCGCATGCATCGTGTGGAACAATGGACCGAGAGTAATTTAGTTCGCTCGTTCCTTGGTCTGGAGGAGGCGTGGCGGTTATTGTTCTACTCTTCTCTCCCTCCCTCTCTCCCTCTCGCTCTATCTCTCCGCTTTCTCTCGCTGTGTTCTTTCGGCTTCCTCGGTTGTTGGTGGAATTGAAGTCGAGCTCATTTAGTTTTGGCTGCGAAGTGTAGCATACTTTCTGGCGTTCGCCACTTATGCATATGCATCCCTGGCACATGTGAATGCATTGCCATATGCGTGTGTGTCTGTGTGTGTGTGTGTGGCAACTTTTGTTGATTTCGCCGAGGAATTTCAATTGCATTTCCATTGCATTTCATTTAAATTTCACTTAAATGCGTTGTTTGTGCCCTCTCTCTTTCACTCTCTTTTTATACTTATTTTTCTGTTTCTTTTCTTTCTTTTTGTGGGTAGGACGATGTTGTTGTCATTGTTGTTGTATGCATGCAAATGGCAGTGCAAGTTGATTACTTCTTTAAATAAATGTAGCCACTCATTCATTCATTCAATCCCTCGTTCGTTCGTTCATTCATTTATTCTCTCATTCATCTACTCTCAGAGCGCCCCAGCTGCTCGCTATCAGCTCCCTGGGCGTGGCACTAAGTAGGCAGTTGAAGCCAGCATATGTGAGAGTGTGTGTGTGGAATTTCATGTAGCTGTGTGTGTTGTGGCTTGTTAGTTGGAGCTCAAGTAGCTTAAGCTCCAAATAGCATGCACGTGTCCGTTCGCCCGGAAGCTCTCGGCCTCTGCCTTTGTCCATCTGTCCCTCCGTCCGTCCCTCCCTCTGTCTGTCCGGCTCTTCATCCGCCAGTCGATCGACAGGCATTTTCGTTCATCCTGGCGTTTTTTGTTGGTGCAGGTGCCGGGAGTGTTTTGCATTCCACTGAAACGCGAGGTTATTGCGCTCGTGTGCTCGTGTTCACTCCGATTTCTGCTCCATTCTCCATAAGCACTCGAGTAACTTTTTACCGATTTTCCTGTTTCCTTTCATTGCTTACTTTACTTTTTCAACTCATTGGCTAAGGAATTACTTTTTATTTAATTTTATTTATTACTTTTTTCCAATTTTTCCAATGATTTTTTTTTTTTAATTTTGAATATAAGATTTCATATTATATTCCAAACTAAGGGCTATGTCTGAAGTCACTCCTCAAGATTCCATGATAATAAAATTCAATTTCTCTGTGCCTAGAGGTATGCAACACTCTGTCCTATCGCTTCACTTCCACCACTGCCGCCGTCGCCATCGTCGTCGCCTCCATCGCTGCTGCAGCCATTGTTTGCGGCGCCATTTTTCATTCGAAATTACAAATCGTTTTGGCCCTCGCTGGGCATAAGTTGTTGTTATTGTGGTTGTTGTTGGGTGTTGCTCGCCTGGAACTCCTGAAAGTATGCAATAATAAATGAGTGAATGAACAAACGAAAACGTAGTTTGTGCCTCGAGAAGGCGGCAAAGTTTCGCATTTGAAAATCACACACACACACACTGACATGCACCGACACACTCGTAAACAGATTTCCCTCACTCACACACACACTGAGAACACATGCAGCCGAGGCGCCAACAACTAGTGGCGAGCAACATGTAAACAGCAGCAGCTGCTGTATGGCGAATTGTGTTGGTGTGGCGAATGCAGGTGTGTTTGAGCTTGTATTCGTGTGCTGCAGGTGTGTATGTGTGTTTGTAGTTCTTCTAGTAGTTGTTCCTTTGGTTAGCATTGTTGTTATTTTTGGGGATGCTATTGTTGGTTGTTGTTCTGATAAATTAGGCCCAGCGTCTCGGGCGTCTGGGCCAGAGCTCGACACTTGAGGTTGAGAGAGAGATTGCAGCGCAAACAAGCAACATCGAAACAACACCAACAAATTCTCTCCACACACATACACAGTCAGACTCCGAGAGAGGGAGAGAGAGAGAGAGAGAGGCACTCACACAAAGGCCTCGGCGTCCTTTGCGAGATTCTCCTTCATGCAAATTGCGAAACTTCTGCATTTTTCACTTTGCGGTGAACGAGATGGAACGAGAGAGAAAGAGAGAGAGACGAGGAAAAACCTGAAAGAAAGAGAAGGGAAAAAGGAGAGAGAATGAGATGGGCTTGTTTGTCTCTGCGCCCGAAAGTGTGCAACGTACGGACGAACGAAGTGCAGTCGTGCACGTCGCCGGAAGCGAGGGGGACGCAACCTGTCGAGGAAGCGGAAATGTGCAAAAATTTCCCCCAAATTAGATGGGCGGTCAGACATTAGGGAAATTTCTTGGGCTCGGCGCTGGGGCGGGCAGACGTTGCCTACTTTCTGTCGCCGGAGCCGACATAAAGTTGGACGAATTCGCAACGTAATTCGGAGCTCATATAAATTGCACGACGGCTGAGGGGATCGGTGGACGAAGGAAGGGAGGGGGCGTGGATCGGTTGGGGATGGGAAATTGATTTCTGTTTCGTGTCTCGCTCTGCGGCTGCGAAGTGCTGAATAATTGAGATTTCGTTGACGCCCCGACGGAAGCCGTCGCTGTCGAGGACAATAATTGGCCGAAGGATGGCTGAAATTCTGGCATTCTTCAGAGAAACCCAACCATTGAAGGGTTGGAAGTCTTTAGGATGGTGGAGCAAAAGCTTCTTAGGAGATATATCACTGACATATATTTTTCACAAGTGTTCTATTTAGTAGTGTGTTATTTAGTAGTGAGAGTTTTGCAAATCGAATTTCTCAAGGAGGTCAGAAGGAGTAGATATTTCAGATTTCAGATATTTATAAAACATTCTAATGAGATGGTAAAATTGCGATATTAAGCAAATTATTGGAATATTAAAAATTAAATTTGTGTATTTTTAAATTCGATTTCAGAAGTACGTAATTTGATCTCAATTCCAAGATCCAAAGTAAGAAATCGAAATTCGATTTCATAATTATTTAATTTCAAAAAATTTAATTAAAAAAAAATTAAATAAAAATATACATTTTAAAAATATTAAATGGGGTTTCAGAAAATCGAAATTATATTTCAAAAAAGCAAACAAAAAAATTTTAAAAATTAGACATGAAATAAAATATTGAAATAGCTTAGTACCATAAATTCATAAAATTCATTCATAAAATTTATTTTTTTCGTATTCTTACTTTTGGAATTTAGTTGAACTAGATGGAGATATATTTATTTAAAAATATGTTATTGCGAATTCACTTGTGGATACTTAGAGTAACTGTTTTCCAAGGAAATTCATACTTCAGGGAGTATTTCAAATAGGTTTCGCTTTCGCATTTTTAGGGATTTCTCAAGGACACCGCGAACTTCGTTCTTACCTTCTTCTCCTAGTGCCCTGCTCTCTCCACCCTGGTAATTGAACTCATTTGCGAAATATGCTGCATACTTCAGGGCTTCTTCTCACAGCGCAACTTTTCTCTGTGAATTGCAATTACAACAACTACAGCAATAACAACAACAACAACAACAATAACAAGAACCGCGCCTCGTTCTTCAAAATCATTTGCAAAGTTTTTACAACATTTCCGCAAACAGCCACAAATCACAAGGGAGTAACAACAACAACAACAACAACAACAACAAAAGGCAGGGAGTGGCAGACGAGGGCGAGAGCGAGACGGAAAATGAAAAATCGGCAAATGAAATTTTTTATACGTCTGCGTTTTTTCCACGCTATTTTTTGTTTGAGACAGCCAAGGAAGCAAAAACGAATCCCGACGACTGCCTTCAAATGAAATCAAAATAAGAACAAAATAAAGGACGACAAGGACATTTACGACCCCAACAACAACAGCCACAACGTCATCAACAATGGAAGTGAGGGAAAGAAGAGAGAGAGAGAGAGAGGGAGACTGTGTGTGAGAGAGAGAGAGAGAGAAGCCCGCCGCCTCTGAAACCAATCTCATTTCCATGAAATATTCAGAGGCACTTTGCTAAGTTTTTACCAAATTTTCATTTCATTCCGTTTTGTGCGCTCATTCGTAGCAATCGCTCCCTCCTCTCCCTCTCTCTCTCTCTTTCCCAAGACCTCTTCATCTTTCGTTTTTTTAAGCCGTGTGAATTTTCAGTTTTATTTCCATCGCTGTTATTGTTATGGTATCGGTTGTTGTTGTTGTTGCGAGTACGCGCCTAAAAACTCACAAAACCCAAATGATGTGCACTTTCATTTTCCACAGTCCATTATTCTTTCTCTTCCCACGCTTGTTGTCGTTGTATTCGATTGTTTTTGAAAAATCATCGCGAGTCTTTGACCGCCTTCGAAGCCTCGCGGGCGGGGTGGACCCAAAGTAGGTCGCCTTTTGATTTATTTCGCCTTCCGCACGTCCGGGAATAACTTTAAAAATGTCGTCGACCGAGGATGATTCAAGGCCTGGGAGGTGGGTTCTAAGATTTGCATGCGGAATCAAGGGTTCGGAAAAACCCCACACAAAAACCCCGCTTATTGTTATGAGGCATTTGTCCGAATTGAATTTGAACGAACTCCAGGCGGAAGAGGAAGCCTTACAATGGTGAAGAAAAAAGTCGTTGCTTCCATGCTCTGAAGTCTCCTATAGAGCGACGAGTGTTTAATAAACCCATCGATAGAACTCCCCATTTAATTAAGTCTGGCATCCATCGCTCCCCCGAGCCCAGAAGTCTGGTGGATGGAAAAACCGCACAGTTAATCTATTTTCAATCGATCGGAAGAGATAGAGCGAGAGAAGAAGATAGAGAGGAAGATAGGAAATGAGAGGCATAGAGCGAAGAAAAACTCAATCAACTCGGCTACTGGAGGCCGACGAGAACGCTTTCGCATATGCAATAATATTCGATAATCACTCCGTCGATAATTATTCAATTTTCCTCCATCCCTCGCGTTTCCCTTCCATCCTTTCTTCCTTCTTTCCTTCCAATCGTTTTCCCTTCTTCTCTCGTTGCTTGCTTTATGATTTCCTCATCTAATGGTTGTTGTTTTTTGTCTCCTTGCAGGATGTCCTTCGGCTGGTACCGGGCGGAAGTCATCGGCGCGCTCGCCTCGGTCGTGATGATTTGGTTCATCACCGCCATCCTCGTCTGGCTGGCCATCGAGCGGCTGATCAACCGCGACTTCGAGGTGGACGCCCAGATAATGCTCATCACCTCGGGCCTCGCCATCCTCGTGAACCTGATGTGAGTATTCTCCCCATTACCCCACAGCACGCGGACAGACAGACCGACAAGGAAGCAGAGAAAGAGAGAGAGAGCGAACTCTGCTTCCGGAAAGAAATTCAATTTATTTCAGCGGAAGGGGAAGTCGTAAATCGAAGTGTGATTAAAAGGAAGTGGCGGGAACGCGGCTTTTGTCGGGGCGGAAGGACGGCCGGGGGTTGGAAGGATTAAATTATTCACTTCCTTCGCCCCTTTTCTCTCGGTGGATTCCGCTCTCGTTGGCCGCAAGGAATTCGGGAAATGAAAACTCGGCTGCTGCCAACAATGTGACAAAATGTGGTCGCCATGTTTTGTGTCATTTTTTACGGTTCTCTCCTGCAAATTGTTCAGAGGGGGCGCGAGGGGCGGGGAGAACGACGAGAACCGCAAGGAGTGGTATTCGAAGGAAGTGAGCGAGAATCGCTGAAACGAGCGCAATCAAGCGCGCTTCTGGACGTTGCGCTGACGTGAGTGTTTTTAACTGGTCCGCGGCTCCGGCTAACGACGTCCTGGCCCGAAGTCGTCGTCGAGCGTCGTGACGAGCACGTGCTCGCGTTCGTTGCATACTTTTCGGCGCCGCTGCCTCCTCCTTCTCACGGCGCGGCTGCTGTTGACTTTTCGGAGCAGTGTTTTAGGCAGCCGTCCAGTTGGAAGGTCGTCAAGAAAAATCTCGCCATCATTCGAAAACGAAACAAACACACGGAGCCCGCAAATGGCGTGAGGTGAGGTCGGCTCCTAGCGGCGGTCACATGTCTCTTGCTGTCAACGCGCCTGCTGATTGTGGCTCCGTGGCTGCCTTTGTCGACTGTTTGTTGGCTCGTCTCGATCCGGCTGCGAATGGCAAACAGGGTGCGGTGCCAACTTCTCGTTTGAAAAGTGGTCGAGGTTACCGCGGGAAGAGCCGATGAAATTGGGAAGGAAAATGAATGATATCCGCATCGAAATTCTGATTTCCAAGTTGAGCCAGTTGAGGAGTCCGATGAAATCCGGATAATCTTCAAGTGTTGTTTTCAGATGCTGTTGGGATGAACTTCTGAAGGATTCTTCTCGATTCTTTACTCTATTCTCCTTCATCACCATCACCTGAAGGACCCCGAGTGTCCTGCCAGCACTTGCTTCCGTCCCTCTCTCGTCTCCTTCTCCGCCCTTCGACTCTGGTCCTAATTGCAGCGCTGTTGCGGCCACTTGGAAAACAATTCACGACACGAGTGGAGAATAAATATCACTCCAGCGACTCGAGAAGCAGGATTTAATTTTAAAAAATCTCCTTGGCGAGGTGCGATGAGGCGAGGAAATCAACTCATTCTTCTGCAGCTGGCAGAGAAATTAAGATTTATTCCCGTGGCCAGAGAGGGGCGGTGTGTGGGGGGCGTGGCCGCTCCTCCGCTTTACACAGCGTGCAAATGCGACGGATGATGCATTCTTCGTCCGCTCTTTGCACGGGATCTGGCGACGTGTGCCGGCGTTGCCACTGACTCGCCTGCCTAATGAATGTCCTGACGTGAGTGCCCAACAACAACAGCCGCAAGAAATACAGCAACAACAACAACAATGGCGGAAGCCACAAGGACAACCACGACAAACGGAAATAGTTTCGTCAGCAGAATTTGCAGATCCATCTTTTGCGCTTCCGCTTCCCATCCCAACTACGCCGCTTCCGCTCCGGCGAGCGCGATGTCAAAAAATGTCCTTCCTCGTCCTTGTTGGGTTTTCGGTCTAACAATCCTCGCCTCGTCTCCGTCCTCGTCCGGTCGGAATCCGTGTCAACAGCATCCGTGAATTGTTGCATTCTGCGCGCTCCTCAGCAGAACCCGAGTCGAGTTTGTCGTTCGTCGTTTGGCGCATGAATCGTTAGCATTCACTTTGGCGTTGCCACATCTCGGTGTTTGCCACTTGAATTGTTTGATTACGTGGTCGGGTTGGGGAATCGCTGCGATTGTCGCGAGGTCGGCAGAGAAAAGGAGATGGAGAATCCCCCGAAAGCGTGCTTTAATTTCGAGGATTGTCGAAGGCTTCTGCCGATCACTTTAACTCGTCGTTGATGCCCTTTAAGAGCACAGTCCTCGTCCTTGTTGATCCTGCGTCGCTCGTCTCCGGAGTCGTGAAATTTTAAAATCACTCCGAATGCCTGAAAGTATGCCACAAAGATGGGCGTAAAGCGAACATTGTGCGAGGGTCCTGGACCAGATGGGGGGAATAAAACGAAATGAAAATGAAACATCGTTTCGCGTATGTCGGCTCCGCCCCCGACACGACACGACACGACAGAGGCAACGACAACTAACGACAACTGCAATGACAACAACAAAATCAACATCACTACAAGCAGAAACAACAATGTCAACAGCTCCAACAAAAACACACAGCGACGTCGTTAAAACGCATTTTTGCTTTATGTCTGCACATCTTCTCCTCCCTCTCCCTCGCGCATTCCTCTTGTTCTGCTGTTTATACTTCTCTTCTTATGCCCCCCTCATACTTTTCTTCTTCTGCTCCTCATACTTCCTCAGCTTCTCATCCTCTTTGTAGTTCTTATCCTTCATCCTCGTCGTGCCCGGCTCTTCTTTTGGCCTCCCTCTCTCTCCCCTTATCGTCCTTCGCTTCCACTTGTTCGCACATTCGGCGCCTTCTGCACGCACCGGAGACGAAGAGGATGAAGATAAAGGGAGGAGGGTGGAGAACGATGAGGAAGAGGAGTGGCGAGAATTTCGAAAAATCCTTGCAGCGAAATAAAAACCACTAAAAAACCTTGTGAACTGCGTTTTCCTCACTCTAATTGCAGTCTCGGTCGACGTCGGGTGCGGCGTCGACGTCGCTGGCGGGATCTTAAAGTACCCTTCTTCTTCTTCTAGACCTCTTTTTCCTCTTCTCATATTCACCATTCACGACTTCTTCGTTTGGGCCTCCGTTTCTTCTCCTTCGTGAAGTTGTTTCTACCCTTGTTGTTATTTTTGTGCTGTTGCTGTAGTGTCCTTGTCGTCGTTGTATTTAGTTTTTTGTTGTTTTTTGTTATGGTAGTTGTTTTTGTCTACTGGTGTGTGTGTCATCCTCGTGTTCCTTGACATGTCTACATGTGTTTCGCGGGTAGGAACAACAGAGAGAGAGAGAGAGAGAGAGCAAGAGTGGGTGTCTGGGTGTCTGCGTGTGCGTGCGTGTGTCTGCAGTTTACGGATCTGTAGCGCGTTAGCATCGTATCTTCGCGTTTCCGTGGTCCGGGAATCTCCGCAACGACTTTGCTTTTACGGGCCTTTAAAGCGAGAACCGAGCGGTCGCTGATACGCAGGATTAAAAGGTTCTTCGGGTCGTAAGAGTGGACGGCTGAGAAAGAGAAGATTTCCTTGTTCTATCACGAGTCCACTGAGCTGTAAATTAACTGATTTGAGAAGAAGGAAGTGGGAAAAAGTTGACATATTCCTGAGGATAAAACGAAATCCATATCAGAAACGCACCGATAACTCTTGAATGGTTTTGTCGAAAGATTAGGAGACCATGAAATATTTAAATCTTTGTAAATAATGGCAAAAATGGTAAATTGCAAAAAAGAAAACATTTTATATTTAGTCATCGAAATCTATAAAAATGAAGACCGTACACGAAAATGTAAACTTAAAAGAAGTCGGTGAATTGATATAAAAATCTCTCCAAAGCAGATCTCATTTAGTTCGAATCCTGACAACGATTCATCAGAATTTCACCCGGCCGATGAATCCTCTTATCGTCCTCTGGTTCAACAGCTCCATCTAACGGACTCCAATCGTCCTAGCTGGAAAATTCCTTCCGCAATTGTTCTGTTCCAGCGAACATTTTCATCCGAAAGTCATCCGATAATCCATACGTCACCATCACTGCTTACAACGCGGCAATAAAATCCTCTCGACGATTTGCTCCATCTCTCTCTCTCTCTTTTTCTCCCTTTCACTCTCTCCCCGGATTTTGAGGAATTTCTGGGAATTCGTTTTGAAAAATTGCTCGCTTCGTTAGGTTCTCTTGTCGGCGATATATTTCCAGGACCGTGTTATCCTTGAACGCGCTTCCTTCGCGCCATAACAATTTTCCATTACACTGGCTCCGCCGGTGAATGTGCCTCTGTATGGGTGTGCATCAGTCTGTCAGTATGTGTCTATGTGTGTGTGTGTGTTTACTCGTCCATCGCTGTCGTCACAATGCGAGTCGTGACTTTTGCGCCATTCGTCGGCTTCACGGAGGAGAGAGAGAGATTGTCCTGCTGTCTCTTGTTGTTTGTGTGACGACTTCAATTATTTTTCCAAAAATAACGACCGCAACGAGACTCCAACATCAACAACTGACGACCAAAGACGACCACAACCACAGCAAAAACAAGATCAACAACAGGGAAAACATCGACAACGACAACAACAACGACGACCACAACAACTGCAAACATCTCACATTATATGTGGACTTCCGGTCGCTGGTTTAATGGCCGCACACGATGTCCGCTCGTTCGTTCGCTCGCTCGCTCGCTTTCTGGCTCGTTCGCTCGGAACGCATCCGATTGCCAAAGACGCTTTTTATCGATTATTGGCCATATGTGGCAGAAGCACCAACAACAACAAGAACAACACCAATGATGATGACGACGACGAGGCGAAGGTGCAGCTGGCGGTCGCCGATGTGCGGATGTGTGGCGGATGTGCGCCACGGCCAAAGCAATTTGTAATGTGAGCAGCGAGCCCGAAGCGGAGGAATTCCACGATTCCTCGTTCGCGTGTCCGTCCGACCGTCCAGTCGTCGTGTCGTCGGTCGCAGTCATCGTTGGCGGTCGTCGTCGGCAGGACTCGCCAGGTCAGGGCACGCACACCAAGAACCAAGGACGACGGGCCCGGACTGGACTGAGCTGGATGGCGAGCAAGGAATGTCCTGATTTAATTGACAGCAACATAAATATTAGCGAATGGCTTCGTTAAGCCACGTTATAATATCTTGCTCTGTCTCCACCCTTCTTCTACTCCACCCCTCCTCTACTCCTTCCTCTCTTCTCTCTCCACCTTCTTTTACATTCCTTTTTGCTCTCTGTTCTGGATCTTCTCTCGATTCGCTCATCACGTGATGGTCTTTATCTCGTGGTCGCGTTCGTGGCTGTCGCCACCGACCGGGTCTTTTATATTTTTATTGTCCTTATGAAGAAATATGTGCCAAGGATAGCGATGGCGGATAACGGATAATGTATAACGGCGACGATTTATCGTAGGGACGCTTGTGGCCACGATGCTTCGTTAGTTTCTAAAAGATTGGCTCCTTTATCAATTTTCGATATTTTTACGATTCTCGCTCGGACCTCGAGTTCGATTTCTCGTCTGTTTCTCTCGATGTTCCTCGTGATTCGTTCTATTTACCATTATCTAATAGGTTCATCTTGGGTTCATCGGCGGCATCTTCTTCTTCTTTGGTTTAATCTTCATTCGCAAAATGCATTCAATGGACTCAACATTCATTCCTTCGAACTCTTTCCTTCTTTGACATTCACTTCCATATTCATAGTGGGATTATTTTGATTATTGAATTGCATTTCAACCTTTCTCCTCCTTTTTAGTCGACGTCGATTGCTTTGATTATCATCCTCCTTTTTCTCAATCTCCCTTCTCGTTCTGCCCCAAATCTCATCTTCATCTGATGACTCATCCTCATGACTTCTGAATGACCTGAATTCATTGAAACCCTTTTCTCTTCCCTCTTTCATTGATCCGCATCGATCGCCCTCTGAATTCAATTAACTTTTGCCATAAATCCACTTTAATTTTGAGAAATTTCTCCATTCGCTCCATTGGGTCTCACGGCAAAGAATTTCGCTCTTTCCAGCTGATTTTCCCCAATCCTTCGCATCCTTTTATATCTCTTTTTCTGCCCCTTCTTGTCCTTTGCGGTCTCGTCGCCTGTCCCTCGTTGTCCGGCACACATAAAAGCGGAATGTGCCAAGCTGCTAACTGCCTGCATTTGTCCTGCTCCGGCCGCTTGTCCTCGGTCCCTTCGTCCGCTCTGGTCTGGTCTTGTTATGGTCGTCCTGATCCTGGTCCTCGCCCTCGTCCGTTCGCACATGTTGCATAATAAATGCTAAATAAAATGCACAACTTTGTGTGCAGTGATTTCCGGCTTGTGGAGCGAGCTTCGCGGGTGGCGACAGACGCTCGGAGCGGGGGCGAAAGCGAGATTTATTTCCGACGCGAAGACGTCCAGGCCACAGGACGAAATTGCAGCCACGGACGAAGGCCACAGTGGTCATGGTCATGGCGGGGACTGACAGAGGCGGGGATGACACGAGGGGGCGTCGAGAAGAGAACGTCGAGCTCCCCTCAACAACTCGGTTTCAATGCCATCTCGTGCTTTCCCTGAGCTTCAACGCCGTTGCTTCGAACTTCTTGACCGTCTGGAGGAGAGAAGACGAACATCTTTTTCGCTCTTTCTTCTTCTGTCACTCTTTTTCTCTCTCTTTTCTCCTTCTCCCTTTCTCCACCTCCTCCCCGTAATGCAATTTTTGCCGAAACATCGACAAAAATTAATGGATTGAAAATGTTTTCTGTACTCCCTGTCTCTGTCTGTCTGTGTGTCTGTCTGTTTCTTTCTCCGAGTAGCAAAAAGACCCCCGGTCATCATGGCTTCCTTCCGGTTGCACTCTTTTTTCACATCTTGCATGGCTTTTCTCTCGCTCTCGCTCCCACCTTCTGGTTTCCATTTCACTCCTTCGTTCTTTCGATATTCATTCCTTCGTTCTTTCGCTTTTCACTCCTCGTTCTTTCCCTACTTTCTGCTCCTCCTTTTCCTCGTGTTCTGGTTTCTCTTTGTGGTTGTTGTTGTTGTTGCCTTCGCAGTAGTCGTCGTCGTCCTCGGCTGGAAATGAGCTGCGGCGGCCAGTGTTGCCGCTGTAAATTTTGTGCATTGGACAGTTTTGCGATTCCCCAAAGAGCGAGGCGAGAGCGGAGGAGAGCGAAGAAGCCGGAGGTCGCTGCGGTCGATGGACGTCGGCTTTTAATTGTGCGGCTTTCGCTTTTACCGCCACACGCCCCCCGCCCCCTTCCACGCCCCCTCACTAAGCGCATCGCTCCTCGTGCGCTTATCGTGTCTGGGAATAATTGGAAAGCAATTTTTTAACAACTTTCGAATTTCTTCTCGATTGTCTTTCCTCGGAGTTGCAGCAGCAGCACCCGAAAAGCAACAACAACAAGAACAGCAACAACAATGATGACTCCGACGACCGCCTGAAAGATTTATTGCAGTTTGCAATTTCAGGGACAACTTGGCCTCCGTCTGTCTGTCCGTCCGTCCGTCCATCCGTCCGACCGTCAAACCGTCGTTCGGCTCGTTGGCTCCTCGACCTCGGCTTTGTTTCACTTCATGCGTCGATATCTTCGCTTTCCTTCAAGGACCTCGCTCTCTTTCCCTCGCACTTGTTCGGCATCTTCCCATTCTTCTTCGTCGAGGTCTCTTTCACTTTTTGACAGTTGTGTTTCCGCAGTTGTTGTTTTTGTTTCTGTTGTTGTCATTCATTGTCGTCCCACGCTTAGGCGGGCGGGACTTTTTAATGGCCGGTCCGTGTCGTGGGCGAAGCTTCATTCTCTCCTTGTCCCGCTCTCTCTCTCCCCGTCTCTCTCTCTCGCTCTCTCCCGGTCTCTTTTTGGGCTTCCAGCTGGCTGTGAATATGTTTTATCGTCACTTGAAAACTTCTGCCTCGTATTGCTTTTTATTGTTGTTGTTATCTGTGTCATTCTTGTCATCCCCCTCCCTCTCCCCATCCTCCACGGTTCCTTCTTCCTGATCTTCATCTTGTTGTCCTAGTTGTTGTTTATATTGTTGTTGTTTGTTTGTTGGTTTTGGTCGCCGCTGTCTGAAGGCTCTGAATTTATGTCGGGGACACAATTTGACGACATCGAACGATGTTTTTATGGGTCCGCACATGACAGACCAACGGGGTGGAAGAGAGAGGGCGATATGAGGGAGAGGGAGAGTGAGAGTGAGTGAGGTCGATGGGGGTTTAGGATTTCGGGGGAGGGGAACGAGGACACGGCCCATCGAGTCGTGTCTCCCGATGAGCCTAGAGTCCGGCACGACACTGGGTGCTTCCCACGCCACGCCACGGGAACGTGAATCTCATTCTCTCCTCCCTTCTCTCTCTCCATTCTTCCTTTTCATCCTGCAAAGTCCTCCCTTATGCTTCGAGCGGGTCTGAACTTTAAATGGTTTCTTTTTCCGATTTGCATTTCCTCTTAAATATTTGTTTAGTTCTCTGTGAACCTTTCTCCCATTCTATTTGTGTTATTATAATTTCGTTATTATTGTTGTAATTGCAGTTTAATTTATATTCATGCTTTTCCTTTTTATTTTCACTTCTTACTTTTATTTTATTGTTGTCCCCTGCAGCATCTGCTGCAGAATAAAGCAACAGGCTTCAATTGTTCCTCCATTATCGTTCATTTAAATTAAAAAAATAAAAATTGTTTTTACTCCGATTTTCTGCTCAGCAAAATTCACTCCTTTCTCTCTCATTTTTTCTCTCCTCTTGTTTGTTTATTTTTTCATTTTCTCTTTTCTTTAATTCCGCTTTTCCGTTCCTGATTAAAAATCTCATAACTCTTCGCGAGAGCACGCTTCGCTGCAGACTTCTCTCTCTTTCTCTCCCTATCGTCCTTGCGGTGGCCCTTGTTTGTCAGTAGCGCTGGGCGCCTCAAAGTATGCAACAGTGTTTCGCACAACGGACGGCGCCGGGGGCGGAATCGGGACAAACAAAGCGCCGATTGTCCCAAGGGTGCGGGCACGCTTCACCGACGACGCTCCTCATTTATTCGCCTTCGCACTCATCAACTACTTTCTCACTCATCTACAATTTTCTCATTCATCAACATTTCTCTCTCCCCGCAGCATGGGCTGCCAGCTGCAGCACGGACACACTCACGGGGGCCACGGCCACAGCCACGGGGGCGGCGGCCACGCCCCACCGGCGACACCGATCGCCGCCGCCTCTTCCAAGCTAGACGGCCCCCTCGCCCTGGGCCCCGGCGGCCCCGAGACGCCGAAGACCACGGGCCAGACGAATCGCGTCCGCATCGAGGTGACCGAAGCGTCTCCGAATGAGGGCGTCGCCTGCCCCAACCCGCCCTCGGAGCTGATCGAGGACGGAGTCACCGCCGACGTCCAGATGCCAGCCGCCGGGCTGCAGACCTTCTCGTACCAGAACTCGCTACCTCCGGGCGAGACCCACGCGGAGATGGCGGCCGTTTTGGCGGAGACGTCGCCGGGCGCCCATCACCACGGGGGCGCGGCGGCCAAGGACGCGGTCAACATGAACGTGCGCGCCGCCTACATCCACGTCCTGGGCGACATGGTCCAGAGCGTCGGCGTCTTCGTGGCCGCGCTCGTCATCTACTTCCGGCCCGACTGGGCCATCGTCGACCCGATCTGCACGTTCTTCTTCTCGGTGATCGTGCTCTTCACCACCTTCGGGATCATGAAGGATGCGCTGCTGGTGAGTTTTTCCACTGATATTTTATCACTTTCAACTCCCATTGAGGTATATTTTATCTCTAGCCTTTACAGAGCTCGCAAAATATCGCTCCAAGTACATATTTTGTACTCCATCTATCGATCCACTCATAATCGTTATTTTTAAACAAATGTGTTATTTTCTTCACATCAGTCGAAAAATTTATATCGTATATGAGTGAACAAATTAAGTATTATTGGAACTTGAGCCGAATTTTCGACAAATGGTCACAAAATTATGATTATGATAAAGGTTGTTTTGAGTATAACATGAGTTTTATAATCGAGACATGTGCATTAAAATATTATCTCTAATAAGAGAATAAAGAGTGATCATGAGCAACAACATCATGGAGTGATTTGAACAACACAAAACGTTTCACGAACCCCGGTTTTTCATTTGGTGTCTCCCTCTTATCGGATCATCCATCTCAGTTGTCTCTTTTGACTGACTGTCTGACCCTGAATTCAATCACCTCGCACCCTACTCCATTGTGTTCTTTCCTTCTGCCCCTCTTCCATTCCGATGCCTTCATCCAGACTCCATCTCCCACCGAGACGACTGGACAGACCTTAAAACACCTTTTAGCTGCCTCTCGACTCACTTTGGCCTCCCGTTTCCTCCTCTCCTCTGTCGGGCTGCGAATCGTGCCAACCGCAGAACCACACGAACCGCCCTCACCCAGCCCTGACATCCGAACCGCATTTGCAAATAACTCATTCGTTTCCCGGCGCTCCATTCATTCGGCCGCCCTGGCCTCCGACTCCTCCGTCCTCCCTGCAACAACTGTAATTTATCATTTTATGCCTTCCTCCCACTCGTCCTCCGTTCGGTTTTTATTTGTTTTGTTTTTAATTTTTTGAATGCTGTTTCGAGTGCTCCCTGCCGCCCACGCCCCCTTTCCTCACGCCCACTGTCTTCATGGTTGTTGTTTATGTGTTTTTTTGTCTATCCTTTTTTGTTCCCTTTTGCGGCTGAATTTGATTATTTTGTTAACAATTGTGATTTCACTTCTTGCCTCCTTCTTTTGCTTTCCGCCATTCTCACTCTCTCTTTTCTCTCTTTTGGAATGATAAATAGGTTCTTATGGAGGGAACCCCCAGCTACATGCACTACACCGAGGTCCTCGGCATCTTCCAGCAAATCGAGGGCGTGGAGCGCGTCCACAACCTGCGGATCTGGGCGCTGAGCATCAACAAAATCGCCCTCTCCGTCCACCTGGCCATCGGTGAGTACAAATTTCTGTCTCTCTCTTTGACATTGTTGTGTTTGTGTAATATTTTAATTAATTAATTATCTTTCGATGTCCTTTTGTGTTGCTCTATCACTTGGATTCTTGTTGGGGGGTATTTATTTAATTTTATTTCATTTCAAACTTAAATTCAATTTCAGATTTAATTTTATTTCGAAGTATCTCGATGCCTTGATTTTTAGGGGAACCCCGATTTCGGGAATGAAGCAGTCTCATTTTTCGATTCGAGTCCTCTTCGCTTGTCTGTCCTTCCCTCGATGCATGCATTTCCGGTCGACGCCGAATCACTTCCGTCCGCAACAGACTGTCCTCCATCCCATTCATACTACTTCTGCCCCAGCTTTCACCACACTGTTGGTCTCTAACTCTCCCTCGCCCTCTGTCTCGCTCTCCGGCACTCATTATCAATTATTAATATTGCTCTCAAAATGCTGCTGCGACTGCCAGCGAAGCGTTCGACATTGAAAAACCAACAGCAACAACCATAAACTGAGTTGAGCGAGGGACCCAGAGGGAGAGTGTGGAAAAGTTTCGCTGCAGTTCGCCGTCGTGGGCGAGAGAGAAGTCGACCCCGGACCAGCGACCGTCCCGCGGGTCGAATATTCATAAGCGCCATGAAGCGCTGTCAGGTGCGGCGACACATAAACCGGAAGCGGAAGTGCTCCGCCAGCCGCGTCGCGCACGCACCGCAGCCAATTGAGGGCTCGCCTCGACCGTGCCGCGGTGGCCTCGCTTCGTCCATATGCTGGGTTCCTTCCCCCAACCTCCCTCTCTCCCTCCAACCAACAGCAACAGCCGCATGCTGCATCATGTGTGTGGGTGAGTTCGTGTGTGTGTCCATGTGTCCTCGTGTGTGTTTTGGTAATGAGCGTTTCGGAAAGCGATTCGCGCTAACGACGAAAACATTTCTGGCAACGACTTGGCGCAAGTGGAAAACTTTGCGCCAACGACACGCCGCAGACCCTCGGGTCACCCGGGGGCGGCCGCGTCTGCGGGGCGTGGCCGTGATTGGCCGCCTCCGACAACTGTTGTCGCGGTCAGAGCGGGGCCAGCGTGGCGGGAGTCAAGGACATCATTTGAAGTTCACTTGTCGTTAGAACTCACATAAAATTCCAACTGCAACGATAATAAATTCAGGGAAAAAACAATTTAAAACAAATTCATATAATTCCGAATTTCGGAAGCAAATGATTTGTTGGAAAGTTCTCTGGGAAACTTTTCGGGAACAGTAAATAATCATAAATATCTCGCATTCCATTTCCGGGGCATGCGAGCGAGCCGGAAGTCGGACATCAGAGATTCCTCCCGATTCAGTTGCCGGAAACAAATGAAATCGTTCCCTCTCTCTCTCTCTCTTTCGCGCTATCTTGGTTTCTATCCCTATCTCTGTCGCCATCGGTTGCTAACCTTCGGAAGGAACTTTTCGGAAATTCGGCGCCGAAATTTTTGTCAATTAGAATTTTCTGCATTTAACGCTCCCGTCGTTATTAGCAGCAACTTTTGACGGCAACTTTTCTATTTACGACTGCAGGACGGACGGTCGGACAAACAGACAGTCAGACAGACAGACAGGTGGACAGACGGCCGACAGACTGAGATTCGAACGCAGCAGTCGTCGGATCCACAGACAGCCGGACTTCGACGGACGGACGCCCGAAAGTCATCCGGATCCTTGGGAGAATCGCACGGCAGACACAGTCTGTCGGACGGACAGAGGGACGGACAGACAGACTGTCTGTCTGTCCGACAGACGGACAGACAGACGGAGTGAAGCATAACGTAACGGAAATAAATTTTAAATTGTTGCACGCATCGTTGCGTCTGCGAATGTTGCACGACGACTCTGACTCTGACTCTGACTCCGGCATCGACTCGACTCCGGTTCTGATTTCGTCGCCGGAGACCGACCGGGAGCGAAGTTCGTCCGGGGAGCGACGTGAAGCGAGTTGTAAAATTGTTGTCATTGTCTTTGTTGTCGTTTTTGCTGCTGCTGATGTTGTTGTTGCAATCGTCCTTGCACGGCAGCCATTGTTCTGCGGTGCTCGATGCACACGAACTTCCTTCAGCTCACCGCTCCACCCACCTCCGGAGAAGCTGCAGGCGACGACGAACCAAGCAGGAGAAGAGTTATGGCTCGGTGCGGGGGGTTCGGTTGGGGTTCGAACTTTTTTCGGCGACATTTCGAGATAATGAGTAGAAAATTTTGTTTGCGAAGCTCGCTCAAGCGATGAGGTGCTGCAAGTTGACCTCTGAACCTTCGAAAGTCACGGACGACGGACCGAGTGCGAAGGGACTCTGAAGGAGGTGGTCGAGGGGAATGGGAGCCAGCGACCGAGACAAGGTAATTTATGCGAGCAGAGGAAGCAGCAGCGAACAAGTTTTGAATTATATTCACTGGGACAAAAGCACGGAGTCGTGAGACGTTGGTTCCAGATGAACTCAAGCGGAAGCTGGGAAAATCGAAGAGCTGTGAATGAGCAGGGTGGAATTAAATAATATATTCTTAATTAGAAATATTGAAATTAAAGACGAGATATTAGGAAGAAAAAGCGAATTTGAGAAGGGGAAATAATGAAATTAAATGTTGAAAATTGCAGGGAAAAACATTGTAAAATGTAAAATAAGTAAAACAAAAAAATTTAATTGAACTGAAATATTATATGCTAAATTAAGAAGGGAAACTATTGAAATGTAAAATATTAAATATAAAAATAACGAAATTAAATCCAACATATCAAAAGAAAAAATACTGAAATTAAATGCAAAATATTAAATTAAATACAAGATATCGCAAAGAAAAGGAATCTGTGTTTGGAGAATACAATCTCCAAAAGACTCCCGACATTCCTTTTTCACGAGACATCGAAGCTCTACCCGGACTCTTTTTTGCCTCACCCTCCTTAGCCCACGGTCAGCAGCCACCAGAAGGAAAGGAATAACCTAGAAAAAATGGATCATAAGTGTTGGGAATATCTTCCAGGAGACTTCGAACTCCTTTCTGGCCATTACCCCCCAGCCACCGCCGTTATCCTGGCGCCTTTTTAAGGTCCCGCCAGGCTCTTAATTCGTCTATGACGTCGAACAAAGGTCGTCGTCGCCACGTCGGCAGTGCGTCAGCAGCGCCTGGGGCAGGCTTCGGGCCCCGGGACAATCGGGACGCCTGTGTTTCGAGCGCATAAAACTGGAATTGTTGCTCGTAAAAAGGGGCCGCCTCGGGCCGAGAGCGAATGAGGACATGTGTTTGCGATCCTTGCGCTGCAACTTTTTATTGTTGAGCCCGACGACATGCGGACGCCTGGGGCAGCGGCTCATTGATGTCGTTGTGTCGCATGTGGGGCGCTCAATTAAATGGCTCCTTCTCCTTCTCGTCGTCTTCTCCACGACCGCCACCTGGCGCCTCGCTTTGTTCTCCGTCATTGGGTCCCTTAAAAGGGTTTGACGACGACTTTCGACGCTGTTTACGATGCGCCCACCAAGAACCGAATCGCTTCGCACTCCGTCTCTGTCGCGGGGACGCGTGCGAAGTCATTGAGAACGCGCAAATATTCGCGCCTTGCCAAACTGTTCGAACTTCCCATGCCCTGGATCCTTCAGTGGGCGGCTGATGTCCTTCTGGTCTGCATCCTGGCGTCCCATTTCAGTTTCGCCTTCGTCCTTTCCCTCTTCGCCCCGACACGTGCGAAAATGCAATTTGCGTTCTTCGAGCTCCAGAGTCGTCCTTTCGGATTGAGACGACGACGTCTTCGACGACAGTTGGTTGTTTCCGCTCGCCCTTCGTCCCGCAGGTGAAAACTTTCTGCTCTCCGACGACTTTGATCGATGCGCTGGCGATACAGGGTCCGCATCAACTTGAGGAGTGAACTATATTGAGTGGTGATAGAGGACTATTATCCTTTTATGATCATTGTTCAACGATGTCCTCAGATTCGAGTACAAATCAAGAGAACGAAATTATCTGGACTTTCGACGAAAATCTCTGCATGCCTTCAGGCGTCTCAAAATGTTTCCTACTCCTTTATCGATGAAAATCGCGCAAATAAAGTCCCTTGAGTCACGATATTGAGAATTCGTCCGTCTTCGAGTGTCCTCCACGACGCCGAGGAGTCAACCCGTCACCTCCAGCTCATCGGCTGCCTCGTTTCTCTCCACGGCTCGCCCGCCCCGTCCTTGGCAGGCTCTTTGGCGAAATCCCTGCAGCTGCTGATCAACTTTATTCACTGATTAAGTTTCCTCCACATCTTCGCTCGTTCTCTTTTCTCCTCGGCCGCTCTGCTGCTGAGAGTTTTGTCATTGTTGTAATTGTTCTTGTTGTAGATGTTGTGTTGTTATTGTTTTTGTTGTATCTGTTGTGTTTTTATTCTAGTCTATTCTATCTGTTGTGTTCTTGTTGGTGTGCTTTTGTTGTTGCTTCCGTGTGGTGTTGTTGTGTCCGTTAAACACCGTCTTATTTATCCCTCGCTCGCACTTGTCGTTGCAGGCTCCGGCGCCAACCCGAAGAAGATCCTGCAGGAGGCGACGCGCGCGGTGCATCTGCGCTACAACTTCTTCGAGACGACCATCCAGATCGAGGACTTCACGCCGCAGATGGAGAGCTGCCAGCAGTGCACGGTGCCAGAGACGTAGAGGACGATGGCGAGGATGAGACCGAGACCCAGGCCGAAGAATGCAAAATCCCAGATAAATCGCAGAAGCAACGCCGGCTGAGTCGAGACCCAGAGGGAGCGACAGATTGTGAACTGAGGAGGATTCTTTCGGATTTTGTTCTCGCGCCATTCGTGTCCTTGGCGCGGATTTCGGAGTTTCATCATTTGTATTCTAGTTTTTTTTCTTATTGTGTACTTTGTGTTCTGTTTCTTCATTGTTTTCGATTTTTTCCTTTTGCTTCGTAAAGTATTTATTTCCCGATAAGTTGTCGCTTGTAGCTGTAAATTTAAGTGCCCTTCTTCTTGTGCTTACTGCGCTTGGCACCTGGCGCCATCTACTTTAAACGACGAAAGTAGAGTCTAGCCCTAAGTGTAGCCGTAGTCTAAGTCTTTCCATTCGTTAGTATACAATAAAAACCCCATCCACTTTCCATTCACGTGTTTGTTTTCTTCCCCATCCGCACGTCGACACCTTCGACTTCCGCTTCCGCTATCTTTTCCGCCTAGAGCACATCATCGCCTTTCTTTAATTTTCCTCACTCACCCCCAGCACTCGCTTCCTTCCATCGATTAAAACTTCATCTTGCCGTCATTTCCTGCTGTCGCCGGCACCTCTCGACCTCCGCCCCCACCTTTGAGGGGTGCTGCGACCCCATAAGGAAGCGCTTTAATCGCGCAAAAAGGATTAAAAGACCGTCGGCGATGAGGGGCGAATGGGAGACTGGAAGAGCGACAGAGACGTCTGTAATAAAAATCATGGCCATTGTTGTTGCTATTAAGTGCTGCCACATTCTCAACTCGGGATTCTCCTCGTCTAGGACGTCGCCATCGTGTTCCTTTCGTCCTGCAGCTGGGCGCGCGATTCCCCTGGCTGTTAGATCGGTGCTTTTATATTTTCAATTTAATCTCCTTTGGCTTTTAATTCCAGGTAATGAGTTGGTAAACAACCTCTTCCTGCAGCCCTCGCCCCCGTGACGATCTGCGTCTTATTCTTCACCGTCCTCTTCTTCCACCTCGCTTACTACGTGACTCGGACTTGGCCCAGGATCGCGAAACGTGTGATCCTGCTTGTCTGGCGCTTGTGATTTATTGTCGGAGCAGTTGTTGTAGTAGTTATACTAATTCCCATTGTTGTAGTTGTTCAACTAGCACCACTCGCCGTTTGAAGAATCAGAGACCATGAAACGGGAAATAAAAGCGACATGAAAACGGAACTCAACGCGAAATTGAGAACGCGAAAAACGATGAAAATAAAGGTGGATGTGAAAATAATGGCCAAACATGAAGGAAAATTGACAGAGTGGAAACGAAAATAATGAGGAAATGAGGATGAGTCGAAAAGCGGGAGGAGAGCGTGCGTAAAATGGAAATGAGAGAAACTACAAATGAATGGAAAATAGAAGGATGTGGAGAGAGTTCCACCGGAAACAAACGTTTTTCGCACCGATTCCGGGCGCCGAAACGCATGCAACACTTTATTGCCCTCGCGGTTCCCATCGTTGTTTGCCCACTCGCCCTTTCTCTCTCCCTCTCTCTCTCTCTCTCGTCCTGTGTCTCTGTCGTTCATGCCTGCGGCGCATAAACATCGAAGGCCGCGGTGCAAAGCGACGAAGGTCGACCCGCGGGCGCCGTGCGATATGCAATAAAAACGCGACAACGACCCGCTCGGCGTGCGTGCGACTGTGTGTGTGCATGTGTGTGTGATATACGTCGACATGTCACACACACATGCATCACATCCGCACGCATAATGAGCCGACACATCGACGGCTCTGGGTCGGGAAATAATTGGGTTTTTGCGGCGGGCGCCCGAAAGCGGCGCGGACCGATGATAAATTGGCGAATTAGGGCAGGGGCAGGGGGCGTGGCAGGTAACGAACGGAATTAGTGAAAATCCACGGCGCACGCACACCGCTGCCAGTGACAACGACAACATCATCAACGGCGAGTGGGGGCTGGCGAAATCCCCGAAGTGTTCACCGGATCGGGTGGGTCGGCGAGAGGAAGAGCGATTAAACAGAGAGGGAGGGCGGTTTTCATCCCGTTCGCATTGTGATCGTGACAAAATGCATGCGAAGCTCCCTCTGACAGCTGATTCTTCATCAGTGCCTCGTCCGACTCTTCGTCGGTGCCAACGTCCTGCTCAATTGTGGGAGGGGGGAGCGGTGAAGGGGGTCCCCGCGACAATTCGAATGCAAATGTCGGGCACGAGCGTCGCCCTCTGCCTCCCTTCGGTCTCTCCTTCGTTTCGTTTTCGTCGCCCCCACTGCTCCTCCTCCTCAACCTCCCTCCTTTCATCGTTGAACAAAAGCTCATAAATAATAAATTATTCGCCACATTTTATGCACCCCTCGCCCACAGCGCCCCGCCCACTCCGGGCGCCCACCCAGCTGCGCGAGTTATCGTCCTGCAATGAGCTTCGAGGAACGGCGGCCGCGAACCCCGAGATGTTTGCATACATTTGGGCGCCGGATCCGGTCGCCTCGGTCTCGACTTGAGACGCGAATGTGACGAGAGCGCGAAAAGCGATGCAACAGAAACAACAAAAACAACAACATCGTCGCTGACAATGACACTAACAACAATAATAACAACGAGAGCAGCGACAACAAAAACAGCTGCAGCCACCAACCGAACAGATGTTCGAAAACTCGACACTCAGAGCGCGGAGATTCGGTCGAAAGAGTAAACGAGAGAGGAACAAGAAAAAGGTGAAAGAGACGGACATGCGCTACCAGAATTTAGTACATTTCGAAAGAGAGGACGATTTGAAGAGAGAATCGAGATTCGGAGAGAACGAGTGTTCGAATATGGACTTCTCAATGAATGAAGAGCCTTCTGGTTCAAAGTGTATGATGTACTTTGAATTGAATAAAGATATGTAATCAAAAGAATTCCTAATTCATAATTGAATTTGTATTGTTAATTTTTTATGATTTTTTGTGTTCAAACAAATTTTCTAATTTTTTTATATAATAAAAAAATAATGTTTTTAAATTATCTATTTAGAATTTTATTTAACAATAGATAATGATTTAATAAGAAAATATTTTCATAAATAAATTTTTTATTTATATTATATTAGTTTATTAGTTTTTGATTGAAAATATGTATACATATACTTCCATATGTCGAAATATTAATTTAATTTAAGAATTGTTTTATATTTAAATGTGGAAATATTATTTTATATTTAAAAACAAAAAATTTAAAAAAATAAAAACTAAAAAACAGAAAATTGAAAAGGAAATCCATTTAAAATATTAATTGTTTTCATATGAATTCATGTTAATGAATTCAATTAAAAAAATTCGTAATTGTATGAAAGTATTAATTTATTAATTATAAATTTAAAATTATTTTTGGTTCTTCTATGCAATTCATTTCAATTTCAAATTAAAAAAATTTGATTTTTAATCTTTCGTAATTTATGAATGGATGCATTTTGTAATTTATGAATTGTATAAATTTTATAAAAATAAATATTATATTTATTTTATTATTTTTTTTGAAATATAATGAATAATGAACAATAACCCAAAGCTATCATTAGCAAATGTTTTTTTTTTACACATTTCTACCAATTTGTTATGAGCTCTTAAGGAGATGCATTAATAATGTTCAAGAATTCGAACATCATCGGAGAGTGAGCTCCCTTTTGCGCTATCGACACTCTCTTTTGCGCTATTGACACTCTCTTTTCCCAATTCGGATAAATGTGGTTCTCTTAAATTCTAATTCCGAAAGTGGGATTTCGAACTCAGGTGAATCGGATGATGAAGAGACCCCGCTGCGGCGCCAACAGCCGAACGGACCGAATGAAATCTCGCACGCGGACACGCAACTCCTGCTCTTGCTCCGATCCGGCCTCGGACGCGGAGTTCTGGAGGATGCGCGACCCCGACCACGGCCGCAGTCGGCGGGGATGTCGTTCACGGACTCAATATAAATTTTTGATTTACGAGCGAATTTCGGCAGCGGCCAACAGGAGCCTTCCAGAGGGGTCGGCCGTTGGCCAGAGGTGGGGCCGGGGCCGGAAGGGCGTCGGCACGCGAAGGTCCACTTGGTTAAAAAGGGATTGAGTCGTGGTCGTTCGCGTCAAGTGGTTGTTGTTATTGTTGTTATTGTAACCCCACAAGGACTGGTTTGAGTGGGGAAGGCGTGGGGCGACGAAAGTGGGCGTGCGTTTAAAATGTTAATTATAAAGTGTGTTAATTCCCAAATTCGTAGACGCACGTTGCGTGCCCCTAATTCGGCCCCTTTATCCGCCACGCCCCCCGGACCCAGGACTCTCGCCCCCACCTGCCGCCCCTCGACCATTCCTGCGTCTCTCGTTCTTCCCCTCAACAAATGCATGGATCATAAATCATCCGAGACCCGAATGAAGCGGATTCTTTGCGGTCGTCCCCACACCTTTCGTCGTTCTCTTTTCTCCCTTCTCCTGCCCCTGACCCTGGCTCCCTCCTGCCTTCCTGCGGCTCCGAAAAGGCTCGCCTCGCATGCCGGACGTCGGCTCGCGAGCCTTTTATCAGCCGTCGCTCACCTGGGCTCACTTGTCCCGTCGATGTTGCCGGGAGTCCTTCGGTTGGATGTCCTTGAATTAATTGCAAGTGGAAATTGGAAGCGGAACTGAGGCGAGGCCACGGACAGCCGGAGAGCGGGGAGAGCCGAGCGGAAGACGGAGCGCTTTCGAAATTGAGATGGCGGCGGTGAACGTTGGTCTCAGGTGTGGTTGAGATGGACGAATAGCAGAGGAAGGGGTGTTGAAAGAATGAAGTTATGTTGAAAGGTGGAGGAGGTGGATTGTGACAGAAGGATGAGGTATTGAAAAAGAGAAGAGAAAGGGTCACCAAGGGAAGCCTTCGATGAGGTTGGGAATCCTCAGATGAAGGGCTCCTTGATTGATTTGAAATTGATCAGTTCGCGAATAGCATTCTCTCATTTTCCATTCGAATTTTGTTCTTCAAGTCTGAAATTCGACTTCAAATCGGGACTTCGCTTTCAAATCTAAAATTCTACGAAATCTGAAAATTGACTTGATACCATTTTTCACTGGACTCCAAATCGACTCGATTTCCCTCCGTTTGTCCTTCCTTCTTTCACATTCACACTGACCGCGAAATCCGAAATGCAAGCTACACCATTTTGGCCAACGTGTCAAATAAATCGAGTGTCCTTCTCGTGTCCTTTGTAGCGGCCTTTGTTGATGCCCGTTTGTTGTTGTCGTTGTTGTTCTTGTCGCTGGTCACAACCATCTGGGCGAGCAACAAATTGCAGTAACCGGTGTAAAGCTGCCAAAAAATGGCGTTTGTTGTGGACGAAGGACGAAAAGGAGAACTCAGAGGAAGGAGCGGAGGTGGAAGACAGGGACATGGAATGAGGAAGTTGAAGGCGATGGAAAACTGGCTGTTGGCGAATTTTCCAAGCTAATAACTATAGCAACAACTGCAGCAGCAATAAGAACAACAATATCATGTCGGTTCTGAAAAAGTAGGTAATGGAAATGATGGATCGAGGAAGAAAGAGAGAAAGCAGAGAAGAGAACGAGATGGAGAGTGAATGTGAGAGACTGACAAAGAAACCAACACTCTCTCACTCGAATACACACACGTAAACGAAAAGTGACACGCACACAAGAACATGCATTCGGGAAGACGGCAGCAACAACAACAGTAACAACCACGACTAAAAAACACTGAGAGGAGGTGCAACAACAACAACAACCGAAACGACAAAAACAAGAAATCCCATCTACAACAACAAGTATGAAAATGAATGAAACCACAAGCTTTCGCAAGTTTCGTCCGCCGAGGTGCAACCGAAAAATAATTCTGCTCGTGAGTGAATTAGAAACTTTATGCGGCTCGTCACGCCCCGCGCCTTCCGCCCCTCTTTTCGGTTGTTGGCGACATGTCGCACACACTCACACAGAGAGATATGCACACACACACTCTCTCTCATGTGGCATCGCCCCTGACCTACCGCAACTCAACTGCGAATGAGCCGCACAGTCAAAGCGAAGCCGCACAGTCAAAGCGAAGCCGCGCCTTTGGCCCTCTCCTCTTTCGCCTGTTCCCGCCCCCCTCATTATACCTTGCTCTCTCTCCTTCCTCCCTCCTCTTTCTTCTCTCCTACTCCTCTTCGATCCCCTCTTTCCTCGCCTCGACCATCGGCTTCCCGAAGAGGCTGCTGCTGCTGCTGTTGGCGTCGTGCGGCTGCCTTTGGTTCTCGCTCGTTTGTGCCTTTTGTTGACAACAGCTGTCGCCGTCTCTTTCTCCAAATGTTGTTGTTGTTGTTGCTTTTAGTTCAAATTATTGCTGTTAAAGGAGTTCTTGTTGTTGGGGTGTAGTTGGTTGTTGTTGGTTGAGTTGTTATTGCTGGCGGTAAACACAAATTAAAAAGTTCATCAAAGTGTCAACAAAGACGTCAACAAAAGCCAACAACGTGGACTTTCGGCCAAGTTTCCGCTCTCGAACTCAAAGGAACTGCCGCCTCCTTTAACAGCCCCGCCCCCTTCTCACTGTTCCACCCTCTGCTGAGGTCTTTTTCCAAAAGTTCCCTCACTCTTAATATTTCCATGCAAGAGTGGTTTTCGTGATTTTGTGTCTAGCCGTCGATCAATATACCATCTGCGTCGTTTTTTGCAGCCACGGCTACTCCGTGGCTATACAAAGTCATTGGTTAAGGCCACGTCGTGCAGGATCTCATAAATTAATGGGATGGCTAATACCAGGATCAGTGAATTTGTATAGAACTTCCTTCGAGAAAGAAATGGATGCTGCAGCTGGAATAAAATTACTTTTAAGAAACCATCTCTATTTCTGCTTCTCCATCTTCCATATCTCTAAATCGCTTCCTTCTTCTCCTTCACTCGATTCTCTCACTCTCTCTACCTTCTTCGTGGGATTTTCCTCCCGTTCGCACCTCATTTCAATGTCAGCTGCAACGAAAGCACTCACACACACACACATTTCGGCTTGTTTGCCAAGGACTTGTGCTGATATCCTTGCGATGCTTTCACGCAGAATTTCAAAGGATCGCAAGTGGCAAGAAGGATGCGATGAAGGATAACAACAACAATAACAACAACCACCACGATAACGCCAGCGACAACAAGAACGAAAATAACAACAACATTAAAGAGAAAACAACGATCAACAGGGATTCGCTGTAAACTTTAGCTCATTATCCTGAAGTTTGACAACAGCATGCGCGTGTGTGTGTGAGTGTGCGTGAGTGCAGTTGCATGTGTTGAGATCCCGCAAAGAGGAAGAAGAAGAAAAAGCAGCTGCTGTTGCGGCTACAGCGGTCGGAAGAGAGAAGAAAAGCGGGAGGAAAAACTAATTGTTATTGCGACGAGTGGTGTGTGTGAGAGAGAGAGTCAGATAAACACAAAAAGAAAGTGGGAGAGAGAGACAACTTACTACCACACGCACACGCATATGTTGTGGATGCAGATGGTAGCAAGAGCAAGAGCAACAACAACAAAAACACATCAACAACAATGGGGATAAACAATTATAAGTATTAAATAACAACAACAATATTCAGGATACCGGCAACCACAATCAAAATAACAACAAAAACGTTACAAACAAGAAACAAGAAGAAGTGGGCTACAAAAACAACAAGATGCCGATAACAACAACAACAAACCAAGAACACCAACAATAACTACATCGTGTTTTAACAAAAGCCACAACATCGCACTTCATACCTTTAAAAACACACGCACACAACGAAGGCGGAGGAGAGAGAGTGAGTGTGGAAGGGAGAGCGATAGAGAGAGCTACAAAAGCAGAGACAGACAAACGCTATGGAAAATATCGCGTTACACGCTTTGCATTTCGCGTTACGTGGCGTCCTTTCCCGTCACGTGACACAGGAGCGAATTTCTCTTGCTCACTCACTCATTCATTCATTCGCCCACTCACACACACTCATTCATACGGCACACAGTCACATGGACACACGCACTCACGTTACCCCACGTTGCCTTGCGTTTCGTTACGTTACTCGTTACGCGATGCGTCGAGTCGTGTTGCAGTTCAACTTGATATTGTTGTTCTTGTTTTTATTATCCTTATTCTTGCTGTTGTTGTTGTTGTTATTATTGTTGTCCTCACTCACACACTACACGTCCTTTTTAAAGTTTCCTTCAAGTTTTTCATTGTTTTTACTACTGTTGTTGTTGTTGTTGATCGTGTTGTTTTTATTGCTATTTTTAGTGTATTTGTTTTTGTTTTCACTGCATGTTTTGTTTTCGCTGCATGTGAGTAACGTAACATCTGTCCATGTTGTTGTTGTTTCTGTTGTTGCTCGATTTTATATCGTTTGCTCTCAGTTCGTCTCCATTTTCTTCGATTTCAATCTTTATTTCTCCTTTTTGCTGTCTCATTCCATTCTGCCTCACGGCGATTTTTTTCCTATTCTTCATTTTTCTTCCATTCATACATTCTATTTGCATGACAATCGCAAAAGCAACAATAACAATGAAAACAACAATAACAAAATAGCAGCTCGTTTTATTCGACCTCTTCATCCTTTGCTCACACAGACACTTTCACATGTGTGTGTGTGTGTGTCGTTCTCTAATGAAAAAACAGTGAAAGAAAATGTTACAAAGTCTTGTTTCATTTTATTTAACAAAAAAAGTGATATCAGAAATTTTGATATGATAAGTATACAATTTTCAAATAATTTAATTTAATTTATGTCTTTTTATAGATATTATATTTTCATATTGTTAAAATTTTTTTTATTTCATTTTTTTTTATAATTTTTGACCCATTTTCTTTAGATCATATCTTTTAATTGTATTATTTTCTGATTGATTTTGATAGTTGATGATTTCTTGTATATTCTGTATATATTTTTTGTATAAGTTCAAATAATTTTGTTCAGTGTATTACGTGGCTCTCTGTCTCTCTTTCTCTCTCGGTTGCCCTCGCCAGGCCGATCCACTTCCGGTCACATGTCTTCGCTAATGACGTCACACACATCAATTAAAACCAATTAAAAGTGCAACGAACACAGCGCACACACTCACACAAATACAACACAGACACACTAGCGAACAAAACACTGGCGCACGCAATAAGTGAAGCCGTTCTATCGTCCTGGATAGATAGACGGACAGACAAACGGACATACGGACGGTTGGCAAAGTATCCAACTTTTGGAAGAAGAAGAAGTTTACGCAAATGTTTACACGTTTTCGCTGCCAACCAACAACAACAACAACAATAGCAAGCATTACAATGGCATTAGGGACAACAAAAATCACAAGAACAATGACAGACAAATAACAACACTGGACAACAACAAATAATAACATTAGCTAGAATAACATTAACACCGCCAACAACAACAATAACAGGGACGACTTGTCGCTCGTTTGTCCATGAGGAGGAGTTTTGCGAAGGGCGAAGGAAGAAATGAGGGAGAGGATGAGGGGAAGCGAAAGAAAAACGTCTTCGGGCTGACCACTGGAGCCTCAACTTCCACGCACGGTCCCCTGAACTCCGAGATCGATTATCGATCGGAGGAGGTTCGACTTGGACGACTTCCTCCGTGGCCGGGAAGAAAGTCCTGCGATGGCCCGAGGTCGCCTCCATCAGGAATTCACGTTATCGCCGGACCGTAAGAAGGCAGCCGCCACACTCTGGCAGGGACGTTGTTGTGGGGGCCGGAAGGAGGCGGATCGCCAAATGCACTCGACTCCATTCGTTCGTCCGCTCGCTCGCTCGGCTGTTAAAAAGTTTATGCATCGTGGCAGCGACGACTCCGCATTTTTAATTTATGAACCGCCCACTGGCACCACGCCCACTCTTCACTCCACCCCCCACGCCCACTCGCCACTCGATGCTCTCTTCAGGCCTTGGTGGGAGGAGGCAAATGCATGTGGCCGGGGTTCATATTCGGATCATAAATTAAATAACGTACCTAGAAGCCCTACCTCAACCACACACTCACCCACACACATGGGTGGGGTAGAGGGCTGGAAGACTTCGCGCCACACGAACACAAACACACTGTCTCTCCACACACACAGACAGACAGACTGGGGCTTGGGCAGAAGCTAGCATCCGGCTTAATAGAAAAGCCGACTTCCAAAAACGTCGGGGAGGAACATAAAGAGAGAGAGAGAGACAGACTGAGACGGGAGATCCTGTCGCGTCGGTAGCCATTTTGAATTGGCTTCGACGACGATGGGGGCGAGATGGAGTTGGCGTGGCAGGCGGACCGGAAGCAGCAAGTTTCGAAACGGATGCCTGCTCGGGAGTCCATTTTTATTTTCGACTGCGAAGGGAAAAACAACACGGAGGCAGAAAAGCAACAATAATAACATTAATAATAAAAACAACAACAAAAACAATTTCAGCAACAAAAATATCGACAACAACAATAATAACCACAACAACAACAACAAAATGGCGAACATGAAAATAAATATTTTCTCAATGCTTCCGCTGGTGCAAGACGAAAGTTTTTCTCTCTCTCACACACTCTCGTTTGTTGTTGTAGTTGTGCATATTTTTAGGAGGATTTTTTGTAAATTTTTCAATTTTTGCGGTGGGTTTTCCGCTGTTGTTGTAGTTGTCGTTGTTGTTTTTGTAGCTTTGCACTGTTTTCGTCGTTTCGTTGATGGTAGTAGTTGTATTATTATTGTTGGTTTTCTTCCTGTTATTGGGGTATTGTTGGTGTTTAGTCATTATTTTTGTTGTAGTCCCATCTAGCCCTAAACAGCAATAACAACAACAACAACAACGACAACAGCAGGAATGCATTCATGCATGCATGCCTTCTGTGTTAAGGTTTGTTTACTCGTCCTTGCCCCTTTCACACATATACAAATTCACCCTCACGCTGTATGGTCACACATCGACATGGTCACACATGGACATGCTCTCGGAGAGAAAAACAACGACATCAACAACAACTCAAACACCGATACAAACACCGAAACGAATGCATTATGAATAAGCGAACTAGGAAGCTCGGTGGACGACGGCCGCGAGAGCGAAGGACGGATCGGATCGTTTTGGTGGAGACTTCGTGGAGGGAGGGATGCATGGAAAGGTCGAAGGATGAGGTTAGGAAAAGTAGATGGCGAAAGGCGTTAGATAAAGACGAAGGATTGGGCGAAGAGAGGAGGACAAACGCCCGAAGACGAGGTCCGAAATGAGGCCCAGGACGAGGAGACGACGATGCAGTCGCAGAGGGAGAACTCGTCTGGACTTTGGGCCCTCCTCAACCCTTGACCCACCCCTCTCACCCTCTGCCCTCCAGCGAGACTGACCATAAATCATCGCGCGAGAATATTTCAACAGCAGCAACGACTTTATTTGAAAAACACGCCCAACCTTCAGCCATCTCCGTTTCCCACGACTCTTTTTCTCTTCTCAATCCCCTCTCCTCTACCTTCTCTTTCTTTACTCCTCCCCTGCCCTCGGGAAAACATGTTCGGAGTTTTTTGTCGTCCGCCTCTGTTTCGTTCCCATTCGGTTTCATTTCGTTTCGTTTAATAATTTCGTCCTTTTATTATATGTGTATATTTTGGTTCTCCATCTCTCTCTTTCCTCGCTCTTTTCAGTTTTTATATATCGTATTTTTTATTTGTTTTTGTGTATTTAACCCTGTTGTTGTTCTCACGAAAATTGCATTTTCTCGTCTCGGTCTGTTCTGGTTTTGTTTCACTCTCGAGTCGTGCATATTGCATTTTAAGCATTTTCCTCATCCTACTTCTTCCTCTCGGCCTCGGCACAGTCGCCTCTCGCCACTTGTCCTTTCGCTATTTGCCTCACACTCCACCGAAGTTCGTCCTTCTCTTTCACCTTTTCGTAGTTTTTTGTCTCGCAATCCTTCTCTTTCCCTCTCAGCTGGCTTTATCCCAGCCTCTGTCCATGTGTTAGTTTGTTTATTCCTTCGAAAAGTTGTGAATTTTTGCTGTACATTTGCATCGGTGTGAAATGTTTTTTCCTCTGTTGTCTCTCTGAGTTTGTCTTGCGGTTGCCGAGTTCTCTCAGCTAGTATTGGTATCGATGTGTTCGCTGTGTCTGTGTGAATTTGTCTCCTTGTCGCCGTTTGCCTGTGACGTTTGGCGAAGGACCGTTCGTTAATACAATCGGGCTGGAAGTGGCTGGTGCGGAAGTAAACGGATTCAATCGCATCTAGAAAGAAGGAGAGGAGAGTTCTTTATTGGCTTGCGAAAGAGAAGGAGACAACATGTTGCATCGGTTGGTTCTTATTTCCCTGAAGAAAAAATCTGAAAAATCTTTCGTTTTTTTTCCTTCTTCCTTTTGCCTATCTTGATGAGTGATTTCTCCGAGTTGCTGTCGATGGGAGGCTCATTGAAGCGAGGCAGGAGAAGAAGATAAACGTCCCTCATCGTCGACGTTGGAGTTCCGACAAGGGCCTCATCACCGTCGCCCTCGTCCTAACTCAAAACGGAAGTCGGCGCTGAACACTTCGTGTAAAATTGATCTCGTTCGAGAACAAAGTTAGTCGCTCGTTACCGCGCTCTTCCTCTTCTTTTCGACTCGTGGGCGCGGCGCGATCGAGGGTCGGGAGGCCGAGGGTGGGCGGTTGAAAAACTTTTGTCGATTTTATTTACATGCTGCATCAAATTTTAATACTTTTAGCGAAATATTTCAAATTAATTTTCGGAAATTCTGTTTACTTCTGGCCTGAGGGGAGGGGGATTCCGATGTTGTTGTTGTTTTGGTTGGTGTTGGTGGTTCTGTTGTTTCTGCGTTTGCTGTTGCATTTGTTTTTGCTTTTGTTTTGTTGTATTCGCGGAACTCAACTCAACACAACTCAACTCAACTCGACGGAACTCAATAAACACTTCACTACACAATTATTGACGTTGAAGGCGAAGTTTGGTCGGTTGGGGGCGGCGATAGGTGGGCGGAGGGGGGTTGGGGGCGTGTACACAGTTAATGCATAAAATCCACGCCACGTACGAGACGTCCCGGGCGCCGGTCGCTGCAGTGGCTCGAAATTATTTTTAACTCGAAACTCGTGTCGGAAAGTTTTTCACTTAAGCGCGAATTTTTTTACGCTCGATATTTGGCCAAAAAGTAATACAAACAACAACAATGAAGACGATGATGATGGGAAAATTTGCAAAAATACAAAAACAACACCAGCAAAAACATCAAAAATTACAACAACAAAAAATAAATAAAAACAACAATACAAACAACAATAATAACAACCATCAAAAACTGCAGCAAAAGTTCGTCTGTCGAGAGCGAGAAAAAATCATTAAAAAAGCAGAAGAAGAACTCGGCAGAAGCAACAGAGAGCGAGACAGAGTCAGAGAGAAAGAGAGAGAGAGAGAGAGAGGTGATAAGGGCCTCAAAGAGAGTGAGAGAAAGAGGTGAGAGAACGCAAAAAGTGAGCGCTGGGAGCGATATCGGGAGCGAAATAGTTTCGACTTCATTTCTACGATGCGCACGATCGACAATTAAAAGTTTTTCCTCCGCGCTGTTTGTCCGGAATTTTTTAATGTTCCCCTAAGTGCAGACTCCGCCCCCCGTCGTTCGCTTATCTCGTTGTTGTTGTTTTGCCCTTGTTGTGTTGTATTTATTAATCTGCTAAGGACCCTCGAGGGAGTGTGCTCGGGGAGTATGAGCCGAAACCGATCATCTTGACTCTTTGCGGATGATCCCTTTCAATCAGTAATAGAAAATATTCGTTATTTTCTGAAAGAATGTATTTAATTTTTTGCATTCAATGATTTGTAGGATATTAGGATATCATTTCCTACACTTATTATAATATAATTATTATTTCAATCAAACATGGAAATTAACTTTGAACTATAGATTAAAAAGAGATTTAAAAACCATTCCTTATGAAGCATTTATTATTGTAAAATTATACTTTCCTTGGAATTATTGTCGATCAATTTGTCTGTCCCTTTTGCTTTCCTCTACCAATATCTAATGTTTGGTATCCATTATAAGAGGAATCGTTCTTCATCTCTAACTTCTCGCAATTGAGACGGTAAACCTTGGCCACCTTCATTTGGAAGCCATCGTCCTTCTCCAGTTGTCTGCTCATTAGGCACCAAATATTCTGGATCTGGGCGAATTTCGCAAGCCCAGAGGAACGAGATTTATTTCACAAGTCAACTCTTTGGCCCTCCACTTGTTCTTCTTCTCGAGAAGAGATGAGTTGGGTTGAGTCGAGCAACAATTGCAATTATATTAAGAAGTTGGATAATGACCGCGAAGCAACAAGAACAAAAAGTACTGTTGGAGGAGGTTGAACGAGAAATAGGTTGCCTCGTAAAATAGTATTTTAACTGCTGACAGTTAAAATGAAGCAGCAACAAAAACGATTGCAAGCACAAGATACATCACAACAACGAGAGCTATCACAGCAAAAAGAACTATCAGAACAACAAGATCTATCACAACAACAGGAACAAAAACTATCAAAACAACAAAAACACCGAACAACAACAATAACACTGAACAATAACGAGAAGAAGCTTTCAACTATTACAACAATGAAGCGATTGAAGCTCAACACAAAACCCTGCAAACGACGACGACGACGAAGATGAAGACGACAACCGCCAGGCGAGTGGAGGCGGAGGGGGCGTGGCGGGGAGGCGAGAATCTTGGATCGGTGGCGAGGAGGGCGAAAGGGGGGAGAAAGGAGAAAGGGGGGCGTGGCAGGAGGTGCAAAAGTTTCCATCCAGAATGTGGTGCTGGTTGTCTTTTATTGTTGTTGTTCTCGTCTTTTGCTATTGTTGCACATTGTTGTAGTTGTATTTGTTGTTGCAACTGACACTCCCATCTGATGTATTTCGTGCAGTAGCCGGACTCATTGTTGTTGTTGTTGTTGTGAGAGTTGTTGCTTTTAGCTTTGCATCCCATTTTCCCAAAGTCCTCGAAGTCCTCGTTCATGCTCTGAATATTTATTTAGACTCGCTCGCAACACAATGCTATTTCTTCTCTCTCTCTCTCTCTCTCTCTCTCACACCGATTTCTTACTCCCTTTCTCTTCTCCTTTCTCTTTGCCTATTTCTCTCTTGCCCTCCCTCTGACGCCTTCTCTATCTGTTCCTATGGAAATTGAATTCATTTGACGTCGTGCCGAGATTCCTACCGTTCCTCTATCTATGTCTCTGTCTCCTCACTTTCTCTCCCATTTCTCTCTCTTCATGCGTCTCACTCTCCCTCTTGCTCCGGGCGACTTTCAGAGTTCTGCTCGCTTAATTTTCTTCAAATGTTTCCCGCTCGAGTCCAAGACCAAAACGCCGGCTCCCGAGGATTGACTTCTCATCGCAACGCCCTCCTCCTTGTTCTCGTCCACCTCCTTGTTCTCATCTCCTCCTTTCCATCCTCTCCACTCTGGTGGATTCGGATTCGGGTGGCTTGAGCGACTTTTAATTCCTCGCTTCGAGGCGTGTTGCGAGGGTCCGCGGGCACGGATAGAAAACTAATTTAAGTTCGGGGTGGCGAAAGATGAGATATCGGAAATGGTGTCCTGCCTCGTTTGCGTTTCCTGAGACAAGGTGGTGTGAGTAACAATCTATTTGAACGATTGAAGGACCTCCAATCGACACTGGACTTTTAGAGTCAAGGCTTTGTATGTAGGAGTTAAGATTTTGTCAGAGCCACTTGACTCGAGTGTTGAAACTTCGAGTGGTTCCGTGGACGCAATTCGAGCTCCTCCACTGGACCCTGGAAGACGCCATTGATGTTCCGGATCGTTGGCCCTGCGTCCAAGTCGTCGTTGCCCCCTCTCGCAAATCACTTCGCCTCGAGTTCGGGTGTCACAGGGCCCATAAAACACGCTGCGTTAACCAGACCGGGTTTACACCATGTCGACAACAACAATAAAAGCACACACAACAAGCTCAACGACAACAACAACAACAACAATAACAAAAACAGCGACAGTAATAACGAAGAAAGAAGTGGATGTGAAGAGCGAAAAACCTTTCGAAGGACCTGCCACTCAGCCCGACGGCCCTCGACAGACACCGACACAAACACAAACGCACACACAGACAGACACACGACCACAAGCGACGGGCACGCAAAAACATGTCCTTCTCAAGCAGAAGACGAAGGCGAAAAAGCGAAAGCGAGAATGAGCGAAGAGCGGAGAGCGGGATGGAAGGAGGCGTGATGTCAGTAAGCAGCTTCGCACAATTGACAACAAAATAAAGCGAGACGACGACGATGTCGACAAAGACGAAGATGTGGGGAAAAACAGTAGCATACTTTTTAGCGCTTATCTCGACAGTGACCAACAACAACAACAACACAAATAAGAACAACAACGGCTGAAATCACTGACTCCCGCTCGTCTCCACTCGAAGGGCTTTTGCTTGGATTCTGACGCTGTGTGTGAGGAACGGTTGTCTACGTGTTGGTCCATTATTCGCAATTGTAATTGTGGGAGTGGAGGGCGCCACGCCCTCGCCCCACTGACATTGATCCCTTCTGCCGGCGCAACAATTGTCGGCAGCAGATGTTCGGGAGTCGTGACGACGATTCGCCGCATAGTTTTAGGCACCGTGATAAAATGCTCATCTCGATGGAGGGCTTTCGTTGACTTCAAAATTTCAGGTACTTCGCTCGAGCTTCGTCCATCTGCCATCTCTTATCCTATTACCATCTCCTCCCCCCTCGAGAGACTCGCCTGCAATTTCAGTGAAGAGGCTTTCGCTGTCTCCTTTTAGGCGCGGTGTTGTTGAGCCCTCAGCAACAACTCTATTAGCAGGGCTGCTTTGAGAGCGCATAAAGTGCTCTCTCCCTCGACCCCAGCCCAAACCCCTCTGCGCCACCGAGGTCACGTTCGTCGCTCGGCGGTTTCTGCTGGTTCCTCGATTTTCATGGCATACTTTGAGGCGGCGACACATGCTCCCGGGCTGCCGGTGGCGCCAACTTTTAACGAATTCCGACTATTGGTGATGAAAGGGAGGAGATCGAGGAGAGTTCGCCACAACAACATCAACAGCTGCGGTAGCGACGGCAACGACACGAGCAGCAACTAATTTACACATGCGAGATGGAGACAAAACGGGGAAGGGAGAGAGAGAGAAGAAAGGGAGAGGTTGTAATAGGAAACTATGTGTGTTGTGACCGAAATCGCAACAACATCGCATGCAGTGCATTATCACAATAACAACAACAACTAGACTCGTATCTGATGCAGTTCCACCGGAAGAAAGCGAAGGACAAAAGGAGGATGAAAAAGGATCCAATGAGAGAGACGGAGAGAGGGTGTGAGAGAGGGAGAGAAGATGTGCTCACAAGTGTGAACTTTTACGCGCTCACAAGTGTGAACTTTTACGCTGTTCGTCCTAAAAGTATGCAAAGTGCTCACTGCAAAAAAGACGAGAATGATTTGATGGAGAGAGACAGAGAAAACTTTATTCATTTATTTGCAAGTTTAATAGCAACAACAAAAACAACAACGACTTCTAGTTAAACAACAACCACAACAAACAACCGCCAACTAGTGTGCGACACCACGTGTCCCAATCACACACACAAATAGACACAATACACACAGAGAGTGGGAAGAGAGGGAGCGTTGTTCACACATGACGCTTTCATTGTAATGAATATCGCCCTCTCTCTCTAGTGTTCGTTTTCTTGCTCGCTCTTCCCGTTTGGTCGCTTCTCACAGAATTATCGGAATGATCAAAAAAACTTGAAAGAGGAAAACGGAAGAAGAGGGAAAAGAGAAAACCCGAAACGATAGTGAGTGCAAAAAAGACTCGGCGGAAGTCGAGCTTCATTTGGAAAACTTTTACTGTATGTTAATTCCTCGCACTCTCTGTCTCGCTCCTTCTTATATTTCTATCCCTTTTGGTCGCATACTAGCGCTTCTTTTTCTCTCCCGTGCTTTTTGTGAGCGTCTAATAGTATGCTGCACATAATTTTGAACACGCTGTCCTCGTCATCCTCGCCATTGTGGTAGTCTTCCCCTCATCCTCACATTCACCCCTTTAACTTCCGTCTCTTTTCCGCTGAACTCTTTTCTCCTCGGCTCTGACTGCTTTGAGGACTTTTTCGTGGCTTCATTTTCTCATCCTTTCACATTTCTTTAGCTATTCCCGTCCCTCATTCTCTGGGGCTTCTCTCTCATTTTATCATTCTATCTTTTTTCCTTCTTCTTTCTCCTGCAGTCGTCGCGTCGCCAGGGGCGAAATAATTGATATGAAAGTGTTTTCGTACATGTGTTGGCCCAGAACTCTCTGTCTTTTTTTCTCCCTCTCTATGGCTCTTTTTCGCTCCTCTTCCTACATTATCATATGTCTGTTCGTCAGTCTGTCTGTCTCACTATGAACTGAACTGAACTGCGAATGTTTTCGGATGCCGCAGAACGTCGAATGCAAAGCGCAAGCTACGCGACCTCCTCCTTCCAGAAGAGTTTTCCGACCCTTTCGTCTCATTCTCCTTCCGTCCCCCAACATCCCACAGAGGGGCCGTCGGGAGGCCCTCGAGCTTGGGTAGCTGTTGTAGTGGTTGAACTTTTTGCGATGGTTTTTGTTGCAGCAGTTGTTGTTGCTGCTATTGTAAGGTTCGCTCGCGCAAAACTATGGTCGTAGTCGTCCCCTTCGTTGCTGCCGACGTCGTCGAGGACGCGTCGAGCCGTGATTTCCACTCGCTCAGCTAGACAAATATTTTCGGCTCCATTATGATTTTAATTCGAAGCAAATATTTAAATTAACAGTGCGATAAGCCACAACAACACCTCCTTCCCTTCCCCCATCAACACTGTAATAATAACAAAAACATCAACAAGAAAAACAATAACAACAACAATGGTAGTGGCAGAACCAACGCTTGAGAGTTGGAAAGTTTAAAATTTTTCAATTAATTGAAGAGCTGTCAGACGAGTGTCGAGCGGAAGTTTGATTGTCTCTGTCTCTCCCTCTCTCTTTCTCATCCCTACTCAGTCTCTCTCTTCTCATGAGTGTTAGATCTGGAGTCGGGATGTGTGTGCGTTTTCCGCTTGGGAAGCGACGAGAGTTGGCAGCTGCCATGATTGGGACAGCAGCGAGAGAATCACAGGGAAGTAGGCCATAGTTTTAGGAGTTCGACCGAGGTCCTCTCATGACATCTGCGCGAGCGGAACGATTCGCACTCAATGTTTCCTTGCATACATACGCCCGAGCGTATGATGGACAAACGGTTCCGCAGAGATTGCCACAATTTAATTGCATGCTGTCGGGCTCCAGACACGCCCTTCTTTATACTCTTCTACTGTTCGGCAGTCAGCAGAGTGCCGCACTGATTCCGGCGAGCGACGAGTCATTTCTTTAATTTCGATGCCTCCCAAAAGTATGCAGCGTCTGCTCATTATACTATCTCTGGGAGCCGCACTGCAACCGCAAAGCTCCGAAGGGTCAATTCGAATGCTGTGGCCACATTTTGACTTCTGTCGCTGTCCAACTGTCTCTTCTTCTGCTCGGCTGTCTGTTTGCCCGACCAACTCTCTCTCTTCTTCTGGCTTTCCTTCAGTCTGTCTGTCTGTTGGAAAGTGTGAATGCGATGCAACGATTCCACAGCCTGCCTCGCGCTCCCTCTCTCCACCCCAATATCTGCCTTCTCTTTTTTTCCCCTTTGTGTGTTGCCACTGTCTAAAACATTTTCTGCCCCTCGGCTCTTTCATTCAACTGTCCAGCTGGTCGCATTCGGCCTTCCGTCCGTCTGTGCCCTGTCCGTCCGCTGTCGCTCGCCTGTCTGGCGGCCGCCTAGCTGTCTATCTCGCCCTTTGAGCGCCTGTTTAACTATCATTTCCCATGTCCATTAAGTTTGAGACTTCTTCATGTTCTCTCTCTCTCTGTCTGTCTGTCTCTTCCTCTGTGTTTCCAGTTAATTGGCATTTGCTCCCTCCCTCTGCCCATCCGTCCGCCGTGTGACGTTAACATTAATTCTATTATGATGCCTTGTGATGCGCTGTCGGAGCCTTGGTTGAACATCGAAGCGCCAGGGGGCGACACGGCGTCAAATGAGGACTCGACAATTGTTGCCTTGTCGCTGGTATTGTTCTCTCGGCCTCGTTTCGCATTATTGTTGTTTCATTATTGTTGTCGTTGGAGAAACATCTCGCCGCCTTAAGGTTGTCTTTGTTTGTTGCATACCTCGAGGGGCCGCCACCGGAATTCGTTTGATTTCTCCGACATGTTCAATTAATTTCCCGGCATTAACGAAATAATTGCGAGTGGCGAGAGGGAGAGAGTCGGAGTTTATGTCGAGACTAATGAGCTAGAGATCAGCTTCCAGCTCCTAATTCTCGACATCGACTTTAAAAGCCTTTTCAAAATAGGAGATTCATTTCAATTTATCCTCCGTGCTTGTTTTGCTCGTGTTGTGTACTCAGATTCATTTCACTCTCGCACACTCTCCCATACTATTCTCTCTATCTCGCCCCCTTTCTCTTCCCCCATCTCTACACCGACTTTCACTGCTCACTCACCTCGATACCGGGAACCGCCTGAGGGTATGCAATTAGTTGCAATCGCTTTTCCATTGAATCGCTCGATTGCGAATGTGAAGTACGCCCCAAAGTATGCAACAATTAACAATCAACAGCGAAACAATGAAACATTATATGTTTTCGGATTTCGGAATACTTTTGTTTCGCCTCTTTGCCTTCGTTATTGCTGCCGTTTGTGTTGATTTAATTCCCGTCGCCAGCGCCACTCATGCGACTCCCCTCCACGCGGGCCTCTAATTAAGGGCAGCACGCAAAAGTATGCAACGCTTTTTCGTCCACTAATTGCAGCACTTCAGGCCTTTATCTCCGCGACGCCATCGTCCACGTCGAAGTGCAAATTTATGTCAAACACCGGGCCTACGTCTAAGTCACATCTCTCTCGCTCGCACCCTCCCCGTCCCTCTTCCACCCCTTGTCTCTATCGCTCTATCTCCCTCTGTCGCCGGACCTTTGGCGCGAATCAATTATTTAGAATACGCGGCAAGTGCATTTCGCGATTTGTTTTCGTGAATTCTCATCGTTTGTTGGCGTCGACCACCGGCGCATGTTTTTGTTGTTATTGTTAGGGCCCGATTGTTGTCGTTAACCTCTAGTTGTTGTAATTGAGCGCTGTTGTTGTAGACGCACCCAGCGACTGAGATTAACTTTGCGGCGTCGTTCGTCGGCTGACGATTCCAGAAGCATGCAATGGTTACGGCGCAACAACAACATCGCCAACTACAACAACACGTCGCATGACACAAAATCCCCGGAAATTGCGGCGCATGAGGTCGACAATGTTGCTGCAGCCCTGGTTGGGGTTTGTTCCATTCCTGTCCTCGATTCCTCGTCCCCCTAGAGTTGGCTGCAGCTTTTTAGGCGCTCTTACGTGGATGACAATTGCAATTGAAAATGCATTTTTTCCGGCTTCGTCATCGCTGTCGCCTTGTCGTTATTGTTGTCTCGTTCTTGCATGAAATTGCATACTTTTCAGCGCACTCGAGGGCTGGCTGAATGTCACCGTCACATCATGGGAGCGCGGCAGTGACAGCAGCGTCACTGCAACAACAATGACAACAACAAGATGGAGTGAAACCCCTTCCGGCCAGAGCGACCTGGTCTGCCTTTGAATCAGGCCAACTCCATCGAGAAGTGCATACTTTTAGAAGCGAGCCAAACTTTTATTTTGTTTTATTTTGATTTTGTTCTAGTGACACATGTTCGTTGTTTTTGTTTTGGGAGAACCAATCGTTTGTTGTTGGTTCGTGTTGTTGTTGTTGCTTTTGCTTTTGCTTGCTGCGTGTCGCTGTCGATGGTTACAGAAACAATCACTGCCTGCTTTCGGACGCGCCTCGCCATCGAGAGGAGGCGATTCGAGACTGTCGAAGCCGCTCTGATGTCGACACGCACTCCAACACACATACAGACATGCATACATGATCGTTGTTGTTGTGATCGGCGGCGGCGTTGTTGCTGCCGTTGTAACCGTTTGTAATGCGCCTAAAAGCACACTTGACATGCAATTGAAATGTTTTGTGCAGTCAGGCGTCCACTCGGAGTGCGATCCCAAAGCATTAGCCACTGACATAACAACAACAACAACGGCCACAACTTTAACTAATATAACAACAAAAATGGCACTATTCACTACAACAACAACAACAACAATAGAACCAACTACTATTGCAACACTGCCAAGAGCCGTCCCTCAAATGCAGGGATTTCGCAGTCGGCTCAAATGATGTTTAATAAGATTTGAGGCCACAGCGTCAGAGCATTACCGTTAGTTGCAATTGTTGTAATTGTCGATAGTTATTGTTGTTGTCATAGTAATAGTAATTGTTATAGACGTTATTGTTGTCGTTGTTGCTATTGTTGCAACCACTGCCAATGACATGCGATTTGTTGTGTTCGAAAAGGATTTGCGGCGAAATCTTCTTCAACAAGAAATTGAATGCGATTTAATGGGCGGCTCAAAGGACGACAAGAACAACAACAACGTGAGAGAGAAAAAAATTGAGAAGGTGGTGAAGATGGCGGGGAGTATGAGGGGTGTGGCCCAATGGACATCGAGAGTCTTCGTTGCTTTTTGCGTTGAGTTGAGGTCCTTGAAAGGTACTAGAAAAAAATTAACGCCGGAAGGATGCGGTCGGGCGGACATAAAAACGTCAACCATGAAAACATCGACGACGACAACAACAACATATGCAACTGCAACAACAAAAACGACGACAACGTTGAAATGGTCCAAGTCGACGAAAAACAATTCAAATTCGAACTGTTTGCGAATGCAACACGGTGCTCGATGTGACACCAGCGACAGCAACAACCAGAGCAACAATCCGAACTATTACAACAACAACAATTCGAACTGTTGCAACAACAATAACATCACCAACTGTTCCATCAACAACAATACGAAAGTCCTTCAATTTTAATCGACGGTATTTTTTGCTGGAAGAGAACAGAGCGTTGAATTTGGAGTGAGAGAAAATAAATTGCAAAATAGAGAGAGGGAGATATGGGAAAGAACGGCAAAGAGAGAGAGAGAGAGGGAGAGAGCGATGGAAGCGGTCAAAGTAATGGCGACCGGAAGCGGATGTGCAACTGTTGAGAATTTATTTTTAAACAACTGCGAGAACAGCAATAGCAAAAACAATAACAAACACCAAAGGGAAACAGAAGAAAATAACAGAAAAGAGAGAGCGAGAAGGGAAGGGAAGGGAAGAGAGAGTGGGAGAGGGTGCTGGACACATTTGAGGTTGTGGCGTCCATTTGAATTTCAATATCGCTTTCAATATTTACTCACCAACAACAATAGCTACTAGAATATCAATGCCAACAAATACTAGAACAACAACAATAAAAACAATAACTTTGTCGACTGCGAAAACAATAACAACAACGACTAAAAAACAAATACGACTGAGAATTCACGGTGCTCGAAAAAGACGGGGAGTGAGGGCGAAGGCAAGAGAGAGGGAGAGAAAAAATTGCGAAACATTTGCATTTCAGTGGATTTGAGCGTGGCCGCCATATTGTTTTTCTTCGTTTTCCCCCACCCCATTGTTGTTGCTATTGTAAATTGTATTTCCATTGTTTATTGCAATTGTTGTTGTTGTTGTTATTGTTGTCAACATCGGGGCATATACATTTAGCATGCGTTTGTTTCGCAATTGTTGTTGCTTCAATCGAGGATTTAGTGACTCAAACCGAAAAGAAAAACAAAAAATAAGCTACTTTAACAACAACATGGATAGTGAAAACAACAATTGTAAATAGCGAATGCAACAATAACAACTGTAGGAACAAAAATGACATCTACACAAACAGCCAAGATACAACAATTACAACGAGCGAAGGGATAAAAAAGTCAGTATTTATTTCGATTAATTGCCCTGGCTTGTGGCGGGAACTTTTGTCTCTGCGTGTATCGATGGCTGTGAGAGTCTGTGTGTGTGTGAGAGTCAATGAGAGTCAATTGAGGGCCCTCGCCGACAACACCTGACAGTTGTTGTCCCGTTTTGTTGAATCGTTGAAAAACCTCATAATTCAAGGGAACCAGCGGAAGGCAAAATCGGAGGTACATTTTCCCGGAATAATAATAATATGCAGGTTGAATTTTGCGGAACGAAAATTCCAACTTCTGTGGGGAAATTATTAAATTAGGGTTTTTTTGGTCTGGTTTAAATTCATCTCCGTGGGAATTGCGGCGCAATCTCCCGCAGCCGTGGAGCCGCGAAGCATCCCGAGCGGCCGAGTTGCGCCCACCCGACCACGCCCACTCCTCATTCGGATCGTTCGTTTTTATTTTCATATTTTTCGATCCACTTCCGGCCGCCGCTTCGTGCGTTAATTCGCCGTGTTTATCTATTTCCGAAGCGTTCGCGCAACGGGTCCCACGGGAGCCGCTCGCAGTCCGAATAACGAGTCCTTATCTCGCGACCCTTTTCCCCCTTCCTCTCACCGTCCTCGCCGGCCAACAAATTTCCAATTTTCTAATATCGTGCTGCTCCTTTGTCCCTCGTTCTTTTCGCCTTTTTTGAGCGTGGCTCGTTTCACGTCTCAGCAGCAGGACATCGAGGGCGAGGGAGATTAGCGCAAAAATATCCTGTTGCAGATAATGATAGGGCCGATTTTTACTGTCGTCTTTATTTAGCAACTCAGCCCGTTATCGCGTTCGCTCTTCTCCCTATTCCACGTCCTCTCCATTCTCGCCTCCTTTGTCTTTCCTCCCAGCTTTGTCTTCCAGACTCCTTGCGACGTCCGGTCACTTTTTTAGTTCTGCTTTTCCTTTTGTCGCCATTGTTGTGCAGCTTCTTCGGCCTCGTAAAAGTCCCGTCGGCGAGACGTGCGCTCGAAATGGTGGCGATAAACGGACAGCATAAAACTGGCGGCGATAAATGTCGCACAATTATTGGCCGTTAGTTTACGAGGTTGTTTCTTTATTTCGTTTTCTCGCATCGTTCTTTCAGGCGGGGAGCTTCGAGAAGTAGAGGGAGATGGAGAGGACGTGAATTCGCAAGAGTGACGAGGACGAGGCGGTCGAAGAGACCAGGAGAAGTTCTCCATCGATCAACAACAAACTCGATCGATCCTGAAATCGAGCTCAATTCAAACTCTCTCCTCTTCATGGTCTTCAATCTTCGGAGCCGGGGCCAGATCCAGAAGTCCTTGTCGTCACTTCGAGTCCAATCAATCGAGGGCCAGACAAGAGTCTCGAGTCGAAAATTGAAAAACAAATTTCGTTGCCTACTTTTGGGCGATCATAAGCCAAAAGCGGTATCAAAAGAGAGTGAAATGGCGAGGGATGGCGAATGGTCAGACAACGAGTTGAAAAACAAATAAATCTCGTTTTCGTCCACAAACATTTCGCAAACAATTTTCATTTAAACTTCGGCTCGACCACTTGAAGTCACCACTACAGCAACAACAACAAATCCAACAACACTAGAGGACTTCGGGGCGCAGACAATGTCATAATGGACTTGTTGGTGTAATGCAATAAATTGCAACAACAACAACAACAATGACAATTTTGGCTACGACAACGAGCTGCAATTACTCTGGCCACAACTCAGGCCACTTAAGCTCATCGGAGATTGGATGGGCGACCGCGCCTCCTCCCCCGACCCCCCGCTCCGTCGTCGCTCCGGCGTCTGACGGAACCCGGCGGCAGCTGCGAGTTGACCAAACAAATGATTGTGCTTCCGCTGCGCCCGAAAGTAGGCAAAACGGTTTTCGGCCGAAAACTAATCTGCATGTTTTTCGCCCCAACAAAGCCATGTTCCCAGCCTCCTTGTGCTTGGCTGTTACGAAAATTTCATTTTCTGCAAATTTTTATTCACTTCATGCGAGAAAAATTCTATTATTTCCTCGACGACTTCCTGAAGTCGGGGACAGAACAGGTCGACCGAGGCCGAGGGAGGCGGCGAATGGAAGTTGATTATCGGACGGGAAACGGGGTTAAATGGCGGAACGGTCCCAACCGGAGCTGTGTGTGTGTGTGTCCCAGGGGAGCGTGTCCTTGTGTGAGTGCGCCTGCTTCAATCTCGAAGCGAAGCCGTCCGAGATCCTTGAAACTTTGCTCCGGCCGGGATGTCATTTGCATTTTGAATTTCTTGATCCTCATGAGCGGAAACAAGAGAGGACTTCTTAACAATAATGTGTGTTCATTAAATGTGAATGTATGTTAGTTCCCCTCACTCTCTCACTCACTCACTCCCTCTCTGTGTCATTGTGGATGTTCGTCCGAAATGCTTGGACAACTCGATGCCGGGGTCCACTCGAAAATTCAGAAAACAATCTGAACTCTCGACTCGAGCGGAACCGTTCCGGGCCTCGTCGAGGTCCTCGGAGGCGGTGCATGTGGGCGTGGTTAGAAATGCAGGACACTCTGCGCTTTCGCCCCTGTTCTGAAATTAGAGACTTCATGTTGGTTGATTTTTTCAAGTTCTTCTCTTCTCCGAGAGTCCCGTGGCCTCAAGCGTGTATCTGTAATTGGTGAGATTTTTATAAAATTTTGCTGTCCAAGAGGTCATGAACTCTTTATTGCCGTCTGTTCATCGTCTGTATTTTGAACCCTGATGACCTCTTGTTTATTGTGCCCAACTCTGTTTCGCACGAGTTCAAAGAAGCCTACTTTGGGCGCTTAATTCTTGACTTATTCTCTCGATTCACTCAAAGTGGCTCCTTGTAACATTCTTCTGTCAAGCAACAACAGCATTAGCGATAGCGAAAACATCAACTACAACATCTCAAACAACTGCCATAACATCACAGACAATTGCAACAACATCACAGACAACCACAAAAACATCACAGACAACTACAACAAGACGAGCAACAACTACCACAGTTCAGCAACAAACAGCAAACAGCAACAACAAACACCTGAATTGACAGAAGTAACCCTTGAAATAAATTGCCATATCAAGTGTTTTCGCCATTTCTATTCAGCTGTATTTTCCGAGGAGCTTTTCTTCAGAAATTCCCCCGCTTCCTTCGCATTTCTCATGTTTTTATTGCACCCCGCATCAGGTTCGGAATTGCCTCCGTTTCGTTTTCTCTCGCCGTCTCTTTCGGTCGCTCATTTAACGTCCAGAGATTTTAAGAAAGCAACATTTTACGAATGAAATAAAAAGATCCAAAATGAAATAAAAATGAAATAAAGGTAAAAACGAAGAAATCAAATAAAAGCCATCGAGGCGAGGATTCGGCTCGGTTGCAACAAAGGTCAGTGAAAGCAGGTTCAAAGAGAGAATGCGAAGAGCTCAATGGGTCTCTAATTCATCCTTGGGGGAAATGTCCCTGAACTCCATGAGGTTCGAGAAATTCGCTGGAAGTTCGAAGACGAGCCAGAACTTTGACACTTGCCCCCACCACCGATGGGTACGAGAGGAAGAGACCTTTGATTCCTGTGCCGAGAGAAGTGTCGATCCTTTGACCTTTCGCAGTTGGAGGAAGAGAGAGGTATGAGAAAGATGAAGGAGGAAGATTGGTGTCAGGGTGGCGAAGAAAAATAATAGTTATTCAAGGGCAGCAAATTAGTTTGAGGTCGATCGAGTAAGGGAAACGAAATCCTTCCGAATTCATTAAATTTAATTATCCCGAAACGACCTCTCTCTCCCCCAATCATTCCTCTCGGTTGCTTTCGGTGAGGATCCGAGCAAGTCCTGCGGAAGTTACTATATACTCAATTTTCCCTTCTCGGTTTCTCGGTTCCTCGGAGAATTCGCCAACTTTTCCATTTGGTTCTCCCTGCCTGCACACGCCAGAGCGCTCTCACGGTCCAGAGAGATAGAGATGGATGAGCGGACAGAGTGAAAGAGAAAGAGTGGGCGATAGAGAGAGGGAGAGAGAGGGCGATAGAGAGCAGACACCTACGAGCACATAAACTTCAATTGTGGAAATCGTTCGAGCGAAATATTTGCAATATTTCCACTGATTTGTTTGTTCGCCAGTTTGAATCCTTTGGCACATCGGACACACACACACATGGAGAGAGGTGCACATCGCACACACCGCACACACTCAAACAATCGCACGTAGATCACGTACGCAAGGAGCACTGAAGTTACACGAAAGTTATTGAGTATTTTCAGCTCCAGCTCCCGTTGCCTTCCGTCTGTCTGTCCTTCTGTCCGTCCGCTCGTTTGCCAATCCATCTATTTCGTCCTCTATCAGTCTGCCGTTCACTTGGACTTTCTTCCGCGTCCTTTTCATCCTCTTCGCCTCTTTTTCTCTCCCTCTTGCGTTCTTTTCTTCTTGTTCCCTCTACGTTTGCATTCTTTCATCCCTTCTTTCATACTCCTGTCACTCGAGGATCCATCGCTCCACCCGCTCGTTGTTATGATAACCTGCTACCATAGTCCATTTCTTTCTTCCTTCTTCATTCATCTCTTTCTTCCTCGTTCTATTCTTGTTTCCTTTCTCATCTCTCTCCACGATCCTCGCCTCGTTCTAATGTACTTCCGCTTTGCTGCCCTTCGCGATTCGCTTCTTCGCCTCTTTCGCTTGGATTTTCTCCTCCTCCACTTCGTCATCCTACTCTCACTTCCTGTTTGTTGTGTCCCACTCTCGATTGGAGCTGCTCATTGAGTCGTGAAAAGCAGCTCCCTCTCCCTCCCTCCCTCAGTCTCTTGCCCTCTCACTCCAACTGATCTCTCTCCGGATTCCGCCGCTGTCGCCCTTTCTTCTCTCTATTGCTTTTTATTGCACTTGTTTCTCGCCTTCCTTTCCATTCGTTTCGCCGAGTTGCATCGCGATGCGAAAAGAGTGATAGGGAGAGAGAGGGTGATGGGGAGTGAAAGAGACAGAGAGGCGAATCAATGCTGGTGTTTGTTCGAGGATAACAATCCTTCCTTCGAGTTCTCCTCGCCATTTTTAACTTCTTCGTTTTGAGAGGGACCGTGGGAAGAGCAAGAAAGAGATAGATAGAGGAGGGAGAGATGGAGAGCGACATCGGGAGAGTGAGAAACTATAATTTAGCCGAACGGAAGCGGATGTTTGAGGAGATGTTATTGTTGTTGTTGCTTTCTAGGGATTTCGGCGGCAGCGATATTGTTTACCACTTTGCAAGGATTTCCTCGGAAGGATTCTTGTTGTTGTCCTTGTTGTTCTTCCACGGCAATCGTTTGCAATTCAACAAATAATAATAACTTCCACAACAGCACGTTACAGCAACTACAAGGACAACAATAGCAATAACAACAACACCTACAACGATATCGACAACAACAAGAACAAAAACTACAATACCTACAACAAGAGTAACTCAACAATACAACAAGCGAAGTACATCTATAACAACAACAACAACAACACACACAATCGCTCGTCGTTCGCGAGCTTCAAAACTCTCGGCAGTGGCGCCGATGCAGGTGACAAGTGTGGGGAGGGGAGGAAGGGAGGCTGTCCATGGGGACGCATGAGGCGGTGGTCGGGGGGAGGTGTTTGGCTTGCGGCGCCGTTAGCGGATGCGCAGCTCAACAATTGAAACTGAAACGCATCCTCGCCTGTTGTGCAGAGCTAGTCAAAGAGAGGGAGAGAGAGAGGTGGAGAGGGATGGAGGGGGGCGTGGCATGGGGGGCTCCATTCGTGTTCAGCCTTCCTTCGGTCGCCGCTCGATGCGCGCCTCTCGTGCATCCTAAGCGCATTTATTTACAAGGATAACGGAAAATAATGTTTGTGTTTAAAAAGGATGAAAATAAATTCGCATTTGTTTGCGAGACTTTTTGTTCATTACTCGCAGGAGGCGAGAGAGCGAGGATAAGAATGAGGTGGAAGCGGATGACAAGAGGCGGAATCGTGTACACAGGGAATCGCGACAGGACACGTTTGTAAACGCTCTGCGGACTGGGATTAGGCGAAAGGGAACGAGCGACATCGATCGAGCGAGGGAAAGGAAGCGAATGAAAAAGGGATAAAACGAGGGTCCCGATATATGAGGATCTTAGCAGAGGAGAGTGGGAGAAAGACAAAGCAGAGTGAGACAAGCTTGAAAGGATTAGCAAAAGGTGGAGCGGGTTGAAAGAGCATGAAGCAGATGAAAACACGATCAGATGGAAGAGCAACGTTATGAAGGAGTCAGAGAGAATGAAGAGAGATATATTTGAGACACTGAAAAAACGACAAGAACCAGAAATCTGATGAGAAAAACATATGAAGAAGCACTAGGTTCAGAGAAGAAACACGATGAAAACAGATCAGAATGAAAAAATAGATAATGTTGGAGTTTTAAGGATGTCGGAGAAATATAGGACTGAGAAACGTAGAACATATCTTCTGGGAATGTGTGGCATAAAAACGGGGTCATTAAAATGTCCTTCTGACTCGCGAGTAAAAGCGACAACAACTTCATGCGAGCAATAACAAAAACAACAATGAAAGATTAATCCGTGCACTTGGCCTCAACAATAATATCAGCAACGACGACGACAACAACTTTTAATGGAGAGCAACATTTTGACGACTACGACACGAACAACAACCAAGAGAAGTTAAGGGTTAAAGGCCCAATTTCAGGGATGGGTGGCGAGGGGCGGAGGACGAGTGGCGTGGGAAGGAGGCACCTCTCGCGATCCCAAGGGCCAAGCGTAGACGACGACGTAGAACAAGAAGACATTGTAGCCAGTTTTATGGGCGTGGTTTATGCGCCCATAACCTGGCCGATTCGATCCTGATCCTGATCCTAACGAAGGCCGACTTGAGTCGGACGGGGAGGGATGTGAATCCTTGAGGGTTTGGGGTAGGGAAGCGACTTATTTACGGCTCGCCATTAAAAACTCCCGATGTACCCGCGTCGATAGCAGAACTCATTTTTTCTTTGGCTTGGTCTAGAGGCATGCGAGAGAGAGAGAGAAAGAGCGAGAGAAGTGCTTGCGATGTGGAGAATTTGAAAGGCCTTGCGAGGACCTTCAACCTTATCTCCACTCTATCTTAATCTCTCTTTCTCCACTAGCAAGAGAGAGAGAGAGAGCATTCCTCGGGTGCAGGTTGCAGCTTCACTTTTTCGGCTTCCTCCAGTTTTTCCAGTTCATCCTTCGCCCCTCCCTCGGCCCCTGCTCGAGGCACATTTTTAGCTCTCGCTACGCAGATAACAACGCATTAAAGCCCTAAAAGTATGCAGCACATTTTTCTCCCCCGAGTTCTTTTATCATTCTTGCTCTTGTTTATTCTTTTGGTTTGTTTATTTTTGTTGCAAACTTTCACCAAACGCCCCTCCCACGCCTAAACCATGGCCTTCCGTGCTCAGGCTTCTGAGCGTGGGTGCGTGCGGATGTATGTATGTGTGTGCTGTGTGTTTGCGGAGGTATGCGTGCCGAGACCTTGAGGCGAGAGATTGAAGGCTAAATGTTTTCAGTTTGTCTTGCGTTCACTTTTGTTGTTATTCTCGATTCTGTTGATGTTGTATTTGTTGTTGATGTTCCAGGAGGAATGTTGGAGATGCATAAACAGGAAAAAGAGGGGAATTGGAAAGCCCGAGGGAGGAGGAGCGGAGGCAACTGACGTCAGTGGATCAACCTCCAAAGTGCAGTCCTGCATTTCTTCGACGAATTCTTCGAAGCAACGACGAGAGTGATAATCGATTTATTCCTCATTTTCCGTCCGTCTCTCCCTCCCTCCCTCTGTCTGGCTGTTTGTCGGTAGCATCAGTCATTTCTTCGAAAGGCTTAGATATCGCTGTCCGAGATGACCTTTGGTTCCAACCTCCCTTCACCGTCAATTTCTCTCGCCACTCCCTAAACTCTGCTATTCATTCATCATCATCTGCACTTCCTCTCCATCCTGGGCTGCCTCCTGCTTTCCTTCGCCGTCGACAGCCGGGATACGAGTTTGTGTTTATTAAGAAGGAAAACAACAATTGCAGAAACAATATTCATAACAATTACAACACAAACCGAAGCCCGGGGGAGGATGGTGGGCGAAAGCAGCAGGAAGTTGAGATAACTGTGTGCAAATATGTCAGAAAAATGTTTTAAGAACGAAAGTAAGGCAAAATAAAGCGCCCAAAACTCTGCTACAGTCGTAGCTGAGTGGAGGGAATGCTGAGCTCAGCACGAAATATGGCAGACGGAAGATGATAAATACTTTGTATTTGCTCCCCGGGAGGTTCTTCCATTTGCGTGGCATAGTTTTAGGAGCCGAACCGAAGCCACGCCGTTATATTACAACTTTATCAATAAATTCCCAAATATTTACTGCAAATAATTTCATTTTCAGCATTTCCAAATTAAATACACTCGATTTGAACGAAAACATCTTTGCCAAAGGTATAAAATCCTTCAGTTTTTCTCCAAGTCCTTTTTTCGTCGTGGATTCATTAATTTTTTCTTCGGTTTTTTGCCTCCCGATTCGATTGCTATAAATAATAATTTTTTACGGCCGTTTTGAGTCGCGAAGGACATGTGTGTGAGTGTGCGGCGGAGCGCGACAGCTGTCACAAATTCCGGGGGCGCGCCGGAGCAGACGGCGCCGCTTCCGGTTTAGTCGAAAATAAATTCAAAAAACATTACATAAATTTCCATTTGGCGGTCGGATCCTTCAGGCTTAACGGCAGACCACGGGCAGGAGTGTGTGAGAGTGTGTGTGTGTGTGGGACGATATATCCTGATTGAAATTGCAATAAATAATTTTTTACTCTTTGGCTTGCAATTAAGCAAAAAAATGCTTCTGTCACAAAATTTACGCAAATCTTGCAATTTTTTTATGAGACTCATATTTTTCTCAGTGGTTGTTGTTGTGTAGTGGGAAAATACTGTTTTTTTCGTTGTGAACGCTCTTAATCCTGGACGGCAAGTATTACGTTCACGTGCTGCGCGAAGCTATTGTCGAATCCTTATGGCAGCTGGAAGGGTTTGAGCGGGAGGCGGGAAAAAATGGGGTAATGTGTTCATAAAATTGGAGCAAGGATTTCGGGGACGAATAATAAGATCCAAGATTGAAATGAATCAAACAGATTGCGAGCGATAATGGTGCAACATTAATAATAATGCATCATTAATGAAAAATTACCAAATGTGGTGAATGTTAAATGGAAATTGAAATGAATGGAACTTGGCAAAACTGACAATGAAATATTGACGTTCATACAAATTTATATGAAATAGTTTTGTGCAAAGAATAAAAAAATTAAAACCATACATTTTTCATTAAATCGTTCATATCTCCGTAAATACGCGTTATTTTGCGAAAAGGACGATAATTCGTGACGACCTCTGATTTTCAAAAATTTCAAAATTCAAAACTAAAAATTCAAATTCTGAAATTCAAAAATTGTAAAATTTCAAAATTCAGGTAAAATTTCATGGAAATCTTAAATCGTTCATATCTCCGTAAATACGCGTTATTTCGCGAAAAGGACGAAAATTCGTGACGACCTCTAAATTTTCGGGTATTTCCTAGTATTATATAAAATAATAAAATATATTCGTGAGGTGAACCATAAAGACAGAAAATTGAGAAATTAGTTTAGGTATGACGATGTTATATTTTATCACGATTTGAAATTATATATGTGGGTTTGATGCCCCAGTGATAGATTTGATGATCCTTTTTGGCGAATTTGTTAAATAAAACACGGAATTGATGTTTTCGCTTTGGATGTTCAAATTCAACTCCTCCTTTATTTCAAAATGTACATGTTCCTTACGCACTAATTTCTTACGATCTAACATAACATAAAGAGGAATAGACTACCGTTATATCGTTCGTTTGTCGTAGTTTCTTTCGTCTCTGTCCTTGATAGTTCCGTCCGCTTCTCGTCATTCGTCCGTATTTCTGTTCTACTTGACACCCTACATTCGGCCTACCTGACACGTCATTCGACCCGAATGATGGCTGCCAAATCTCCTCTACTTTAACCCTTCTATCGTTACATCTTACGCCTTCTGTATTACCCATCCTCTGAACACAGTATCTTCCTTGCTCAAAATTCTTCAATGTCTCATTCTTCATCTTACATCTTGTCCCATGTTGCATTCGTTTTCCAGCGTCTAAATCATTAATGTGATATTCTGTTTCCTGCATTTTGTACTTCCTTCTGTCTTCTTGTTCTTCCTTTTCAATATCATCTCTGCCAATTCTTGACTCAGTGTGTTTACACTCTACATTGCTCCTCACAATTCGATTGGTTTTTACATCAATGTTCGTAGTCTCATCTTGCATTATCTTCTTCCCATTGCCTTCCTGCGTATATGTCGTTTCCACAATTTCTTCTAAGGTGATAGCTTCGTTGTCCTTAGTGGGATCTTCCTTCTCCAAAACTATTACTACTGCTCTAATCCACTCATCTTCAAGCTGTTCCTTCATCACTCTGTTTCGTGACTGATCTTCAATCTTCATATCATCTACTAATTTTACATATCTTCGATTAGAATCTCTGTCTACTGTCACTTTTAAATTATCAACTTTGCATTTGTTCATCTTAAAATTTCTCTCTTCCTCACAACACAATTTTGCTTCTTGTATTTTACTCTCTGACCCGAGCTCTTGTTTTTTCTTTCACATTTTCCTTCGATCTCATTCATCTTCTTAATCTTTTCAAGGAATGTAACTCTTCCTTCTTCCATCTTTATGTTGACTTGCTTCAAGATATCATTACCTAAAACCATTGAGTACAGCATGTCTCGTTCTCTGACGATCGCAAATTTCATGTTTAATGACACTCCATCGACCTCGAGTGAGATATTGATACTTCCTATCGTTTCAATCTTTGCATCACCTATGCCACACAGTGTCTGGATCGACTTTGTATCCAATTCTACATCATTTAACCTCTTTAGTGAATCATATCGCATTAAGCAGCAATCACTTCCGGTGTCAACGTATGCTGAAAACGATACCCCATTGACTAAAATATCTTTAAAGATTCGACAACGTGAGAGTGCAATCGATGAAACAGTATTAACGTTTCCCTTTTCTGTCTTTACCACACTCTTTCTCGGATCTGTCTTGCACTCAAATGAACGATGCCCAAATTGTTGGCATTTAAAGCATTTGTAACCTGTAGATTTGCACTCAGCAGCTAAATGATTTTGAGCCCCGCATTTATAGCAACGTTTATCATCAACTCTTCTATTCACCCTATCTTGTTGTTGTTGTTGGGAAAGTGTGCGTGTATTGGTGTACTGCGCATTCCCCTTGAGCTTCTCGTACACCTTTAGTTGCTCCTTTAACTCCGCGATGGATCGACATTGGTACAATATTATTTTATTTTGTTTTGAGTCCGCTATTCCATCCGTAAAATATTCGACTACGCTTCGCTCGTCTAAATTTATGCTCTTCGCCATTTCAATTATACTATACAAGTACTCTCTGTAACTCTCGTCGTTTTTCTTCCGTCGGTTCGTCAACAATCTATGCACCTCAACCGCAGATAGCTTTACACCAAACTCGTTAATTAGAGCTGTTTTCAAGGCACTCCAATTATTAACACCAGTTAAACTTCTCAAAAATAATTTAGCGGCTCCCTTCATTAGTTGTTTGGCATACACGTACTTTTCGAGATCATTCCAGAATACCGTCGTCGCGTTGGCTTCGAACTCTTCTACCCACAACTCTATTTCAGGGTAGCCATCTCCAGAAAATGACGACAATGAATCCTCAATGTCTCTCAAAGTAAATGTACGTCTCTCCCTCTCCCTGAACTCAGATGCTGCATTGGAACCAGCGTCATCATACTCGGACACGTTCTCATCATCGGCGACAATGCCATAGTGGGCCAGCAGTCGGTCTTGCAGAACTCTTTTCCGTCCATTCGTGTCCAATCCCAGTTCCAGCAATTTCTCTCTCAGTCCGCCAACTGTCAACGTTAAAATATTAGTCCGGTCCATCTCGATATTAAATTAAATATATATATCTTAAATATAATATTAAATATACTTCTACAACTATTTTTTTTTTTAAAAATATTTATAAATTGAATATAATATAAATACTCCCACACGTTCCGATCGTCTTCGCTTCTAAATGTCTCCTCTTCAATGCTTCTGGTCTCCGATGTCTCTCCTTCTGGTCCTCGATGTTTCTCCTTCAGTCTCCGCTTCTGCAAATCTCCGCTTCGCAGTTTTGTTGATTCTCCTGCGTCTGCGTAGTTGTGCAGCGCAGCTTCTGTTTACTTATTTGTCTGCACTTCTGTTCGCTGTTTCTAGCTTATTCTCTGGTTTGCTTCTTTGCTCTTTTACTTCTCTCACTCTTTATTGTCTGCATCTACGCTATGACTTCTCTCTCTATGACTTCTTTCTCTTCTCTTCTTCAGCTCTTCACAGCGTCTCTGTTTCACTTTTCTGTTCTTCTTCGCAGCGTCTCTGTTTCACTTTTTCTATTCTTCTTCGCAGCGTCTCTGTTTCACTTTTTCTATTCTTCTTTTCTTCGCTTCGTCGTTGCTAAGTGTGTCGTTCGCTCGCACGAACTTTCGGTGACGCGATCTTCGGCTTTCGTAGTTCGGCTTGTGATAGATTCCTCGAACTGCACTTGAATTTCACAACTTCTGTATTTGATGTCCGAATATGAATATTTCACAATTATTTATCTTCACAATATGTCTTTTGAAATATTTCTGCACTCACGTATCAATGTTTATTTTGGCTTAATGGCACAAATTACATTTTAATGCTGCTGCTTCTTCTCTATACAATGTCTTCACAATTTCTTGGAATAGCTTCACAAATTTTCTTCACAAGTTCTCTCTACAAATACTTCTCGAATTGTCTTCATTAGATCTTCACGAATTCTTCTCAGTTTTTTTTCAATTTCTTCACAAGTCTTCTTCACAATGTTTCTCAAAAAATACTTCTCAAAAATGTCTTCTTTAGTTCTTCACAAATTCATCTTCGCAATGAGTTCTTCACAGGTTCTTCTTTACAAAAATCATATGTAGATTTTTCTCACTTTTCTTCACATTAAAAATTAAAATTCTGGTTGAGCCCCCATAATGTGGGTTTGATGCCCCAGTGATAGATTTGATGATCCTTTTTGGCGAATTTGTTATACCCTACACCCTGTGGGTAAGGGTATATTCATTTTGTCCTTCCGTTTGTAACGCATTAAAGGAGAGGTCGTAGGTATGGAAAAGTATATATATTCTTGATCAGCGTCACCTCCTGAATCGATTTAGCTATGTCCGTCTGTCTGTCTGTCTGTCTGTCCGTCTGTCTGTCTGTCTGTCTGTGTGTCTGTGTGTCTGTCTGTGGAAATAGATTTTGTGAAGAAACGGTAAGAGATACTGACTTGAGATTTTGGATTTAGTATTTCTATATTAATAAGCTACTTGTATGTAAAAATGGGCGTAATCGGTCAACGGATACGCCCACCTCCCATATAAAGCAAAAGGTTTATATGGGATATCTGGTGAACTATGGTATATATCGAGATGAAATTTTGTATGTGATCATGTTGCACTGATACGAGTTTAAAAGATAAAAATGGAAAACATCGCCCATCGGACACGCCCACCTCCCATATAAAGCAAAAGGTTTATATAGGATATCTGGTGAACTATGGTATATATCGAGATGAAACTTTGTGTGTAATCATGTTCCACTGATACGAGTTTAAAAGGCAAAAATGGAAAACATCGCCCTCCCATATAACGCAATAGTTGAATATGGTATATATGATAAACTATGGTATATATAGAGATGAATTTTTGCGTCTGATCACCGTATCACAGATACGTACCACCGATACCACTTTACATGCTAAAAATTGACAAGCTACAGCTCAGCTCAAAAGCTACAGCTCAATGTTGGATATGGTAAACCATATAGGCAGTTATTAGATTAAATATTGCTACTAAGAGTTCCCAAGAATCAAATGGAAAATATCTCTTATAGGACACGAGCACCTTCCATACAAAATCGTAGATCTACAAGAAATCCAACTACTTTATGGATGTTATTAGCTGATGAAAGGTGGGATTGAATGCAAGAAGAAAGAGACCACATCCATCTGAACCTCAATGGACGCCCATAAAAAATTGATTATATCCTTTCAATATAAACGTAATGAGCAGGTGACGATTGAGAGAATACAAGCCCTGCTGACGGGATCACAATCCGCAAAAGTCAGGGAGCTACATATCTCCAAATGGCTGTTCATCTTCAAAGTGGAATCAGTCACGCGGCACTATATGTTGCTTATAGTAGCGCAGCAAGTACTTCTGGACTTTATATTGTTGAAAATTTCTACCCTCTCAAGTCTGTTGTTGAATCAGATTTTGTCTGCATTGAAATGAACATCTAAAATATGAAAAGCAACTAAAATCATAATGTATTTTATGGCACACAAAAAATCATCGATTCAATTATTCTTCCATAAATTGCAGAGCTTTAATGCGCACTTCCAAGATATTAGCAATGGCACAATGCTGCAAACACCAGAACTACTTCGTTTTGTAGAAACATGGGCCCCTATAAGATTCCTAACTTCACTCTTATTCACAGATTAGACAATCGACAAAAAAAAGGGTATAATCGTGTTTGGAATACGAATATAGCTTCAAATATATAATTTACTTTTGAAAGATGCCACATTTGTGAAAATCGCACGATGGAGTTAATAGCATTGAAGTGTAATGATGCATTTTCACTAATTATTGATAGAAATTCACTGTTTTTCCTTTAATAAACGTTGTATGCAGGGTGTAGGGTATGTAAACTTCGGCCTGGCCGAAGTTAACAGATTTTGCCTGGGTGGACCAGGCAAACCGGGGGAGCGAAGCGACCCCGGTGCGCTAGTTAAATAAAACACGGAATTGATGTTTTCGCTTTGGATGTTCAAATTCAACTCCTCCTTTATTTCAAAATGTACATGTTCCTTACGCACTAATTTCTTACGATCTAACATAACATAAAGAGGAATAGACTACCGTTATATCGTTCGTTTGTCGTAGTTTCTTTTGTCTCTGTCCTTGATAGTTCCGTCCGCTTCTCGTCATTCGTCCGTATTTCTGTTCTACTTGACACCCTACATATATTACTTTCAAGTCGTGACATATCTTCAAATGATAGACTAAACTAAACTAAACTAAAAAATATTATAAATGAAATGAAAGCTAAACCAAAAAACCAGAGACTAAAATAAGCAACATGTTCTTATGCCAAGATGAATGAACTCGTCTGCTCCTTGAAGTTACCCCATTCCTCCTCGGAAAAAGGATTGAATCGGAAAATTGGCAAATAACTCCTCACAAAACATTGGGATGTCGCTGTTGCGACGGCCATCGACTGGGCGACAGGTCCCAGACGTCACACGGACGTGGCCTGCTCAAGAATTCCGCTCACATGTCCATCCGTCGACCTTCGGCCGGGGAAACGAGGGGAAAAATGGGTAGCAAGAAGAAGAAGAAGAGGACGATGTATTGCAATGCAGCAATAAACCACATTAATCAGCGAGCGAATCAATTGGAATCGCATCACTTTACCTTTCTCCTACTCTCTTTTGTCTCGCTCTCCCTTCCTTCCCTCAGTCGGACAAACGAACTTCGCCCATCGATCGAGACTCGGGTTCGACGTCGTCCCGACGGAAGCCACGGGAAGTCGTGGCCATTGTCCTGACGACAATGACAGCGTCGTCGATGGGGATGAGGACGAGGGGGAGTCAATCGGACGGACGGGGGCGACGACAAAATCCAAACATTTTTGTCCATCGTTAAGACTATGAAAACACAACCGAGTCCTGCTGGTTGACCGGGGGACGACGGATGATTGTGGGACAAAAGGAGCCGGGGCACGGTCGGGGGCCGGTCACAAAAGGAGCTGCAATCAAGCAATAAAAGCAAACAATTAGCGAAAAGGGAAGAGCGGATCCGTTGCGAGCGATTCTTAGTGAGGAAGAGGAAACGGCGAGATTCGAAGACGTCGGTAGAGAGAGAGGAAAAGGGCGTATCAGCGATGCAATTCCGGGCAGCAGGACCGCGTCCAGGTCCAGGACCAACCGCACAACAATAACAACAACAACAAGGAGTTGTTGCCTGCTCGTGACAATGAGGCGATGCTGCTTCGTCCTTCGTCCGGCGAAGGAAACGAAGAATGCGTTTCCTCCCAAGGAAGCCCTAAGGATGACGGGGGAGAAAATAAACAAGCTGCGAAAAAAGACGAACAACAAGAACGAAACTCGGTTTTAAACAATCGGAAGAACAACGATAACAACAACAACATTATTCAGAACAACATCATCATTGGGAGCAACAACATCATCATTGGCAACAACAATAACAACAACTGCAAGAACGCCACCAGCAGCAGCAGCAGGAGCAGGAACAACAGCAAGAACAACAATGAAAAGGAAAGGACGACACAAAAGCCGCTCAAATCAAAGGCAAATCCTCTTGGCCAAAGTTGTGTGCGACGCCAGGGCCCAGTGGCGATGGGTCGGGATAGGGGAGGATGAAGAGGAAGAAGAGAAGAAGGAGGCGGTGGCTGGATCCATGGGGACCACGACTGAAGGAACAATAAAAAGGCAGAGTTATTGCGAAGGATTTGCGAGGCAACAGAGAGGCGCAGGCGGCAGTAAGAGTGAGCAGGAGAGAGTGGTGGAGAGAGAAGGAGAGAGTGGAATAGAGAGAGAAAAGAAAAATTATGGAAGAAGGAAGGAAGGGCGGTGGTTGGGAGAGAGTTTAGAGACTTAAGAGAATTAAGAGAAAATTATAACAGTTGGAAATATTCACGAGGATTTTGACTTTTAATTGTGGGAAATTGTTCCACCCTTCTCTTTCCCTCACTCCCTCAACCCAATTCTCACTCTCTCCTTTTGCCTACCCGCCCCACATTCTTTTCATGCATTTTTGAAAGGAACAAATTAAGGAAATGAATAATGAATGAAGCGGGAATTGAATTAACCCGCAATTAATTGAGGAAAAGTCGCTTGAAATTGAAATAAATTATATAATTTCAGCTTTAAATCGATGGAGAACGAAAAATAAACCCATCAAATAAAAGTAAATAAATACAAATAAATGATCCGAAGGTCGGGTGTGCGAGTTCAACAACCGGCTCCCTTCTTAGAAAGCTATTTAAAGCCGAGAATCATGTTGGAATCGAGTCCAACCTCACGGCCATATGGGCTCTTGTGAATTGTGTGCCAACCTCTGGCCGCGCACGTTGGGAAACTCTATCAAAACTGACCCATCGCAAGGTCGGCGGCGACTCGGCGGAGGTCCCTTGAATGGGGCCTTTTTATTGCCGCCCCGCTGATAGGGGAAAGTTTGTCGGTCTATTGCGAATATCCCAAAGTGTTAAATCACCTGATGCCGTCAGCATGATTCTCGGGTCGTAAATCTTCTAATTCCGAGAGCAAACGACAAGCAATTGAGAGGGTCAGCAGCTTATCAGTCGAAGGACCAGCCCAACCCATCTTCCTTTCCTTTCTCCTCCCTTCTTTTCTCTTTCCATCCCACGAGTATTACTGTTGTTGTATCCCCCTCACTAGCTTCCGAAGGCAGTTTTACAGCTTTGTATGTGTTTTTAATACAACCTCCGTCCTCGGCGACTCCCGAGTGATGACGAGGGTGGGTGACGAAGGTGCTCGTCCTAGTGGGTGGAGGGAACCGAAGGCAGATGCTCGAAAGAAATGCCTTTTCATTCGCAAATATAACTTTCGAAGATTATTTCGAGGTCCGCAGAAACTTTTATTGCCGGCGAACTTATTATCGAGATCCGCAGAGTCCAGGAGAGTATATAAATGCATGTGTGTGTGTGCGAGTGTGTTTGTATTTGTGGACGAATGGTCAGTTTTGCTGGGTCATAAATTTCATTTCTTGTTTGTTTCGCTCGATGCGAGATAAATCGCTTTGTAAACAATCTTTATTATCGAACATTAATATGATTCGCACGCAGTTCGTTTCGTTTCGATTCGTGGCAGGGGCCGAGGGGTGCAGGGGGCAGACCGAGGTCCCCATGTCCCGATAAAGCATTGAATTATAGAAGTCGTCGTTCGCGCCGTGCGGAGGAAAATATTAATCTATCAACTGGATGGCGGAAACTTCGACAGTTACGAAGCCACAACCTTGGCCAGAGAGAAGGAGACTCCATTCGAGGTTGTCCGGTGAGATTAAGGAGGAGAATTCGGTGAAGGATAACGGAATATAAAGGAAAAATCCGAGAGTTGTACTGCATAGAAGCAGGAGGTCATGATACAGGACCAAGAGACAATGATAAACTTTTGAGCCCCGGCGAGATTTTATAGAGAAGAGCCCGGAATTCTGCAGGAAGGAATGAAAACGCGAAGAAAGATTCAGGAAGCGATCAGTTGCTTGAAGTTCCGGGTCCCGCGGCAGTCGTCCGTGGGAGCTTCCAGCTGATCCGGTTGAGAAGGAGCCAAATTCGAACCTGGAAAATACAACAGACAAAAAAGCTCCTCCTCAGGATCTACACGCGAAGAACATCCGTCCATCCGAACATCGTCCCCGTCCCCATCGTCGCCTTGACTTCGAGCACTTCCGGTGTAATCGCATTTCCGGCCCAAGTTTGCTCCCACCAAAAATTGTTTGCCGAAAACTCGACGCGCAGGAAGCGACGAAGTCGAAGTCGACGACGAGGACGAAGACGATCGCATCAGCCAGCAGAGGGAGAGAGACGAGTGCAAGCCAGATGAAGTTCGGCTCGCCGACGGAAGTGTTCGGCGAGTTCGAGAGCTCTCGGCTGCCCGCGTCCTTGCGAAGTCCTCGCATGTGGCGTGCGGCAACAACTTCCAAACCGGAGAGGACTTCGAGGACGCTCGCGTGTGGCAGGTCTTTGCCCACATCGCTCGGTCTCCTTGCTCGGCGTGTTATCCTTTGAAAAATCCCAGATTCCAGTGGCTGTCCACGCCGAGGACGTGCTGAGCGGCTGAAGGACAATGGCAAGAACAACAATGAAAGAACAAGAAAACCATCGAAACAAGTTGCAGTTTGAAAAAGTGCTTCGCATCGAGCGCCATCTCGAGTTCGATTCGAGCGTAAAATTTTCCTCTGGCAACAAGTCCTTCGTCCTTCCTCCTTCCCTTTTCCATTCCTTGGTCCCTCAAATAGTTTGAGTAGGGGTTGACGGTAAAAGGATTTGTTTCGCGGAGTGCTTCTTCTTCTGCTCTCCTCCCCGCGCTGGAAATTAAAACTTGGCTCTCTTTCTTCGCCCCGTTTCCCGTCTCTTTTCTTCTTCTCTTCCTTGCTCCACTTCTTCTTCGCTGAACTTCATTTCGCCGCTTTCTTGCAACAAAGCAGTTCACTTTGTGAGACTCCTTCGTCCTTCGGGCCCTTGAACAATGGACTCCAACTTATCCAAGAGCAAGAAAGAAAGAGAAACAAATGGAGAGAGAGAGGGGGGGGGGAGATAGCGACTGAGGAAAAAGCAAAGTTTGTTGTTATTGTTGACCGAAAATAAACGAAATAAGGGGATAAGAGCTTTCGTAGCCGAAACTCGAATCCGAAACGCGACTTAAAGTGGCCGCCAGCGCACAGTGGGCCAAAGTGGAAGGCCAAGAACGCCTGAAGGTCTGTGAATTTGAATTTTATCAGTTGGTGCGTGTTTTTGCCCCACCGTCTGTGAGCCGAAGTCTGCCGTTGTCCATTAACGCCAAGTTGGTCGAGCGAACGAGTTTAGTTGCAGCTATTTCGGCGGTAACGTGCACTGAGTGCAACAACAACTACAACAATAACTCTTCTATTCAACACAACAACAACCACTTCCCTTTCACTCCCACTGACACTACAACAAAAACATTCCCACTACACCTACAACAACCGCAACCTTATCAACGACTTCTACGCCGCGTGAAAATAAAGCGGAAGCCGCCAGGTGGCGAACGTTTTGTGCAGGTCGCGATCGCAGGGGGCGTGGCTGCGGAGGGGGCGGCTAACGTGTGATTTCGGCCGAGGGAAACGACCACCGGTTAGCGCCAGACGAGACGAGACGGCAAGACGCCAGCCAAACACGTCGAGTGGTTGCTCAAAAAACGAGCGATGGAAGTGGAGGAGGCGCCGAGAGGGCGGGTGGCAACTCAAGCAGGCGTAACTGATACCGACGCGTCGTGGTCGAGTGCGTGGTGCAGCGCGGCGTCTCGGAACACGACGACCGCCAAGGATAAAGTCTGAAAGGAGCGAGTGAGAGAGCAGGAGGCAAATAAGTGGAGAAAGAATTAAAAAAAGAAGTGAAGGTGGAGTCCAAAAAGAAGAAAGGATGGATTTCCAATATAAGAGAGCGATGAAGAAGCGGAGAAAGTAAACCGTGGTCGTTGGAGCTGCCAAAAGGATTCGGTGGTCGTTCCACTCAACTGCTGCCCATGATGAGGGCGATAATTAGACGAAGCAGCCGATCGTGAGAAAAACGTGAGGGGCGACTAATGGAGGAACATCTGTCGTACCATCACGAGCCATGGCGAAGGTGGCGAGTTCAATGGAACGCAGGTGTTCGAGGAGAAGCAGAGAAAGTCGTGATCTCCCTTTCTCCCTTTCTCACTATCACTTTCGCAATAGTATCCCACGAACCTGTCAGCGCCGTCAAGAACCATCATCACCTGTCAATGAAAATCCCTAAACAGCCATCGAAATTGGGGGAAATTGCGACAAATCATCGACGTCGAAGAGGCGACAAAAGTCAGCTCCAATAAATCCATCGCAGCTGTCACTTTTCATCGCAGATATCGAATCGCCGATTGCACATCATCGATGGCAATACCTGCGTGTGAGCAACAGATGGCGAGCCCTGATTTGGGGGGGTCTGAACTTCGTCAAAAAGTTTGGTTCATGAAGCCCTCGAATCGATCAAGGGGTCATCAACTGGGCCATCGGACCATTCTTAATCGATCTGTCACTCCGGCGATTTGACTTGATTTCCCTCATCCGCCGCCAATTACAAACTAGTGTCGGTGCGAACCTGTCACGTCCCCCGCCCATCGCCTCCTGCTTCGACCATCGAAGACCGATGGCCGATAACCGATGACAAAACAAACAAACGACACAGCGGGAGCCGGAACTGGAAACCGCAAGTTTAAATGAATTGCATGTGAAAACGCAAGCCTTCAAAACCGAACGAGCGATGGACAGAATGACAGACGGACAGACAGATGACCAACCGTTTGATCGAACTGTCGACCACAAATCGTTGTCAGCTCATAACGCCACACCTCACCCCGCCACGCCCCGTTCGCCAGGAGGACAGATAAAAATGCTGACAGCTGCGGCCGGGAAAAATTCATTATTTCGCAAATATTTACATGCATTTGACAGTTGGATTGGAAAGGAGTGGACGGACAGGCGGATGATGAGTGGTTGAAAGAAAATCTTCGGGTAGTCTGAGAGAGGGAGGATGGTTTCCAGGTCATTGAATTTTAATGCTGATTCCTTGCGCGTGTTTCCTCATCCTGGGTGGGAGGGGTTGAGGAGAATGGGCGTGGTATGTGTTGATTTGCGGCTTCCAAGTATTTTAGAGCAGAAGGTGAGGAAATGGGAATGAGGAACGAGTGAGCGATGAAATCCGTCGATATTTGGGGCTCGATATAGAATTCAAGTTGCTGCCTCTGGTCGTGGCCAGAAACAAAGACCGAGGGATCCCCGATGCAAAAAAGGACAATGGATGGCGCGCATCCTGCTCCGCATTTGCATTTGCAGTGTGGCCGCGGCCTGCATCCGCTTCCGGTCCATCCCGACCACGCCTACTCCGCCCTTCGATCGCACTGTGATATCCTTCGGATTTTTTGTGTGAGTTTTTCAGTCGGAAGGACAAGCTTCCGTCCGCAAGGATGATAAAGGGAAATAAGAGCAGGACCTGGAAAAAGGACTCTCGCATTTTTCATCTCGGATGCCTCTTTTTGTTCCTCTCCATCTCCCCCTCGCTCACCTTTCGCTGGCACTTGAAGCCTGACAAATTGCTGCAACATTTGTTTTGCACCAGTAGCCCATGGTCACGGTCGAAGCCCCCCGAGTGGTTGTTGCTGTTGTTCTGCCGGACCTTTGTCTTAAGTCCCAAATCTTCTCGGGTCAATTTCAAACGGAGCCTTCTAATGGTCGACGCCCTCCTCGTCCTCTGTATTTCGGTCGACCACCCGCTGCGAGGTTTGCATTAAATTTTTAATGGCTTTCCGAAGGACCTTCCGCCCGTCGCCGGCATCTCGCATGCAAAGCCCACGTCCGGCAGCCGCTCAATCAGGGTCCTGGCAGTGGCCGTCGCCGCAACAAATGGGGCCCAGGTTGTGGTCGGTTCTGCCCCCGGCCTGCCCGGTGTTTGCGGATGATAAGTTTGCCAAGATTTCTGAACCGAGGGCGGGTGGAGCGCCTCCTGAAAGGGCCATCAATTCCGAATCCTTGGCCTCTACTCGGTGGCGTTTATGGCGAGGCCCTTCGAGGATTCACGCCGGATCGGATCTGGTCGAAGGAAGTTAATTTCCATCGCCGCATCGAGGTCCATTAAAGAGTTCGAGGCGGTCGGGGGCGGTTTGTGGTTGTCTCTGGGTCAGTGGCAAATTCCGGATAATCCAACTTGGGGAAGCAATCGATATCAACGAGAGAAGAATCGATATCAACAAGAGAAAAATCGACAAATATTCCAATTGAAGACGGGGACGAAGAGATCGAATACAATTTCATAAATCGGGACACTATTTTTTTGTTGTTGTAAAATTGTACACACACACATATAGATCCTCCCTCGCACACGCTCACTCGCCCATAATTGTTTTGAATTAAGAGCAAAATTAAAATTTAATTGAGCGCCAAATGACGAGCGCCATCTGCCGCGAGGGCGGTCGAAGAGTGCGACTGTGCTTGTGAATGTATTGGTGTATCGTTTCGCTGCAACATATGCGTGTCGTGTATGCGTGCGAGTGAGTTTATGTGTGTGTGGGTCACAATTTGAACTCATTATTTATGCAGTTTTACAACAAGTGCGAAATTCGAGAATTTGATTCGCTTATTTGCATTGATTAAAAATTTATGAATTAATTAGAGGCGGAGGTCGCGATGGGCGTGGCCGTTGATCAGAGGGGCCGGGAAGTGGAGTGGGACTAATGGAAGCATGTGCAATTGAATAAATTAAACGCAGAGCAGAGATCACGATTGATTAGACTATTTTTAGCAAAGGCCCGTCAATAATTGATGTCATCCAAGAGGGATGTGGGATGAAAGCGAATGAGCGAGAGACTGTGTGTGTGAGAGAGAGAGAGAGGACGAAGTACGGTCAGCACATTAGCATTTATCAGATCCTTTATCTGTTGCTCCAATTAGATTGGGATGCGATAAATTTATTCCCCAATGTTTAGCAAACATTCGAACAACATTTCAATCGATTTCGTAACAAGGTTGTTTATAGAATTCGCAATAAATCTGCTCGATTGGAAACCCACATCATTCTAACTATTTACAAGTCGAGATTTATTATTTAATTTCTGATTAATTTCAACTCGATTGTGGTCAAAAGTGGTTCCAACAGGAATTTCGGACCAAATCCAAAGCGAATTCCGTCAAAATTCCATCGAAATCCTGTCGTCGACGAATGGCGACGACGTTGGCTCCGGAATCCAAGTCGGCGGAGCGTCCTTTAGCGTGCGAATCGTACGCTAATCAATTCGAAATCAATTTGAAATCCATGTCCTTTCGAATCAATCAATCAATCAGCGCCGAGACGAACCCGAAGCAGTTGGCTTTCGATGTGTGTCAACAATTTGCACGCCCTCCGTCCGTCTGAGTCTGTCCGACGACACGCCCCCTCCTCCCCTCAGCCACGAGCTCGCTCGTCACGCCCTCCTCCGACGAGTCGAGCCATACATCATTTCTCGTTTTGCATACTTTCAGGAGCCAATTATTGGCGCTGCACATGATAACGTGTCTCTCACCATCGCCTGCCACGCCCCACTCCCCTCGTCCTTGCCGCCTCACCCTCCTTCTCCTCCTTGTGGCCCGCGCCATTAGCCATGCATTTACCGTTGCTGCCGTTACACTTACCGTTACCGCAGCTAATGCAAGATTTATTATGTCGGTTGATGTTGTTGTCGCAGCAGTTATCGTTATTGTTGCTGTTTATGCTTTTATTGTTATGCTTGTTATGGTTGTTGTTGTTGTCTTTCGTGTCAGAAACGATTTTCGCAGCTTAAACGAAAGCCAATCAAAATAAATAAACAAATGAGAGAGAGCGAGGACGGAGTGACGATGAAAGGGAAGGTGGAGTGAGGAATGAGAGTAGAGGGCGGCGAACCAGGAGGATGAAGAAAATGTGTCAAAACCGAGTGTAAGCAGTGAAGCTCTTGATGGGATGTGGGGAGCTTTGGACGGACGGACAGATGGAGGGACTGATGGAGGAACGGATAAAGGCACGGATGTATGAACCATGAGTCGGAGCTCCAAAAAACATGAGAATCCTTCGGGAGACGCGAAGCCCATGAAGACGTGGTGGTGACGTGTTGTCAGCTCGTAACTCGGCCCAGGGTTTCGGAAAGCGCAAAGCTCGTGTCGCTCGGGTGCCCGCGACCTTTTTTTATTTCTCTTTCACGGTTCCAAGGTGCCACACGTCTTCAGGGTCTCGTGTGAAGTTGAAGCGAGTTGGAGACTTTCACTCAGCTGAAATCGGAGCCTCCAGAGACAAATGAGGAGGACACCTTGTGTGTGTGAGCGAGGGACTCATAAATTCGGCGCCGAGGCTCGCGTATCGCACGCACCGCCGAATGAGCCCCGATCGCGCTCTGCGGCCGCCGCTCATGAATTATGCGCAGGCCGCATCAATCACGGGCGGCATTTGCATTTACGCCCCTCGATTTCCACGCCAGCCACGCCCCCCTCCGACTGCCCGCATCCTTCCTGCAGCCCCTCGTGCTCTGCGTCCACGTGTCGTCCTGTCGCGGTTCGGATTCTGATTCGGAAATGTTTCCAATCCTGTGGCGCGGCGACCGCAGCGATTGAAAATCTGTGTAAATTGAAAAATCTGTTAAAAATTAAAATGAATTTCAATTTGCTCGGCGCGAGGACCTGCTGACACACAAACGCCCCCCACACACACACACATGCTCATACACCCACACACTCGCTGATATGGAGAGACATTTGCATCCGGGAGGCGTCGCTGAATTGATTCTCATTTATTTATTGATTGTTTGATTGAAATTCCCTCTCTATCTCGCCCCCTCTCTCACTCTCTCTTTCGCTCTGTATTTGTATACATGTGTGTGTAAACAGAGCTGGTTATTTTCCTAGATACCTGTTACTGTTGCTGTTGTTGTGTTTTTGGGTTTTTATCTTCCGCGTGGGAGGAAAATTTATTTGACTCTCGGTTTGTTGCATTTTAAAGCGAGATCAAAAATGTATGACGTCTTGGCAATGAGGGAAAGGTAGCTACAGAGATAGAGAGAGGAAGTCGATGAAAAGCCTGATTGGCTGAAGGCCCGAGTGACTGAATGACTGATTGACTGCGTGCATTCTTGATGCTTAGTCTTGGGAATGACGATTGACGATTTGAAGTCGAATTTCTCGAATAAATGCAATCAATTGAAATTAATAAATTTAATTTCACTAAAATCAATCGATATCGAGACGAAATTAAAATATTCTTTTAGAATTAAATTTTAGTACGAGAAATAATTCAAATTATTTCCACAACATCTTCGAATAATTTTCAAGAGCAAAATTCACGGCATATTTAAAATCGAATCCACATAAGGTCGAAATAAATTCAAAGTCAATATCGAATCAGTTCAAAGTCGTGTGGAAATCAGATTGCATTCAATCAATTGCAAGTCAGATTCCAATCAAAGTCAAATCAAGCGCAAGTGAAATGCAAATTAATTCCAAATCAATTTCCCCTGGAATAACCTCGAGTCCTTTCAACCCATCTTCGTTCGCCCGCCGTCCTCGTCCTTCGACCCAACAGCATTTTTCATTCCATCCACTCGAGTCGTCCGAACAAATCGACAGCATCCGCCGCACACACACACATGGTGAGCCAGGATAACGCATATGTTTAATTAAAGGACTCGCAAAATAAAGCATAGGATGGAGACGCAGCTCCCCCGCCCCCCTCTCCCGTCGCTCTCTACCTAATCTCGGTTGGACGGAGGTCGAGCGAAAAAACCCCGTTCGGGTGGGCAGGGGGCGTGGCCAGCGAGGCGAGCTCGGAGGCGCCCGCGGCCGTTGTCGAATGCGCACTTCGTGTGCGCGACCGCCCCCGACTCGGGCAGACGACGGCGATGATCAACAGTTGGCGAAGCTGCGGTGCGCGTGCCGGCCAGAGCCAGTTGGCAACGCCAGCGCCATGTGCGCCGAGGTGGCAACGTAATTGCATTTTTAATCAGGGCGAATGTCGCGCGGGGAATTCCAGAGGAGAAATTTCGGAAAGGAGTGAAACAAGTCTAGAAAACTAGGCAAGGCCATCATATTTTTTAAATTTTTTTATATATTTTTTTTGTGGAAAACAATATATTCATGAATGGATAAACATTTCTCGTCATGCAAATATCGATAACTTTCCATTTGTCGTCATCGCAATCACAATTCTATTTCGTTGTCCTGCGATGTAAATTAAAGGATTTTCGTCGGCCGTGGTCGTCGTCATCCCGCTGGCGACATCCCTCAAAAATCTCGGTGCGGCGAACACATGGCGAGGGCGAAATTTCAATTCCGCTCTAGCTCCGGATCGCCGCGAACGTCACGCAAAAAGACACCGTGGCGCACACAAACACCAACACAAACACTCACTCTAACACGCATACCAATACTAAAACCCTCTTCCACACATACACGCCTAGTCCGTGGACAGGAATCCAATCATGCGGCATGCTTTCGGGCGCTCAGCGCGACCCTCGCCCCAACCGACACCGACTGCCACCGCCCGCTGCTCGACCGGCACTAAGCTGTCCGCAGAAGGGGGCGGGAGGGATGGTGAGGCGTGGGCGGTGATGAAGGATTTGTCCACAGCACAGTGGACAACTAGTGCTGAAGTTAGATTCGGATTCGACAATTGAAGCCGCCGAGAAGTATGAAATGTTTTCGCCCAACTTTAATTCTACACGTGTGTTTCCATTTCTCATTCACGGCGAGGGAGGATCGGCGTTGGCCCGTGTGACATCACTTGACAACCGCCCCCACCACGCCCTCCTCCTTGCTCCAACTCCTTCCATGCTCTCACCCACCGCAACATTATGAACCTGCCTAGAACCCCAGCAAATCATCATTAATTTGGTTGTAACCCGTAAAACTCCTTCTCCTTCCACTCTTTGGACCCTCCCTCGTTTTCTCTGGGCTGTCATAAAACGTTTTTGAGTCGCGCGGTTGATTCGTCGTTCCCCGAGCATCGCGCATATGTTCGCAGTGGAGTGGAGTTGACGACGAATTGGGGTGAGTTGTGCATTGTTGTTTTGCATGAGCTCATCATCGGCATCATCGTCGCCGGCGCTGACGTGGGGCCGGCGTGGGTCGCGCTGCTGGGGCCGGGGCAAACGTCAAACATCGTTAAATGCGCCCGAAGTACGCCAATAAATTCCGCCGCGAACGAGGGCCCACGGCGTGTTCGGGGGGAGGAGGGTCCGGGGCTCTGGGCGGAGGCTGCTTTACGAGCTAATTTTATGGCGCAACGATTTAATAAATGGCTCGACATTCACCACGCTATTCTTGTTGTTGTCGATACTTCTACTTGTTGATGTCGATGTTGTTATTGTTGATGTTGCTGTTGTCGCGGTGGCTGCAGGGCGACTCCACACCAGCAAGTGAGGGCGTGATTTGCGGCGTAATTTGAAGTCAATATTTAAATGGGTTCGCGTCCCATGCCGGCTTTCGCATTGTTCGCCAAAATGGCATGACCTTCGGTGACCTTCAGCCACGAGCTATGGTGGGATTGTGGAATGGCCTTAGATTTCTCTTCATTCTCTAATTAGCCCCATTGTTCTCTAGACCACTGGCTCCCTCCCTTCAACGTCATCTTATTCATGAACTCTTTTTCCTTCTTCAATCACTCCTCTGCACTCCACCTCAACCCTTTATCCGCCTTGGTTCTTGGTTTCACCCCTTTCACTCAATTTCTCCTGCACTTTCCTGCACTTCTTCTCCGTCCTTCTGCATCCTTTTATTATCCGTTCGGTCGGGCGCTCGGGCTCCAGTCAATTGAATGCCTTCGCGTCATCGCTAAGCTGCTCCTTGACATCCGACCGAGGCGACTTCTTTCACTTCAACTCCCTTCCATTCGCTCCACCTCTCCGTCATTGGCTTCATTCTCGCCTTCAGCTTCTCATCCTCGCCCCATCATCCTCTTCATTGAGAAGTTCATCCTCATCCTGCTCGTCCTTCCACATCCTGGCGCCGCGCTTAAAATGTCAGTCACGCGTCATTCGCTCTCGTTGTCTCTGTGCTTGTTGGCGATGTTCTCGCTGGGATTGTTGTTGATTTGAGTGTTGTTATCGTTGTTGCTTTTCGTGTTCTTATCGATGTTGTTGTCCTTGTTATAGTCTTGTCGTGTGTTGTTGTTCTCTTCTTATCTCAGTCATCAGCACTTGATCGGACGTTATCCTCGCAATAAATACTCGGCTAATGACATCTGCAGCGACCGCCGTGTGGTCAGCAGCATCCGATGTGATTTCGCTCCCCTCGTCCTCTGATTGACTTCGGGAATCTGGATTTATGAACTCGTGGCTTGTGGCTCGCTTCTGAATTAAGCGATGTCACCCTTTGGTCTTCGCCCCCTCGTCGAACTGATTTCAATTCGCGGCGAATGAAAATCCCTCTGATCCTGTCGACGAATCGAGTGATTTCACGCATCAACGTCGGAGATGATGAGAGGATGAGACGAGAGAATATGGTGAGGAAACAAGGAGTATGAAACCCCTTGAAGGAGAAGAAGAGTCTCTGCGAAAACCTCAGTTGAGAGAGGGAGGAAGATCATTGGAAACTCAGGAAGCAATCCTTCCTCTGACCACGAAACCACTGCAGCTCCCTCGAACTCTTAGAGGTGGTTTTTAAACCTGGATCGAAAGAAATAGAGGTTTAAACTTTTCACTTCATCTGGTCGAGGCGTGGTCTTCTTCTTCCTCTTTCTCTCTCCCCGATCGCTCCAGCAAAGTGAAAAATAATGACAGTCATCGCTTGTAATTGACAACTTCTTGAGCGATTTCGTCCCCGGACCCCGACTGCGATGAGTCTGCAGGATTCCCGACGTCGTCCTGCGCTGTTTGCGTTCATTATCAGTCGGCATTTGAGGGACGATGGGCCGAGGGCCGTCGGTCTCCGGTTGCCAGACGAGTGTAATGACAACTCATCAATTCGTTCGACAGGTCGGCATCGGTGCCGGCGTCTGAGAGGGTCCTTGAGAGGTCCTTCCCGCCCTTCTGCGCTCGGCCTTCGTGTGGCCCGCATTAATTGCGGCAATTAACGCCGAGGAGGCGAGGCGGGAGGCGGAAATCAATACTCGGATATTTTCCCCTAATCACGACATGGCCGAGCGCGATTCACCGTCGCCTTCGCACGTCGTGTCAATTTTGTCTGGGCCTCGCAATTTCAGCCCCCGCCCCCCACGTCGAACTGTGTTTATTTGGACGTGTTCGGCTTATTGACAGCTGCCCGTCACGGTGACAAACGAGCCGAATCACGCCCCGCCAGGACCTCCTCCGTCCTTGCGCCTGGGCTCCGTGGGCGGTTCGAGTGGCGCTCGTTATTCGCGCTGACCAGTGCTTCTTCTTCTTTTTCTCACCACCCCACGCCCCCCATCGTTGCGTGCAAATTAAGCGATTAATCGAGGATTCGCCATAATAAGGACCTGCCAAGCGGACAGACAGACAGCCAGACAGACAGCATGTAATTGCGAGACGAGCTTGGGTCGTCCTGTGATGTTTTTGTATCCCGTCTTCTTTGATTGCTGTTCTTAGTTCTTAATCGTTGCCTCCCTCATATTTCCTACTTGTTTTTTTCTTCGTCTCTTATTCTGATTTTTCTCTTTTCCTAGTTTGTTCATATTATTATATTTTTTCTATTTTTGTCTTCGGCTTTTCCGTGTTTCCATGTTCATTTGAATCCTTCGTCCTCCCAAACTTCTCGTCTCCATTTCCGTCTTCTCGTCACTGCAGTTGTCCTCTTCGATTTCTCTATCTCTTCCGCCTCGGATTCGATTTCGTCCTCCTCCCCTCCTCCATCACCTGCTCCTCGTTCATCTTCTGTCATGCCACGTCATACTTCAGCATCCGGGCACCGGCAGCCTGTCGGCCGCATATCCGTTTCCGGTTCCGCCCCTGCTTCCGGCAACAACTGGCCCTCGGCTGCCCATTCAAATTAGTTTCCTCCGACTTCGACGAGGAGGGAGGAGGCGAGGCCTACGAAATATCGATTACAAGGCATTCAATGCAACCACGCAGCGCAGATTCAAAACACAATCCCGCCAGCCTGCGAGGCGAACGAAACACGTCCAGGCCGAAGACCGAACAGACTCAGAGAGAGAGACAGTGACGTCTCCAACACCGAGGGGTGGGGGAGGAAACCGTCAACGTGCGATTGATGAATGGCATGCGAGTGAATGAACGGGCGACAGCGGAGTTGGAGCCAGTGGACGGCCAACAGAACGATACACGAGGAAGAGGCGCGTCAACGGGAATAAATTAAAACGCCAACGTGTCCAGCTTTAAGAACACTCTCTAGTGCAGCCCCACTCTCTTTTCTTCTCTTTCTCTTTTCAATCTGTTCTTTTCCGTCCAAAGATTCACTGTACACTTATAGGCTGGAATTCAATTAGATTTTCGTGGATATCGAGTTCGAGTTGGGATTTTTCCAATTATATTTCGTTGTTCTCACAACTCCTGCTCGGCCTGCGGCCCAATTCCTCGGAGTTCAATAAACGCCGAATGTAATCGAATGCCCTCCACAGCGATATTTGTGATTGCACAAAGCATATTTCGAGGCTCTCGAGCTGACAAACGATTTCAGGGACACAGAATCAAGCAAGAAGAACATTGAGAGAAAGCGAACATTTTTGATGGCCTTTTTATGGAAGAAACCACTCATTCGACGAGCTGGAAATCGATCTCCGGGGACCAGCAGACAGAGACCCGAACAAGCCTCCAGATTGACGGAGAGTGAATCAGTCGAATGCTTTTTCGGTACCAACCCATGGATTGAGTAATTGAAGTGTTCGAAGTGTGAGAAATTAAAAGGACCAAGGGTGGAGAGAGAAAGAATGGACCAGAGTTGGTTGACGAAGAAGTAAATTATCTCTTTAGAATCAATCTTGGAGCAATTGTTACTTCAGTCCAATATAGCATTGACTGACAAATATTTATTATTGATGGATGGATTTTTAGACTCATACTTGTTTTAAGATAAATTTACCTGCAATGCAAATGGAGTCTCTACAAGAAGAGAACTTATGTCACTGCCAAGAAGAAGGATAATGGCAGAAGGCCCAATTAATAACCAATATCCTATCCTATCCTATAAGTAAACAGAGAATCGGTTCCTCTCCTCGTCCAGTGCTGCCAATTGGACGAAATTCGAACACTCGCTCACTATTCTCTCCGTATCTCGTTCTCACCTACCGGCACAATCATGCGCATTGACTCTCGTTCACACACGCTCTCTCATCGGCTCTCTCGAGTTCGAGTTCGAAAACGTGCTTTTGGCGCCCACCGAGCTGCGTTCGCACCGGTCGTGTCTCGTCCATCGTGGCTCGGCCGCGTCCTGCGACAACGAGGAGCGACGACGACGAGTGACGCGGGTTCCGGCCGTCAACGAGGACATCGGGGCACCGGAGCATCGGGACTAGGGCAACAATTTTACTATTGAATGGAGGACTCGACTCTCGTCTCGCCTCGTGGCCGTGGTCGGGTTCGGATTCGAGTTCGAATTTCGGCGGGTTTCGCGCAGTTGTGCTAAAAGACGAGCGCCGAGTCGTCGAAACGTTCGGAAACGCCGAATAAAATGCGACAATCGTCGGGCGGCGATTTCAGTATCCGTACGTTATTTGCTGCTGCAGGACACGCGAGCGCGCGAGGTTGCGATGCGCGTCGGCCCCAGGATAATACCACTCACTCACACGCACGCACACACACACACGCACACGCTCACCCTCTCGGGAGCCGCATCCGAGGCGCAGCGAGGCGAGTGCAACGAGCCGTGATCGGGCGCTCGGTGAAGGTGGTGGTGAAGGTGAACGAGAACGTGGATTAAGTGGATTCATATAAAATTGATACAAATACGAATAGTGAATATAAATCGGGAAATAAAGCGAAGTGGAGTAAATAGAAATTTGAAAAGTAATACGATCAAGTGAAAGTTGTTCGTCGATTCTTGTGACGGCTTCCAAGAAGTGAACAACGAGACAAGTGAAGTGTGTTCATAAAAGTGCAGCGATTTGAGACGCTGGAATGAAGTAGGATTCGTTCGTTTCAATCGGCGCAACTGATTTACTGGCAGCCAAAATGTATGGAGCGATTTCTTCGTTTGTTCTCTCGGGAAGAAGATACTGCGGCAGGCAGCATGGTCTCGACGTAGGCCGCCACCAGTGAACGAGGTACGCAGCGATGCCTGACGAAGGCGTGCAATGAGTTGGTTGAGTGCGCCCAAAAGTAGGCAACGGAATCAGTCCTTGACCTCGCTGGCGTTTTCGATGCTTTCGTTCTGTTTCGTGGATTGTGGGGATCCCTTTGAAGAACATGTTTGCGGAAGGTCTCGGGGTTTGGCCCTTCCCGTTCCCCACATTCCACACGTTAGGGCGCATCTCAAGTGCCTAAAAGCATGCGATGTTCGTGCCCAACGAACGCCAACCACCGTCGAGCTATCGTCAACGGATGCAAGAACAAAGCGAGGGGTGCAAGGACAATTAGTCGCAATGCAACAACAACGATAACAACTACAAAAACTACGATAACAAGAACTACAAAAAACGATTACAACTACAACAAAAGGAGTGCTATATCCGACCATAGGAATGAATTCTCGTCCACCCTGCATCGCTGCAAGTCAAGCAAACATTTCCGCCTGTTTGCACTTTGCATTCATTCAACCAATTCCAACAAAACACCACAACGACAACAATGAAAAAGTCATTGCTCCCTCGTCCTTCTCCCTCACTCCTCGCTCCCCCTCTCGCCCACGCTTCGTTCCCTCGCATTCCTTTCTTGCGACATTCGCCGCCATTCGAAGTCCAAACAAATGTCACTTAAAGGCAAACAAACAAAAGCCGGAAGTTAACTAGTTTTGCAACATGCTTTCAGTCAACCCACTTCACTCTCCCCCCGGATGCCAACCCCCTCACTATCCGAGACACCCCCTCATGACTTCCCAGCCCTTTCATTAGAGTCTGCCGGGGTTTCCGGGCGCTCGGGCCGCTTTGTTCGAGTGACACTCAGTCAGTCAGTCAAACCCTCAGTTAGTCAGACCGCCATTCTGTCTGTCTGCCTGGCAGAGGTTTATGTTTTGTTGTGGTTGCCGTTGTCGGCTGCGAGTGTGCGAGAAACAGGGCGAAATCTGGAAGCAGCCGACTTCCACGAACCTTGTTTTCTTCCATTCCCATCGTAGTTTCTGTTGTTGTTGTTGGGGCGCGTGTTTTTGTCGTTTAACTTGTTGTAGTTTACGGTGTGGTTGTCCCACTTGTTTTTGTTGTTGCTGTTGTCTCAACTATAGTTGTTTTTGTTGTCAACATTTCTCCCAACTTAGACACGAACGAACTCAAAGACAAAGCCAGAAAACTTCAAATCACTTTTCCGACTTCGGCGACTTTGTTTTTCTTTCTCTCGCTCTCTCCTCCTTCGCCTCTTTTTCTTCCTCCTTGGTTTTGTCGTTTTTCGGGCTTCCCCATTCCGCCTTGTTTGTTTTTATTGGCACGTAAATCGTCGAAAATTATCGAATCAAATGCGAAATGAAATACGTCTCATGTCGTGCCTTCTCTTTTTACCCGTATAGTACCTCTCTTTCTGTCGTTTGGCAGGAGCTGAAGTCCTGAAATTACTACCCGTGCCCAGGATATTTGCATGTTGAGGTCGGCAGGAAGTCGGCCGCAAGTCAGAGGTTAAGGAACAGGATTCCAGTAAAGAGGAAGATGGGAGAAAGAAAAGAGGCGAGGGGGAAACGGCAATTATTCTTTTATTTCTTTCGAGGTGGGGCAGTTGTGAACTTTTCTTCCCGACTCAGGCAGGAACTAGTGAAGCACTTCCACCTGTGGGACCCGGGGTCAGGGATTGACTCGTCCTCAGAAGGACAGCGATTGTGGCCAAAGACCCCGTCATTGGCTGAGGGATTGATTAGCGGCTGAGGTCGTGGTCATTTGAACCACCGTCTTCTTGAAGTAATCCGCGAAATCATTGTTTGAATCGGCTGAAGAACGACCTTTTAATGTTGCCCTATTTGACTGAAATGCTTTGACCGTACTTTTGAAATGATTTCTCCAATAACTGAAGCAATATAATTCCCGTTGATGGGTTCATTCAAGTGATTACCAAGAGGACAGGAGTTCGGTATCGAGAGGGACGTGTGTTGGTTCGGTCCTTCGTTCGAGAGTCGCAATCAGAAAGTTCAGTTCAAAGAGATCTGTCTCTTGAGACCATCTCAAGCACTCTCATCGAGCTGCTCGCCTCGGCTTCGAAAGGACTCTAGTCGTTGAAATGTTCGCGTCCTTAAATGCGACAACGTCTTCCATGGCCTCCTAATCCTTCTCGTATCCTTCGCCAATCCTTATCGAGGAGCAAGTGAAGGTCATTCAAACAAGTAGCTGCTGCTTGAGAACGAGAGAGGGCGATGATGGAGCGGGACCGAGGCTGTGGATGATCAATATGATGGGGAGTAAATAATCGTCCATCGACGAGCTCGGATCGGGAGAGAATTGATTGAAAAACCATTCCACTCGAAGCCTCAAACGCAATGGCGCAAAGCGAAAAATAATGGGGAAGAAATTGAAGGATGAAAACGAGGAGCGGGAACGAGCGATTGCGGACAGGAGAAAGTGGCTTGAGCAAACAATTTGCTCTCTAATAACGGAGAAGGAAGACCGATAAAGGAGCGAAAACGCGAATCTGCAGAGCGCAGAAATCGCTCATAATAAGGATAATCGCCGGCGATGAACGGTGATAAAAAACAGCGGCGAAGGACTGAAGTGAAGGCGGAAGGAAAAGCAATAACTTTTCATTTCCGACCGGACGGACGAAGAACGAGACGAGAATCAGTCGAAGTCGCCACGTCCAGGACGCGATGGCGTCTGGCGCTGGGTCGCGATGACGGCGACAGATAAGACGAGGGACGGATCGGGTCGCTTTATTTATCGGCGAGCGGTCGACGTTTGGTGATAAATAAAAATTTGAAAATAGCAAAGAGAGAGAGAGAGAGGGAAAGGGGGATTCGCTTGAATTGCTTTGAAAACTTTTTCATCTGTAATTGATTTGATTTCGTCCTGTTTGCGCAACTCCTTTTTTCTTTCTCTCCTTCCTCTCCGTCGTTCGCCTGGGAATTTTTCAAATTAATCCATTTTGCGTTGTCCTTTTCCCTCGCGTTGTTATTGTTGTCACTTTGGCGTTCGTCTATTTTGGCCCCGAGGGATTTGGCCACGGCCGGGCTGCAATTGTTTTCGAGGCGCGAAGCGAGAGTGAGAAGGAGCTTAAAGCGAGTTAGGCCCGAAGTGGAAGGGCTTTAATGTTTGTGTCGGAGCCCGTTGGGGCGAAATATGAAATTAAATTCCGGAAATTAAATTTTCGGGTCCCATCTGCCCCAGAGTATGCAACAGCCTTCAAGAAAACGTCAAAACTCTTTCCTTTACCCTTGCCTATTTTTGGCACGAGTTTCAAATTAAATTCTTCGGCTTCGGCACGACGCCCAGAAGTATGCAATCTTTCGAGAAGTCGATTCCCACGACCTTGGAAGACTTAAACAAACGGTGCCTATTTCGAAGCGAAAGTCGTAAATAACAGTGTTTTATTTGGTACGCCCAAAAGGAGGCGAATGAAATTAATTTCGATAGCAAATACAATAAAATCCAACAACTCATCGTCATGTAGTTGGCGTGGTTATTATTTTTACTCATGTTGCTGTAGTAATGGCGGTCGATGCTTCCGGTGATACCAGTTGATTGCGGCTGTTGTAGTAATTGCATTAATTACATCAAATGATCAAGCAATAATTACGGCGATAAATTTTTAAGCGACCGACAAACACACAGCCTTGGTTAAATACACAATTGCAATCACGGACGCCAACACAGAGGCCAATGAGGGATTTTTACGAAGCTGGAAAATTAAAATCAGATTTGTTTGCATGCATTTACTTTTTGCTGAAATCGCGGCAAAAATTCCGAAGCACCATTTCATTAGCAAATATTAAACACACGCTCGCCCACTCGGGTCTGTAGAGTCAAATGAGGTTCGACGTAAAAAATATGTTCAAAACGCGATTGCGGATGGGCAAAAAACACGTTCAATTGAGGGGAAACGCGAATTCAGAGCAATATATATCCAATTGACATGTGCTCCAATTTCATTGACCCTTCTTTCTCTTTTCAGCTGAAATGTGAAGATAAAAACGACTTGAGGAATTCGCAGAACGAACAGAGATACGAAGTGCAGAAAAGTGTGTGAAAAGTGAAACAAGAAACAAGTGCAAAAAGTGTTCCCAAGTTTGATGACGAGCAGAGCAGAGACGAGTGCGAGTGACTTAGAGTGCGCCCGAAAGTAGACAACGCGAACGAGTGCCGCTCGTCGGCAGCCGGGATCCTGCTGCAACCCCGATGAAAGTATTCAACGTCATGGAGGTGTTTCTGGTCGCAAATCATATGATGTGAGTAGCTCTCAGACTTTCTGAATTTTTAATGATTTCTGCAAGAAGTGCTGCATACTCTTATGCGGGGGGAAACTTCCCTTCTGTGCTAAAACCCAATTCCATCGAAAGACGCGAGCTCTCGAAAGCACTCCGATAATGGAAATCCATCCTCCGTGGTCACTCCAGACAAACCGAGGAATAATCTCGTTTATTTCTTTCTCTGATTCGCCCACTCAACGGCGCCGCAAAGTGTGCTTCGGAAAGTTTGCAAAGTTCATGAAATTCGTAATCGAAATTCAAGCAAATTGAACCGAACTTTGAAATTGAATATCTCTCGATCCGACTCGACTCCACTCAACCAATGCGATGTGGTTCCTCCCTCTCCTCGGCTGATTGGGGAGATCTGAGAGGGGCTTTGGGGGGCGGAGCAGCTGCTTAATGTCGGTTAATTTCATTCTAATCGCATTGTTTTCACAACAATCCCCGAAAATACTTCGCGCAGCGCCAACAACAAGGCCCAGAAGTCGACAACAACAATTCGATTCACCCGCAACGGCTTCAACTTGAGCCGATCCCTCGGAGAGAGCAATTTAATTCAATTTCCCGTTTAAATGCAGCTGAACGTCGGGCTCCTCGCACCGGATTAAGGCGCTGATCCTGCAGCCGACTCCTTCTTCCGCCCTCGTTCTCTCCGCACGTCCTGCCATTTGTCAAGTCCCGCGGGAGGACATCAAGCGGCTGTGACAAAAAATGCGAAAAGTTTCATTGAAAACAGTCGCCGGGGAGCAGGCGAAAAAGACGTTAAGAAAGTTGAAAGTTCGGCAAGTGTTTGGCAAGGGGAACGAGGGGCTGACGGGGTCAACACGTGAGCGGATCCCGGACCCTGGGCGCAGCTATTAAAGCAGAGGAAGCGAGCGACGACCAGCTGATGCCCGAGTCTGAAGTCTGAGAGATGCGAAAAGTTGGGAAGATAAAATGCAAAACATTTAAGAAGAAATTAAAATAAATCGAGATTAAAAATCGCTCCAGTCGTCATCGGAGGGTCGGGATTCGAACATTAGGCGAGAGTCTGTGGGCTGTTGGGCAGAATTTCACTGGAAGTCGTCGGCCACAGACCGATGGACGGACGGAATTCAGTTTTGGGGCCACCGAAGACACAGGAACGCCTGCCACGCCCACTGGGGAGTTCGGAGCTCTGGTATCCACGACACGAACCTCAGGGACGGAGTCGATTTACCTTCTCGTGGCGCATCGAGCTGCGGCTGCATACTTCTAGGCGCTCGAAATCCAGGTCACAGCAACCATTGCAATTATGTGCGACGAGGGGGGCGCGGCCGGGGCCGGGCTGCCGTTAGAAAGAGAAATGCGCACGAAGGCCGCTCGTACGAACTTTAATTAAAGATGGAAATATTGCGCTGCATACTTTTCGGCTCGGGCCGTGAATTAAAAGCTCTTTGATGCACTTTCGCTGCGTCTTTTAAATTGCCATTTGCTCTAGTTGTTGCACACATTCCACTGTTGTTGTTCTAGTTATTGTTGTTGTTGCTGCTGCTACTGTTGATTGCATGTCGTCGACGTCGTCGTCTTAACGAGTCTCACAGTCCTCTGCGTCTTTTATGGCATAACGTGAGGCGCTCGCACACGTCGCAGCCGGAGAAATGTTGCATTTGAAGGCGAAAGTATCATTAGCAGTTGTTGTTATTATTGTTGTTCTTGTTGATATTATCGTTTTTGTTGTTGGTGGTCTTGTTGAATTGTCGTTATTTGCTATTGTTGTTGCTGTTGTTGTTTTGGTCGCTGCCTTCGCAATTCCACTCACGTCATCGACGCAAACAACATGTCAACATGTGTTTCGCAACATTTTCTCTATAGCATACTTTGAGGCTGCAGGCATGAGCGGGAAATACTCTAATTACCGTTATTGTTTTTGTTCTTATTATTGTTGTCGTCGTCATGGCCGTCCTGTCGTTGTCGATGCGAGATTGCTGCAATTGTTGCTGCTGCCGCCGCCGGACATTAGAAAGAACGAGGAATGCACGAAGTCTGAAAATGTCTGTTAATTTCGAATTAATTTGCTGGCCGGCCATTAGCCTAATGGGCCGGTTATTAATTGCATATGTTTGGGCGCCGTGGAGCGGGATGGACTTCGGTCAACCTCCTTCTCGCCTCGTCCAGGACAACCTAGGAAGAGAGGAGATGAAGAAAAATCCCAGTCGAGAGGGTTTCTTTGTTTTCCTATTTTCGGCCCTCTTTGAGTCCTTCACAACACTCGCTGAAGTCCTTCGCTCTACAGAAAAAACCATCCACCTGCTCTCATTCCCTCAAACTGAAATTATGTGCGAAATTAAAAATCTATTTCGATTCCGTGTCCGGTGAGCGAAAGAACGGACGAATGGCCACAAAGGACGCTGAATAAATTCCTCGGAATGGCCCGCAGTCGGTGCCTTGCGCCCAGTCCACAAGGGTCGAATTGTTGTTGGCTTAAAATATGCTCAACAAATGGCCGGGATCCGGGCGAGGGACCCTTTATTAGGCGGGTCGAGGACGTCGCCGCGCACCCGACTTATTTAAGCATTCATTTCGTAAGCAGAATGAACCCTTTCCTTACAACAAGACCGCCCGGCGACCCAGCCACACACACACATAGACACACACTCTCGGCGGGAGCAAATGTAAAATAAACAAATACAAAGGATCTGCTGGCAACGCAACAAATTGTCCGATTTTTCCGAGCGAGAGACTCCGAGGCGCCGGAAAGGCATGTAAATAATAGAATATATGGCCGCACGCCGGCGAAGATGGCAGCGCTTCCGCTTCCGCCCGCCTCGTGGACCTCGTGGCGACGCAGTCAAGCGGACGCCGAAGGCTCTGGCGATGTCGAGCGACACACGCACGCACTCATCACCCTGTAAATGTTAAATAACCAACTGTTTGGCCGCCCGAAAATGGGCCCAGTCGGACGGACACGATCTCAAAGGATTCGCGTGCTCCTCCTCGACTCCTCGGCCACGTCTTCAACCTCTCCGCGTTCTCAACCCAATCTCGTCCTCTTTTCATTCTCGTCGGTTGTGGCAGCCAGTCAAAGCCGTGCTTTCATAAATGTATGCAAAACGGTTTCCCATTGTCCGTCCCGCTCGCTCCTCTGCCCCTCCTCGAGCGGGTGTCCTTTCTAAGGACATGCAAATTCGTCTGTCAAAACGGCTCGAGCGCTGTCTGCGCTGTTTGTGTTTCTGATTGTGAGTCCTTCTCTGGGTGGTGTGGGTTGGAGGTGTGTGTGTGTGCGAGCTATTCAATAAATTCAATAAATACATGTGTTTGCGGCTAAAAGGATATTCGAAAGAAACGGGGGCGAAAAAAGAGACGCAACGAAATGGAATTTGTTTGCAAATTGGTTTGGCATCTGCTCGCCAAGGACAGCATCTGTGTATGGGTGTGTGTGTGTGTGTGGCCTTTCACAAATATATTTTAATATTTTGATATGCAAAATGCGCATTCAACTCGGATCCTGCGGCCTCGGGTACCTTGCGAAGCCCTGCAATTGATAAGAGACATTTCCCTCCCTCTTCCTCCGCCTCGGCTCCTTCGCAAATATTTGTATTTTATTTTAGTTGTAATCCTATTGCGCGCGACCCTCGTTATCCCGCCCGCCCCTGGATCCACATGTGATTGTGTGTGCGTCCTTCGAGGCCCCGTCCGCAAACGCTCGCCATTGTGTGCGGCTTCCGACTTCTCTCTGAAATTGCGAACCTTCGCCCGGCGCCCCGGGGTGACACGAGATGAGTCGAATTTCTTGTTGCGTTTGTTGTTTCTTGTCTCCATCTCATTGGCCTGCGGTTCCTCGAATTCTCGGGTCAGCCGTTGTTCATTAAATTAATAATAGTTCGGATTCCTCGGAACTCGCCTGCATCGCTCGGATATCTTTGCATCTCTTTGTCTTCCTTTATTCTTCGCTTTAAACTCCTTGCGGTCACCCCACCTCTCTCTCTCTTTCTGTCGGCCTTCTCTAAAATTTCTCTTAAAATTATTTCTCCGATTCTCTGAAATTAACTCTGTTGTTTTCTCGCCCACACGCCGACCGAACTTTGACTTCAATTCGCATGCCATCGTCGATTCAATTGGTCGATGCTTCCTCGAAGTGTTTTCTCATCTATGTCCCGCTCTCTCTTTGTCTCGCCCTGTCGAAATGTCAGATTCCATTCCATTATTGTGCATCGGATTCCTCTCAATTTCGTTCTATTTTAAGGCGACTCATCCTCCTGCTTCGACGAGATCCTTATTGAAATTATATTTGGTTGCATTCGGACAGCATTTCCAGTGAATCTTCCGCTGTCTTCCTCCTTCCTGGAGTCCTTGCATTCCTTTCCTCCTAATGAAAGTCGGCTGCTTCGACTGGCAGCTGTCAGAAGACTCCGAAGGCGAAGGCCTCGAGTCATGTTCCGCAATTAGGAGGACATCCTCGACCATTCACCCAATGAGAGGGAGACGATGAAGTACTCGGAGTCCACGCCCCGAACAACAACCTCGACCACGCCCCGTGCCCCGTGTTCAATTAAAAGCGCTGCCGGAGAAATTCAATTGATTGATCATTATTTGGAAAAACACGAGCGATACATGCGTGGGATTACATCGAGCCAAAGCCTTATCCTGCTCAATAATGCATGCTACATGCGTCGTCCTTGTTGTTGTTATTGTTATTGTCGTTGGTCGGCGTCGCCATTGTTCGTGTTGTTGGCGACGACGCCGACGCCCCGTTAATTATTGATTAACCAACACACACACGGACGGACGGACTAATGACGAGAGCGAAAGAGAGCTTTGGATTTGGAACGTCAGCTGCCTCGAATTCGTTTGGGCGCGAGTGGGCCTTCTCAATTATTCAAAATTCATTTATACACATGCACCACCCCTCACTCACACTCACATACACTCCCACGCCCACACAGACCCACGCTTGAAGGACATCCGCTCAATCACAGTGGGGCTTTTAAAGGCCGTTGATTGATGAAAAAGCCGCTGCCACCGTCGATGAACGGATTTCGGCTGACGAATCGAGGGGATCCTGCGGCAGGACCTCGTCGCTGATTGAAGTCCAATTAAATATCGAACTCGATTCACAACTCGCCTCGCTGGCAGTCGAAGTCGCGGCTCCTAAAATAGCCATCGTTAATCGAATCGTCCTGCGAGGAGCCCGAAGGATCTTCCACCTTTAACCCCGGCCCCACCTGCGACGACTCAATTTCATTTCAGTCTGTGGATTATTTTTAGAGAGAACGAGAGAGAGATAGAGTGAGCAAGTGAGAGAGTTGCTTGGGGTCGAGCATGACGTCTGAGTGACGTGTTATTAAATTGAATGTCACTCATACAAACGCACTGCCGACACACACACGCACACACACACCCACTTCTACTTCCGCTCACGGTTTGTGAACTCAACATTTTAACAACGATAAATGATACAATAAAAATGTTAACAACAATTTCAACACCAACAACCATTTAAACAACAATCTGAACCGAAACAACCGGCAGTTGAAATCATTTAAGTCGACTTTCATTCAAGTCATTTCGAAGGACCTCGACCCAGGAACCGATTTGACGGAGGTCCTTAAATGATTCGAGAGATATCAAGTAATTTCCACTCATCGTCGCAATTAAACACTCAGCGACTGAGAGAGAGAGATCGAGTTAGAATAATTTCCCTTCCCTTAGTTGCATGACATATGAGTGACGTTTAATTCAAAGTCCGTCGCCTGTTGGCTTCTGTTGACTCGATGTCCTTTTAGAAGGACGAGGATAGGAGACAAACTCTTCCTCTTGCCTTCCTGAGTAATTGTCTGATCCCTATCCGAATCTGGATCCGTCCTAAAGCCCTGCATCAACATAATTTAATTTTATCATCAACATCGCATTTGCGTCGACGTCGTCGCCACTCCTTATGATTTATTTCCTGGCAACGTATCGATGACCCCCTCCTCACTCTCCTCGGAGGGGGGCGCCACAAGGATTCGCTTTCAAGGAACTCATCTCAACGATGGGCAAAAGATAAACCACACAGAGAAAGGAGAGAGAGTTGGAGAATAAACGATGAGATAGCGAGGAGAAGAATCGACTGGCTTCCTTTTATTTGTGCGTTTGCTCTGCGCTCGAGAAATCGATTATCCTTTCCATTGTGCGAGGACGAAGGCGAAGACCAGGGGAGGTTGAGCACGAAGGCGAGGCCTTTGTGATGGATTCCGGTGATATTAGCATTCGTGCGCCCGCCATTCATCATCGCAGTGAATGCTGCGTGTGCGTGCCCATGTGTTGGTGAGTGGGTGTGTGTGTGTGTTTAAATAATGAATTTAAATTCGATTGTGTGGCAGCAGATCCTGTGGCGATTGACTTGAATGGCGCGAGTCCTTTTTTAGACATTTCCCGAATATTTCTCATTGTGGAAAAGAGAGACGAAGGACATGTTTTGCAATTTCCTCTGCTTTGCTTTGTCCTATCAAAACAGACGTCGGATGTTTAACCCTCGATTTAGTCCTCGTTTATCCTATTCTTCATCCTTCTTTTACTTCTCTTACATTAAGTCCTTCCGTTCAATGGGGTCAGACAGAAACAGATCTTTGAGAAATGAATCAGAGGAATCTTTTGAAAACCTTTTCGAACCCAGATATTATAACTATAGTTTTATTATATTATAGTTTTTTAAATATCCTTTTAAATATATGTAAAAGGCTTTAATAAATCGTTCCCATCGCATGAAAATCTATTTGAAATGTTATGCGAATCATTAGTAAGACCTCATCATCAGGCAGGATTCTCTCTCTCAAAGTATTCTCTCTCCTTCTCAAAGTATTCTCTGTCCTTGAAGGCTGCCCAAAAGCCGTTGTTTCCCTTGTTATGGCTTCCTTTATTCCCTTGTTATTGTTTACTTTATTCTCTTTATTCTCCTCATTTTCTTTCCTCTCTCTCTTCTCCTTCTCACATCATCCTCTGGGAGGGAAATGGAAATATTTCGGAAAATGAGTTTTTATTCCCACTCGGGACTTCTTGCTCCGTCTTCTCCTCTCTCGTTTCGATTTGCGACAAGAGTTTTACCTGTTGAGGTCAGTTTGTTGTTGCTGTCGTTGGTTTCTGTGGCTGCCTGTGGGAGCAGGAAAAGGTTCCACTGGCCGAGGTCATTAGGGAAGAATCGGGCGCACGGATGCGTGAAGCCTCCGAATGTGAGACCGAACAGTGGAAGCCTCGCATGTGTTGTTGGGGCTTCTGGGAATCTTCAAAGCGGTCGGAAGTCGACTGGAAGCCGACTCGATCGGAGAATTCTGGGAAACGGCCGGCGGGGGCGGGCGACCGTCGGATTTCGGTGAATCGAAAATTGAAATTTGTTTCGATTTCGATTTCCAGCAAGAGGAAATGGGATACATTTGATGTCCTCACGACTGACTGGCTGGAGGTCCCTTTTGGTCGGAGGTTGGGTCGGGGTCGTCGAGTTCGGGCTTTATTTCAATTTCCGGAATTAAAATTAGAGGCATTTAAGTCCTGCTGCCCATTCCTCTTTTTTCCCCGATGTCCTTTTGACATCGTCCTTTAGGCCAGGTGACCCAGGAGGAAGTGGGCCCAATTCCGACGTATGAATTATGAAGGTCTCAGCCGCCATTAACACCGACAATGCCAACAAGGACATTAGCAATGGCAACAACAGCAACGGGACATTAACAACGGCAATAACAAATGTGATAATAACAACAAAACCGAACAGGAAAACGAGGCTTCTGCGGCCGACGTCTGCCAAATACAATTACGCCGTCTAGCCAGGAGCCAAATCCGCTCCAGTGCGGCCTGGAGTCCGTGGTCGGAGGTCACCGTAAACCGACAGGCGACATCCGAACCCAACCAAAACAACAAACAGCAGGGACAACACTGGTTGGCCAAGGGGTGGAGGGGGAACATAAGCGACAACAAACAAAACGCGGTCGCGACAACGAAGCGGACAAGGGCGAGGATGGGGCCGAGGATGCGACAACAAAGGCGGAAATTGGCCTGAGAAGAATGAGGACGATGGAGAAGAGAGTGGGAGAGAGGGATAATGGTGGAAGAAGAGGGAGACGCGGACGAGGTGTGGGCGACAAGGCGAAAACCACGAGGGAACCGAAGACACCAGGGCCACGGCGAAGGCGCCGAAGTCGCGGTTATGTCGCGACGCATTCGCGCGCCCAAAGCCGTGAGTTATGGTGACAACGCCAAAGACTAACGAGCCATGGAACGATGACGACAACAATAACATAGCCACCAAGCACACCAACAACAACATCGCCACCAATAAAAGCAACAACTCGAAGGAGGCGTCGCCGGAACACGTTCAAATGCGGGCGCAGGATTCGAGGCGACGACCAGGGGGAGCGATTTTATTAAATCCCGCTAATAAACTGTAAATCAGCGGAAAATTATGGCAGCATCACGGCTGGAGAACAGGAGTGGGCTGAGGAGAGAAGAAGCTGGAGCCGGAGAAATTCTTCCTCGTGAGCAAAAAGTCGCGCATACGCGATGTGAAACGAGGTGTGGAGCAAATCGAGTGAAAGAGCCTCGAGGTCTCTTCGCGTTTCCTCATTCCACATCGTCAAATTAACAACCTTTTGTCGGCCTCCCTCCCCCGTGGCCTCATTCGCCATAGTCGCCAAAAGGTGAAAAAATCACTCCATTTCCAACAAGAACAAGTCCAACAACATGAGCTCATTAAAACGCTCAAGTGCATTGCGACAAACGCAGAGAACAAAGAGAAAAAACGATGAATGGCGAAGGTGGACACGGAGAAAAGGGATGAATAGATGAGACAGAGACAGCGAATCAAAGATGGGTGGAGACAGAGTCTGAGAATGAAAGAGGGTGGAGGCAGAGAGAAGAGATGGAGATAATGACACGTTAATCCCTCGCATGCTCCTGAGTCTGAGGTTGCTTCTGCGGGATTCGAAGCCCACGAGTTAGAGCTGAATTTGTGTGTGTGTGGTTGGGTGTCGTTGTCTTCATTTGTGCTCGTGTGTGTGCGACGGAGGGAATTAAAGCGATTAGCACGCGCCGATGTTCACGAAAGGTCGAGTCTGGCATTGTTTTGAGTTCAAGGCTGTCGCCCGCTGAGCCCAGGCGAGTCGAGTGCGATTTTCCGGTTCCCTTGCTCGACTCTCGTCGCATTTCCATGCGGATTGTGGTCGTAAGGCGGCGGCTTAGGCATTCCTCGGATGCCGGCGGACGGAGGGATTTCAATCCGTCTCAGGCGACTCGATCGATTTAAGTCATTCGCCCGTTGACTTGAGTCGATTCCCAGTGAATCAATCAATTGCGGGCTCCAGTGATTCAATCATTTGCAGGCCCCATTCAATCGCTTCTGAATCGCTGTGATTCAATCTCTCGTGTGTCCCAGTGATTCATTCACTCATGCCAAAGAAGTCTCCGAATGCACTTATTGCCCAGTTGATCTGAGCTCGTTCAATAATCAGCGCTCATCAAGTCAATTAGGCCACCCTCGAGAGCCACTCAATCGAGTCTCTTGCTTGGGGCACTCAGTGTTTCTTTCAACTCAGTCACCCGCTCCCTCGCTCAATCCCTTCGCTGTCATTGCTTCAATCGCCCGATGCATTATCCTCGTCTCTCATCTCTCGAGGGCCAATCGATGCTCTCATGACGCATTCTCTAGGGTCGTTCAGTTCTCTCTCCCCGGTCCCCTCGCCATTTTTTCTCTCAATGCTGTCGTGTCGCCCTCCCGGACCTCCGGCGCCCCCTGTCACGCCCCCATCACCCTCGTTTGCGGCTTGCATCGGAAAATGAAACCATTGAAATTGCGCTCAGGTAAACAAAATCAAATAATATGCTAATCGCGTTAACTTTTCCATTATATTTTCCGCACATGCCGCACCGACCTCCGTCAACCGCATCCTCTCTCTCTCTCTCGTTGTAGCCAATATGTGTCAGATGCAAATTTAAATCGCATTGCGCGACGACACGAGGACGTCGAACGTTGGGGCGGCGTCGACGGCGACGGTGGGACGAAAAATCACACCCGATAATGCGCCAATAACAATGGGCGGCAACCGCAGACGGGCCGTGGCGGGGGGCGGCGCCCGCAGCAAGTGGAATATTTTCACAAAAGCGTTTTAAATGCTTGCATTCGCATCCTGGAGCCGGGTCTGATCGACCAAGCCGCCTCAGCTGCTGCTGCCGCCGTCTGCGGACGGATGTCGATGAATGGCAAATGCGAAGAACAGGATGTGAGAGATAGGGAGAGAGCATATCCTACTCGATCCTGCCTGCAGGCTGTACATTCACAATGCAGGGATTTCGGTCGAAGGGATGCAACGAGATGAGAGTGCGGGGGGAACGAAGACGTTGAATAGGACGGGTGAGAAGAGAGAGCGAAGAAAAGGACGAAGGGCGGAGGAAATCAAGGATGTGCTGAAGGCCATTTGGAGGGTTGCGGGGGTGCGAACGAGGGAATTTATTGCACACACTGTGGGAAATAATGCACGCAAGAAACGGATTTCTCTCAAGGTTTTGGTGTCGATGTGGCTACCGTTATTTGCCGGAGGCTCCTCGTCGACTCCTTGGGACGAGTCTTAAGCCCCGCTTATATAGATCCGCAAATATTTGCCAAAGGAACCGAGACGAGCGATTTGAGCCATTGTCATTGCGGCAGCGTCAGCTGTCATTGGCTGGATATTCGTAACTCGAGATTTACTCACTCTCGCAAATTACAGATTCGCCTCCTACTCGAAATCTTTTCGAAAATTCGAAATACGCTTCCTTCCACAGATTCACTCGGCTTTAACTCCTTTTCGTCTCCTGTTGTAAACGCCGAAGTCATCGCTCGACATTAAAAATGAATGAGAAATCAGTCCGACTTCTGGCCCGAAACCATTCGATATTTATCGCTCTGCCGGCGAAATGTCTCCTCTCGCTCGCTCTCGACCACCAGCTCCCACTTCCCGCTTCGTCGCACGCAATTGAAAACCGCTCCCAGGCGACATCGAAAAAATGTCTGTCAACTTTTATTTATCTCATTTCATTTCGGTTTTGCGTCCTTGTTGTTCTCTGCTGAGTTTGTTTTTGTTGTGGCGTGTCTCTGAGAGATTCAGTCCCCCTCCCTTCATCCATCGAGCAGATGGAAATCTCTCCCGTGTCTACGATATCGATCGAAACGATTCCGAGACAAAGCGAGATGCAGAGATACGAGTTGGCCGGAGTGAGGCCGAGAGGGAGATGCACGATTTTCCAGAGATTGATTTCGTAATATGCTCCCGAGTGCCTCTCACGCGCTGCGAGCGTCGCGTCGCATCCACTCGATCCGTCGTTTTTAATAAATTTCCGCGTGTGCGAGTGAAGCGTGCGAAAGTCGCGCGCTCGTTGCGTGATTCTAGGCGTGCGAGAGCCGCGGATTCGTCTCGGATTACGGCGCGTTTCAAGTGGAATTTCTGCGAATTAACTTCGAGTACTTTCGACTCGCTCAAAGGACGACAATCACTCGACTTGGTTCGGGGGCTAATGACACACCTTTGATGAAGGTGGGGCGGGGTAACCAAGGGTGTTGACCCGAGTCAAGGTCGGAGGTGGACTCGAACTCCCACTCTTAAAGTCCCACTCAGCACCGCTTGAAATCACTCTAATGTGCGAATGCGAATCTCGAAGTTTTCTCTCACCGTGATTTATTCACTTTTCGCCCACTCCTCGACACATGAGAGTCCTTGGCAAAGATCCACAGTGGGCCCTCGGTGGATCCTCCTCAGTGGGTCCGCCTCACTGGGCGCTCACTGAAAAGTTTGGCACAACTTCTGCGATAATTTCCACTCGGGAGCATAAATCAAAACTGCACTCGGCGTGTGTAGGTCGGCAACAACAACCTCCAACAAAAGCAACACCTACAACATTGGAAACATTAACAACCACAGCAGTAACAACAACTAGAGAAATAAGAACAATAACAATAGAAGAAATAACAACAGAAACAACACAGATTGAAACAATAACAATACACAGAAAAACAATAGAAACAATATAAGTAACAACAATATACTTAGTAACAACAACAACGATAGAAACAACAACAAGAAAAATAACCACGATTCCAATAACAACGATTGCAACAACCATAACAACAAGAATAATGATGATGAACTCTGGTCGAGCATTAAATTATTTTTAATGCAGCTTCGCTTCGGGCGTCACTTTTACGATGTGTTCATCAGCAAGTGCCACGCCCACTCCATCCACTCGCCGCCCTTCGGTGGTCAGCGCGAGGGGACGGACGAAGGATCTGCGAGCGATGATTTTATGTACTCCAGTTGTTGCTGCAAGCGGCTTCTCTCATAATCAATGTCCTTATGGCCATGTTGACTGCGTGTGTGTTGATGGTAATTCTGTGTTTGTGTGTGTGTGTTCGCTCCTAATGAAATTTCGTTCCCTCGGTCTGATTAATTATATTTCGTTGTTGTTATGGCCGATGTTATTTCTGGTATCTCTTGTAAGAGTGTGAGTTAGTCATGTGTATGTGTGTGTGTGTGTGTGACAATAAATGGCTAAATTATGCCAACATCTCTCGCTCTCTCTCTCTCCCTCTTTCAATCACACTCGAAGTCACTCAAATGGCGAAACTCGTTCCTCGAGTGATTTATTGCTGCTTAATTGCAATTGTTGTTGTTCTTGTCACTAGCTTCGTTGTTTTTGCTCATATTCCTATTGTTGTTGCTGTGGATTTTTGCATGTTCCAGTATTTGCATAACGGTAATTGTGACAGCCTCCACGCCATGCCGTTTGTCAGTGTGTTTGTATATGTGTTAGTGCTCGTTTATAGCTCAATTATTACGATTATTGCTGATTTTATCCATTCAAAAAAAAATTTCCCTTTTTTTCCCATTGAGTGAATGTGCGCAAGTGTTAGTGTTTGCGTCCATAAGTATGTGTGTGTTGCTAATTTATGCGCCACACGTGCATTATTTTAATTGTTATGCGTGCCGACCAACGTTCGTCTCGTCCCTATCGATCCGACAGATCGTGTCTGTCTGTCTGTCTCTCTCTCTCTGTCCTTGCGTTTGTCTGTGTACATGTGTGTGTTTCTAATTAATTATAAATTAATTGCCGCGATAAGCAGCGCACGGCATCGGGGCGAACGACGACGAAATTTCATCGATTTGCATGGAAAAACAACAATTCATTTAATTTATACTCCGCACATAAATTTCTATCACAGGGAAAAAATCACAAACAAACTCAATTACATTTGGGAATTCGATTAACGCCCACTCTTCCGGCTCAGATCACAATTTGGCCGCATTTCACGCTCAATTTATTCCTTCGCTCGATGCCTCGCGGTCCACTCAATTCGCGTCCGGAGGCACAATCGTCATTTTTTAATCGATACTTTAATGGAGACAATCGGATTTCACTCGGAGTCACTCTCGCCTTCCACTCACGGCGTGATTCACACTCACGACTCCGACGAAAGCCGAGGTCCCTCGACAGAGAAACGAATGCCCTTGTTCTGCGGTCCACTCAATTCGCGTCCGGAGGCACAATCGTCATTTTTTAATCGATACTTTAATGGAGACGATCGGATTTCACTCGGAGTCACTCTCGCCTTCCACTCACGGCGTGATTCACACTCACGACTCCGACGAAAGCCGAGGTCCCTCGACAGAGAAACGAATGCCCTTGTTCTGCGGCCTTGACAAAGGACATCTTAATAAAGCGACAAATGGCACTCATTTGGGACAACATGAGTGGAAACTATTTGTTATGCTCGTTGAGTCGCCCGACGACGATGGGTCGCCGTAGCATATGCTGTGTGGACAGCAGTAGCATCAGCAGCAACAACAGAAATAACAACAAAACGAACTAAGGGCCAGCAACTGCTGCGATGATAAAGTATCAAATATATATTTCGTCTTGTTGTTAACATGACAGTCGTTCTTCTCGTTGATGTCCGCCTCATGTTGGTGTTGTTGTCACCCCCCGATGTTGTTGTTGCGTACCCCAACATTGTTGTTGCTTCTCTTCTTGTTGTAGTTGTTGTTTGGTGTTCGTTTGAGTGGCCGATGAAGCGGAACCGGCAGCAATCACAGCGCCCGGCTCCGAGTGACAAATAAGTGAAGAGAGTTCGGGACAGAAGGAGGAGGGGGCGTGGCAAGCGGAGGACGTGTGACAGACAGGCAGATGTCGACATCGCCAGCCTCGGCCTGGGGATTGAAAGTCAAGTGATGATGAAATGAAGCATGACGATCGGAAGACGACGGGATGGTGGCAAAGGAAGGCGACGGAAATAGGCACAAGCAGATGGAGTCGGAGAAGTCAGAGTGAGATTCTCAGGATGACTTTAGGTGGAGAGAAAAATGGAGCGAATGATTGGGGATTTCGTTTCCTTGATTTCGGAGAAACCATGTTGTGAACGAATTCGATTTTTGAACTTTAAATAAGTCGCCATCAAATGTGATTACTCGAGGAAGATGGAGAGTTGAGAAAAGAATGGAGAGGTTGAGAACAGAATGGAGAGGAGAAAGACACGTCTCTCAATTTGTCTTCAACCTCTTTTTATTCTATCCTCCATCTTCTTCATATTCATTCCTCTTCATCCTCTTTCTTCTTCATCCTTAAGTCATCCTCATCCCGTTTCTTTCAAGTAACTGACGGCTTTCTTTGGAATTTCCACTTTTATGTTTCCTCCTTCTTCCATTCTCTCGCCCCTCTCTCTTTCTCTCATTCTTTTCTCAGTCACAACTCTCGGCTTTCTTCTCCTCGCGGTAATTTCGGCATAACCTCTTGCCTTCCCTTGCCCCCTCATCTCTTTTCCTCCTCCTCCTACTTCTACTCGCATTTCTTTAATTTCTTCGACTTTCGCGAATTTCAACCCGGTGTCGGCGCCATTTTTACCTTCCTGCCGCCATCATAAATTCATAATCTGTGGGACGAGAGTTTCCGGCTGCTTCTGGCAGTGAGTGGCAACAAGAACAAGAAAAATAACCACTACAACAATGTGTTGGAAATTGAAATAAAACATGCGACCAGCAACAACTTGACGCAAATGGAGAGAGAAGAGAAATATCAGGAAAGAAAGAGAAGTATCGAAGAGAGAGAGAGGGAGGGGGAGCAGAAGATGAATGAAAGACGTAAAATTTGCGAGCGAAAATCAAGGATACGGCGAACTCGCCGCCCGAAGCCAGATTCGAGTCGAATTTATTTCATTTCCTTCGCTCTGTTTGCGGCGGCCATAAAAAGCGAATTTGTGTGCGCTGTTGTTATTTTTGTTGTTGTTGTTGCTGTAGATTCACGCACCTTCTCTCGAGTTTTTCCGCCCCCTCGTTCACGCCCACTCTTCCGATCACGGGCGAAGCTTCGTCTTGCGTAAACCGTAATAAAGCCGTCACAATGTGAGGCGCAAGTGCTGCCTGGGGAGGAATTCACCGACGCCCCACCTCCTCTTTCGCTTTCTGCTACTCTTCTTCCTCCTGCTCTCATTCACTCTCTTCCTCTCACTCTCTTCCTCTCACTCTTATCCTCTCACTCTTTCTCACCACTCCTCTTCTTTCTACTTCCTCCTTTCTTCGACCTTTATTAAATTCCCGGAAAGGCTTCGTTCGACGACGAGGACGGCGCAGTCACAGCCGACTGCAGTTGACAGGCCTCCTCCCATCTGCCTCTTGCATCCACCGCTCTTCCTCCTGCGTCCTCCTCCTCCCTCTCCTCTTTATCTCCTCCTGCAGTGAGTCCTTTGTTCGCTCGGTGTCCTTTTTCGTGGCCCTCTTTGTCGCTGCCGAGACTCGGGCGAGTGGCGGAGGAGCTGCGTCCGGCCGACAGGTAGCGGCCGAACCGGGCCAGGAACCGGAGTGGACGTTGGCGAGAGGGGGCGGGGACCGTCGGTGACCCACTGACGACAATGGTGCACGGAGACCGGAAGACGAGGGGCGAGGGAATCGAAGAACGGGACAATGAGCGAGAAAAGAGGATCATGTGAGAGGGAGAGAAGAACAATGTGTGAGTGAGAGAGAGAGGGAGGAGTATGAAAGAGCGAGAGCGAGGAAGCCAGGAAGTGGCACGAAATTTGAATGTTCGCTCGCATTGCATCCTTTATGCATGAGCGGCGGACGAACGATGGGCGCAAGTGAAAGGGAGAAAAGCAAAGAGGAAAGGAAACTAGTGAGAGCTGAACGAGGGAAAAGGAAGCAAGTCAGAGGGAGAACAAACAAGAGGGAGAGACAAGAGAGAGAGAAGAAAAGGGAGATCGAGTCAGAGGCAAAAACGAGTGAGGTCGGAAGCGAAGAGCACTCGGAGGCATAATTTTGCGCGGAGACAAATTGAATCCGCCCGAAATTAAAATTCAACGAACTCCGAATCTTGGCCCGAATTTCGAATTCCACTCGCGACGTTTCCGGGGACGAATGGATGTCGCTCACGCTCAAGCGGATGCATTAGTTTCACTCAGCTCAATTTGCTCGGATGTGAATAAATCAAACGAATTCTTTGGATTCAACGTTCTCCATTCAACTTTCTCTAATGGGCTTTAAACAAAAACATGGTCGACGAACGACTTGAAGATAAATCCCATATTGCTATTAGACATCAAGCCATCACTCATTGGCCTGAAATCCACTTGGTTTAATTGCTCAAATCCACTGGAAGTGTTCAGGCGTAATTTTTCATCCTAAGCTAACACTTTCTCTGTCACATTCACCCACTCTTTCGCTCTCAGTCTCTCTCTCTGGGTCGTCCCAGACAACTGTCCTCGGAGTCATAAAGTTCGCTCGTCTCTCGAAACAATTCCGCGCTCCGGCCCATCAAGCCAATCGCTCAGCCGTCCGTCAATCACTCAGTCAGTCGCTCACTCTCACCTCTCACTCAGGCACTGGCTCAATCTGCGAGTGCGTTGCTCCATTATCCCGACATAAAATTAGCCTCGACGGCAGCCGCAGGATTACGTTTTTTACGAGAGCGATTTTTTCGGTCGCCCTCCTTGGGTCCGCGGCGAAGGCTTTCTCAAAACAGAGACGAAACGAGCAGAAGGGTGGAAGTGATGGGGGAAATAAAAACGCGAATAAAAGGAAGAATGCAAATTTCTTCATAAATAATTCACTCAAAAGAGGGCGGGAGGTGGTGTAGGCGACCTTTGTAAGGCTGGAGCGAATCCTTATATATCCTTTAAGGATCCTTATATAGACACCGTCATCCGTCCAAAAGAGCAGAGGCTTCTTCTCTTTCCTCGATTGAATTGAAGGCGGAAAAGAGCAGTACAAATTAAAGAAAAACACGCATCCTGGCTTCGAGCAGTTGGTGGAACAAACAACTAGAACAAGAACAACTACAACAAAAAAAGACAACAGCAAAGCACAAAGGGATCCTTCTCATTGTTTGGGAAAGAGAGAGAGAAAAATAAAAATAAAAGCAAAACAAAACAATTCTCCGCTAACGATTTCATTTCTCGCAGTCGCTTTATTTATCTTCTCCTCGAGCACCGGCCCCGCCCCCTTTGGAAAACTGCGGGGATCCATTTTTCCCCCTCACCGCACACACACGCCACACGCCCCCTTCCGCCTTCCGCCCTCTCTCACCGCTTGTTTTTGGCAAATTATTTGCTCGTCGCAAACACTTTGCGCCCCAGGTGCAGCCCCGAGGGGGGCGCGCGGGCGACCCTCGGCTCTCGCGGCGGCATTTCCGGCAGTTGGCAACTCGGCCGAATTCGCTCACCTGCCGGCCGATAATTGCACGGCAAACAGCAACAACATGTTGTTGTTGACGAAATCAACACTCACTCGGACAGGAGCCGGCGCAGAGACGACAATCGCCGGGCAAACAGCACTCGAAGGACCTCCGCCAACATCTGCCGCCTTGTTGTGCGGAGTCTTCTTCTTCTTCTTCTTCTTCTGGTCCTTCTCAATGTCGCTGATGATGTTGTTGTTAGTGTGCTTTTTGTTGTTGTTTTAAGTGTTGTTGTGCCGCTTCCCCTTGAAGAAGCCGCCGGCCGTCGAGAGCGGCTTTGACATCCTTTTAGCGCCATTCATTGCGTCCGGCCACCCGTGAGTGAGTCCGTATGTCTGTCCATTATTCTATCTGTCTGTCCTCACCGTCCGTCCGTCCTTATGTTTGTCTGTCCGGCGGATTCATCTTCCCTGAAGTGTGTGTGAATGGCTCCGACATGCGTGTGTAAGTGGAGTTTGTGAGCGAACAGAGTCGTCGTATGTGTGTGAGCGGAGCCGTGTTTGTGTATGTAGTGGAGCCGCGCTGCTGTGTGAGGGAAAGTGTGTCAATGACCCTCGCGGGAAATGCGTTAATGCGAACGTGTTCGCAATGAAATTAATGAATGCACGGCAAGTGCGCGTCTCCCCCTATCCTTTCAGCCACGCCCCCTTCGCCCTCCTTCCGTTCGTTGGGAGGAGCCGGTGATCAACAATCGCAATAATTAATGAACAAATGGAATTGTATTGAAATCCTTAATGAGATCTGGGATTTGCCGGGATCGACTGACTTCAGTGTGTATGTATTTCTAAGACCATAATATGTGTGTGAAATCTGAGTAACCGTGAGTTCTCTCTATGTTTGTGGAGATGTTCGTCGTCACAGAATAAGAGAGAGAGGGACAGCGCAATTTTGGAAATTATCTTCTAAATTCGTAATGAGTTCTTCTGGAGTTGAAATGTCATTCATACGTCAGGTGGCATCGGTTCCAAGATAGTTTTCATGTAACGCGGAGGTTTTCGGAAGAGAATTAAATCCATTAGAACCTCTTTAAAGACCTCCGTCAGACTGAAGAAATCATCGAATTGCGATTGGGGAGGGGGAATCGCGGTTTTACATACGAATGCCGTTTGATTGTGCGAAGGCGTTGGATTTATAGACGGCGTCAGACGTCAAAGGAACAACGTAATAACCTCAGTCGGAACCTCAGCGGCAACAAAAACAGGAACAACAAGAGCAACAACAACAAGGACACCACACCAAAGCCAACAACATCAAGCGGAGAAACCACAGCCAGTCGTGTTGGCAATAAATATGGCGGAAAAATGCTAATTGCGTCTAGGAGCACGTAACGAGAGTCGTTCTCGCGCTCCCCCATTCCTCCACACTCGCTCTCGCTCCACCCATCCTCATCACATGTGCGCCGCGAAGTATGCAGCAAAGCAAACAACAGACATTCGCCTAGATTCAGGACGAGGTGCGTGCGCGACCTGCAGGACGACGACGACAGGAGCGGGGGGAGGATGATGGAATGAGGAGCTGTAAATTATAATTCGCATGCATGACTCGAAGTCGGGCCTTGTGGATTTCTCCATCGTTCGGAGGGAACTCGGCGGAATTCGCGGCTTTTTAATTTGTCGTAATTTTGCTCCGAACGTGCGCGTGTCCTTCGGGCGTTTGGAGCCCGAGCCTCATTAGGCCGCTCGTACCTGACCCTCCACCTCCCCCCAACCGCCGCGGGAATATTTCAGCGAAATTAAATAGGAAAAATTGCGTCGCGAGTCGAGAAAATAGAGGCAAAAGTGTAAAAAGAACCTGAACAAGCCCTGAAAAATCCTCTGAAAAAAATCTCCTGAATAAATCTCGACGTTGAAGGACGAGAAAAACCCGTCGTCGCCGTTCTGTTTAAATAAATTGCAAATTCATCTGCATGGAGCCGCCGTTTGTGGTCCGTCGAGGTGGGGTCGAAGGTCGTTCCGCCCCTTGTGGTCGCCGGCAATCGATTGCGATGCACGTAATTAATTCGAGCCAATCGTGCATCGTCGGTCGAGCGGGCGGGGCGTTGGGGCGTGGCATGTCGGTGTCACGGCGCAAATATTTTGACAGATTGCGGTGGGCGAGGGTCGAGGGGGCGTGGCTCGGGCGGCCGACTCGCGATTAGCTGTCGCTGGCTATTAATTAGCAGACGCTTCACTCGCTCGTGCGGTCACCTGGCGCAGTCGGGGAGGCAGACTAGGGGGCGTGGCACCCCGCCTCCTCCGCCGTGGCTTCTTTCGCTCCTCTTTGATGGGATTAATTAGCGCTTCTTCTGCTTCCGGGATGCTGAACCTTCCGTTCATCTTCTCCTAATTATCCCGCAACCTTTTCTCGAGCTCCCTCCCGCCTTTTCTCGCTTTTGAATATTCATCATGATGTTTGCTTTTGTAATAAATATTAATTACAACACAATTAAGTCGAGTTCCTCTCCAGCGGGATGGGGTTGGGGGGAGTGCGGGGGCAGCAGGTGGAAGACAATTTATCACGCTGACGTATGAGTGATATTTTATCTAATTAAAGACGACCCCTTGTCGACGGTGCAGCCGAAGTGCGAGGGTCGTGCGCTTCCATTTCCGCCGTCGAAAGCCCGAGCCCTAAATAAGTAAACACATTGCTTTTGTTATGTCAGCGTGTGCGCCGTGACGTCAATGTGCGAGGAGTGCGTGGCCGAGCGAGAAAATTACCTCAAATAGTTGGGGTGGGAGTGAGAATGGGAAAAACCGTGAACAACTTGTGTAAAGTCAAAACTTCCTCCTTTCTATTGACAAAATCAGGTGAAAATATTTCCAAACGTTAATTTTTAATTCTGATTCAATTGCGTTTCAATTGAGTCAAATGAGTTAAAGTTGATGAATGATATTTTCAAGGATTTCTCCTCCCCATCCACAATGTTCATTCCTTCTGAAGCGTGGAGAGAAATTCGTCGATGTAGTCAATAATGAGTTTTCTAACTTCTCTCAATTCCCTCCTGAGGGTTTCATGCGGTGAAATTCTCTCATTGAGTTGCAATTATTAATTGTTGCTCATCCACCTCGTTGCTTCAGTGGGATTCGACTGCACTTCGGTGGATCCAAACTGCTTCCATCGATCTACTCTCTATCTCTCTCTGTCTCCCCTCTCTCACATCTCATGTCCTCCTCTTTCCGCTCATCTCATATTTCTTCCACCTCTTTATATCTGCTCAGCCGCACCTTCATCTGCCTCCCTCTAATTTGTCTTCCTCGCTATCGCCCTCTCGTTTCCATCGCTTCCGCTTGTCTCTCCGTCCGATTAATAAATTTCTTAAATTCTCCGAGCCATAAAAATCGAAGCGCTTATAAACTGCTTAGCCAAGAGCCGTAAAAGTGCGCTCGAGCGCGTGAATTGCTGCGTTTGAGCAGCACCAATTCCTCCTTTGCTCCTCGGTCCTCTTCTTCTTCTTCTTCTTCTTGGGGATCCTGTGCAGCAGTTGTTCTTGTTATTGATGGTGTTCTTCCCGTCCTTCTTGTTGTTGTTCTTCCCATCCTCGTTGTAGTGGTTGTTGTAGTTGTTCGTTTTGTTGTTGTTGTGCTGCAGTTGCACTCCACTGAATCGCCTCAAATTGGCTCATTTGCTTTTACGATATTGTTGCACGCCACACACACTCGCTCACTCAGACACACTCACTCACTCAGGCACTCACACTGTCTCAAAGAGGGAGCGAGACAGGCAGAGAACACGTGGCTGCTGCATGCGCGGATATTTTTATTTTATGGCGGCCACAAAAGGAATTTATGTCTGAGCCTCGGAACCTCGGAGGAATCCAACGTTTCTCATTTCCTTCCTGTTGTTTTCCTTGAATTCGTGCGTCGGGCGTGTTCGCAAGCAAATTTATGGATCATCAAAACGCTGCACTTCCGTGAATGGCAAGTTGCGAATGAGTGGCGGCTCCGTCGAGTTTTCACCTCGGTTCGACGCGTTTCCGCTTCCATCAAATCAGCCTTTGACGATTGATCCGAGGCATTCCCACTCATGAATTCTCATTCAACAACTCTTGATTATATGTTTTGAAATCAGATGGGAATTATATTTTTTTTTTTTGTTGCAAATGTGATTTTTGTTTTGCATACAAAATAAATTCTTAGAATCAAGAAAAATTTATAAAACATTTAAATCTGTTTTTATACATTTTGTGAAAAATATGTTTTATAATATTCTTTACTTTAAAATATTCATAGATAATATTCATAGAGATAAATTTAATTTTTTTTTAACTCATGAACGATAAATTATATAACTTTTCCTAAATATATTCAAGGAAATTGGCATATCCATAATTTAAAAAAAAATGTTTTTAATTTATTCGTGAAATGAAATATGAATAATTTGAAAATGAATAAGCTAAACCCTTTGATTTTAATTAAAAAAAAAATTGTTTTTAGTAAAAAGTTTTTCTAGCATATTTAAATTATTTCTTATTTCCATAATAATTATTTTGAATATATTAATTATTTTATTGCAATAATTTTTTATTCCAATTTTTTTTTCATGAAACATGTAAAAGAACATAAATCCACATATTTCAACAGACTTGAATTAAAATGTAATTTATCTGGCAACTCCACACTTTATCACGATCCACTCCACATGTAACATTGCTTGCGGTTCCACCGAAATATCGATTTCCCGTTCGTAAACCACTCCGACGTCCTCGCGATGCCACGCCCCGCGCTTCTCGGAGGCGACTTTAAACGGGTCCCGGACCGCGCTGCGACACAAAGCGATTTCTCGCCGCAAATAGAATCCCTGATCAATAAATATCCTGCGACGCGCGCCCGTCCTGCGACATATTTTTCATGGCGCGCAGCACTTTTGAAATTAATTTTCGCAATTCCCTAAACAGAGAGACAGAGAGACAGAGAGACAGAGAGAGAGAGAGAGCGAGGCGAGTACAGAGGACGGGAGTGGGAGGAGGCAGAGGACGACGAAAGGAGAACAAACAAAGGCGAAAAAACAATAAACATTGTGACAACATTTATTTGCTCACAAACACACACACACACAAACGAACGCACACACTCGCGCATTCCTCGCCACGCCCCTCCGTCGTCCGCCGGAAACGAGAATACTTCAAAATGCATTCCGCCCCTTACACCACGTCCCTTTCACTCTTCTCCCTGCTTCACTCTCTCTTTTGCTCTTACTTTCTCTTTCTCGTTTTCTCCCTATCTCGCTTTCCCACGCTCCTCGCCGTGTTTCTGCGTGTTTTGCATTTTGTTTTTTGCGGAAAATTTCTCATTTTATTCCTTCGTTCGTTTGTTCGTTCATTCGTTCCTCGAAATTTATGGTTGTTTGTGTGCGTGCTGCAGCCCCCGACCCCTGCTGGGCCGTTGTGCCAACTTCGGTCGTGTTGCGGCATAAGTTGCATTTCCGGTGAGTTGTGGGCAGAGGGGAGAGCAGGAGGGAGGATCCCGGTCCTCGTGTGTGTCCTCCGGTGGCATCTCCCGAGGGGGCCGGGGTCGGCGCTGCTGAAGCCGGACGTCCGGCGTTCGATCGTCGCTCCAGAGCAGGAGACTCGGACACGAAACTTGGAGCCCGGAATGCGAGCGGACATGGCGACGCATTCCGAGGCCACCGCCCAGGTCGACGGGGCTTCCGAGTGCCGGGGATACCGAGGCGAGGAGTCGAGGTGAGACGACCAAAGGCAAAGAAAACGGTCGACTCTCACTTCGACCCGATGTGCTGGGCATTAAAAAGCCGCCCGGAAGTTGCTAGTTAATCGTCCTTCAGAAGTCGCAACTCTTTGCGACTGAAGTTCCATTCAGAATCTCCCCTGCCACGCCCACTGCCGCCCCCTTGGCAAGGTCGTCAATGAACTGGCGCTGCTTTGAAGTCCGAGTCGAAAGTTTTCGATGTCCGACGACGACGCTCGTTGTCAGAGCAAACAATGAAATCCGTTTAATTAGACGCTGCATACTTCCGGGCGAACAAGCGTGCATAATTAATAAAACTCGTCGGAACATTTGTCGTCCGTCTCATCGTTGTTGTTGTTGTTGGTCTAGTTGTTGTCACTGTTGAAGAACGTCGAAATCAAACCGAGTCGCAACTCGAATGTAAACAATTCAAATTTCCATAGCATGCTTTCGGGCGGCAGCCGAAAGTTTCGACATGTTCTGGAAACTTAATTAAAAGCCAATTACCGTTAATTTGGGAAGTTTCCGGAGGACGGTGGGCGGCGGACGGGGGCGTGGTCCGGGTCAGCGTTGGGTGGGCGGGTGACGAAAGCTGCTAATGACGGCGACTGACTGCGAGCCCAGAAGCATGCTATAAATAATCGTCGATATTCGAAACTCGAAGTTATGTGAAATTTTGCATATTTCCAGGCATATTGCGAGTGTTTACTCAGTGTCCGTGTTATCGTGTATCCTTCCTGGTATCCTTTAAGCCTTCAATGTTTACTCCAAGAAAATCCACAGAAATTAATTCTCACTCCGGCGTGAGAGGCGGCTGCCACAGATAATATTGCTATTGCCATCATTGTTGTTGTTATATTTGTTGTAGCTGCTGTCATTGCAAATATTATCATAACAGCTGTTGTTGCTGTTGTGTTGTTGTTGTTATTGTTATTGTAACAAATAGAATCCTCGCCCGACATCAAAACAGTTGACAATTCGATAAGCAGAGCATAATCGGAGGAGGCCCACAACCAACCAGAGAGTTGTGATCTAGATATTAGCACTTCCTTGTTGTTGTTGTTGCTGCACATCTCCGTGTCTATTTGTTTGTCCTCCAGGATCTCCTTCCTCACCCCTTTTCCCACCCCTCTGATCCCCGGCCGGACGCATTTGGCAGCAACTTCTGCGTATTTGTCGTCGTTTAATTGGATTTTCTGTCATGTTGCTGCAGCACGTGTCGTCCCGCTCTCTCGCATTCACGATTTGTCTCTCCCTCTCTCTCCCCTGGTCTGTTGTTATTAATTTCAATCGAGTCGACAGGACACACAAGGATAATAATTATTATTTTAATTATTTGCAACTGCCTACGAAATGAACTCCGACCCGTCAGGTCCTGTGGGCGCAGAGTGGGAGGCGTGGCACGTTAGTCGGCCCTCGTGGTCTGCGATGGACTAGGCCACCCCACATTTGACATCTTTTTTTGCCTCCAACTGGTGACAAGTGGTTTTCATCCAGAGCAATTGACATGCCACTCATTCGCCATGGGTTCGAGGGCGGCTCCAGGACCCACCCCCCATTCCGAGGACGATACGTATTCATAATGGCGAATTTACATGTATTTGCGTCCGACGATAGGATGAATAAATTATACAGATTCACTCGATCCATCAGAGGCAGCGGATCCCTCGACCCTTTGACCCGACTCAGTTGGTGGTCATTAATAAGTCCTGGCCATCTGTCAGTCCGGCGATCCGGCGACTGCTGGTCACTCAATTCCTCAAACTCAGGCCGTCGTCTTGCGAATCCAATGAATTCAAATTACAGTCGTGAGTAGATTCGCCTCCGATCCGCGCCCGTCTCGAGACGCCCGCATCGATTTCACTCGCAACCGAGACCTCGGTCCAAGGTCCGTTTGAATTTTAATGAACCTCGCCAGCAGCAGACGGCGACGACGACGACGAGAACGAGGTGGGAGTTGGGGTTGAGGACGAAGCAACAATTAATTTCGTGGCCTGCGCTCGCAGAGAGTTCATTAATTTTGTGTGTTTTATGAAATTAAAAGTTTGCTTCATTAGGCGACGTCACGACGCCCGACTGCCGCCTGCCTCTGACACCTGGGCGTCGAGTTAATTTCGTAGAAAATTAAACGCCAGCCGCGAAAGAAGTTTCCAGCACCTCCTCCAAGAGGTCGCTGGGGTTTCGTGGTCTTCGCTGCACTCGAAGCGAGTCGGGTTTCAAGGAGAGATAAAAGTACAAAGGGGGAAGCTGAGCCTGGTTCAAACAATACAAGATGCCAGTTATTAAAAATAAAGTAATTTTTTTCTTAATATTTCAGAGTACCATCATTATTTGACTCGTTTCTTAAAATCATAAGAATCTTAATTATTATTTAAGAATTATTTAACTTTTGAAAGAGTTGATTTACTCAGTCTTAGGAATTATAAGACAATCTAAAACAAATTGTTAGTTGTTGTTAAATTGTGAAATGTGCCAAACTATGTATTTTTTTATTTTTTTTTTAATTTTATTTAATTTTATTAATTTTCTTTAGTTTTTTTTAATTTTACTTATTTTTATTTCAATTTATTTAATTTTATTTTACTCTATTATAATTTTTTTTGTATTACATATTATTTTATATATTTTTTTAATTTGAATCATTTCAAAATTAATTCAATTTGTACAAAAAAAATTTAAAAGTACTCTTCATAGAAATTTAAAATAGAAACGAATTTAATATATTCGCGTTAGGTTCCATTTAATTTTCTCGGATTTGATTTATTTTTTATAGTTCATTCTCAAAATATTTTTCTCATTTGCCCCTCATTTTCGATCCTCGTCGACCTCTCGCTGAACTTCACTCAAATTATTTTCCACTAATGTGGCCCATGTTTTGAATTTAGGTGAGAAAAAGGTTAAAAAATGAAGAACAAAAACGAAAAGTGAAAAAATTCAAATAAGTTTGATTGAATTGACACGCGATATAATAATTTGAAAAATTCAACTATCCTCCACCCACCCATCGGATCCCGGCGATAAGCTATTCAATTAGCCGGGCAAACACTCGCCTGTTGGCCATGCATGCGGCAGTCTCTCAATTTCCAATGCAAATTAGCCGCCCACTCTCTCTCGAGGCCCCACCTCATCAAAGTCCTCGCAGGTCGTTCGCTGTCCCTCGTTCGCCACAGGAACCGCGTGCGAATCAATTATTTTCGCATAAATAAAAATACGAAAGCCACAGTCAGAGCGCCCTTGCCTGGTGGGCGGAGGGGCCTGTCATGGGGGAGAGCACGAGAGGCGAGAGAACGAGAGAGGGTGAAAATAGAGGGAGGTGAGGACGCCGTCAATTGTCGTTCGAGTTGGTGTCGGGAATAAATTCTCCATTTGATTGTCATCGACGCCGTCGTCGTCATTGTTATAGCTGCAAAAACAACAATAACAAAAACAACATCATATCATCATGATTGCCCTCATCAACAGCGATAACAACAACGGTTACAACAACTACATGGAATAACATGTAACTGAAACAGCAAAGTGCACAAAAGCACATACACACAAACACATAGACAGACTCACGAAGCCATTGTCTTTGTCTGATGTTGTCGTTGTCATTGTTGTTGTTGTTAATGTCGCCCTTTGTTACCTATGTTGTTGTTACAGCCATTGTCTCATTGTTGTTGCAGCCGGTGACGTTGGTTGGATTTCAATTGACGTCCAATTTGCGCTCATATCGCGATCTCTCACTAAATAATTCACTCACTCATACACCCACATATTCACTCACTCACTTACATATTCATTCGCTCACTCACACATTCACTCATTCATACATCCGCCTTCATCCAGAGTCTGGCGGTATCAGAGCCCGATAATCGCTGTGTGCATTTCATCGCCAATAGGAAGTGAACGACAGGAGAGGACAGGATAAGGAGAGTCTGAGAGGTGACAATACAGAGAGAGAGATAGAGGGAGAGAGAGAGAGAAAGATATAAGTAACTCCATCATTCCCTGGGCAGTCGATCATCATTGATGTGCGATAAGGAGCAGTCTTCTCAATCTTAGAAGAATAAAATCAAAATATGTTCAAGAAGATAGAAATTGTGAATTTTGAAGAGGGAATTCAAGAAATTCCAATTGCTTTTGGATGTCCGAGAGTTTGGACATCACTCTGACCTCGAAATCCCAGTCCCAGATGCCAGTCGAACACGTTATGCGGGCCCTGCATCTGTGTCAAGGATCACACAGCGAGCTTCGCCCTGATCCTCTTGTGTTTACATCGGCAGCCTCGGAGCCTATAAATAAACAGGCGCAAACATGCGTTTACTTTCTCGTAAATCAACATCGAATGTTAATTTCGAGCAAATCCTCGAAAATCCCGTCGCCACCAACACCACTAGCAACAACAACAATATTTGTGACATCAGCAACAACAACACCGCATAAGAGTCCTCCACGAATAATTACAACAACAATTAAGCCCGTGCAACAATTTTCGCGTGCAAAGGAGGCGACGAAGCACGAGGCGAAGGGGGGCGGTGTGGCGGAAAGGCTTTGAGCAAGTTGTATGTTATGGTTAAAGTAGTTGTTTCAGTTATAATTGTAGTTGTTGTTGAGAAATTATTGTGGGTATAATGGCCGATGTTTTTGTTGTTATTGTTGGTGATGTCGTATTGGCAAATAAATGTAATTGCTTGCAATTTTATTTGTTTTTACACGTCCTCTATTTGTTCCCCTTGTTGCTGTTATTAATTCTGTTTAAATTAAATTAGCTTTTATTTTTATTGCTCGGCGCATAAATCTTTAAACCGGGACCACACAATAGTCCAAAGCCGTCTGTTTGTATGCGATCGCACACACACGTGTGTGCTTGTGTGATCTTTGAGCAAACACCGACACGGACACACACACACAACAACATCCATTCATAAGCATATGCGATAGGATTTGTTGAAAGGATTTAATTTTATTGTTCGTTATTTTTTGTTCCATTATTTTTATTATCTCATGTGGCTGTTGCTGTGTTTGTCTTTCAATTCAATTTCATAATTCGCGCCTTCGCTTGTGTTTGTTTGTGTGGATCGAGGTATAATCCCAGGATTTAATTGTGAGTGTATTTGTGAACGGTGTCTGAATCGCAAATTTCCACTCGCTCGTAATTTAAGACATTATTTTGCTCCTGAAGAACCGTGTCGAAGGTCACGAGACAGATTTAGGATCAAAGGATTACCTGGAATGAAATTAAATTCAGTCCAAGCGATGAGGGATATTGACCAACGTCTGCTCAAATTAATTTAATTCAATTTGCAGCGAAGATGAATCATTTCAAAATCCAATTTCACACAAACACAGATCAAAGGCAGAATTTTCTCAGGCCAATGAATGTAATTCTTAATCATGTCATAGAGAAATTCTGTTTTATTCGTGTTTATTTCATTTTTTTAGTATTTAAATCAATTCGTGCTTTTTTAAAACAATCTAAATAGATTTTTTTATAAAATTATTATTTTTTACATTACATTGCATATAAACATTTTAAGTTTGAAATACTGAATTTGGTACAAAATTTTAGATAATTTTTTTTTAAATTCAGAAAATAAATCGTTTTTAATGAAATATTAAAAACACGGACTATTTTATCAATTTTAAAAGTATTTTCTTAAAAATTTTTATTTTTTGTAATGTTTTGAAAATTTAAATAAATTTCTGACGACAAAATTTATCAAAATTTAATGATATTGACATCGACATTGAACACGATTTAATTAAACAGAATTTAACATTGTCTTTTCTGTTTTGAAATTCTCCATTATTCCATTGGACTTCCGTTCCACAATACCAGATTTCACTCTACCACAAAGAGAAACTAATGGAACATGCTACCATTCCATTCCACCGGCCGACCTTGATTCATCGATCGCCATGTACGCCGTTCAGCATTTGAATGCCACGAACCAAGTTCGCCGAGTGCCCGCTTTGATTATTTCCGCCTTATGAGCGGCATTGCGAAGATATCGGGAGAGATTCGCCGGACCGGTGCTGGGGTGTCGTCAGTTCCGGCATTTAATGGATTTCGTGTACTGCTCGTAATGAGTGAGATTTGAGTCCTCCTCTTCTTCGAGAAGGATTCCTTGCAAAATCCTCTCAACAACTGCTGCCGACACTATAAAGTGGCAAAATCGATGACAAAAGTCGCCCTCAGAGAAGATCGCCCCAATCGACAAGAAAATCCCCCAAATGAACCCCAAGCAGCGGCCGTAAAAATCCCCCCAAGGTCGTCGATTATCTGGGCCTCCCCTTGCTCAGACCTTGAAGGCTTCTCTCACCTATTAGACGCCTTTCTCATCCCTTCTTCTTGTTGGGTTTAACAGCCACGGATCGAAAGTTACTGGAGAATGTTTTGATTTCGAATTCGTCCTCCTTCCATCACTAACCGGAATACGCCACGTGCTTGAGTTTGTGTGGGTGTGGCTGTTGGAAAACTCTCACTCACACATACATACGCATGAAGTCGTGGCAGTTGTCGCGAGTCAACGCAGACGTTGAGGCTGCGGTTTAGAACTTCTCCTTCACGTGTCTGTGTGTGTTTCGTAAGAGTTTCCTTCATAAGAGTTTCCTTCGTGTTCGTTTGACGTGAAAGTGTGTGTGTGAATGTCAAAGTGTCCGTGTGAATGTCAAAGTGTCCGTGTGAATGTCAAAGTGTGTGTGTAGAAGGCTTTGTTACGGCGCGTTTAACGAAATTGAAATGTCTGTCATTTTGTATTTATTTTCGGTTGTGCGATTTGTTGCCGCCGCTGATCCCCTGTTCGCCTTGTGTGTATTTGTGTAGGTGTGTCTGCGTGTGAGTGTAAAAACGTGTGCGTGTATGCGTTTGAGAAGAGTTCGCTTTGAAATCCTTTTTTTATTAAGATGTCACTCGATCGACGGGAGGTGGTTGAAGGCGAGGATTGAGTGAGGCTCCTTTGATGAGGCGATTGGGGGGAGCGAGATAAGGAGAGAATGAGAGATAGGGTGAGAGAGTGAAGAAGAGAGTTAGAGTGAAAGAAGCAAGAATAATAATATATTGAAAAAGTGGAATATTTATAAAAGTTCAATCCTCACAAAATCAAAGTAATTCCAAATTATGCGATTCTTCCTGGATGAATCCCCAATGTTTTGTTGAATTCATGCGAACTTTTTATTAAATCGTTCTTCGCCCTCATCTCCTCCTCCCACCGATGGCCTATTTGGGGCACAGAGTTCTCCAACTGGGCCCAAACTCCCCCCAGTCGAGCGAACTCTTCAAAGCACCTGAAGTCTGCTCGAGACAGGGATCGATGGAGCTTCTAAAAATACCGCGGCGCACGTGGGGTGAGCGATTGAGCTCGAGGGGCGTCCGACAGTCGGACAGACGTGCGGACAGATGGGCAGACGGATGGCGAGATGCCTGCGGGGGTCGGCCGCCCATTGCGAGCGACGACTCATTCAACATTCCACTGCGGAGGAAGTCTCCCGTCTGACCCGGGGCCCCGGCAATGAAACAGAGACGGATAGAGTGGAAAAGAAAAACACGGAAGCGCTCGCCACAGGAAGAGCAGCTGTCTCGTTCGGTCTGTTTCTGGCAATTAAAAAGTTGGCGGGGGTGGGGCGAGGGATCGGCGGAGAAATGAAGAAATTAAAGGCGGTCGGGTCCTGTCGAAGGGCGGAAAAAATCACCAGTCGTCACGGGGGCGCGCTTCATTCAATGCAACAACAGCAACAACGACAACAATTAAAACAACAATGACAACAGGTGACGAGGGGACAGCTGTGTCCTGGCAGGACGATTCATTAAAAATGCGAAACGAGCTGCAATTACGAAGGACACGTCGCCAGGGTGTCATAAGCGCCGAAGGACGACAGCGAAGTCGACAACAACGATGACGATGACACCTCGCGTTGTTCTTGTTATCGCTTTGTCCTCGCCGTTGTTATCCTCTAATTATTTCTTCTCTCGCCTTTTTGTCGTCTGATTTTTCTGAACATTGCTGGAGGAAGGGCTGGTTTTCCTACGATTGTCTGGCTTTAAAGGACTCGGGGCGCCTGGAGTTGGAAAAGTTTCTCCCTCTTCTTCGTCCTCGCTCTTCTTCTCCCGGAAACAAAGGCTCTCGATGGGTCCTGCGAGTCGAACGTCAACACGGGCCAGGCGAATGTCAAACCTCGGGTCCTCTTCGTGTCCTTCGTCCGTTCGCTCCGGGGGAAGTTTATTAAATGTTTTTCGCAAACTTCCCCCTGCCGTGAGCGAACCCTTCTGATCCGACCGTGTCCTTTTTGCACGGCCCAGGTCAAAGGACCTTTGAGAGTGGTCTGACTCCTTCCACCTCCTCCTCCTCCTGTGGTCGTTGTCCTCGTCATCCCGATTGAAGTTGTTCTTTGTGTTCTTGTTGTTATTGCGAGAGGAGCCTCTCAGGCATCTGACACAGTGACACAAAATGTCGTCGCACCGTGGGACGCGAAGGGTTGCGATGAAAAGTAGTGTAGAAGGGGGCGGGGCCAGCGACTCGAAGACGATATCAACAGAAACAAACAAGGACCGGAGACAACAAACCGCTTCAGAGGCGGCCAAAGAAGCCCGAGTGGATCCGAAGCGGAGGGCGCGTGACTCGACACCAGTTGGAGATGGGTTGGAAAAACGAGAGGGTGGGGGAGAGAGAAAGAGACAAATTGCGGTTGCGAATCCGGGCCAGAGGTTAATGCTCCACTGTAGACAAGGAAAGGATGAGGATAGCATGAAAGGACTTTAAGGACTTTACGAGTGGGTGCTGGGCAGAAAGAATCAGGGGTGGGGGAAATTTATGAGATTCCTGGCCAATTTGGGTTTCAAAGAAATTCCTCCTTTTGTCCCCCCACAACAAGAAAAGTCGCCAGGATTCTGCGGCTGCAGAGGACGACGCCTTCTTCCAGGCGCTTGACAATCGGCCTCTCAATCAATTTCCCAGCGACTCCCGAGCAGTTGATGGCGTCGTCTTTCAAGTGTCGCAATTAGCTTTAAAATTTACCCAACTTTATCACCTGCCCCCCTTCTTCCAGGATCCTCCTGTGGCTCCTCCTGGCGGCAAATAAAATCACATTAACTTCAAACACACGTTCGCGGCAACACAATCTCATTCAACACTCCCACGGCCAACACGTGTGGCTGTGTGCGTGCGTCGTCGACCCACACACACAAACACACTCGGCACACACACATGACACTCACACGCACGCATCCTGAGACCGAGCTTAACCGTGTCACGGGGCGTGCGGAGTCGAAGGGAGGAAATTTAATTTCATTAGGATTATGGGTAATGAGATCATAATGCGAGCTGCTTCCCCGACCTCGCCCAGGTGGCCTCCGTGTCTGGATCCATCTCGTCCACTCAGAATGCCGCTTCTATTGTTGTTTTAGATGTTGTTGTCGGTGTTATTGTTGTTGTTGTTCCGGTGCTTCTTTAAAGCGGGATAAAAAGTTTAGCCAAACGCCGAGGGATCGAAACCCCTGGAAGTTGGGTTGAAGTCAAAAAGTTTTCCGTTTGCTCGTGTTGTTGGTATTTTTGTTGTTGTTGATTTTGCTGTTGCTGATCTTGTTGTTGCTGTTTTCTTTCTTACTGGTTGTTTCTAAGTCGTTGGCGTCTTTATTGTTATTATTATTGTTGTTGTTGTTCGCCGTGTGAACACGCCTCGACGTGCTTAAAAGGGCTTTGATAAAGGTGCGTTCGCCGCCCCCACTCGACGCGGGACGCGGGCGTGATCGGGAGGTGGTCGGCACATTACACGAATGGCGGGAAAATTGAGCGAGGCTTTTAAAGAAGTGTCAACGGAACGGAGGAGGAAGACACGGGAAGAAAGAAGGATGGGGCAAAGTGAGGATAATTGAAGACGAGTGGTGGGATGAGGAAGGGATAGAAGCAATGAGTCGGAGAAAGCTAGTGAAGCGACTCGAGGAGATCCCGAAGGTGTGCGGGGGGTTACACCGAACCGAAGTGTGCTTTCAGACGCTGTGTAGAGGCGAATGTAGCTCCCTCTCGCTCTCTCTACCTCGCGAAACCACTCAATGCCCGCTCCCAGCCCCCAGGTTACACAATAAAAATCGCAAAATGATTGCCAACACATGTTCCACCCTCCCTCAGCCCACGCCTCCCGCCACTCACGAAGTCTTCTTCGCTTGACGCCGCCTCTGGGTATGCAATGTTTTTCGAGTCGCGGCTTGTGTCATTTACATCGCTTTTTAACGTGACAGCGAGCGAGCGGGGGTGACGGCGGAGGGGCTGGCGTCAGTCAGACAGTCAATCGAGGGTCCCGCAACACAACCGAGGGGCTGCAACAACAACAACAAAGAACAACAGCGATAAAAACAACAAGAAGAACAACCAGAAGAACAAAAACAAGCCCAACTCCGGCGAAACCGAGGGCGGAGGCAACAACATGAGCACCGAGAACATGCGGCTAATCAGACTAATACCAATTTGTTGCATGCTTCCAGGGGCCTCACCCCGCTCTCTCTCTTTCTCTCTTCACCCTCCCTCTGAACATGTGGGCCGGGGCTGCCTCCATCCCGAAGGCGCCACTTTGCCACCTCAGCCTCGTGCATGATTCGGCATTTTACGATCTTCTTCTCCTCCTCTTCCTCTGCCTCATCTTCGTCCCCGCCCACACCCCCTTGTTGAGCGTTTGCTCTGCCTGGGAAACGTTGCATATTTTCAGGCTCCGGGGAAGACGGTGGGTGGCGAGGCCGGAAGGAAATGCTTCGGCAACTTCTACTTAATGTCTCGCTCATAGTTCGTGTAGTGGGGAACGAGCCGGAGTTTTGTGCGGCATGTTGTTTTTGTTGTGATAATAGTTGACGTTGTAGTTGTTGTTATTGTTGTTTTTGTAGCCGACTGCTCGCCCTCCATCATTAATCTTGCTCAGCGGAAGCAGAGTCGGGTCAAAGGTTTCGTCCGGCATAATTTATCTTCGAATTTTCGCAATTATATGCTTCGTGAGCTTCCCACTATCGCTCTCTATTTCTCCCTCTCCCTTACTATATTATCTCACTCAGTCTCTTTCCCTCTTAATTTCTCATCTCCCTACCTCTTTAGAGGACCGAGTGTGAGTGAGTGAAGCGGAAGCGAGAGAGGTGGAAAATTGTGAACGATGATGAGGCAAAAAACATTGACTTCGCCTCGAGGAGAAGAGTGAGCAGGAGAGGAGACGAATGTGAAAGAGGAAGAGACACGTGTGGGGAGAGGGGAGAATTTTATCCTTCTCCTTAGCAAGGAGTGGATTTCGTGAATGTTGTATATTTTATGAGCGCCTAAAATTATGCTACTTTCCATTAAATTCCCACACTCATTCCATCCCGTTCACTCTTTCCATCCGTCTTACTCTCTCCAACACTCTCACTCTTGCACTCCACCCAGCGAATTAATTAAAGCCAATTGCGCCGGCCTCTCACTTTAAGTGCCCGAAAGTATGCAGCGGAAATCGTAAAAAATATGCAAATGCCCGAATTTCGCCGTCGAACCGGAGGCGGTGACACCCGAGCGACCGCTATCGGACGTTGATGTTTGCAACAACAAGAAAAATAACAACAACCAGAGACTCTGCTGCCATTAACATGATTGCCCCTTGCCCCACTTCCTCACCCCTCCTCATACCTCCCTCAGGTGGAGGAACGAAAATACCTAAACAAATGAGCGAAAACAAAACCGAGTTTGCTAATGTGTGCGTGTGTTGTTATTGTTTTTGTTGTTCTGGTTTATTGTCCTGGGCTCGAGTTTATTTTTTGGAGGTCACAAGTGAGTAGTTGTTCTTGTTGTTGTTGCTGCTGTCGCCCTCCGCGCGTCTCTCGTCATGCGTTGAAGCCATTTGAAACGCGCCGCAAGCTATGCATCGTTATTTTTACGATTGCCTCGGCTTTAAATTGAAACTCTGGCAGCATTGTTGCGTCCGCCATTGTTGTTGTTATCCATTGTACAGTGTTGTTACTATTGTTGTTGTGGCAGCTCTCGCTGATTGCGTGAGAGCGAAACCGCTGTTGGACACGCGCCCGGCTGCAGGGGCCGCGAAGCCCATTGTTGCCCAACTGCGAGTGTGTGAGTGAGTGTGTGTCGGATTGTCAGAATTTGTGTTTTTGTGTGTGAATTGGAATTTCAGCATTTGAATCGAGAAGAGTGCCCGATTTCAACAACTCGGCCAACCGACAGATTTTTTTTCTAATCAAAGGTTTGTTTTACGAAACTTTTTCCATTTTTGAATTTAAACTGTTAACAAACAAATGATTTTTTAGAATTTTGTAACTATTGAAATTATATTTTAGAATTGTTATTATTTGAATTTTTTTTTTATTTTTTATTTGTGTAATGAAATTTATGTGATATTTATGTGTAATGAAATAACAATAACATCTTCATTAAATTCTTCATTTTTAAAATTTTTATATTTTATTAATTATCATAATTAACTCTTAATTTTCTCCCCTTTTTTTAGATAAAATTTTTAGTTGAAAAATATGATATAGGTTTCGAATTAAGTAATTTTTAATGAAATAATAATATCTACATTTTATGAGTTTTTTAACTGAAATTTCGTTGTATATTTTTTCAAATTTTATTATTTTGAAATGAATAAATTGTGGAAATTTTCGATTCGTAAAGCTCTTTTAGTTTAAAATTCGCACCTCATCGTCGGCGGGCGGCGTTTCCGGTCCGCCATTTGCGCTCAACCGGAAGTTGATTACAAATTGTTTGCTTGATTTCGTTTCGCACCCGGGACCCAACTCGACCTCGAACCGGAGCCCGGAGAGTTGACGCTCGGGGCGAGAGGGAAATAAAAAGTGAAATTTCAGCTAACGAGCGCATAAAGAGACTTGAGCACAACAACTACAACAACAACAATAATAATAATATGAATAACAACAAAAACGAGAATGAGAACTGCATGTAACTTTTATTTTTTACCGTTATTGTTATCGCCGCTTCGCATGAGGCGGAAACACGCTCGTATCCTCCGGAGCTCGTATCCTCCGCTGTCTGTGCGAGTGCTAAACACCTCGAGCCCTCTGCCCGTCCCCCTCGCACCTCGCCGCCTCCCACTCGCCCTCCTTGAACCCTACCAAATCGCACTCCTTTGGCCCGCCCCCCTCGGCGAAAGTTTCAATTCGTTTTATGCAAAACTTTCATTTCCGCTCCACTCAATTCCATTCCGCTCTCAGGGCACCCCGAAAACTCCCCTCTCGCCCCCTCACACGGTGGCTCCGTGTTTATGAGCGCTTTTCTGCTTTGAAGTCTATTAAGCAATAAATATGCAGCAAGCATAAAGAAATATGGCGACTTCCGGCGGGCTGCGGAGGACTTCGCCTGTGCGGGGGCAGGAAGGCAACGAGGGCTCCTTATAAGTATACTCGGGTTGGCGGCAAATGTCCTGGAAGCATGCGACTTAAATGCGCGAACATTGTTTCGAGTGAGTCGCATGCGAGGTGAGTGAAACTCAGCCGCTGGGTGGGAGGAACATTCAGTGGAATCAACTTTTGGTAACACAAAGTCAATGAAGCAAAATACCACACTGAGGTTACCAAGAAGGTCGAAAATAATTCTATAATTATAGTATTGTATTGTATATTAATTGAAAATATTGGAATGACAATTTTGTACAATGCATTTTTCAGCATTCAAATTTATTTGTTTTTATTAATTTCTACCTATAAAATGTAATCGATTTAATATATTTAAATTAAATATTGTTTCGATATATTTTTAATAAGTTTTTTAATACAATTTTTATTGATATTTTTTCAATTACTTTGTTCGATTTATTTTTGATCGATATTTTTTTTTTAAATGTAGTTGATTGTTATGTAATTTTTTTTGAATGTTTAAAAATTTAATACATAACAAAATTTACAAAATTTTCAACAAGTTTTGTTATATTACAATGTTATAAAAATATCTATAAGAAAACGATCGAACAAATTTGGAAGCAAAATTTATTGAAAATTATTGAGCAAATGCCAATTTCCAATATGGTGTTAAATTTTAATTTCACTCAAATTGCATCTCAATTGAAGATCCTTAAAGTTTTCCAGCAATCGGCTGGTGAGTTTCTAGTGACAATGGTTGAAATATTGAGTCGATAAAATATGCAACGCCACGATCCGCGGGTCAACGAGTCAAACCGGCCTCGCAGTTGTTTTATGCCCGCGAGAGGAATCTGTTTTCACTCATTATTAATGCCGTATTCCATAACTGGTTCCCGACTCCCGCTCTCTCTCTCTCCCTCCCATCACCTGCGGTCATCCCGGGTTTTCGAACGAGCTGCCTTTTTAGTAATAAAAATCATTTATTCACGAATGCATGCATATCCGAATGAAACCGAACTCACTCCAATATCCCCGTCTCTCTCTTGCAGGATGGAGCACCATCGTCCGAATCTCATCATCATCTCCATCTCGATGCTCTACTGGTTCAAGAGCTCCGTCGACTGCTGGAAGTTCGACGCGCGCTTCGCCTCCGACAGCGGCGGCGGAGGCGTCGAGGGCGGCGGGGGCGGCCTCGTCGGGGGCGTGGCGCACCACCACCAGCACGCGCGCGTCCCGAAGAGCGTCGGCTCCGCGGGCGAAGCCAACTCGGGTGCGGGCGGGGGCAGCCAGCGAGCCCCGCCCCCCGCCGTGCCGCTGGGGGGCGGCTTCGCGGGCCTGCTGAGCGCCCAGCAGCAGGACATGCTTTACGCCTGCCCCCTGAACAGCATGTGTCAGTGCGCGGGGCTGCCGAACGAGACGTCGACGCTGATCGAGATCAACTGCAACGAGGTGGCGCTCTACAAGTTCCCAGGTGAGTCCTCTTCAATAATTAATTGCCCGCTCTTTCGGTCCTTGGTTTTCTCCTTCCATCATCTGAACCTGTGGTCGCCCTGATAATGGCGTTTGAATGTTTAACCAGACGCAGGGGGCGGCGGAGGGGCGTGGCGACCTGCAGGCGAGCGGTTTCCTCGGTTGATTGCGCTGATTGCGGTGGGGACGCAAGTTGCGCTCTTGTTGACGGCGCGAGTCCTCCGACCAAATTCCGGGAGATTGTGTGTAAAGGAGAGTGTGTCTGTGTGTATTCAATGTTTGAGGTGATATGTGTGTGTCTGCCTGACACGGGTTTCGCGCGCAAATCAAACAGAACTTTACGGCAAATTAATGCCTCCTTGAGCGCATTCTTGAGCGATTCTCAGGGGCGCGCAGGACTTTAATTACCATCAATCGAGTGGCTCGAGGACGTCTTGGGGCGGAATCGAATTAATTCCAATGAAAGGGCTGAAAGGGCGCGCTTTAATCTGGCCTCAGGGACATCCTTCAAAATAATCGCCGCCCTTTGGGTCATTTTGTCTCTTAGAAAATATTCATTAAGGACATTCGAGCGAAATTAATGAAACGCTCGAGCATCCTTGAAATCGCATCCGAAATCAGAATAAAATACAAACTCCCTTCCTTTCTTCTTCTCTCTCTATTTCTCTCTCTCTGTCTTTTTTTCTGAATTTCTCGTTTTCACTCGAGAAGGTTGTGGAATTTTTAGTGAAGTCGTAAATAAAAAAGAAACTAATAAAGGATCTGCTCGAATGTCCTTCGCTAGGCAACTGCAACATCGACGAGGACAGCAGGAACAACAACAATACCAACGTATACAATGACGACAATTACAACAACAAAGAGAGTAACAACGACGACGACAAGAACGACAGAGACGACTACAAAAACAGCGCGAAGCGAACTAAATTAAGTCTCGAATTAAAGTTTGCCAATTAGTTGCGAAATAAAGTTTGCCTCTTCCTCCTTCAGTCTCTCTTTCTCTTTTTCACTCTATCTTTCACTTTTCACTCTCTCTCACTCTATCAGACTCTCTCTCTCTCTCTTATTCGTATTCGCCTTCTATCTGTCCCATTCTTCTTGCCTCGTTGTCTTCTGTGGAAAGTTCCGTCGTCTCTTTTCGAATTTTCGAAGGCTCCCGCCCACTTCTCCTCGATGGCAACCGTAGTCCGGAATGGAAAATTCGGCTCCTCGGACAAAGGCGACCTTTCACCACTCCAGTGAGTCCGAGAAGTGGATTCTTCAAGACTTCCTGCGGTCGGTCACCGGACTTAAATACGGTGGGCGACCTTCGCAATTTCGGCCCGTGACTCGCGCGGCCCGCTGACGCAGCACAGGACACTCGTCCTTCGCAGCTCAGGTCTCTTGTCCTGATCCAGCTCGCATCCGAATGGATGACGGGGACAAATGACAAAGACGGATGACAGCGCGATTTCGGGACGATTAAGGACTCGATCGACATCCGATTGGGAGCTCGTTTAAGACTCGTCATCTGTCTCATGGGCGCTCGCCACGTGCGAGTGTTTGTGTGTGTGGATGAGACGATGAATTGGCTGCATCTGTCTGCGTGAGTCGATGTCCTCGATACAGCGTGCATCGGGCGAACTTGCGAACTTTCAATTAAATTTTTAATGAAATGTCAATCATACGCCTCGCGTTCGCCGTGCCGAAGAAGGACTAGAGGACGAGGACACAAAGGACAATAGGAAGAAGAGAAGGGCCCAGGAATGTGACGAAGATCGCCGGTGGAAGAGCGCGCGGATCTGACGATGACTGTCGAATAAAAGAGCGCCTCGAGGGCTCCGCTTGAGGCGACCGCCAGAGGCCGAGATCCATTGAAACCTCAATTAAAGCGGATGAAGCCCTTGCTTCCACGTGCAAGAACGAGACAAGCGATGCGGGAAGGACACGAAAGGATGCGCGGACAAGGAGGAGGTGGGGAAGAGGGAAAATGGAAAATTCCGCCGAAGTAGAGCGTGAAAATAAAGCATCCATTTGAGCAAAGCGCGAACTAGTCGACGCTTAAAGTGCTTCTGTCCATTCTGGTTGTTTTTGTTCTTCCTCTCTCTTGTCCTCTTCATTTCGTTGTTATTGCATCCACTGTGGTAATCCATTTTTGTGCCCTACAAAAACAACAACTACAACAACTACAGTACAATGCTAACAACGAACCAAGTACGAAGCAATGCAAACGCAATGTCCTTGAACGAATGAGACAGTGGAACAGAGAGAGAGAGACATGGAGTGAGCGAGAACGAAGAGGGGAAACATTAACAGAGTGAAGCGTGCAGCGGAAAAGCGGTGGAAATGGGAAAATGTTACAACAACAACGACAAAAACAGAATAATTTTTACAGAAACAAGAGGGAAGACGGGGAAGAGTGAGAAGGAGAGATGGAGGAAATCTCTAATGCGGCATTTGCACAAAAATAACAACGAATTAAACAAAAACGATAACAATAACAAATAACAACATACTACAACAACAATAACAACATGCTACAACAACAATAATAAAGCAACGAGAACAATCGAGTATCAAGAACGAGAACAACAACAGCAAGAAGAGTGAGAGAGGGCGAGAGAGAGAAGTAGAATGCAATGAAAATGAGGAAACGCGAGAAAATGTCCGAAAAGCCCTCGTCTCGCTCTTCCTCTTCTTCGCCGAGTCGAGAGCGAAATAAATAAATTTTTATTATTTTTAAGAAACACTCGAAGAGGAGAATCATAACAAAGAACAAGGACGACAGTAAAACAAACAACAATAATAACATTAACAATAATATACAAACAAAAACAATATTTGCAAAAAAAAACAATAATACAAACAAAAATAATAGAATAAACAAACAAAAAAAATACAATAAACAAAAACAACAACGACGACGAATTCACCGAAAGCACCGAGAACAAAGAAAAAGCAAAGAATTCTAGATCCTTGAAAGGATTGCAATGAGCGCGTCCTGCAATGGCAACGACAGAAGAAGAAGAACAAGAGCAACACGAACAACCCAGGCGAAATTGAGCTCTCTCTCCTTTTCTCCTTCTTCGTCCCTCTCTGTCTCTTTTCACTCGTTTCTCATCACTGTTTCCGTAATAAAAGCCATTATAATGACAACGATGATGGCGTCAGCGATGATAATAATGATGATGGCGTTGATTATGATGATGATCGAGCGAGCGAATGAAGACGGTGATATCGTCGACGACTTGTGTCCTAATGACAATGGTGATGGCTCCCTAAAGCAAGGGAAGAATCTTAGCTCGATGGAGGCAAAAGACAGAAGGTTGAAAATGGTAATGATAATGAGGAGAGCGATGAGGAATGAGGTGATAAAGATGTGGGCCATGAGAACGGAGAAATTATTAAATAATAATCAATGAAAATGCTGACGAGGAGGTCGTCGTCGTTAATGGCACAGAGGATGATTATTATTGCTATGCGCAGTGATTGAGGAATTGAGAGAAAGCAGAAGAAGAAGAAGGCAATCGCCGAGCTGCGGACGTGTCGACCCTCGTTCAAAGGATTCCCGATGAGTGATTTTCTTATTTTACAACGATGTTGCGAAGATTTCTTCGCCAAGATTTCATTTGCGAAATTTTACAGCTCCAATGTGCCTCAAATTCAATTCGATTTCTGCGAACAGGCGGCGCTTCCGATGAGGAGAGGTTGAAGAAAATTTCGATGAATGCTTTTGTGCAAATTCGCAACCGGATTGAAAGAGGACAATTTGGGATAATGAGAGCCACTCGAGTGGTTCAAAGGATTGGGAGAGAGACAGACGAATAATGAGGGGCAATCGTTGTTGTCTGAGCTGAAGTTATCGATTTCAGGTAAGCGACCGAACAGCATCGAACGGATTCTGGCCTCGGAGCATCGCCCTAAAGAGACTCGAGGGATGGAGGCCGCAATTAATCAGAGAAACAAAAACAAGGCATATAACAGCAACAATGCTTGTAATAACAACAATAACTACAACTGGGACAAACACATGAAGATTATGTCACCGATCAATCGAAGTTCGATATCGACTCCAGCCAACGTGATGGCCACAATGGGGATGGGACAACAAAACCACTATCGAATACAACAACATCTTAATCAACTGCAACAAAAACAACACCTATATCGACAACAACAACAACTCCATCAGCAACAACAACACTTCCATCACTAACAACAACCATTTCAGACAATAAACGACAACAACACTATCGACAGCACCAAATCAGAGATAACGACAGCCGCCACCTTTCGGCGGCGAATCCTTCGTGATTAATTGATTACAAAGGATCTCCCAGAGTGCGTGTCAGTGTGAATGTGTGTGCTACATGCGTGTGAGTGTGTTAAAAGACGAAGTTTGCGAATGGTGTCGACCGAAGCCGTGCGAATCGTGGCCCTCGATAATATTCCTCTCTGTGTAGTTCATTGTTGGGCCTTGTCCTCTGGGGCTCCTTTGCGTCCTTTGTCATCGGAATGCGGGAAGCGATTTCGGGTCCAACGACCTTTGGCCGGCCTCAAGTGGGAGGATAGAAGAAGAAGGGAACGAGGGGAGATTCATAGATAATGGACGATGTTGTCGCAGAAAATCAGAACGAATTTCGAGCTTGGAGCACGAAACCCATGAATTTCGTGGAATCGTAACAAGTGATGGGAAGAGGGAGGAGGAATATGGAATATGAGGCGTATTTGGAGAACTTGAAAAATTTAAGAATTTCCTAAACAGCTTCCTTCGAATAATCTCGGGGACGCTTGGAGCCTCTTACTTATTAAAACGATGATCTGTTTATTGTCAATGATTCAAAGGAAATGATGATTTTTAGTCCTTAGAAAAATATTTTGACAATTGAGTTAAATATAAATAAAAAGCTAAATATAGAAACTGTTTATTCATTGATTGATGAAAAATTAAAATAAATTAAAATATAGAGAACAAAACAAAAATTGTAATGAAAAATTATAATAACAAATGTTGGTAAAAATTTATATAAATTACAAAATTATAGTTTTCAAACAAATATCTTCGAGAATAAAATACTAGATTGAGTGTTATTTAAATATTTTGTCATCAAACTAAATGCAATCGGGCTAATTTCTCGTCTCCAACAATGAAAAGAGAAAAGGCTAAAAGTGATTTGAAAATCGTCGTCGTTGTTCGCCATTTCGACGCCAGCCGGATGGAAGCCATTTTCCGCCCGTTGCGCCAGACGGCGTTGGGAGATTGGAAAAAACGCGACTCGAGCTAAAAAATTCAAAACCCGGAAATGAATTCTTTTCCGCTATTTTTGGCGCTGACTTTGTTTTTGTTGTCTGTTTGTTTGTTTGGAGCTGGTCGCGCATCATCAGCGGAATTCGACCAGAGCACGATCCCCACTCGGGGTCGCGGGGTCATCTAACGGCGTTGGCCGCCATGTTTGTTTGTTCATTTCCGTTCTGTGTGTTGTTGTTGTCCTTTTTCTCCTTTTTCGACGTTCGTCAAATTTCGATCAGGTTTCGGGAGAGAGAGAGAGAGAGAGACAGAGGAGTAGCGTTAGAGGGAGGTGGAAGAGAGCTCGAGAAAATTGATTGAAATTCGCACTTGAATAAATCATGCGCTAAACGCGGGGACAGGGGGCGTGGCTGATTGAGTCTCGCCCACATTTGCGGGGAAGTGCGCCTGTGAGTGTGTGCGATACTGAAAGGTAAGCAAATCGCGCCGAGCACTCGCCGAGATTTCGGTAAATTTTTAAACGTTCATCAGAAGAGCTCCGTCTCTCTCTCCCTCTCCCCTTTCTGTCTCGCTCACTCATCCTGAGAGAGTGATTAGAATTCGGTTTATTCCCGTGAGCATGTGTTGGCGGATGCCTCGGTGTGTGTGTCCATTAAGTGGAAATTTAATTAGAGCAAGAAAATTGAGGAATTGCATTTTCCGAGATTCGCCGAAAAATCCGCGCAAAACCCCGGCAAACACTTGAATATTTTCCATTAGAGGAATTAATTCGCTCATCTTTTTTGCGCTCGTGGATTCGGCGACTCTCGAACAACAACAACGAGAAGGACTTGAGTGGCCCAGAGTTCGAGTTGTTCCTTCTGCTCGACCTGACTTTGATCCTCCCAATCGGAATCCGCTCCAATCGGTTCCATCTTCATTCGCTCTCTTTAACTAATCCTCTCACTCTCTTGTTTTTCTCTCACTCTCTTTTTCTCTCGTTACTTGTTTTTCTCTCACTTTGTTTTATGTTTCTCTCTTGTTGGTTCTCGAACACGATTCGTCTTTTCGCTCTCTCGATCCTCTCTAATCCTTCGCCCTCCGATTACTTTGATCCCATCATCTTCTTTCAGTCGCTCTTTCACTTCACCCTTTGCCTTTTCCTTCGTCTCCACCATTGCCTTCTCCTTTCCCTCCTCCTTCGTCTGCCGTGAATGCTTAATTCCTTGACATCTCTTTGATCCTTCTTTTCTCTTCACGTGGGTTTTTTCTTTCGTTGTTTTTGCTATTTTTTTTATTTAACTTTCCTCTTTCTGCCTTCCACTCTTTTCTCATCGTTCGCTGTATGCCAGGTGAAATCCATCTTAGTGGAAGACTCCTTCTCACACACACACACACAGACGTGTCCCACTCTCACAGAAACAGAATCTCACCCCGCTTCGTTCCCGCCTCGTCGCTGAATCCGCGTATTAATTTGCATACGAATGAGTCCTGCAAATGAATGAATTAATAAACGCGAGCAGCCGCAGCTGGGTCGAGGCGGCGTCCTTCGAAATCAGCGCGTGGAGTTAGCGAGACGAGGGAAAGAGAGAAAGGCCATGGATCGAAAGTCGATTGACGAGATTCGCTTAAGGTCGCTCGCATAGTAACCATCGTTTAAGGATCATCGCTTAAGGACCTTCGCTTGAGGACCTTCGCTTGATAATTCGTTCGTTTGAAGACTTCGCTCAATCACACGTTTTCTGAAGAACTCCTGTTCGAAGCATCAGCATCCGAATCGATTCCCAGAACGCTTCATTGTCTTTCGCGTCGTCGGTTCGTCCTTCGGCGCCGGCCCCGAAAGCGGATCCTTTCACATCCGGCCCGCTGCGTAAATCGCATCACATGTTCAATTTGTGCTCGAATCCACTTAAGACGCAGACAAAGACATATCCAGATAAAGACAGAGATTGAAAGAGCGAGAGCGAATGATAGAGAGAAAGCGATATTAGGAGGGCGTCGTGGGAAAATAAACGAAGTGGGTGAAAAGACGAGAAAGCGAAAGGAGTCGACGCCGGCTGCCACGTTTTCGTTTCGTCCCTCGCAGGACGGACGAAAAAGTCGAAACTAAATAAATCTGAATTTTATGCTCTTCACTGGTGTGTGTTGGCGTTGGTTCTGGGAGAGAACGAACGAATGAATGAATGAATTTTGCATGCATTAAATTTGGCATCAAATGCAAATCCGAGTCTCCGGCTCCTCGTGGTTCTGCTCCTTGGCTCCGCTCGGTTCGGGTCTCGTCCTCCTCTTCACGATTTGTTAGACATTCGCAGATGTGCTTCACACACACACACACGCACTCCAACACACACACACAACAACACTCGCATATGTCTCAATGTGCGTCGTCCTCGAGTCCAGGGACGAAGACGTTCGGGGCCGACGGACGAAGCAGCTGAAGGAGCTTCGGAAGGAAGCCAAGTCCTGCATTTGCATGGCACACACACACTCCGGGCACAATTTGACACACTCATAAAGGATACGACGCAGCATCCACTTGCATTTATTTTAAATAAATTGCGAGAAGAGTCAGGACATCACTTGGCAGCGACGATGGTCTCTCTTTATTGACGCATCCTCGGCTTTTATTTACTTCCCCCCAATTTAATGCATTCTCGGCCAGCAGACGTCCCCAGTGCACCCGGGTCCGAGTCCTTGATGGCTCCTCTGATCGTCCGTCCTTGTCTTCTGTGTCCTGTCTTTGACTCGTCTCTCGGTCCATCCGTCCGTCCATCAGTCCTTGTGTCGGACACTTGGAGCCTTGATTTCCACACAACGAATTCCTAATTGCCGAGTGCAATCAAGACGATGCTGGCTCTGTCCACACCTCGACTTCTCCTTCCCTAGTCCGCTGGCTTGTTTTAATTGAGATTCTACAAATTTGAAGAATCCGTCCTTGAGCCCGCTTTCATGGACTCCTGATGAGTTTATGAATTAAATTTCGGGCTCTGATTCATTCGAAGGCCTTCGCTGGGATTTTGATCTCCGGTCCGACCTCAGCGACCCAATCGAGGCCGATCAATTAACACGCCTGTGACCACTAATCGATCCCGCAATTCTCGCTAACGCCCGCCGCACCTCGAGCGGCGTAAATGAGAAAATCCGCTCATCAACACTTTGCGTCGGCTGTTGAGGACTCAACCCCGAGCGAAGGATCATCCGCGCTGCGTCCTGTGCAGGACGCGCGACGAACCCATGGGCGAACATTCGCCAGAGGCGCGGAACATGTGGGAATTCCACACCAACTGCGGCAATAATGAGGAGGGGTGGATGGTGGGACAACAAGCAGCTTAAGTTATTAATAGCAACAATAGCGTGGGCAATAATAACACCATTCACAAAAAAAAAACAACCACGTCCACGACGACAACAACATCCATGTCAAGAGCAACAACATCACCCACGAAAGCAACAAAATCATTCATTTTGAACCGCTTCCGCCGGCGAACTTAATTTACGACGCCTTCAACTACGACTGGCCGTCCGTCCGTCCTTCTGTCTGTCCGTCGTCTGCTCCACTTTGGCTCTGTCTGTGCATGGGTCGTTGTGTTCCGGAGTGTATGGGTGTGTGTGTTTGTATGCGTGGTGTAGAACAACAACTTTCGCCTGCTCCTCACCAACAAGTTAAAGCCACGTTAAGCCGACGACGCATCGCCCCGAGTTCGAGTCTCGGGCCTCGTCGCTGAGGCCGGCGAATAAAAGCCGAGAATTTATTGTCCTCTCTCGCTCTCTCTCATCCACCCGTCTCGCTCGCCCTGTCCTGTGTGAATATGTGTGTTGAAATCTCTTGTCCGACTTGTGTTCGGAGCGCGACCCGCTACAGGCGTCGAAAGAGCGCGTGGCCGACATCGCATTAAAGTCACCGCGACATCCGGCGTCCTTCGGGTCGGTCGTCCGTTCTCGGTCCCGACTCCATCGCTCCCTCTCCCTCATCACTCTGTCTCGCTCGCACCGACCTCAGAATATGCTTTAAAATGTCACTTCCCGAATTATGGCGAAGTCGAAGGCGTAGTCAAAGGCCGACCGAAGTCGACTCTTTGTGGCCGTGGTGTCCTTGACCTGCCGCCCACGCCCCGCCCCCTTCCGGGCCCCAGGGCGTGTGGCACTAATTTTTCCTGTGCCGTGACACATGCCACGCCCAGTCGCAGCAACATCGCCTTCGTCGTCCTCGACGTCTCGGTCAGAGCCAGAGTATTTCGCTGCAATTTCGTTGTTGTTTAGTAGTTGTACTTATTGTTGTTGTTATTTTTGTTGTAACTGTTACTGTTGTTGTTATTTTGGCTTCCTTTGACCTCAACCTCGGGCCTGGGATTCGAAGGAGAAGGGGGGGACGGCAGCATCAACTACGAAAACAAGCTGCCTCTAACAACTTCAGCAACACACACACAAACACATCATAAGCGCGCAAAGGCGCACTCACTCACACCATCACAACGACACACCCATACCTCTCACACTCACACACATCCGGGAACTCGACAATTGCAGGCAGGCGCTTTGTGGCGGCCACGCGTCCTTTGGAGCCTTTAAATTCCTGCTCCGTGCACTGACATGCGGTGCGGGCAGCAGCTCTGGTTGCTTTCGTTGTTGTTGTTCTCATTGTTGTTGTTGTTGTTATGGTGCTCTAGCATGGGACAATGCAAAAACACAACAACAACAACAACTAGAGCAATAATAACAACATCACAATAACCAGAGCAACAAGAATGAGGCGAAAATAAGAGCAAAGAACGAGGCCGCAACGAACTCGCAAAGAGGATTACACTTGTATGTGTGTCAGTGTAACACACCATCTCCCTCTCGCACTCTTTCTCCCTCTCTCTCGTTTCTTCACACTCTTCCCTCCCACATTCCCAAACGAGTGCTCCACGCCCTCGTGTGTTTGCTTGTGATCACATATTTGTGAATTGCAGAGCGAGCGCGAGGAGGAAGGCATGAGTGAGCGAGTGGAACGCAAATAGTTAAGCAGCGGTGACCACGCGACGCCTCAAAGCACTCCCCGGGGTCCCCCGAGCTCCGTGAGCCGACGGAATTTTCCCGTTTCGCACGAGGATCAGCGCCAGGATCAGGTGGCGCTCTCGAGTAACCGGCGCGAGCGTGGTTTTCAATTGGGATCTTTAATTCGGCTCCACGCTGACGTGGGGGGCGTGGCGAGGGCGGTTGGGGGAGCGGTTAGTTGGAGCGACGGGTTTCGTCGCAGCAGCCGAGGCGGTCGGGCTGCTCGAGGACTCAGAACGACCGCCGGCACTCACTTAGCGAGAAAGAGAGAAACAGAGAGAGAAGAAGAGGGCTCCAAAAGCACTCGAGGACTTCGTGGAAACTCCACGGCGATTAAAAGTCACTCGCTCACTCCGTGGGACGAACAGCTGGCGGTCCGCTGGGAGAATTGTCAACCTGAAATTTTAAGTTTTATTTGAGCTCAAGGTTTTCGCACATGCTTAAAACACTCCTTGTTGAGGTCAGCAGTCAGAGTCGTTGGAATTTCGCTCAGTTGAAGCTCTAAACTGAAGATCTCTCAATTGAAGCTCTCTTAGCTGTTCTCTTTTATGAATGAAACGAGGATCGTCTCGAGCTCTTTTTAATTCCTCCCTTCTGGAGAAAACTAATTTGCACTCGCCACGCCCACTCTGTTTCCCCTGCAATCGTGGTTTGTCGAACCCTCAAATCAAGTCTGGCTCGAGGCCTCTGAGTCAGCCTCCTCCTCGCTGCTCCTTGAGCTCGTCAGCAATTACAGACGCAATTTCCTCGGAAGACGCTCCGGGCCGGCCTGAGACGAGACGACTAAATTTCGATTGAAGCCAAAGCAAGAGGGCGAATGACCGAATGAAGGCGACTGAGAGATTGAAGACGAGTGAGCGAATGAAGACGAGTGCGAGAACGAAGGGACAGAGTGAAAGCGAAGAAGAGACCATTGAAGCGAGAGCGAGCAGCAAATAGATGCAAAGCAGTCAACAATAACATCGGGTCAAGCGTAATCTTCATTAACACTTTCTCAACGCCCTCGCCACGCCCCCGCCCGCCTCCATGAGGCCCGGGGGATCCGGGCAAAGCAAATACTTGACGAACGGTCGACCGGCCGGCGATTCGAGTGGAAGGCAAACACACACTAACAACAAGAACAACTAGCAGCAGAACTTAAACACGCACGCACACATCCAGACAATGCAAATAAATAAATATGGCAGCACTGGTCGGAGCCAATTGCCCGGAGGCGATGGGATTCCGGTTGTTTGCGGACCGAGCGAGGGTCGAAATTAAAGGAAAACAAAAATGACGAACAACAACAACAAGAAGAAGAACAATTACAACAAAGACGAATGTTCAACAGATCCGAGCCCTGGCGTGAAGTGAATTTCCAAGTGTCCTTCGTGCCCTCGTCCATTAGAGCAAGGATTCGACGTGTTTCGTGTGCCTTCCTGGAAGTCGCAGCTCGATCGAATTCTTCTAAAATTCTTCAATTTCGACGAAGTCATCTTCGAGACACAATAATCAGCATTTATTTTTACCAACAAACATTTATTTCTTTCCAACAACTACCTTTTTTTTTCTCCAGGAATCTTCTTCGGATAGATTATTCTTCTCCAGAAAACTTCAATTGATTACTTTTTCGTAATCGTTCATTATCTCTGTTTGCCTCCATCGCTTCCTGCTCATTCGCCGGAACCGGATTCGTGTAGAAAATATCCGTGTTCTTGCGAAAATAATAAATATCGCAAATAGCTGCCAAACTCTCTCCCCTCTCTCTCGCACTCTCATGCCCTATTTATGGAGCTGAAACTGCTTCTACTTAAACACTTCACGGAAAAACAATCTGGGAATTCATGGCAACAAAAAACATTGCAAGGAGGAGGAGTGATGAGGGAAGGAGGAAAAAAGGGATGAAAAAATGTTGGTAGGAGAAACAGAGAGAGAGAGAGAGAGAGAAGGACAGTGTAAATTGCAAAAACAATGCTGTGCTCGCTCATTGACTTTTATCGGCCAGAAGAATCGGCCAAGTTAAGTGGAGCTCACTTCATTTAATGACCAATGGCTGGTCGGTCGGTGGCGACCCTCTGAAGGGCCAACGAACAGCCCCGTCCCCTCTCCCCACACGCGCGAGGAGGAGTCCTCGTCCTTGTCTTCGTCCTCTGTTTGCCAAGGGTCTGGTTTATGAGCTCTCGCCCGAAAAAGCTTCGATATCGTTCGATTGCGCTTGGCATTTGTATGTGTTTTTCTCCTCTCCGTCTTTCCCTCCTTGCTCTCTCCACGTTCTCTTCTTCCGGTCGTCCCCTTCCTACTCTCTGTGTTCATGAACCCCTGGTGCGAGATCATAATTTTCAATAAACTTTTTGGCAGCAACTTATTCGCTCGCAATGAGAGCAGCAAAAACAGCGAGGGAGAGAAAGAGAAAAGAGAACTCTCCAGCCCTGCGATAAGTCGGAAAAAACAAGTCGGTGATTTAGGGAAAATGATTTATAAGTCGGGGCTTCCTCCGACAGCGCGCAAGAACAGCATTTAGGAGAGGATGAAAAATATGGGATATTACGTGATAAGAGGATGATAGGGGCCGGCGAGGACGACGTGGTCCTGCGGTAAACATTGTCAAGTTTCGGCGATAAGCCGATTTCTTACAGAATCAAAGCTTATTATCCCCGAAGGAGGCAGCATGAGTCATCAACGGAGCAGGAATCCTTTTTCCTCAAGCGGAAGAGCATTGTTTTCATCATTGTTCGAAAATGCGTCATCGGTATTGGGCAGGGGTCGCCGTGGGCTGGTCATCTTCGTGTCATCGTGAGTCGCACGAGTTTTTCCATTGATCGAAGAAGAGTCCTTCATCGAATAAAAGACCTTCGTCGAAGAAGAGTCCTTCGTCAAGCAAAGGTCGCCGGCCGAAGGTATTAATTAAATGTCAATTGCGTGGAAAATTAATCGGGAAAAATTCCATTCGGCCGGCGTGAGTGAAAGTTCAACAATCAGCGCTTCCGCTGGCTCCTCTGTAATTAAGGACGCTCGGCCCGAGGTGCAGGACGACGAATGAAGCTGTAATTAGTCCGTTGTCCTCGTGAGTGCGAGAATTGAATTGTCGTTGCTCGTGTGATGGTGTTTGTGTGATAGTGTTGGTGTAATGCAAGTCACTCCCACACATGTGCCACGCCCCCGGACAGACGTGCATGAATATCCCTACAACAGCATAACCTCATTTTTCTAGTTCGTGTCCCGGTTCAGTTTTCACTTGTTCTCCTTTGTGTTCGCTCGCTCTTGCTTCCTTCGCTCTCTCTCTGTCCCTTCCTTCTCTCTCCCTCTCTCTCGCTTGTCCTTCCATGTGTGGGTGAGTGCTGTCATTGTGTCGTGGCCTCTTTTGTTATCATCGTCGCTGGGTGGCCCGGCCGCCCCTCGGGAAACATCAACACAACAATTAAATTACGATTCGTTGAGCATGTGTTAATTAATAGCAACAACAAGGACAAGGACTCCCGAGACGACGGCGCCAACGACGACGACGATGAATAGAAATGCAAACAGCGAGAGGACAAGAGTCGGCTGGGGTCTGGCTATGGTTGGGTCAACGGGGCCGGTCGGAGGGCGGAGGCACACGAATTAATGGCCGTGTTTCCTTCGAGCACTCGAGGGTTTCAGCTGCGAATTTCGAAAGCCTAACATATTAATTCATTCGTCATGTTCTACGGGTCGACCGGAAGCTTATTGGACTGAGGGGAAGGCGGGGCGACCCTTAAAGCATTTGAGGGAAGGAATCCATGTAGAAAATTTCGATGAGAAATTGCGGAGAACAGAATATCACTCATACGTCATGACGAAATCTGTGACAAAATTGGTCCAAATGGGGTTGGAAGGGAATGAGACAGGAACTCCGATATGACGAATAAAGTTATATATCTTTCTCTCTCTATCTCTTACCCCTACTGAGCAAAACCAACTGTCACTCATTCGCCGTCACCAGAGGACACACTCGCAATCAGTTCATTTGTTCGACTCGTTTTATCGAACTGAAACTGCAGCCACGAGGTCTGTGCTAATAGTTCGAAACTCGAACCCCTGGACCATCTTCCTCTCTCTCTCCCTCTCGTCCTCTCTGTCTTTCTCTTCCGCCTCGAGTCTCGCCCTATCTTCCGGCACAAAGGACAACATGTTGCAGCCATCGCCGCGTCGTCGCTCGACCCACCGCCATTTGACAGTCATTACGCCGGGACAATAGATTTTTAACCTCCGCCATTTGTGCCCTCTTTCTCTCTCCCTTCCACTCCATTCGCCTCGATTCGTGCCTGTGAGTGCGAGTGTCTGGCTGTCGTTGTTCGTTATCCTCTAATGCGACGCTGCCGCCTCGACCTGCAACTGTTTCGCCGGGCACGTTATCCTGGCGCAGTTGTTATCCTGCCATTTAAGTGCTCTCTCGTCGTCCTCCCTCCTCTCGCTCTCTCTCTCTCTCTGTCATTTCCCTCTCTGTCTCTGTCAGTGGAATTGCAGTGTTAAATGTCAATTCCAGCTGGCGTCGCTTGTGGTGGGAAGACGGAGGTTTCATCGGATCGATGGAAGGTCGGGGGAGGGGCTGGGGCTGACAGTGAGATGCTCTTCGGAGGACTCTTAAAATGTTCATCGAGGGGAAATCGGCAGGACTATACAGCAACAACAACAACAGCAACTACAGTGGACAGCAAAAGCGACAGAAAGAAATAGAAATGGAAAATAATTTGCCACGTCTATTTTTATATCGCTCTCTCTCTCTCTCTCGCTCTCTGTGTCTTGTCCTTCGAGTGCTTCATTTGAAATGAAAACGAAAAACGTATGCATCTGAAAATGACATAATTCGGAATTCAACGAGTCGTCCCCACCTCCCCTCGTCCTGTTTTCCTTCGGCCTCCTCGATGCACCGATGTCAACAGTTGTTGTCGTCTCGGGTTGAAGGCTAAATGCAAATTGGGCTGCGATTGGATTTCAGTTAATTGACTTAATTGAAAGCTTGACACGGCGAAAAGCTTTCATCGCCGACCGCCACGCCTCCCGCCCTCTGAATACAAGGCAGGAGTTCTATTAAAATATTATCCTTCCTTCCTTCCTGCCGTTGGAAATCGAACTCAAGCCGCATTCGGCAGACGAGCGTGGAAGGATCGAGAGCAACCTTCGCCTAAAACGAGTGCTATTGAGTGGTTTCCTGTTGTGGTGGGAGTTCTTGTTGTTGTGATGGTGTTTGTTGCCATTGCTTTGTTGTTATTCTCCTTGTTGTTATTGCTTTGTTGTGACCTCCTCAGTTTTTCGAGCTTCGGAGTGCATTTTCATGTCAACGATGTCGGGTCTGCGGGCAGCTGACGTCGTCCTCCGAAGGAATCCGAACTCAGAGTCAGGGGCTGAACTTTTCACCGTCCTTCGAGGACTCGTCGTCTTCTTGTCTCCTGTCCCAGCGTGAGATCGTTTTCTCAGGCATCCGTCCACAATAATTACGATTCTCCAGCAGCAACAACAAAAACAACTGCCTCCTTCATCAAGTGGGGTTGGGCGGACCCCATTAAGTCGACCAGTGGGGGGCGGGGGGCGTGTCGAGCTCGCCTCCTGTCGCCGGCAGCCCGAGGCAGCCAACCACACATCGCTGGCCCGCAATGAGCAACATCAATAGAAGTTGGAAATCAATTTACGAATTCAAACATTTGCCGGGCGCGCAATCAAAGTTTCTGCGGCCTGAGGTGGGGCGAAATTGGCGGGGGGAGACGAAGAATGCGCCAGGACGTGGACAGGACACGAACTCCAACACAGGCATACGAACTCGGGCACAGTGACCCATGACATCAGGCATCGCTCGGACAGAGACAGAAAGAGCGATAGAGACAGCAAGAGAGATGATGACAGATAGGGAGACTGAGACAGCCAGAGATATGGAAACAGGAACGAGCTGAGGCGACGACCGATGCCAGGAGTGAGCGGGAGAAAACGAAACAATCAAATTGAAATGAAAACTGCATTAATGAAATCCAGAGGAGCCGAGCCAAGGGCGGGGCGGGACGCAGGACTCGCAGGACAAAGCGCCGGTGCCTGCTGCGCTTCTGGTCATTTCGATTTCTGGTTACGACGACGGCGATGGCGGCGACGACGAGTTCCGGTCGCCATTGTTTGTCGTTAATGTGTACTTTGTTGCTCATTTCGAATGGGTCCAAGGGGCGGTTGGATCGTGGTTGGTTGAGTGGGCGGCAATGGACGAGGGCGTGTCTGCGGGTCGTCCAAACCGAGTGAAGGCGATGGGTCGGGGCCAATCGGGCTTAAATGCTCGGAAATGTTAATGAATTAAAGCAACTGAAACGACCGAGGAATGGACGAGGAATTCATGGACTTTTGCTAAAGGAACCACAGGATCCAGATGGAATAAAATTGCTCAAAGATAAATCGATTCTCAGAAATCCGTCCACCCAACCACCAGAATCCCACATTCTTCCCTCCCCCATTCACCTCGGTCCCTATCTCTCTGCTAATCGAAACCGGTGAAAGCTCAGCGAACCATTCACCAAACTTCCTTCAGTCAGCATCCGCCTCACTCTATCTTTCTTTCTCTTATTACAGAGTTCATCCACAGTTCCGTGCGGTACATCGAGATGTCACGCACACACCTGCAGAGCGTCGACGACGAGACATTCCAAGGACTTCGATTGAAAACCCTCAAACTAATTGACAACGAACTCCAGGATATTTCCGAGCGCAGCTTCAGGTGAGTCGCCCGAACTACTTTCGTCCCTTCGTCCTTTTCTCATTTCATCCGTCCGCTCTTCCGACCGGATCGAAGTCCTGCACCGAGCAGTGCAACGGAAAATCCCACCTGCAGATGGGGGAAGGGAGCCAGATATAGATTTGCTGACCAAGAGATTAGGGAACTAACTTTCCTTCGCTTGGCATCGGTCTCGGTTTCGTTCTCCGTCTCCTGCGGACGACGAAAGGCTGCCGTCTCTCGATTTATTATTTATTTTCCTCGATCTCGATGCGGGAAAGCCGAGGGTGAGGGGCGTGCGGGAGGAGGCGGGACGGATAAGCCGGGGAAATTATAAAAATATGATTTATTGCCGTGGTTTGCAACTCGATACGCTTGCGAGTCTGAACCGGGGCCACAGGACGGGAGATGGCGATGTGTGCGTGTGCTTGTGTGTGAGGATGCCGTGGCAACGGAGCGACCGAGGAACCTGCTGAGCTGAGGCTTAAGTGATCCGGGAGAAAGGCGAGGAGCGGGTGGAAGTGGGCGAAATAATTGAAAATTAAATAAATGATATGTGTTCGGATTCGACGAGGGCGGCAGAGGTCGATGAATGCATGGAAGGATGAGTGGATGGATTGCATGCTAAGCTCCGAGGGAGATGGAAGATTAATTTCGCTTCTCGGATGGGGATGAGGAGGAGTTTAATATCTCCTCTCCCACACTCTCTGACGACGACGTGCGGATTGAGACCATCTTATTAGCTTTCGCTCGAACTTGGGCCACACTCGTCTCGAACCTAATTGAACGATACTTTCTCTCCTGCCTCCATCTTCCTATATCTCTCTTTGTCCCTCTCTCATGCTCTCTCTCTCTTCTCCTCCTCCCCTTGACGTCTTCGGAATCGATGCCCGCCAGAGCTGCCAACTTCAGTGGTCGTGATATCGGGTGCTTCAATGCGAAATGAATTTCCATCGGTTCGACCTCTTTGACAACTTTTGCTCTTTGTGCCCCATCGACCCTCATGTAGACTCCCTCCCTTTCTGTCTCCTCCTCTCCGACGCCTCTCTACTCTGGCCCGCATCTCCGCCTGCAACATTTCGAGCCAGTTGACCTACAACAGTGACCAATGCAAACACTTCGAACTCGTTCGGTCCTCCTCCATGACTTCCGTCGTCTTTCTCGTTCTCGGCTTCGTGGTCTGCGCTTGGAGGGAGAGAAAGAGACGGATGCAGCTATCGCCCATGGCCATTAAATTGGATTTTTTCGAAGGATTCTGCGGACTTATGATTGTTTGACTGACATCTACGACAGATATAAAGCGGAAACGGAAATGTTTGTGCTACACAGAGGGAGTGTATGAGTATGTGTGTGAAAGGTTGGAAGTCCTCCGTCCGGCTGCTGCTTGTGCGACTGGCGAGAAAAGTTTCCATTGCTAACAAAAGTCGCTCGAGCAAAAGCACACGACGGAGGACACAGAAGTGAAAAGTGAAAAAGTATTAAGGACTTGGGCGAGTGGATCCCGCAGCAGATCCCCCAGCTCGGAGTTCGAACTCGAGCTCGAGCTTAAGTGTTATTGGAATTTAATTTATTTTGCGAGGAAATATTGAAAAGGCGTTAGGGATACTTTTGCTTCCGTAAGCTGGGCTCTCTGCAACTTTAAAGGGAAAATGAAAACCTCATAAAGTCCGAGGAACGACAAAGAGAAGGAAAACTCTTGAAGACAGAATGCGTTTCCAATTAAAAAGAGATATCTGCAGAAACCCCAGCTATTTCGAAATTTTGAACGAACTCCGAAGAAGCCTTTATTGTGGCCCACTGTGCGTGCTCCTCCTCAACTCTCCCCTTTCATCCTCGGGGCTCATCGGTCCACATCGTCGTTCGGGTGGAAATCAAAAATTGTTGTGATTGAATTGTTTGCGGATCAGTTATTCTCCTCCGGTACATCGAGAGTTCTTTGACAATGTATCTGTGTGAGTCGTTGTGGCTGTAGGTGTGTGTCCTCATCATCATCGTCGTCCTCTGTCGTGCATTCATCGGTCGTCGTCGTGGCCATTGTCGTCGACGAGAGCCATTGTAGTGATCAGCAGAATCCGTTTCCGCCTTTGTTGCACTGCACATGGCATCCGTTGCAGATGAGTTCGTTTGTTGCATTCAATTTGGCAACGCCGAAAGGACGATGCGGATGGGGGGGGGGGGGGATCCCAATGGTCGGTTGTCTGTTTGCTGATTGGACCGCTTGTCGACTTGTTTGGCTGCGGTCGACGCTAATAGGCCATCATCATTGCCATCAGCGGCCACATTAGTAGTAACAACAACCTGATCATCATAATAGCAACTCCATTATCATCATCACGATAACATTATCATCATCAGTAACAACACCATCATCGTCACAACAACATTATCATCATCATTAGCAACAATAACAATACAACGGATGAGGAGACCGTTAGATTCGCTCAGTCAGCCGGAAGTCGAAATTGAAGCATGAAAGGAAGTGAAGTGTGTCCATGTGTGTCCATGTGTGTGACTGTGTGTGTGAACGGAAATTGGGAAGTTTCGAAGCGAGGAAAAAATAAGCAACAACGAACAGGAGAAGTAAACAATTTGGAGAAATTATCGTTAGAGCAGAGGAAAATACGAGACAGAAGATGATGATTTCTGAAAAATAAATAAAAAAGACGATCAGGAAGAGAAATAGAGGTAATGAGCAAAAACGATGAAAGGAGGAGAGGATTGAGAAGGAGGTTGGAAAAGGAGGTTACACTGTAAGAAGAGAAAAAGATTACATGAGAAAAAAGGAGAAGGAAAGGCGATTCCAGTGAAAGAGAAGAGGTGGATTAACGAGATGGGAAGATAACATGATTACAACGAAAATGAAAAGGAGAAAGAAAAAGAAAAATAGAGAGAGTTATAAGGATAGTGTAGGAGCGTTTACGATTACACAGAGAAGGAAATAGCTACAAGCAAAGTTTGAGATAAAGGAATAAACATAAACAACTAATTATAGAAAACTATAAGAGGAGTATTTTACTCAGATGATATTGAAGTGTGTTTCAAAGGAAGAATCTACTGAATAAAGGTTCAACCGAACACAATTTTATAGAAAAGTGCTAAATGAAATTGAAATTAATAAGAAATCGCACTGAAGACAATCCCGAGGTGGATAGAAAAAGATAGAGAAGAACATGTGCATTAGGTATCCGATGATAAAGTTTGAAAAGTATTTCATCGAGGTTACGGAGAGGTCATGGCAACAACAACAACCACAATAACAAACACCAGACAAATGCAGGCAATATATGTGAGAGCACTCGCCGATGCTCACATCGACCCCTCCTCCGCCTCCGCCCCCACGAACTCGCTGCGGTACTCAAACTTTTTCCCAAGAACCATTTACATTCGGTGGAAGGAGCGGGCTGGAGGTAGGCGGGAGGCGTGGAGTTTGTGGTTCTGCTCCTGCAATGCGCATTACACTCGTACACACACACACATACACACTCACTCACACCACCACACACAGCCGTGGACATGGACTTCGACATGGATACGGAGAGTGTACACAAAGCATTGCAACATGGAGACATGCAAATGTCATCATTTCGAGAGCAAAACCATTTTTGATGATGACAACATCGTCGTCGTCCTGCGAACGCAAGGACGAAGGGGCGACAGGACGGGATGGTTGAGGGGCGAAATAAGTGAGTGAAAAATGTGCGAATGTAAAAAATTCATAAATATTAAATGACAAACACACACAAACTCATTCCTATTCCCGCTCTTTCTCTGTCTCTGAGTGACATGTGTGAGTGGGAACGAGAGGGAATGAGAGGGAGATGAGATAAGAGCGAGATGGGAACACATTTAGAGACATTTAAGAGCTCACGTGTTCGTGCTCGTGTTGCCGACACGAAACATTTTCGTTTATTATGCAAATGTTTATAAAATTTCAAAGCTCATAAATAAATGCATGATAAATTTACGGAATTTCCCACACACGCACACCATTCCATTCACACCGGCAGACGCTCGGCCCCGCCCACCCACTTTGGCGTGAGCGCGAGAGGGGGCGTGTTGTCTGCGGTTTGTGCTGCACCCGCTGTTCGGTGGATCCACTCTCTCTCCCCTCTCTCTCTCCCTCACGAACGTAAATGCGCAAAGGCCACAAATATTGGGTCGTTTGATTATGTTGACTTTGGCTCTAAAATTCGATGGTTTTTGTAATTGCAGTGGATCCCCTCTTTCCTCCGTCTCTCTCTCTCTCTCTCTCCATCGACCACTCTAAATCTGTCATTCCATCTGTAGCAGAATCTCTCGTCCTCTGTCTCTTTCTCTCTCTATTTGCTGTTTGTTCCAAATTAAGTATTTTATGTGGAGTGTTGCGTATTGCATTGTTGTTGTTGGATTCGTTGTTTTCATTCTATTGGTTGTTGCTGCTTTTGTCCTTTGCTGTTGTTGCTGCTCAACTGGGCACGCGGCCACAGCGTGTAAAGTGGAAATTTATGCAGCATTGGCCGCCAAAATTGCGATTTTAATTGAATGGGACGTCGCACAGTGGTGCAAAAGCGAAATTTAAAAATTCGTTTCTTAATTTTTGTACGTATAAGTTGATGTTTAGAAATATTGCAATGGCTTATATAAACCAACATATTGATATCTGCTAAATATTTGCGGGCGAAGTCTGCGAAGTTTGGAAGTCAATAAAATTTGCAATCTTAAAGTTTTCAGATGCGTCATTCTTTATTATATTTTATATTTTTTATTTATTTTATAGTTTCAACCATATATTTTTGTGAAAAAAACATTAAAAACAAAAATATAATTTTTTTGAAAATTTTTATTTAATTTTATTTATTTATTTTTCATCAGAAAATAGCTGACCCGTTAGACTTTGCATTGTCTAAATTTTTGTCTTTTTTTAAATATTTTCTTTTCTATTATTTGTTGGATTGAAATGTGAGGCATTGGCCGGTGTTTTCTAGTTATAAAACTGATATCATTGAAGATTGTGATTTAGTTCTTTAATTGTTATCTTATATATTTTTATTCTTTAATTTTCAACAAAGTAAATGCGTATTCGTTGAAAATAAACTTAAAATAATAAAAAAAACATTAAGAAACCCATTTTTTGTTTTAATTTTTTAATTTTCTATTAATTTTTCAAATCGTTGATGGAGAAAAGCCCGCATAAATTACAATCCTGGGAGTGCTACTTATATTTTTTCTTTCGTTTGTGGCCACCTCTCTAACGTGTCGGTTGTTTCTCTCTCTCTCCCCTGCCGCCCGTCCCTGCAGCACGATGACGCACTCGCTGATGACGCTGGACATCTCGGGCAACAAGATGCAGCACATCCCGCTGGAGGCCCTGCAGAAGCTGCACTCGCTGACGCGGCTGGTGGCGCAGCGGTGAGTCCCGCATCGGCCCCACCCTTGACCCCTCTCTCTATCTCCGTCTGTCTCTCTCTCTCTCACCCGACAGCAACCACATCTCCTCGCTGGAGGGCAACTGGGAGTCGGTGGTCGACACGCTGCGCTCGCTGCACCTCTCGGGCAACGACATCACCGAGGTCTCGCCGCACGACCCCGTCGCCGGCGCGCACCCCTCGAGCCTGGCGGCCATCCAGACGCTGGCGCGCGACGCCCCGCCCAAGGGCGGCCACGCGCTCGACGCGGCCGGCCCCTCGAACCACGTGGCCAGCAAGCCCTTCAGCCGGCTGCAGAAGCTGCTCTGGCTGGACCTCTCGAACAACCGGATCTACCACGTGGCCGCCAACTTCCTGCCGCGCTCGCTGGTGACGGTCGACCTGTCGAGCAACCTGCTGGCCGCCTTCCCGCAGCCGCTGTTCGAGCACCTGCACGAGCTGCGCATCGTCAGCCTGCGCGACAACCTGCTGCGCGGCGTGCAGGCCGCGAAGGAGCTGCGGCCGGCGCGCATGCGCCTCGAGAAGCTCGACCTGGGCCAGAACCTGATCGAGGCGCTGGAGCCGGACTGGCTGCAGAGCAACTACTCGGACGTGCACGTGCGCGCGCTGAACCTCGAGAAGAACTTCATCCGGCAGCTGCCGCCGGGCGCCTTCCGCGGCACGGGCGTGCGCCACCTGGTGCTCGCCTTCAACGCGATCGAGCGCATCCACGTGCAGGCCTTCGAGGGCGCGGCCGACTCGCTCGAGTACCTCGACCTGGAGCGCAACCAGCTGGCGGCGGTGCCGGGCGCCCTGCGCGGGCTGCGGCGGCTCAAGTACCTCTACCTGACCTCGAACCGCATCCACCAGCTGAGCAACCTGCCCGCGGGCGACGGCGACGCCGAGGGCGAGGGCGGTAGCCTGCGCGTGCTCAGCCTCAGCGGCAACAACTTCACGGCGATCCCGGCGCTGGCGCTGCGCAACCACTCGCGGCTCTCGTACCTGAACATGGGCTACAACGCGATCGCCGAGATCCCCGAGGGCGTGTTCGCGTACGGCGGCTGGGGCGCCCAGCTGCAGACGATCCTGCTGCGCAACAACCGCATCACCCACCTGCACCTGGGCTCCTTCGACGGCCTCGACCAGATCCAGGAGATCTCGCTCAGCTTCAACGACATCACGCTCACCAGCCCGCTCGTCTTCGAGAACGTCTCGCGCACGCTCAAGATCCTGGAGCTCTCGTTCGCCGTCTTCCCGGCGCGCAGCCTGGAGTCGATCGACCCGCTCGAGGCGCTGCAGCCGCTGGGCCAGCTGATGTGGCTGGGCCTGGACAACAACAACCTGAAGGCGCTGCCCAACGAGTCCTTCGCCGGCATGCGCGAGCTCAGCTACGTGAACCTGGGCTTCAACCGGCTGAAGCAGCTGCCCCCCGGCCTCTTCCTGGCCGACGTGCACCGCCACCTGGTCGAGATCGACCTCTCGTACAACTCGCTGGAGCGCGTGCCCGCCGGCGCCTTCCGCGGCCTCGGCGACCTGCAGACGCTGAACCTGCAGTCGAACCGGCTGCGCCTGCTGGAGCCGCGCGCCTTCGAGGACCTCGAGTTCCTGCGGCACCTCGACCTCTCGCACAACCGCCTGCACAACGTCTCGCACGGCGCGCTCGCGCTGCTGCCCAGCCTCGCGGCCCTCGAGCTGCAGCACAACGCCCTCTGCGCCCTGTCGCTGCGCATGTTCCACCTGGCGGCCAACGGGTCGACGCCGCTGCGGCTGAACGCCTCGCACAACCGGCTGGCGCGCTTCGAGGACGAGGTCGAGGGTGCGGCGCTGGTGCCCGTCTTCCAGCTGGACCTGAGCCACAACCTGCTGGCGCGGCCCGACAGCTTCGCGCGCCTCGGGCCCAGCCTGCGCTTCCTGCACCTGGCGCACAACGCGCTCGCCGCGCTCAGCAACCACGCGTTCGGCGACCTCGAGTTCCTGGAGGTGCTCGACCTGGCCCACAACAACATCTCCTCGCTGCGGCGGCGCAGCTTCCAGGGGCTGAACGCGCTGCAGGAGCTCGACCTCAGCCACAACCGGCTCGACCAGCTGCAGGTCGAGCAGTTCTCGAACCTGCGCAAGCTGCGCATCCTCCGCATCCGCGGCAACCGGCTGCGCGCCCTGCCGCGCGAGGTGTTCATGAACACGCGCCTGGAGTTCCTCGACATCGGCGAGAACCAGCTGTCGGTGTGGCCGGTGCCCGCCTTCTCGGACGTGGGCTTCACGCTGCGCAGCATCCAGATGGGCGGCAACGCGCTCGAGTACCTCGACTCGAGCATGTTCGTCAACTCGCAGTTCCTGTACGACCTGGACCTGGCGCGCAACCGGCTGACGGTGCTGCCCGACAACACGTTCGCCTTCCTGAACAACCTGACCAACCTGGACCTCTCGGCCAACCCGCTCGTGACGAGCAACCTGCGCGAGGTGTTCCTGCACACGCCGCGGCTGCGGCGCCTGCGCGTGGCCGCCATGGGGCTCTACGTGCTGCCGCAGCTGTTCCTGCCGCTGCTCTCGCAGCTGGACGTGAGCGGCAACCACCTGCAGGAGCTGTCGCCGCTGCACGAGATGCGCCAGCTGCGGCTGGTGAACGCCTCCCACAACCGCGTCGTGAACGCCAGCTGCGTGGTGGAGCAGCTGCCGCCCTCGGTGCGCGTGCTCGACCTGGCCCACAACCCGCTGCGCCGCCTGACGGCCCACGACGCCGCCGGGCTGCGCCACCTGGCCGAGCTGAACCTGCTCGACGTGAAGGTCGCCAACCCGGCGGCCTTCGGCAAGCTGCGCGCCCTGCGCCGCCTCCACATGACGGCCTCGGCCAACCTGGGCGAGGTCGTGTCGCGCATCCCCGGGCTGCAGGAGCTGCGCGTGCACGTCGTCGAGCCGAACATCGGGCCGGCGCTGCTGGCGCGCCTCGTGAACAACACGAAGCTGCAGCTGGTCGAGCTGTACGGGGCCAACGTGCAGACGATCGCGCCCGACGCGCTCGCGGGCCTGGCGCGCAACCAGCGGCTGACGGTGCGCATCACGCACACCCGGATCTCGGACCTGCCGCCGGGCATCTTCTACGCGCTGCGCTCCGTGCCGCACCTCTCGATCGACATCTCGCACAACCGCATCAACGCGCTGGCCGCCGACAGCTTCTACCCGAACAAGACCTACTGGGACACGGTGGGCACGCGCAGCATCATGGGCGGGCTGGACACCTCCTTCAACCCGCTCGAGTGCGAGTGCGGGCTCGTCTGGTTCGGCCACTGGCTGCGGCGCTGGCTGCGCGAGTCGGCCCAGATCAAGGTCATCCAGAAGGACGACATGAAGCGGATGGTCCAGGTGAGACCCACCCCCCGATTTTTTAGTCTACTAATGGAGAGAATTATTTTCTTTTTATTTATTTCGCTTTTATTTTCATCGGGAACTTGAAGTTATTATTTATAGTATAGTAAAAATTTATTAGTTGTGATTTTATGAATTTCTTTCAAGCATGCGATTTTATTTTTTTATTTTGGATAAGATGATAAAATGTTGTTTAACTTTAAACATGTAAAAATTTTAAAATTGGAACAAAGTGGGTAAAAAATTAAAATAATAATATTGCCCTGAAAAATTGGATCAATTATTGGATCAATCGATTGGAGAAATATTTCGTAAAAACTATTTGAAACAAGCTCAATCAACATTTGCGACACCTGATTTTTTACGTTTTCATTTCATGTGTTTCTGTTGTAGTGATTTCGTTTGGTTCCATCCTCAATGTGCGTTTTATTAACACCCTCCCGGTTTTCCTCTGTTCGTCTGCAGCGCGCCCGTGCCAACACTTGCCACGACCCCACCTCCGGCCGGAAGCTGCCGATCCTGGAGATCTTCCCCGAGGACCTGCTCTGCCAGGCGAGCGCCCTCAGCAGCTCGAGTGAGAAACTGTTCCTGCTCTCGTTCGCGGCGATCGTCCTGCCGCTCTTCACGATGTCGCTCTGATGGCTGCCGACGACGTAGGCGCGGCCCCGAGGCTGAGCGAGACCGAGTGTGAGTCTGCAGGAAGCAGAGGGAACGCTTGAGGATCGTTCCTGAGGCAACTCTAATCGAGGGCCGCGTGTGGTCGACTGTGAATTATGTAAATAGGTGCTGTAAATACCGAGGTAACGGATCACGTAGACTTAGCGAAGTTTGAAGTCCACTCCAGTCGAGTTTAAGTCAAGCCACGTAGAGTAAAGTGTAAAGTAATGTAAGAGATTCGCCATGCAGAGAGCCGAAGGCAGCTCTGCGATTTTGCCATGTAGAGATCTATAAATATGTACTAGCGACCGGAGGTAGAAAGCGTAACGATTAAAGGGCCATGATTCCTAGACACACTCACTCACACACACGTAACCTAGGCTAAGTCCACAAGAGTAAACAATAATAGTTGAACAATAGTGAATTACTTATAGTATGCAAGGAAACCCAACTCTACACGTAACTATAGCTCTGTACATAGTAGTTGTAACGTAGAAAGATGCCGACGTAGACCTAAGGAGACCTACTGTGTAAGCCTAGGCGTAACGAGAACTCGATAAGAATTCACCAAATGCAATTAACTAGAGGATTAGTTGAGAAGCAAAATGCAATTTGTTCCATTGTTTATAGAGCAACAGAGAAACTCATTTTTTACAATGAATCAATTTTATCAGAATCACACTAGAAGAGTATTTTATCGAATTAAATTGCACTACTTTAACCGAGGTCAGGATTGGTTTTCTTCTGATTTGCTCGACTCGACAAATTCATTGCCAAACACGTTTTGCTAAGGGTCGAGGTAAATTGGTAGACCTTCAGAATACTCCAGACCCTTGTTGAATATTTTAGTTATCCGCATTTTGAGTTCATTATAAGAGGACAATCGTGATACTAATTCTAGAACACACATTTACATCCACACAAGATGATATGGAAAAGAAGAAAACCAGAAGAGAACCTAATGTAAAATTAATGAAAGCAAGAATTTTAATTGAAACACTAGGCAAATTTTATTTAATAATATTTTCAAAGCACTGCGTAAATATATATAAACAAATATATATATTCGGTAAAACCAAAACCATATGAAATTAATAAAATTATATTGAGTAAATTAGCGTAATGTTAGAATAAAACCAAGAAGAACTTTAAAGCAAGTTAAGTTTCTATGTATTAAACTAAGTGAACTGATGCATTTTTAGCGAGACATAAAGAACCATTTTATCCCAGACGACGGTAGAAGAGTAGGAGGAACAACAAAAACACACAGAAACTGCCCAAAGATTTACAAGGACAATGAGATCTCGATCTCGTTTCGAGTCGATTTGTCTATTATTTTCGGTTGATTGTTTTCGTTGAAGTTATTCCATTATGAATTTGTATCAATTGTCCAATGTGTGAGGGAGACGGAATGGGCTTAGAGCAGTTCCAACAAGAACATATGTAACTATACAATAACAACAAATATTTAAACGAACACGAATTTTTAACGAAGAGAACAAAGCAGATAAAATAAGTGAAAAGAGCAAGAGGAGAGAAATTATAAATAAAACATGAAAGTAAAACAAAACTCTATTTATTCTCAAAGGATCGTTGGGTGCGGTTAGGGTCTGAGGGAGGCGAGGACAATCTCCAGAAGCCGCTTCCCTGGAGGTCCCCGAGTTGGTCACGCGTGCAGTTGTCGTCCCTAAGAGTACACACTTTATTTGTGTGTCCACCTGCCGTATATCAACGCCGACCTCGGGGCCCCGCAAGCATGCATCTTATTTGGAGCACTGTAAATATCAAAGCCTCGCATCCGAAATGGGGACGCGGAGGCAGGCGAACACACAGAGGGAATTTTTGAGCGGCCGCCGAGTGTCAAAGGAGAAGTTCCCCATCCTCGCCCCTCATTCGAGGGCGCCTTGAACTTCCACAGATTGGCGAGGCGCATGCCAAGAGTCCGGACGACGCGCTGAGAAGGAAACCAAACGGAAGGACGGGGGCTGAGCATGAAAGCGAAAACACGGACGTGTGGTCAAAGGTCAGCGGCTGAAATGGGGCGAGGTTCGAGGGCCTCATTTCTCAATGCGGCGTCTCTTGTTGCATGCTTTCGGCCGCCCGACGGCCGGCACTTTTGCGGTTTCCCCACCGACGGAAGGCGGGGGCTCCGTTTATTAAGCCGCAGATTCCACTCCGAAAGGTAACCTCGAAATTAGCCTGGATTTAGGTCCGGCCGGCTGACCTTTGTGTGAGTCGTGAGTGGGAGGTTCGGGCGGGTCTCAGGTTTCTTTTCCGCCCTTTCAAGGGTGGAACAAAGCGAAGGACACGGGACGGAAGCCCAGAGGCAGACTTATTTGGCTCACGTTTCAGTTTCACCTCAAACATTGATTTCGAGGAGAAATCCTGGCGAGGATGAGGCCGAATGGTCTTTAAACGAAGGTAAGCACTCGAGCGGACGGAAGGCGCCCTGCTGCGAAAGTTGAACCCTGGATGGGTCGGTTTCGCTCTTCTCAGGGGGTTGGCGAACTAAGCGGAGTAATTGCAGCCAGCGACGTGAGTAGCGGATCCTTCCACGTGGTTCGAGGACCCCAGTAGATGGGGCCCAATGGAGCGCAGCGAAGTTATTCAATATCTTTCACCCTATTCCAATCCCTGGGCGAATTTTTCACCCTCTTCGCTTAGTTTTTGTTTTGTTTTGCATTTCGCTGCCCGCAGCTGGCGAAAGTTGAGGAATTGCATCATTTTTCATGCGGAGCGCTCCAGAGAGCGAAATGGCGAATGCAAGAAACGCGCACCTGGGCATCGGAGGGGCGGGGGCGTGGCGTGGCCAACCGCAAAAGCAACTTAAATTCCTGACTCCATTAAAGCGCGAGTCCTTGGCGGAAACCGGAATTCGTGCTGGGGGCGAAGGACCTCGCTTCGTGGTCAAGAGGAGGAGCTCCTCGGCTCCTCTTGAATCTAGAAATCCTCCACAAAGATACGGCTCGCGCTCCAAACTATGCTCGGCATTCCGGCGGATGAGTCTCCATGAGAGAAAGAGATGCTCGAAGGACGCCATTGTTTTTCCTGAATCCTTGTTGTGGTCGTTGTTGCTCTTGTGAATTCCGAGCATTGAAAACCCCGGACTCTTCGCTTCCTGCGGATCCTGAATTGGCATCCTTAGGACTGCCATGGAATCCTCTAGCGATACAAAGTAGGTGGAAGAAACCTCCACGAGATTAATGGCCGCTTGACGAATGGACGAAGGGATTGTGGGTGGTTGTTAAGAGAGGATTTCGACATTCCTTACAAGACTTTCTGCCGTGCTTGTGTTCTTATTGCGGGGAAGTTGTAAGGATTAGGGAAATTAGTGGAAACGAACTATTCAGATATTTTATTGTAGAAGATTTTTAATTTAATTTAATTAATTTACGAAAAAAATACTAATAAACACATGTTGTAAAAATATAGTTTGATCGAAAATAAAAGAAAAACTGATCAAAGATATGATCCGAGAAAATCGTATAAATGGTAAAATTTAATGTGGAACGATTTAAACCTAAACCGAAATTATGAATCAGATGTTCGTTTAATGGAAAGGGAAGTTCCGAATTCCCAAAACATACGTCGGCGTGGAAAATCGATCCGAAAATCTCTCGTTCGATTAAAATATCGCTCGTCGTTCAAGCGATTTTCATTAGAGAACAACGGCGGAAATTTCATCGAATTAGCAACAACAAAAACAACAACGACGGTGAGTCCGCCAACGAACCAAACATCCCTAATTATAATAACTCATTATTTTTTAATAAGTTCATAACTTTACAGCAAACATGTGGAGGTTTGTGGGTTTGTGTGATGCACCCGAACACATGCACAGATGTCAGTGTGAGTGAATTCGAGAGGAGGGACGGGGGGAGTGATTTCCATGTTGGGGGTCGATTTTAATGAGCTTTGGCCAGACAGCGGAAGGCATAACTTATGGCCCAGTGCAGGGCGCACTCGTGTGTGCTGCATACTTCAGGGCGGGCCACCTTTTCGCGCAGCACGCTTTCGGGCGCCGCAACAAAACGCGGTAATCGAATAGTTCGCAATTCAATTTCAAACGTATTTTAATTAAAATTACTTAATGTTTCCACCGATTCGATGCGATTCTCTCGCAATCGCTGCCCCAGTGAAGAATGGAATCGAATGAAACGAAATGAAGCGAAATGCAATTGAAATAATTTATAAGCACGTGGATTTGCACGCGAAAGCACATAATGCGAATGTCATTAAACAGGGGCGCCTAAAACGCCTCTAAATCATTTCAACGCCTCGGCCCCGCCCCCCGCGTCGGTTGAGGTCGACAACAAACAGCACAATGGCGTTAAAAATTACATTTAATTTATGTTTTAATGCTGGAAATTAAGGTCGCACCGGACCAGGGCGGGGGCTGGGGTCGCCAGCATACGACAATGCAACTAATCCGACTGAAAGCCTGCAACGAATCCGCCCGAGCTCCGTGGTATTTGCATATGACCAAAGGTACAGCACAATAAATGGAGCGAGAACGAGTGTGAGAGAGTCGGAGAGGCCTGTGAACGAACGCTCGCGTAGCGAATGCTGCGGTCTGCATTTGGGCTCCGTAAAATATCGAATCGCATTCAACCGAAGAGCAAAAAGCAACTATATAATTAAGGAATGAGAAGAAAGTAATAAAAAATTTAAAAAAATATTTGAAAATAAAAAATTAAAGCTCAGAAAAATTAGTTCAGAGAAACATACATAGATATTTAAAAATTGAAAAATCGGGTCAGGAAATATTTGTAGAAAAGGATGTCAAGAGCAACTCAAATTAGGAGAAAGTGAAAAATATTGAGTGTTGGAAATGAATTGAAGAAGAAACGAAATCTTTAAGAAGGGACTAAATCGCAGCAATTGCAACTTAAAAGCGAAATCGTAGAAAGGCGAACAAACGAAGTGCAATTAAAATAGTTGATCACAAACACATTCGCCTTCGTCTCTTTCCACAGTTTCTCCTTCCGGATCCGCGACCAACGACTCCTCGTCTGCACACACATACACGGGGAGGACGAGGACGCAAAGCCCACTACATTATTCAAAGCCGCTCCGTCATCCACCGCCCCCTGCCCCGCCCACCGTTCGTCCTTCATCCTCGGTCGTCGAATGCTGAGCGAGAGCGGTGCAAAGTAAACAGTCGTTCATTAGATTGAATTATTCAGGGGATTTTGAAATTTATAAGCAGCGCCGTGCGATCGTATGCTCAGCACATGCCAAGCGCCCCACCGCACACACACACACGTGCATAGAACACACATATACACTCACATGCGCGTGCACACAAAGCCAAATGGAAGTAATTTATTTTGCAACAAACGAGCTGCACCGCGCAAGCGGAAGGAATTCGGTGACTTTGGCGCGAGCGAAAGAAAAATCCAACATAATGTAATAATAATAATAAGACACACACACATACACACGTCTGCAGAGATCCCGCTCCCTCGCTCGCTCCCGGTTTATTATTATTTCCACTACCTCTTTCTTCCTGTGGCTCCTTGGCTTTGTGTGGGCTTCCGGTCGACTGCTCAGCGAGTGTGTGCTAGTGCAGCCACGTGAGTGTGTGAGTGGGCTAGGGAAGGAGAAGGCGCTCTGAAGAAACGGCCATTAATAATTCACTAATTAACCTTGTTTCGTTGCTTATGATGACGTTCTGCCACTACATTTCCTCCCCCGTCCCTCGTTATATTTGCCAAGTGGCGAAATTGCATTCTTCGGTCACCGCGGAGACGTAATTAAGAAAATATAACCAGAGAAATGGAGCGAATGGTGCTGAGGAAAGTGAGGAAAATGGGTGGAAAATGCAGGTTAATTCGGACTGCGGAGTCTGTGATATAGAAATGAAGATAATGCCAGCTTTACTAAGAGTTGAACCTTTTTAAACATTTTTTGCTTCCCCTTTCAATTACTTTTCAGGGGTCTAATATTTAATCGCTCATCTCATCTCGTATTCCATTTGACATGATTGGGATTCACTATCGTTCTCTTTCGCCTTTTCATCACATCCTTTTTTGCTCAAGCTTGAACTCGAGGCTCCATCGATCGCTCCTTTTCGCTGTGACCTTCGCCGAATTTCTCCAGTTTTGCAACCGCATTTGAGGCCACTCGAAAGAAATCGACCACGTTGAACCTGCGCCCGTCAGCATCTCGTGCCACACCCCCTCCAGGCCCCGCCTCCTGGTGGCCTGCTCTACTTTCGCTTGCGTTTAATTCAATATTTTCATACATAATTCATTCGCCGCCGACAAAGCAGAGGGGAGTACTGCAGGCCACACACAGACACATCATCGCTCACTCACACACTCCTTCACTCGCACACTCTCTCACTCACACACTCTCAAACACGCACACACACAGTCGCAGGGCGGCGACAAGTCTCGGCAGCCACACGCAATCGCCGCGCCGAGCGCTTTTCGCGCTTCCTTCGCCAACACACACTTGTTTCCTTTCCATGTTCACAAATTGCTGATTGATGAGTTGAATGTTGATGTTTCCTTCCGCTCCGCAAGGCATTCACTCGCACACACACACACCCAGATTCATGGACTCATTCGTGAGCCGGGGAAGGCGAGAGGGGCGATGCAAACACGAGCCTAAAATTATGCAGGCAGCGCGGATCGAGCGCTTGGCCTGCAGTTGGCTCCACTTCGCAATGGAGTGTTAGCGACTCACACACACTCTCACACTTGGATCATGAATGGAGGAGAAGGATAGAGAGAGAGAGATAGAGAAAGGGGGATATATGCGTGGCTTTGGCTGCGGTGTGGCAGGGGTCTAAGCGAATTACGCTGTGTTCCACTTGGAGGAACTTTTGATGTTGTTCGAGATGGTGGAGATGGTGTTGTCTTAATTGTTGTAGTTGTGGATAATGCTAGTGTTGATGATGGCGTCATGTGTGTGGATATTCCTGCTGTCGTCGTCGTCACTGGTCAATTCGAGAATCCTTTCATCTCGTGATGAGATCTCTGCGAGTCTCGTCTCACGCTGAAAAGAAACTAATTATGTCGTGATCTTCCTATCGCATCAACCTGTCTTACTTCATCATCGTCTCTCAATCTTGTTCTCTCCCCTCATCTCTATCTCTACCATATATCTTCTCTACCTGCATCACCTCTCTATATCTTTCCCATCATCTCCTCCTTTATGAACATTATCCTCCTCATGTCCCCATGTGAGTTCTCGCCATCTCGCTCTTTCTCACTTATTCCTTTACTTTCACCCCTCAAGTTTCCTCAATTCCTCCATCACCCGTTCCCTTCTCCCTCCCGCTCTCTTCAACACTCTCTTTTCAAAGCAGTCTCTTATCTCTCTATCTCTCTCTCACTGTCTTTGCATCACGCTCGCCCTCGATTGCATTCATTTGCTCCGAAGTGTCCTTCAGTGGAGCCTTTGCACACTCGCCCGCCGCTGACTCTGACTGTGACCCCAACCCTGGCGCCCCCTTCACCCCTGGTCCACCTCCTCCCCTTGAACTGATGTCCTCATAATTTCGAAACTTAACTTCCACACTTGGGCCAAAGCATTAGCGACCACGAGGGGATGAAAGTAGGCGAGGACTTCGCAGAGGACAAAGAACGAGGATGACAGCGGCGACGACGACGACGACGACGAGGACCACGAAAAAGGATCTCTTATCGCTGGAGCGCTGAAGTGGTCGTTGGCCTGAAGTTCGGTCGTTTAATTGCGGATAAATGTGTGGATTCTGATGCCGCGTGCAGTTCGTTGAGGAAGGACGATGGCTGGAGGGGGATGGGGCGAGAGAAGGAGAGAGAGAGACGCAGGCTGCAGTGTGTAATTAACGCTAGGCAAATTCACGGCAAAATTTCAATAATCGCTTAAGCTGATTAGGCGGAGAAGCCTCGAGTGCGCTCTCGGCCACGGCCAAAGGCTTTCACCGTCGTCGGCCTGGTTTTCGCGTCCAGCTCGAGAGTTCTGGCCCTGGGCGTGGCGCTCGTGTCCACTAGCTTGTGAAATGGGGAATTTCGAGGACAATTAGATCGTTCCATTCAATTGCGAGCAGGCCGAATGCGCTCTGCTGGAGAGATTTATGTGGAGAACTTCGTGATTTGTGGGCATATCTGTGCGTTTTCTGTTTCTCTTGGTGTTCCTATGAGCGATCTCCGTAAAGGGCATTCATTCTGAGTCCTCATTTTGGTGTACATGAGCCTCGACTTGAGGAATGTACATTCTTCAAATACATATGCAAATTCAGCATATGGTTTTTCGAAAAAAAAAAAAACATAAAGTAAAAATGTATAATTGAGAAAAACATTTAGTATGAAAAAATAAAGGAAGAAATACCCCGAACTTAAAAAAAAAGATTTTTAATTTCAAATATCGAATAATGATCCTTTTTTAGGGAATTTTTTCCACAAAATTTGAATTTTGTAATACATTTATTCCAAAGTTGATTCTTCACATTTATGATTGACTTTATATCTTCTGCTAACTATGGTTAAATCTTTGCATGTCCTTACATACTCTTGTTCAGTTCAAAAAAAATAAAAAGGAACCGTTGAAAAGTACCTTTTGATTTTTTTCTTTCGAAACTATCTACATAATTAAGATTCTCCCAGTTTCCTTTACCTGCAGCCGCATTTTTCATTTGCAGCTCAGCTCCTCGCCTTTATGTTCGCCATGAATTATCCTAGTCTCTTTAAGTTCCCCCCTCTTACTTATCGCTCTTCCGATCTTTGTCCTGACTGTGTGAACTTTGTCACTTTTCATAATTTCCATGAAATAATAGTTCCTCCCCCTCTCTTCTTCCACTCCGTCCATCCGTCCGTCCGCTCGGCCGTCAATTCGCCAGCCCGAAACGGAAATTACTGTCTGTTGCACTTTCCACACCTTCGCCGCATAATGAAGCAAACACCGAAGTCTCCACTCGCACCCTGCCGCCACCCCCCGACCCCCTTCCGCACCCCTTGACACCTGCCACTGACGACACCGGGGCCTGGGGCGGGGCCCCGCCCCCTCCCCGGGGTCCGTCGACCTCCGGCGCCCGATGCAATTTCAATAAAATATCGATTTTCACTATAATTTCCTCTCTGCCGGCGTCGCCACACCCACCGAGGCTACGCCGCTGCTAATATGGCTCAATTGGAGGCCGACCGAGCGACGGAGGGGTCGACGCCAACAACGACAACGCGGCCAGAGTGGGCAAGGGGAAGCAAGTGTTAAGCGCCGGAAAAACAATATTAAACTCTGGCAGCACTGGCGAAGGGAGACGGGGAGCGAACAGGTGAAATGAAGAGAGACGAGGCGACCCGACGCAGCGACCGAACGTGCGAACGAACGAACGAACGAAATGTCGAAACGTGAATTTCATTAACTTCCGGCGTGTAACAAGTACGACATCCGGTCCGGGGCAGCGCCGGCGACGAGAGTCAGCTGGCGGAGTGGGCGAGGGGCGTTCGGGGGCGTCGCGTTGCCACCTCGGGCAAATGCAATTTGAGAGCGAATTCTGTTTTTCATTACGTAGTCTCCGCTCTGCCTCATTCTCTCTCTTCCGATCACTCGCCTTCTGTTCTCCCTTTCTTTTTCTCTTTTTCTCTCTCTTTTACCTTCTCCCTCTCTCTTTGTCTAGTGTCCTTCCGTCGTCGGGCCAAGCGAAGCGAAGGCGTTGCAGTTGAAAAAGGACACATTTTCGTTCGTTAAAGGAAAATTGATTGTCTCTAATTACTTAATGCGCTCGCAAGGTGGCGCTGGGGATCGATGAAGAAGAAGGAGGCGAGGAAGCAGACAGTGGAAAAGAGACAGAAGAACCGGGAAAAGTTCGATTAAGAGGCGCAGACCGGAAGCGGAAGCTGAGGTGGCGACGATTATTTCCACGATGAAAATGGAAAAAATGAAAGAAACAGGGGAAACGAGAGAAGATGAGAGGCAGAGCGAAGAGTGACATTAAAATCACTAATTGAAAGGAAGACGACAGACAAACAGATCGCTTCTGAGAGGGAGAAATGGAATGAAAGAATGTTGAGAATGAGAGATTTTAAATGAGGAAATGGCGACGGGTCTTTCGATGGAAGCTGGGTGAGGACTCGAATGGGTGATGAAGGACCCCGTGATCTTCTACCGGAAACGTAGAAAAATACAGCCGGACGTTGTTTCCTACTTCCTCTTCAATACTAATCGGGGCTTCCTCTAGGCCCTTGAGAGAATCCGTAGAAGGCCTCGAAAAACGACAGCGAACTCCTCGAACCTGTTAAAAATTCCACCGCGCTGTCTGCAACAACAACATCAAAGGGAATGCGAAATTCTCGAAATCGTTTGCGGACTCTCCACAGCCGGTTTATTTATGCATTTCAGTGTTTTTTTCTCGTCGACATCTTTAAATTCGACTCGTTGTCCTTCGCTCGAAATTGCTTTCTGAAACTCATACACACACACACTCACCGCTGCCTGTGTATGAACATATATTTACGCAAACACATGCACGGCACACACACGCACACAGGCAGACGGAGTGAGAGGGAGCGAGACAGATAGATAGACACAAACACGGGTCGTACAAATTTTATGCACTGCCGTATTCATCGATGCATAATCCACGCTTTTGTTGTTGTCGTTGTTTTTGCTCAATGTTGTTGTCATTCGGTATTGTTTTACTTGTAGTTGGCTGTTGTTCTTGCTATTGTTTCACTGAGTTCTTGTTGTTGTTGCCCTCCCAGCAACGGAACTAAATTTAGTTGGGAACTAAACACGAAACTTTGTTTGCTGCGAACGAAATGACGTCGAGCAGAACGAGGCGTGGCAGGAGGGGCGGAGTCGGCGACGAGGACAAAGTGCAGCGAGCGACGCACATCCGGTGACGAGAAAATTGAATCCGCAGGATGGCGGCGGCAGAAAAAACAACGACGACGACAACAAAACCAAGGTACAATAACCGGAGCCGGAAACAAAGCCAGGAGAAAGTGCGGAGATGGAGCCGTGGATCCAGAGGGAAAGAGAGCCACCGAGATAGAGTGAGATAGAGATGTTTGGTAAGAGAGCGAGTGATGTTGGTGAAGGGTATTGGGTGAGAAAGAAGAAGGGTTCGGGTGAAAACTAATTTGAAGCTTAAAATTGAAAGAGGCGTTTCCGAGCGCACAGGAGGCGTGTTCTCCGTGTGCGGTGGCCGGAAGGAGAGCTTTAAATTCGGAGGCCACCAGGTGAGCCGAGGAGCCGGTTTAAACCACTGAAAATCGATAGCGCCCGACTTTAGGAGTTCCATGCGTCCAAAAGCAAAGGCACTGGGTCGAAGGCTCCACACGAACTCCACGGCCTTCGAAACTCTCGCTCCTCCGCCACTCGCAATCACAATCACTTCGCCTCGAATCGCATCGAGAACAATATTTCATGCGCCCCGAAGCATGCAATGTTCTTTCAGTCGCCCAATCTTCCTTCGCTTCCACTCGCAGGACCCGCCACGCCCCCTGGCCCGAGACTCCCTCGACACACGATCTTGAATTTGTCCGCCCGGGTCGGGCGTCACGCTTTGGGAAGCAATATAACGTCAACTACACGCTTGACTGGTCCAATAAATTTAAACGCAGTGCGGCCGCCCCTGCCACGCCCCCTTCATCGGCCCCTCCCTTGGTCTCTCATAGTAAAAGAACAAATGCAAACGAAATCAAAGGCCCTCCGCCGCCTCCGTCCCTCGTCCACCGGCACCAGGTGAGGAATCAGCAATATCCTGATTACTGTTGCCGAAAACAAGGACCCGACTCCGACCACGACGAGCTCCGGCACGACCTCGGCCCCTCCGCACGTCCCGCAAACAATCAAAGGTTAGTTAAGTTCCACATTGAGCCTTCACGTGCTGGAACAACACTAAGCACACAACATATGCCGAACTTATGACGACCATGTAGACGATGATGATGACGAGAACGAGGAACGAGTAGGACGACCACCAGGACGACGAGAGCGACAATCCGAGGACCGAGTCGGAGCAAACGAAGGGGAGTTTGCTGATGGCAGGCTACGAAAAATACTTGACAACATCACACATCTCGTCAGCCAGCAGGACGACTGCCAGGCCGAGCTCTGGAACTCTGGACATTCGGTCTGTCGGTCGGTCGTTCGTTCGTTCGTTCCGGGGGCGATCGAGTGCCCGATAGGCGGCGGCCCACTCGAAATGGCCATCCGGCTCAGAGCTCATTGAAATGGAATCTAATCGGCTTTTGATTTTACAACAAATCGGTTACATTGCTTGCCCCGCACCCCGCTCCTCCGGCTTCTTCCACTCCACTCGGCGCTTGTTCTTTCGCAGCCGAGCTCCGTCTCTTTCACTCCTCGCTCGCTCACTGGCACACTCACTTACGGCGTAAGTATGCAATATCCGTTTCCGGTTGTTATGTGAGGTAACCATAGTTCGCATTGCCGTTATTATTGTTGCTGCCGGTCGCCTGGTGTTGCTGCACTCGTTCGACCAGTTATTGTTGTTGTTTAGTACAGAGAGCCAAGTGTTCTTGGGAAGAACAATTTCTTTGAAGTCCGCAGAAGACGCCCCCCATCCCCCACGCCCACTCGAGTGCCCAGTCATTTTCTGATGTTCAAAAATAAATTCGTAACGAACGCACGAACGAGTCGAGGGACGAGTGGCCGGCCAGGGGCGGGGCAGGGACGAAGCCGTTGGTCTGGCAACACTGAGTGCGTCAATGAACGATTGAGGGAGAGAGAGAGAACGAGTGAGAGAGAGAGAGACAAATGCGGGCCGTCGCTCGCAGGTGAACGTGTGCATGTGGACGTCGCATGAAAAATGAAATGGGCAATTGTGAGTAATGGGATGCGTTCCACAGACGCCCGACTGCAGCAGAAGTAATTTGTCACATCACTTGCGAAGATCCACTGTGGAGAAAATGAAAATTTTATGGGAGACAAACGGGTTCCACAGTGACATTCCACAAAAAATTGCAAATATTCAGTGTCCAAAGTGTTTTCCATATCATAATTGGATGAAATTTCTTTAGAAATCCAATCACTTTAAATTTTACGAATAATCCTGATCGGTTTCGGATATGTTCCACATATGATGCACTTACTTTCCACATATATCCCGCACCAGAATTGTGGTTTACCACCTCTTGGGTCAAAACCAAATTCATTAAACCACCTTCATGTGATCCTCACTTGAAATCACTTGATATCCGTATATCTTAATTTCTGCAGCAATTCTCATGTCTGTGAATAATTTTGTGTACATAAAATATGGGGAGTAATCCATGTGAATTTCATTTTGGTTCCACATACGATCCACTTAAGTTCCACACAATACGTTCACCAGAATTGT